>OX402003.1:13257770-14492270 GCA_947859395.1 Eupithecia insigniata
ACGTGGAGATAATTAATGACAACAGGGGAATTTGACGGACCATTAATAAGAGCAAAGTCGCAGGTGTTTCATAAACAAATGGACCAGAGGAAAGGTTTCAGGTCTGAAAGCTATGAGACACACTGTCAAGGAACCTCTTTATAAATCCGTTCAATAGTTTATGAATTTATCACGAACAGTCATTCGGTTTTCACCAATCCACAGAATGATTCATATGGAAGGTTAAGATATATAATTTGTGACGGTTTTCTGTAAATTGGTCGAATATAACGATTGTTGCAAGTGTTGGAAAAGGTCAAGTCGTCTGGGAGCTTTCATCGAAAACCCTGCCCTTTGAGATTTAAATAAAATAGTTCAAGGTATTCCTCTTTTATAGATCTATACAAAAAAAAGTCCGCAATGGCATATTTTAATATACCCATCCTATATCCTACTCCTACTAATATTATAAATGTCAAACTTTTGGATGGATGTATGGATATTTGTTACTTCTTCCACGCAAAAACTATTGAACCGATTAGGCTAAAATTTGTTATGGGTATAGTTTCGGACCTGGAATAACATAATAGGCTATTTTTTATCTCGATAAAACGCGGGCGAAGGTGCGGCCAGCAGTTAGTTCTATTATAATAATATGAGCTACTACACGTGCGAAGTCGGGGCGGGTTGATAGTTTATAATATTAGAACAAAGTGATCAAAAGCTAGCACGTCACGTTATCCATCCTTCCAGTCCGTGTGTCACGCTAAAGTCACGTCATGGACCGGCGCCAATTGCTGGAATTCAAAGATGTCTATTTGTCTCGACTGCTGGACGATATTTCAAGTAATGGCCTTTAGGGAGGACGCCCTTTATTGCTGTCTGGAGTACGGATATCGCGTATTGATTGCTGTTCTGTTTAGCTTTGTCATCTAAGTGTCTGTGAGTGGATGGAAAGGTAACGGGAAAGTTTATCAAAGACTTATTACTGTGTGCTTTAGTGTGAAAGAAAGGGGTTTGATGAAATGAAAAATATTTATTACAACTCAATCTTAACGTAAACAGCTATAGTTATTAGGAACATTACCTTCAATAAAATACAAGTTAAAGAAGTGTAAGTAACAAAATATCGAACGATCCGCTTACTAGGCGTGGCTTGTTATATGTATGTATGTAGGTATTTCGTGGATCTGAAAAACGATATCATCATCATATCAGCCCATTCACGTCCACTGCTGGACATAGGCCTCCCCCATACGACGCCACAAATAGCGGTCCTAAGCCGCCACCATCCATCGACTCCCTGCGACCGCTACGATGTCATCAGTCCATATAATAGATGGTCTCCGAAAAATGATATACACAATAATAATGTTTAAGTATCTAAAATGCCATATAGCTCGTAGAACCGATAACCGTTGGGGAGTAAAGGTTCTCGAGTGGCGACCGCGATGCAATGCGAAACGGAGTCTGGGAAGACTTCCCACTCGATCGACCGACGACATCGTAGCGATCGCAGGGATTCGTTGGATGAAGGTGGCTCAGGACCGCTATTCGTGGCGTCGTCGTTTGGGGGAGGCCTATGTGCAGCAGTGGACGTGTACGGGCTGATGATGATGATGATGATGATCTAAAATGAGTTATTCCCAACGTCTCACGCAAGTCAGAGCAATTTATCTTTTTCAATATTTACTATCCCTCAATAAGAAGATTATAATTTTCAATGACAGCTGTCAAATGACATTTACTGTCATTATTGACAGTAATAGCCACAAACTCTTGTAAAATTAGCTCATCGTTATTAAAATGGCAACTCATAGCATTACATTTTCAATTTTTTTTTTTAATTAAATGTTTATCACCATTAGATATCATTAAAATTCACAATAGGTACATGTATTCACATCTGAACAATGAACATAGGCCTCCACAAGCGACACTACGGATAGCGATTTGAGCCGCCTCCAGCCATCGACTCCCCGCAGTCAAAATCACACTAATATTATAAATGCGAAAATTTGCATGTTTGTTACATCTTCACACAAAAGATTTTGAACAAATTGGATTGAAATTTTTCATACAGTTAATTCTAGGCCTGGAATCAAACATAGGGTATTCTTTTATCTCATAAATCAGTTCCTATGGGATAAAAGTTACCTGGGACGAATTCGGAATGAAATCACCTCTGAATTTGATTTTCCGTGTACGTCCTACTCTGGTCCGAAGCTAGTGGGATGAACAAGGAATAACTTCCTTGAAACGTTTCCATAGAAATAACACGTGCGAAGCCGCGGGCAGTAACTAGTGCTATTTAATCTGAATCTCATCAATGTTGCTATAGCAGTATAAAACCTGCTATAAAAACGCAGGTTCACCAAACAGCCACCATTCCCAATAATCATAAAGCTACTCTCCCCTAATTAAGATTACATTCGCACTAAAAGGTTAATTCCTCTGAATCACCCCAAAAACTCCAATTTGTTCACCGTTCCTCCCCTATCTCCCCTTTACCCCCTTAATAGCGGCTGAGGGATATAAAAATACAGTTAAAGGGAGATACTTGGATTGGGATAACGATTGTTCTGGAAAACAAATATTATCTAGATTATTAATCTAGCTATTTTGAACCTTATTCTAATGCTATTCGTGCCTAGAATAATTCTTGTCGATATTTATTTTCAAGACTATTTTCATCTTTATCTCCCCGAAATAGAAACGAACCTTGATAATTTTATAGACCCTTATCGGTTCATTGAATCTTTGTAAGAACTTACCAATTTAGTAGCTCAAGCTTCATCGGCTTGTAACTCGGCTACACGCTCAAACATGAGCCCGGCCACACAATCCGTCTTGCTTGCGCAAACTGGTTTGAGCCCGGCCACGCGCTCCATCTTGCTTGCGCAAACTTTGTTTGTGCAATCATCATCATCAGCCCGTATACATCCACTGCTGAACATAGGCCTCCCCCAAACGACGCCACAAATAGCGGGCCTGAGCCGCCTCCATCCAACGACACCCTGCGACCGCTACGATTTCGTCGGTCCATCGAGTCGGTCTTCCCACACTCGTTTCGCATTGCATCGTGGATGCTACTCGTGAACCTTTACTCCCCAACGGTTATCGGTTCTACGAGCTATATGGCCTGCCCATCGGCACTTCAGCCTCCTAATTCTGAGAGCTATGTCAGTAACTTTGTTTGTGCAATCATGCACAAATATTTAAGCGTGTAGCCGGGCTATTAGAGATAGATGGCGCCTAAAAATAATGTTGCCACTTGCTAAAATACTTTTAAGTTTGGGAGAACGGAAACTTTACATTCGGTACATCTAAAAAATAAAAACATAATAATACATCAACATTGCTAATATAGCGGGGCAATGCGGCCTGCGTCTCGGGTACGCTCTCCGACTGGTATTAATTCTTAATTCTTTATTGCACATAAAATATATAAATATACGTATAAAACATATAGTAAAGTAAAGTAAAAAAAGTAAAAATTGTTTTATTGACATATAATAAGAAAAATTATGGCAAAGGCGAGCTTAACCCTTAAAAGAGTTCTCTTCCAGCATAAGCCTTATTGGGAGAGAGAGACAAAGTTATAAAAGTGGGTACATGTGCGTGAATAGAGGGCATTAGACACAGAGTATCCAGAGTCCCAATAACCTTACTCACGACAGTTGAAAAGCGTCCGTACGCCGTTCTACATACATAGACATTGTTCTTGTATTGTTCACAATGACTTTTGCTCGAATTTAGACGTTACTTTGCTTGTATAGTGTTCAATATCGCTTGAACGCAATGTCATATCATAATTCAAAACTCGTTGAATCAAGGCTATGCGACGAACTGAAACAAGGCAGCAGTGGAGACGCGCTTTATGCTAACATTATAAGGAAGTAATATTTGTGAAATGGGAGTTTGTGAGTTAATAATATATATACCTAGGAGGTACCTAATCTCTGGAACTAAACATCTGATTTATGTTTTTGTGTGTATGTTTGTTATTTCTTCGTGCTCTTACGACTGGACGGATTTTGATCGAAATGTAGATATCTCAAAGATACCTACCCTGGATTAACACAGGCTATCTACTTTTTATCCCGGAAATCGCGAGTCACAAAGAGAAAACACAGGGCACAGTTAGTTTAAAATAAAAAAAGAATCCGAGCGTATAATAAAATAGTAAACAATATGATTATGTGTAATATAATAAGTTCAAAATACATAAAAATATTTATAGTTTCAATCCACTCCATAGTTTTTCCTTCGAGAACAATTTGGGCGTCACTTTCGTAACAAACAATGTTGCGCGAGATTATTTGTTTCTTTTTTACTCTATCATATTTATTTAACGTGTGAAAGAGATACGCTATCAAGGCGCCAAGGTTGGGCGATGGCCGTTTTATTTTGCTAATAAAACGAAAATTATTGGAATTAAAATGGAAATATGCATTGTGGATACATAAAGTCGTAAATTGGTTATGATACTTACCTAAAATATGAAACACATTCCTTTTTACGCACTTTTCTGGTGTCGTTTGGGCAGGAAATCACTAAGCAATTTGGCATCGCGGATGTTGTTTGTTGATTGCGGTCTTCTTAGAACTAAACCAAAACTCTTCACATTGCGTAGCGTGTGAAGAGTTTTTGCGTGGATAATTTTTTTGGATATTTATGTCTCTGGATACTCTGTGTGTGGCATTAGATTTAATTTTCATTAATATGGATCAGTTGAGCACCTATTGATTGTTTGCAACAGTCTGCAGTTAGCTCAATTGTTTCAATTGTAAATACTAGTTCCAATCTGTTTTTAATATATGATTCTAATTGTCTTTGTTATTAAACATTTTAAACATTTACATTCAGATTCTAAACATTATCAAAATACATAATTATATAGGTATCTCTTTGCATCTGTAATTTAAGCATAAATACTTTATTCTTCATCATCATATTCGCCGATCGACCTCCACTGCTGGACATAGGCGTCCCCTAAGCGTCCCCTAATCTGTGAAATTGACCGATTTTGCACCGCCCGCAACCATCGATTTCCCGCGACCTTCACTAATATTATAAATACTTTCTTAGTATTATTCAAAACAACAAAAGGTACTTAAATCACCTATCCGAACTATAAAGTCTGAATTGCAAAGATGGAGTCGACTGTTCAAAACACACCTTCAACAGCATTCAACTCGTTCAAGTCCTAACAAAATCAATAACGACTGAAAAAGCCCAAGTTCGAATACAAAAGCGTGGAAAACTCGCAAATTCATGCAAAGAGATGTTTTTACTTGAGAGATACGTGCGCTAAACACTGCCTGAGTGTGCGGACGTGACCGCGCATGGAAGGCTAGGGTTGGACCAGATCTGGCAACACGCACAAAAATTAAAAAGAAAACTTTCAAACAAATATTATAAATGCGAAAGTTGGATGGATAGCTAGATGAATGGATGGTTGTTATCTACATCTAAACGCCAAATATGCTTAACGGGTCGGGCTATTTAACCCACGTCACATGGTTCCCCGCTCTAGAGTTAACTTTTGCGGTAGTCAGACCTCAATTGTACTAGACTAGATGTTCTTTTCTCAATAAAGTTTACTTCGTTCCAGGTTTAAATATACGTACCTACGTACGTATATTTAAACCTGGAATAATATAGGTACTTTTATCCCTGGCAAACGCGTGCCAAGCCGCAGTTAAAAACAAGAAAATGTAGCGTACCAATTTCATGTCAAACGAAATTCAACTGCTATCTTCGATCCGGAACGACAAGGAAGGTTTGCAAAAATTTTACTACAACACAAAGATGACATCTTTACTTCAACACTCTAAAGCGCCCTTGTTCCGCCTGCACACGTTGTGCACGACCACGCGGCGCACTTTAGCTGCGTGTTGATCTCGTCTTCGTGCATTGCGTAGTTGTGCGTTGCAGTGGACGTTATTAAATACATTTTCTTGCAAAGCGAAGCGTAGCCTCTCCGTGCGTATCTGTGGGACAGCGGCTTAAGGGCTAGATCGGAAACGGAGGAGAGGAAACCGCGAGCTTCCAATCCATGCTGCATTAAAGTGCGTAGAAATATCCAAAGAAAGACAACATTAGAAGTACCTACCTACTATTCAGATGACCCATTCATGATGAATGGGTTGCCCTAAATCTGAATCATCATTATATCATACACGTTCACTGCTAGACAGAGACTTTCCCTATATAACGCCCTATATAACGCCACAATTAGCGGTCCTGAGCCGCCTCCATCCATCGACTCACAAACCGCTTTTTTACAGTTTGGGGTGGATTATCTGTATTTTTCCACTATTCGTAAAATTATACACGACGCGCAAAAGATGCTGATGCGTGTTGCCGTGTTGACAAGTGTAGTCCATCCTTTGCGTACTTTTCAGCAACTTTTAGAACTTTTTCCAGCGCAATATTTTTGCTGTAGCTAACTGAAAGGTGTTTTAACGGTTCCCATGCAATGTTTATTAAACACAAAACCATTTTACGTAGGTTTATCAAACACACACTTTTAGGTTTTATTGTGCAAAATACTGAAAAAAATTATTTGTTGGAACACATCAAAATTTTTCATGGTATATACTCGTAGCTTTACCTATTGCGTTGTTAAAATGTATAGGTTACAGGCACCTATCTATCTGTTAAAGGCTATGTAAAATTACTACTTACGTTTGAAGTCACTTTATGTACGTAAAATACCTATAATACCTAATGCAATAATGGCTTCACTATTAGTTACTTTACTACGTACTACACTTATTGTACTGTAAAGGTGCAATTCCAAGATGGACTGCAGCAGCAGGCTGCAAGCGACACCACTAGTTTCTATGCATCTCTAAGAAATTGATTCCAAGCGCGGCAACACTGCGACCTGCGGCCGCGACGCGCAACTACCGCAGACTGCAGCGCCCACTTAGGTAGTTCACTTATTCCTGAATATTCCAAAACAAACTTTCATTGAACTCTCAACTTTAACCCTTCCAAACTGTTTCAGAAAGGTTTTTCTTAAAACTTACTCTCAGTACGATAAAGTTATTCTGTGCCATAAGGGCCGATTCCCACCAAAGCTCTGGTTTTATCGACGCTTAGCCCACACGAGGCGACACTGATGTAGATGGCTCACACCTTTGCTAACTAACCACCAATTTATTATAATCGTCTTAATAATAACAACCAACATTATTCTACTGTTGCCATAAAATCAAAAGAATGGAATTTGAAGATGATGCTGTTGACTCTCCCAAAATTTCTTCTCGATAGATCGCTCAGTGATTTTGTTTACAAAGATTGATTGTTTTTTGATGAAACTAACATGTTTGTAGTTTTTTTGTTCCGTCAAAAAGCTTGTCTATAACAACATACATAGGGGCTTACCGTCATATAAAAACGTATGTCAAATAACAATAGAATAACGCCACATCTCATGTTAACCATAGAACCGGCTTTAAACTTTCTGCCCGTAACGTTAATTCTGGTAAGCGAATACCAATTTCGCGGTAGACTACACTTCAGCCCTCAAGGGCTGTAAGAATGTATCAGCCCTTTCCGCCAAAGCAAGATTTATGTGACCCACTAACAGGATATTAACTTCGTCCTTGGTTATACGAGGGCTCAACTGGCCCTTTTAAAGTTCTAGAAGTTAGGTACTAATATGAAAATGGCCGATGTGTGTGACTTAGGAATTTATTTTATCCTAAAAATTTAAGACTTAAACTAAACTAACTCTTTCATCGCAGAACTGATAACTGCTGGGGATTAAAGGTTCTCAAGTGGCGGCCACGATGCAACGCGAAACGGAGTGTTGGGAGACTATCCACTTGATGAACCGACGACATCGTAGCGGTCGCGGGAGTATTTGTGGCATCGTGGTATAGGGAGGCCTGCGTCCAGAAGTGGACACGCATGGGCTGATATGATCATTCATACAGTTGTCGCCGCTCATTGGTTCATTTCCATTTGTTTTTACCTATAATCAAAATGTGGCCGCATCAGCGGCATAAATATGTAGTTTGAGTGATATACTTGCAAATAGATCTGAAGGAAAATAGTAAATTTTGGCCTATTTCTTTTATGCTTACATATTTGTGTCGGTTTTTGCAAAATTAAATTCAGTAAGACCAGGATATTTTTTTGACGACGACAAGCGACAAAATCCACTAAAGATCTAGTACAATTTGTAGTAGAACAATAAAAATCCAATATGGCTACGGGCGCCATGTTGCATTTTTGCACGGCATTCTTTTCTAACCCAACTACCCACCTTTTGTAAACTTGCAAGTAATCCTCGTACCTATTGGTATTACAGCGGGTCGCAAGAGCCAAGTCATTACTTACCCGGGCGCTGGCTCGACAGCCAGCGGGGTAAGCCAGTGATTTGGGTAAGACGGATTGGGCATTGATGGGAAAATAATATGTTTACCTGGGTTAAGTAGTGCTTTTGTAGGCATGGGTTCATTCAGAAAACCACTAGGTACTAGACTGACTGCTTTTCTGTTTGGGAGCGGATTTTTGACAGCTTCCAAAGTCGTAAAATATTGCGCGCGGCGGTAAACGGTAATAATGATCAAGTTGGTGGTAGATTTTCTACTCAATTAATTTATTATTCCTATTTTTTGATTTTTTCAGTTTTAAAATAATCGACGTTAAACGTTGAAAAATTTACCGTGCATTCCAAAAACACAGCATGTCGAATTTTCTGAAAAGCAGCGTGCGCAGTGTTTTGTTTTTAGGATTTGGAGAAAATTCATATATGTTGGGACAATTTTTCATTTTTCAACCGACTTCGAAAACAGTAGGAGGTTGTATATTCTATAATCATAATTATGTATGTTTTTTAAGAATGTTCGTCAATTTCTCCGTCAATTCCCATCCATTCTTTCAAAGATTCGATTCTTTCAAAGAGGATAAAACTTAAAAATAATTTAAAACTAGTGGGACTCGAAGTCAGTTTTAAATTTTTTCAATACAATATTATTATTATTATTTGTTATTTGGCCCCAAAATATCCAGAGGCGACTCGACCGGTTAGAAAATACTTATATCAGTAATGCACTATTTCCTACAAAATGGTTAGGACAATCAGGCACAGAATAGATAGCATATGCGCTCAGGTGCATAACCTTAATTACACGACTGTACCTGCTATCATTACTACGGACACAGTAGTTAGCTACAGGGAATCGACAAAATTGAATTCAATTCAATGTGTCTTCAAATTTGATTTTTTTTATATGTGTTTTATCTGCTATTGCGGACGTAAATAACTCAGTAACATTACTACTAATACCTATTTGTAGGATCTATATATTCTTGTTCTTCTCTAGTTTTTCTCATAATATTATGACAATAGTCAAATAATAAGAAAATTACACGCTCAATGTCTTAGACTGTACCTGCAGCCACCGTTAAAGTTACTCTGAGATCGAAATAATCAATGAGCATAGCTTAGTTCTGAACTGAGTCTGCCATACTGTTATTATGGTGCTTTACTACTTGCTACAGCCTAGATTGCTGCTTTTGTACCTACCCTCTACTTGGTATATCTATGTTGCTTTGCGAGCTAAACTTGTCTCATTTTCAACACATCAACGAAGGTAATAGAGTAAAACACTATCCAAGCACAAAAAACTAAATGAAAACATATCACAAAACTATTATCATAGTGGGAATTGCTTTTTTGTGGGAAAACTCCACAGTATATATTTCCTAAATGCTATTTATCCCGCAAAACTTATGAAAGTCTAAATATTAAAAATTAAAGTTTAATCTTTAATCTGTGTAAAACTATAATCTTTTAATCTTTAATCTAAATATTAAGAAACTTAAATGCGGTTTTAAGTTATTTTAAAACAAACAAATTATCAGTATTTTGTAAAAATACACAACCTACGTAATAAACGTATCAGCTCGATATTGGAAGGATAAAATTCGGTACCAACCATATGCGCTTTTCAAACTGTCAAACTAAATTTTAACCTAAGTGCATAACCAAAATAGTAAAATCAATTTTCCCGCTATGACCACGACAGGTTATTAGATACTGTCTGGTCCATCCATTAAAGGATTAGGGGTCGAACACACGGTAGGTTTGTTACTGTACTCTGTCTGAGCCGGATTTGTGCACTAGGGCTTACGAATATGGTTTGATGGGATTGGACTTGATGGAATATTGATAGTGCATTGCGGTTCAAACGGAGTAATTTGAGGGAAGACGGAGGCAGCTTCGCGGGGTGTTGATAATTTAGGTACGATGGAAAATAAATATGAAAGAAAATCTGCTTGAAAATGCGGTTGTATTTTATTTTACAAAGTGACACATCAAAACTAAAAATGTGCGGACAGGTCAGACAGATCAATCAGTGTGACCAGCATCCCAAAGCTGATGCCAACATGCATGCATAAAATATGGTTGCGTTCTCATTTACTACTCGACACGGGGTCTATATCCGGATCCACAAATTGTAAAAAAACCTATCTTTTATAAGTCTTAGAATATCTAGTAATTTCCAACGATTTTTACATGTTTAGTAATCCGAATTTCATTTCACTTTTCCAGTGTTCAAAAACGGTAGAGTTTGCAACAAAAAAAATTTGATATATACTTAACGATGCAATGCGAAACGGAGTGTGGAAAGACCTTCCACTCAATGGACCGACGACATTGTAGAGGTCGCAGGGAGTCGTTAGATGGAGGTGGCTCACGACCCCTATTCGTGGCGTCGCTTGGGGGAGGCCTATGTTCAACAGCGGACGTATGTGATGATGATGACAATGATGTACCTGACTACCAACTAACAAAGGGATAAAAGGACTATGGCGTTAGCAGCTAGAGCAATTCGGGATCGTGGACCCTAAGCGAAACCAGCCAGTTATCGGATCTAACCGGTGGATTCACGCTCTAAGCTGAAAATGAAAGTTTAATACAAAATAATGTTTTTCAGACGCTTTTCAATTTATAACCATGAGCAAAGTCAGCTAAAGCCGCAAAATCTGTCTCCATGGGCCAATGAGACAGGTGTGGCATACAATTGGTCGTAAAGTAGGAAACTTATGTACTTCCTCTACCTCCCTCTTACCAATTTCGTGTAATTTAGAAGTCAGTGGGGTTCCACGAAGCGAAGATGGTAAGACACATACAAGAAAGCAAATATTTTTTGTTTTCGTATCTCCTATAACGACAAAATAATACCAGGAAATAAAGTAGATACTTATGTACCAACAGCGAGCTGCATCGACAGGTTTTGTTTCAAATCTCGTAGTTTACTTAGGATTTTGTTTTTAAATACTAAAATTAGTTGTGTTTGTAGAAAATTTGGTATCTTATCACTTGCCTATGAAAGAAGGTTTTTTTTTTACTTTATTAGATTCTCGCAGATGACATAATTCACATGGCTGGCAAACAATGGACAAAACACAGCTAAAGATAGAGACACCTGGAAATCTCTTGAGGAGGCCTTCACCTTCGACCAGAGGGGTTCTTGAGAAAAGGACTATACATACCCCAAGTACTAAAACTTATAAAGCTAGTTTTTAAAAAACCTTAGATAATTAGCTTCGTGTTTTTCATGATTTTTGTAATTAAGGTTCAAGAAATAAAGGCTTTTTATTTTATAAGATTAACTTCTATGCGCTTTAAAAATATGTAATTGAGTGAATGTTAATGGAACCCTTCGGAAACTTTTCTTACGCTTGCCAATTTTTCCTCTTAAGAGATCGTGCAAAATAATATCCACCTACATTGTATATTTTCCTTAAATTAAGGTAATGCTTCCGATTCAATTTGAATTATGACTCAGGGGAATTAGGCCTTATGAAATATGGATTATTTTTATGGATAAGATTATGGGAATTTGCTGATGATCGATGGATGAAATCTTATAAAAAAGATTTCATCTCTTATTCCGATAAAATTAAGAACATCTATGTATAATAATACTAATAATAATATTACTGGCACTCTATTGGATCCCGTAACTTTCCGTATAGCAACATGCCTTCGGTTGGGTGCAAGGTGTTGCGCGCCTCATCAATGCCAGTGCGGTACTGTTGTCGAACAGCTTGGTCATCACGGATTATTGTGTACTAGGGCTGCCGGTCGGATTTCTCGCCATGCCAGCCTTAACGACATCATCCGACGGGCCTTTGTCACCGCTAACGTACCTGCTATTCTCGAACCGAATGGTCTGTTGCGTGACGATGGTAAGAGGCCCGACGGCATGACTTTAGTCCCTTGGGAGCTGGGGAGGCCTATTGTGTGGGACGCTACTTGTGTCGACACACTTGCGCCTTCCCATCTTTCAAGGACATCCGTGAGGGCTGGTTCGGCGGCAGATTTGGCCCAGGATCTCAAGAGGCGCAAATATGCAGGTCTCGACAGAGCCTACGCATTTGCTCCCCTTGGAGTCGAGACCCTAGGTCCGTGGGGTACCGAGGCTCTCCGGGTTTTCAAAAAATTATCTGAGCGCCTGGTCGAAGCGACGCGTGACCCGAGAGCTGGTGAGTATCTGGCGCAGCGCATTAGCATTGCCATACAGCGGGGCAATGCAGCCAGCGTCTTGGGGACGCTTCCGACTGGTATTGATATGGACCAGTTGAGCTATCTGTAGATTGTTTGCAACAGTCTGCAGTTAGCTCAATTGTTTCTATTGTAAATACTAGTTTAATTTCTTTATATTATTCGATTGTTATTTTCTTTGTTAATAAAATTATGTATAATAATAATTATTTTCTTAATTCGTAAATACTTTTTCTCCTGGGACGATGTTTTTCTCGAGAGGCATTTTTTTGTTACTTTATTTTCTTAGATCTGATTGGCCGTAGGCAACCTAACTACTTGGAAAAATATATCCTAAGTACTAATAATATTATAAATGTGAAAGTTTGTATGTATGGATGTATGGATATTTGTTACTCTTTCACGCAAAAACGACTGAACCGATTAGGCTGAAATTTGGTATGGGTATAGTTTGGGACCTGGAATATTTTTTATCCCGATTAAACGCAGGCGAAGGCGCGGGCAGCAGCTAGTAAATAATATTTAAGAATGTATCCCTCCTTATTTTACTTCCTACTGTGTTCTGATTATAAAATGGTTATAAATCCCTAAATAATGGGAATTGAAAGCTTTTACAAAGTTTCATTTGAATTTCCCATAAACATTAAATTACCTAAATCTATTTAAGCTTTAAATCAAATTCGAAATGATGTTGTAAATCATCGGAACTAGGCGGGACGTCTGGCGCTCCCTTTAGGCTTTTTAATTTTACATCTAGCGATACGACAATTAACTATATAAGGTTGTCGTAATCAACTCGCGAACAAGAACAGGCAGAGTAAGTAATTGAGTATCGTTTTTGAAACTTAAGTTTGAAAATTCGTTCAAGTGCAAGTCAGACATGCAAGTGAAGGGTTCCTTCCATGCCAATTTATAAGATTTAACACTGTCTGGTTATTGATAATGTCCAACACACAAAAAAACGCTCAATATACTTCTCTCCTATGAGGGACCCCTTTAAACGGACAGACAGACAGTGGAGGCTTATTAATAGGATTCCTTTGGTTACCATCATTTGGGTACGAAACCCTAACAAGGCTATTATCATATTGGAAAAACGCGAGGGAAGTTGGTTGTATAAACTATTTTACTAGTAATTAATATTATATTATACGAAAACACAAAAGGATAACATCCTACTCTTACTATATAATATTATACATATATGTCACATTGATATTTAATACAAAAAGGATATTTGTTACTCTTTCACGCAAAAACTACTGAACCGATTAGGCTGAAATTTTGTATGGGGATTGTTTGGTACCTGGAATAACATATACCTATATATTTTTTATCCCGATAAAAAGCGGGCGAAGGCGCGGGCAGCAGATAGTACAAAATATTGCAAAAGAGCCGCAAGCTTTCTAAGCTCCATCGCATCGTAACGCCAATAATTTTGTTATGAAAATCGTATCGGATTGTGTACAAGGGATTCCTATTCGGAAGTGAACTGTGACACCCCTCGTGGGCATTTGGGCATCGATTTCTGTTTGTTTGTCCTAAATGGATCTTGATGAAGGGTTCCGTACAGAGGTGGGTTACTAAACAAACTAAAATTAGGTTATTATTGCACAATATCGAAAAAGGGGATACTTGAGTTTGTGACTCAGCTGGTCAATTCTGATGTACGTACATATATGAGTGAGTCACACTGATCACTCGACGACCGATATAGCGCAGCGGGCGAAGGTTTGCCTGCGACGACGCAGGAGGTTGCGGGTTCGATTCCCGCCTTGGGGCAAATGTTTGTACGATCTGCAAATATATATTCAGGGTATTCTGGATATTCACTACATAATTATGTATAATAAAATATATGTATACATTTTTGTATTATGTAGGTATATCAGTCATCTAGTTCCTACCCATAACACAAGCTCTGCTTGGCTTAAAGCTAGATAATGCTATGTGAAGTGTCCTACATTATTTAATAAAGAATAACTCGACAAAATATGCAATTTTCCAAAATTTTGTTTCTTTGGTGCATTAGAGGCTCGTAGGAGTTTTTGAAAACACACAGGTATGTAGGTATGCAATTTTATCATTTATCATATATTTATTTATTGTGATTTCATGCACAGCACCTAAGAACAATACAGGTATTGTTCTTAGGTGTAGATAGTCTTAGTGGGTACACAATGCATAAAAACCCTGTCAGGGCGCAACAATTATTTACAATTATTTTGAATTAAAATAAGTAAAAGTAGGTATGATTGATTATATAAGTTGAAGTAGTAGCATAGATCTAGTTGTTAACAAGTAAAAATAGATACATAAGCTAATTTGTCAATAATATGAATATTATTTGACATTGTACGAATTCGTACAATGTCAAATAATTTCACAATAAATAAGATATAAAATCCATATTATGATTACGCACTAACTTAGGTACTAACTTTATCTGTAGGTGATAGTATGTCAGCTAGTTCACTTTTGTCGTTGGGTCATTATCATTACTGTCTGAATAAAGTTCGCTAACCATGAATGATGCAAACACAAATTTCCGTCCGTCCGTCTTCAAGTCATCCAGCTGCAGCACATCGCCTTTGGGTCGCTTGGCAGTGAATTCGAGATACCTACTTACAAACAATTTCACTGTCCAGACGCACATGCCCATATTCAAGACCTTCAGTCTAGGCACTTAAGAGCGTATACCACCTCAAATTGCTTATTTTCAACTTCGCCGGTTGTTCATTATCTTACAAACTGCTATTTTGAAATAAAAAAATATATGGTTAAAGTTCAGGACTTACTGTATCCTTCATGTGTTTCGAAAACACGATATCATAACTTTTCTCGATTTAAAAATCCTAAGTTCGCTCTATACGGTACAATAAATCGTCGCTAATCGTCACTATTCAATAAATACTTGATACTTTGTACAGTAAACAAACAGAATATAAAGCAGGCGTTATATGTTTTAGATTTTCAAAATTACTATTATTTTTACCGTAAAAAATAACAAAAACATGATTTTTGCGGTTTTGCCGCTTTGCGCTGTCCCGCTCCTATGAACGCAAAATTCTATGCCTATCCTTTTCATACAATGGCGAGGTATTGTAGGCCCTTAAGGTGGTTGTATGCCTCAAACTAGCGCCGCTACCTTTTCTTTATTATAATTACGTTAATCAAAGGAATTTTCAAATATCCATTTTACAGTTTATGATACCTATAATAAACTCTTTTCTTTTTATAGTTTTCTTTTACTTCCTATAAGCAGAATAGCGAAGTTGCTCTTTTTTCGCTTCTCTGTCTAAATTATACGAAACTAAACTATTACAGAAGGATGAAAAACCTAGTAGGTAAATTATCATAATCATATCAGCCCATACACGTCCACTGCTGGACATAGGCCCCATACGACGTCAAAAATAGCGGTCCTGAGCCGCCTCCATCCATTGAGGCCCTGCGACCGCTACGATGATGTCATCGGTCCAACAAGTGGATGGTCTCCCATGTAGGGGGGGTTTTGCCATAATCACCACGCTTGGCAGGCGGATCGGTGATCGCAGTGTTAGTGTTGAAAAATACTCAGAAGGAAGCTGCTGCCGTTCCTCTGGTAGGTTCCCTTAGTCAGCTTTTACGACATCCACGGGTTGAGTTGGAGGGGTCGATATTCGTACGCCGCGGCTCAACAGCTCAAGGCAGACGGCCGGAAGTAAATTCGATATAAATACATTTTAAGTAAAAATAGTTTGTGGCGTTAATATGCGGCATATAACTGATGCGGGTTGATTCACGATGACGATCGACCGCTGCTGTTGTAATTGTAATTGCGGTCACTTAATACGTCTACAGTTTCTTGTCGGAAAAAATACTGATGACAATTACTGAATACAGCTCCGCTACTGAGCTACCGAATGTAGCTTATTGTATTTACTATACCTAAAATGCACTAAAACAAAACAAAACCAACCTGCCGTTTTCAATTAGTGCAGACTTTTATTCAGGGTTCAGCAATCAACTGTCAAAACCATTACACGCTCGGTCGCCAACGAGGGAATTCAATTATCGGTACATGGGCATACGAACCTGGGGCTTTCAGATCCTGGATTCGAGATAAGCCGGTGAAATAATTACCTTATAACGACTATCGGGGTGGTGTATTTGTGAAGCGATAATCCAGAAGTGTTCATGAAGGTAAGAGTAGGATAGCTTGATGTATGAACTGATGGGGCTAACAGCCGTCGTCAGGGTCAAAAAATTGATTATAAATCAGTTCTATCAAAAAAAAAATCTTTGAATTACAAACCAATTTTACATAAAAAAATATTTTACTTCAAAACTCAATAACTTACCTACAGAGAATCACTCTAATATTATAAATACGATAATTTGGATGGATGTTTGTTACTTCTTCAAGCCAAAACTACTGAACGGACCGGGCTGAAATTTTGGTGACCGCCATCCGCGCCGAAAGAACCGCACTCGCTGCATTCACCT
This sequence comes from Eupithecia insigniata, assembly GCA_947859395.1. Classification (NCBI taxonomy): domain Eukaryota; kingdom Metazoa; phylum Arthropoda; class Insecta; order Lepidoptera; family Geometridae; genus Eupithecia; species Eupithecia insigniata. The sequence goes on from OX402003.1 coordinate 13,274,776, forward strand.
TTTACCAGTTCACCTTTAGTCGGCTCGGCTCTTAAGGTATCCACGGGCTGAGTTGGAGTCGATTCTTACGTCACGGCTGATGCATCGTACACGCCGGTACCATAATAATATTCTCGACTCCAATAAAATTAAATCTCAAAGCAAGTTGATCGAAAATATGTAGAGTCCAGAACCTGAATTCTTCTCGGCCGTCGCGTCCGAGCACCGCTGTAGTCGATAAACAAGAAATATGGATTTTAGTTCACTTTAAAAATTCTATTTAGGAGTGGTTTTTTTTAAAGTATTCTAATTATAATTAAAAAGTAGGGCTGCATTAAAAGATAAGTCATTGAAATAACTTTCTCCTGATGATTTCTTCGGTTTTAACGCCATTACAAATGAAAAATTATTACTTTAGGCAGCTGGCGCGGGTGTTCTCGAAAGAAAGTAGGTATGATTCGTCATTGGGAATCTATCAAAATTCTGCTCCAGCCACCAAAAATGCAATACTTACCCTTATCAATCTCAATTTCCGATTGGACATAGCCAAGCTCAATCGGAAATTGCTAAAATTGATGATGCTAGTCCAATGCACCCCTAATCAGCGCCATAGCACCCTCTCTAATTGCCGCATACACCATACTGCCGTCAATATTTCGCAAATCGTCATTTCTCTTCACTTCAATTTTTGTCCACTAGTGAAAGAAACCACTAGTACATTTATATAACACCTAAGTACATGTGTTTCTAATACATGTTTATTTTGCCTATCACATTACTATTTTCGAGTAATTCCGCGTTTGTCCCATTTTCAAAAACTATCAACCACACATTTCTCATGTAAGTTGGACCTCTAACTAACTTTTTTGAATCGTGCGTAAGATGATCTGTGTTGGATTAGATTACTAAGAAGAAGAATAGAAAATAGAAGAAGGGAATTCCCAGAACGTCCCAAAGCATCAAGAAAGCAGAAGAGAGCAGAAGTTGGATAGATCAACGATTTGCGGAAAATTCGCAGAGAATAATTCGTCGAAAACAATTCGTCGAGAACAATTCGCTGAAAACACAAATCGCCGAAAACATAATTTGGCCAAAAATAGTCATAAAGATACTCAACATCACCATCATCATCAGCCCATACACGTCCACTGCTGGACATAAGCCTCCCCCGTACGACGGCACAAGCAGTCCTGAGCCGCCTCCATCCATCGACTCCCTTTTTTTAAAGATTTTCAAGTATAGCGGGAAATACCCAGTTTTGTCCTACATCTGAAAAATTGTGTTATCGGCGAATTGTGTTTTCGGAGAATTGTTCTCGACGAAATTATTTTCTACAAATTGTTCTCGGCGAATTTTCCGCAGACGTAGGTCAACACTAAGATTTCAATTGTCGTTCGTTGACTTGGATAAGTCTGAATCTAAAATTAAAAATAATTCAATAAAAAATAACATAAGTCCCTCAAAGAGAATGAAGCTCGGGAGAATGGTACTATCTAGGTAGTTTTACAAATTCTACCCTACTCACAAACAAACTCATAAACAAACAAACAAATTTTACCTCTTTCTAATACAAGTGTACCTCTGTCCAAAACAATAAGTCCTTGCATCCCCTAATCCCACTGAGACAACAAACGATGCTAACAAACAAAACAACAGTCGAGGGGAGAGAGGGGATAAGCTCATTACCGGACATTCGGACGTTTTCTTCACAAAGAGATTAGCAGTTTGCGTTTGATTTCTATGAGATCGGTTGTTATCCTGGTTCCTATGGTTGTAATCTACTTTATTATTATAGGGGCATTTTAACAAAGGAAAAAAGCTGGTATTTTTTTCATAAAAAATAAAATTAAGAAACTGTTATTATGTTAAAACCACAGAAATCTAAGTAATATTATTTAGATTTATTTAGATTTCTGTGGTTAAAACGGAAAAGAAATTCTTTGAAATAATCTAAAATAAATAAACACGAATAATGCCGGCCCGTGATTATTTAAATTAGATCGCTTAATATAAAATAGTTTTATTTTCATTCCTGGCGCTTGCCTTGCCAACCTCTCCCTCCAATTGCCTTTTGGTCTTATTGAATTTTATGGGACCATCTGAATGTCGGTCTTCGAGAAGTTTCGGACATCAGGATTGCCACGCAGAAGACGCTTCAATGCTCCGTTGTCATGTATTCTTTCTATGTCATAGACTTAATGCGTTGATGATGACGATGATGTCCTCCTAGTCGAATTTCAAACACGGCGGCCTGTCAAAACTGAGATAAACCATGAACACAACGACATATTACCTCTATAATGGTTTCCCCAGATGTGTCAATCCGCTGTCCCATTGGATTTTGAGAGTAAGAAAATAGAGAGTGCGTTTGTTTGCGCATACACTTAATAAGTTCAGTTAAACCTGGTAAGCTGTAACCAAGTATTTTATTAATAACCGAGAATTAGAACAATTCCTGCTTTAAACAAGCGGCAAAATTAGAACCGTAATTTGCATTGATTTAGGAGTTTTTAATTAAATAGACGGTTTCACTCGCTTTGTTTAATAATTCAAGAGTATTTGAAGAGGAATTAACAGAGTTTTAAATACGGAAGTGTTTTATGTTTTTCGGTTAGCTTTTGCAGATAAAAAAGTTTTATTGCATCTGTTTTCAAGCCTAAAGGAGCCCACGTGTTATGGAGTTTTCACAAAAAAGTCGGCGGGCTGCCGACAATTTGATAAAACACTGTTGGCTGCATACAATAGGCACTCAATTATCAAACAGTTGTGTAGATGGAAATAAAAATTCATTCCATGTCACTGGTTATCTCCGTGGAAGAAATTTGATCATTCGGACAACTAATTACATAACAGTTTTGTAGATGGAAATAAAATTCCGTCCAGGTAACTAGTTGTCCCCGCTGAAAATTATTTCCACTTAGAAAACCAGTTGTCTAGTTTGATTGTGAGGGCGGAACAACCCTCGTAAATACATTGAAATGTTGCATTAAACCGTCGAGTTTTGTCACCGACTTTGGTGTGTAGAGTTCATTAGATTGAGAAAGTATTCGTTCTAATCTCACCATGTTTTCTTTGATTTCAGGTAATCATTCAAAACATAAGATTCGAAAAGAAAGAGCATTCTTCAAAACGTAAGCCTATTATATATATATATATACTATAATATTGGAATTGACTATTAGAATTGTTTAAGCTTGAGTCGAAAATAAATTCAAACAAATTGTCAAACATAAATATCCTTTGTAAAAAGGCTTGCTTCAAATACAAAATATCAGATTATCTACAGTTAAAAAGCTTGGGACGAGTTTTGCTCCAACTCGAAAACTAACAAACTAACAAGGTAAAGGTTTCTTATTCGCTTCTTTACTTTACCTTAAAAGTACAAAAATCAAAGGGATCATTTTATTTCCCTTTTTTAATTATGTAATTTTATTTTTGTCACGTGTTAAAGAGTCCTGTAAGGTCTAAAGGAAATAAAGCACTTTGAATTTTGAGTTTTTTTTGTGTTTGAGAGTGTTACTGATGATGTGAAAAAATTAATTCTGAGACACACTGAAATAGACACTTGGATGAACCAAGTGTCTTCACCTTAAGATCTTATACTATATATTTTATAGGATATAACATTTACTAGTGTCTACCTAATATCCTCAAAAGCCTGCTTATTCATAAATCAAATAGAAAACACCTGTGCTTCCCTCGCAGGGAACGGAACGAGGCTATTGGTCATCACGCAATCTTATCTCCTCAGTCGCCAAAAGCATCGTGTACAGAGCTTAGGCGGTGGTCCAAGTTACAGTTTCAGAAAAAAAAAAGTAAATAATGCTGCACCACCTAGTACCGAAAAAGGTAATAGGTATACTGCCTTATGTTATGTTATGACTTAGTGCTCATATACACGAGCAGCAAAGTGCCAACGGCAGAGGTAACTGCAGCCGGCGCCGATGGCAGCCGTCGACAATTGACGCCAGCCGTCGACTGTCGGCTGTCGACGACGGCTGCCGGCGGTGCGTGTCGACGGCTACAGTTACCTCTGCCGTTGGCACTTTGCCGCTCGTGTATATGAGCACTTAGATTAAAACCGGAAAAATATAATTTTGGACGATGAGTTACAATACTCAAGTTGTTTCAGTCATAGGATCAAATGAATAAAGTAAGGAGTTCCAGTCTGCATCAAATGGAACATCAGGTTATGTTTTCCGGTATGAATATTAAACCACACTATCTGCGACTAGAACAAAAACAACCATGCTTGAAAATAATGAAGACAAAACAGACTTATTTTAGCAAATAAGTCACAAAACGGCTTCTTGCTCATGAGTTGGTTGTAAACACGTTACAATTAGAACTACCCTTGAAGGGATGTATGTAGTATTTGGTAATAAACTTCAGAAGGATTCTGAACCTTTAGAACATGTCTTATCAATTTGCTGGTTATATATACATTTTTCATAGAATTCCGGCGAACGATGATAGAAGTAAATCATGGAATAGGAAGAATGATGAAGTAGATAGGACATGTATGAAATTACAAATGATTTGTAATAGGAAAAACATGAAATGGATATAAAATGGAAATTGAAATATGATGGAAATGGAAATTGATATATAATAAAAATATATAATAAAATGGAAATATGGAAATTACTTTGAATAATGAAATAGAATATCAGTACCTACCAACTAAGAGTATCAGAATAGTAAAATATTTATAGCTGCAATGAACTAAATAATAAATAATCTTCAATCCGCTGCAGCTTATAGCTCGATGCCCCCGGCTTCCCTCGCCTGGGCAGGTCTGACGGACAATAGGCATGAGGGACGGGCGTATTATACCCGTGAAAACTTGAGGGCTGTCTATACGGGAGGCCAGGTTTTGTGTATGGACTCTCTATCTTAGAGTTTAGAGTGTAGGTAGAGTCTGCTTGAATATTTGAGAATTGTAGGAGTCAATGTTTGAATTTTTTTGCATGAATAATCAAAATTCCCTTTATTCACCACTAAGATAATCCACACTACTGGGGCAAAATGATTTTTTTATTAAATTCTGGAATCAATACAATGAATGCATTAGAATGATTCTGGAGATAGTTATATATAATATAAATAAATTAATGCTGGACAATTCACGCAGCATTATCTAGCCCCAAGCTAAGCAGAGCTTGTGTAATGGGTACCTACCTACTAGATGACTGATATACATAATACATTACCTACGTCATTACATAGATATATATTTTTTTATTACACACAAAATACCCAGAACACCCGGGACAAATATTTGCAGATCGCACAAACATTTGTTCCATGGCGGGAATAGAACCCGCAACCTTCTGCGTCGCAGGCGGACCTTCGTCCGCCGCGCCAAGTCGTCGAAACGCCAAATAATCGTCGTCAATATAATAATATATAAACAATGACATTCACTCTACTTCCTAGATCAATATATTCACAACGTCAAGGGATTCCAGGCTTCATGCCTTCAATAAATGCATAACCAGCGGAGCGGGTAGCGAGGCAATCAGGGGGTTCCCACGGGGCTGCAGGAACTAGGATCTTACTAACGAAGCACCGACGTCGGGGCTCTGGACCTGTTCATTATAGTAACTATAACTGATCAGTTTCACAGTCAGAGAATGACTAAAGCAGAGAGAGATGAGCGGTTAATGTGTAAACTATGTATTCTTGCATAAGAATAGTTATAATAATATATTAAAGTTCACTCAAGACACCCTTGTCTTTATAAATTGTAAATTTTCTATTCATTCAAAGGTTGCCTGGGAGAAATCGCTTCTAAGCGATAAGGCCGCCCATTTTACTTGTTTGTGTTAATGTCTATGTTTCTTATTTAACTTTGTGGTGTAAAATAAAGAATTGTATATTGTATTATAACTACTAATAGAATATCGGAATCATTCCCAACGTCTCGCGTGAGACGTGCTCAGTCGCAACGTCTCACGAAAAGTATTCCCAAAGTCTCACGAAGATGCACCCAGTAGCAATGTCTCACGAAAAGTATTTCCAATGTCTCAAGATTAGTGTGATGTTATTCAGTGATACCATTGTGATACCCTGCTTTTAATTGGATATTTTTAAACAAATCCGCTCTCTTCTTTTTGGTGGCTATCTACCCTACAACTTATGTTGGAGTTTTAGTGGACAGCAATATTTCTCTTTCAGCAGGTGACATAGGATAGTTTGGATTCTTCAGAGGAAAGACCACAAGCGACGAACAAAAGTTGCATTAAAAAATTATTAAGAACTATCGTGGATCGTGGTTCCATAAAAAAAATTATGACAATTCGAATGGAACGTGACAAAATTAATAGTAGCCCGTGGATATTTTCGATAATGTCACACAAAATCAGAAGTCAAAAAGTCCCGATCGCTCCCGTTTCCATTCCCACTGACTACCATAAATTATCACAGCTAAGTCAAAGTTTATCGACACAGCAAGACCGTTATTGAGGCTATCCTTCCTTTCCCACTTCTGGACAAAGACTTTCCCCATTTCACGCCTCCTCCCTCGATCTGTTGCTATCTCCTGCCAGCACGACCATATTCTAGTTTTATTTGTTTTATTCCAAACTTGACGTGACTTAGCAAGAGTAAAGCTTTAATTCCCCCTTTCTTAATGTAAGTAGGCCATTAATGAGAATAAATAGCACATTTAGCGGCCCATACATCGCGCTGAATGACTTCCTACTTCGTACTTTTAAAGTATAAATCGTCACATTCGTTCTAAAATGCAATTTCGCAGAAAGCACTAGCTTTTTAAAAGAATTACTTTTACCAAGTGCTGTTGGAAGACTGTTTTAGAAGTTGTACCTTTAATGCACAACCTTATAGCGAAAAACGTTTTCATTTGCTACCTGACAAAGTTGACAAAGTTGTACTGCTAAAATATAACGTATCAATCAAAATCATTCGGAAACTACACTCGAATTGGCAGTAAGTTGCAATTGTGACAAATAGTGTGAAAAGTCACGAAACAAATCAAGCAATACCTAATTTATACTCAATTTTAGTTCCTAAGCAGCAAATACTCGAAGCACTAATCAGCCTAGTGCCCTACAGTGCCCCCATCGAGCACTCTCCGGTCTCTCGAGTGTAGTGCCTCAAGGCTCGTTAGAAAGTATTGGAAAATACTGCTACAGATTTTCCTGGGTTTTCCACCTAGTAGGATTTTAGTTATAAAAGTAATTTCGTATAGGTAATTCATAGAAGCAGAGAAGGGTGTTTTTCAGGTCAGAAGCTAACATTTTCAAATGTTTATATTTTTGAGTTGCTGTTGGGATCTTTTTTTGAGTGTTTGTCTCTGATTTTAAGGTTTCCTAAGTTCTGTAAAGTCAGTAAAGACTGATGTCATGGTTAATCAAATACCTCATCATCATTATATACCTACCTACAACCTGACATCTCCCACTGTTGGGTATTCGCCTCCAAGTTCTTGTACTACTTACGTTCCTAGTTTATTCATAACCAGGTTCGTCCTGCGACAAATACAAACAAACGATTGCAAAAAAAAAACACTAAAACAAAAACCATCAGCACATTACACTTCTTTGAGCAATATTTATACCCTATATACAATATGTAATGTATTTCCTATTAAAAAGCAGTGCTGGTGCGCCCGTCCTGCGAACCATGAAGGCAACAAACAATACCGTTTGACAATCATGCTCTGGTGGTCATTTGAAATCGCGTCTATTTTTATTTGTAGGTATTTAGGTGTATTATAGTGATATATGAGTGTATCTCCTGACCATTTTTTTCATACAAATTCAATCGTCCAGATTTCATAATGCGTCGCTTGCGCTGCATACATATGTACGTGGGACCAGTCAGCTCCTAGCTTTATCCTGAGAGAGAGAGAGGGAGGGAGGGTGAATAGAGAGTACATGTTATCATGATGTTGCTTCAAAACAATTGGCGCATCTCAGTACCTAGTGTACCTACCTACATAACCCTTAGGCCTAGATAAAAGTTTTCCATCGTAAAGAGAATAAGAAATTCGTGTGTTCGGAACTAGGTATATTAATATGAGTCGTTCATTAATCACGTGTTTTTTTATCCCTCCTTCCACTAATTATAGGGTTAGGTGAAGTTTTAGACAGCAAAAATCAGCATTTATCGAAAAAATAAATCCATACTCCCCTACCCTTGTGATATTTTTAGATTTTTTCCGAAGCCTCCTTTCGAGCATCACGTGATTAATTAACAACGCCTTGGAGGAATATTTGGAATGTCATTTAGAAATCATTTATTCAATTATTAGATTACACAATTCTACCATTTTCCTCGGATTAAAGTGAATGAATCTCAGTACCCCTTTCAAAACACTATTTAATAAATAATATTCATCCTTAGCCCATCCCTTCCCAAGGGAAATTAGAGAGGAAATGCACAGATACAATTTGCATGGCCAGCTTATTGCAAATTAGGTTTTCACACCCTTTTCTGATATCAATTTTTTATGAAAGAGAAAGTAAAGAAATTGAAATTGATTAACCTTAGCTATCTAATACTAACTTTTTTATTTATTGATTTCAATTTTATTTTACACACCTATTACTCCTATCACTTATTTTTGAACCATTTGGGAAAAAAAGAGATTTAGGGCAAAAAATTAAAATTTTCCCAAATGCTCCCAATATACTATTAAATCGAAGTTGGGTTTATGATGGAATGCTTCTTCTTTGTCATATTCTTCATTGCTGAAGGTCGTGCCCACAGATCAGAAAAGCTAAAGGCCTCTGTGGCCTCTGTGGTCGTGCCCGTCCTGGAAAGCTTTCACTAAGAGGATGAACTGCTTCCAAACTACTCTCTCTTCGGCCCGTCTCAGGGCTGCAGGGAAAGTGAGTCCCGTTATTGCCTTATTTTGGTCAGACCAGAAAGTTGATAAGCGCCATCTTAGTATTTTTCTCTCTATCTTCCCTAGTACAAGTTTTTCGAAGTTAGTATTAATTACTACCATGGACGATCTAAGAACGATATACATACATGTAGAAAGCTCAGTTTTGCCAACTACAAGAAGTAAATCCCATGCATATAACAATTAATATTTTCACCTAAGAGTTGCATAACAATTTTCATACCATAAAATTTCAAGTAATATTTTCACCTAAGAGTTGCATAACAATTTTCATACCATAAAATTTCATTATAGGAAGCCAACTGCAAAGTGGGCTAAAAGCGTAGATCGAAATGCCTAGGTCGGCTAGAAATAAAGACTGGGCGGGATGTTTTGACCCGGAATTGGGTTATTACATTTATAATTAGAGCCCGTTTCGGTCTGAACGCGAGGTAGCAAGAACTTGAAGTTTTTATTTTATTTCTAATTTGAATTAAATTGGTTTTTCATTAGATTATACTTATTTCTCGCAGACTCAGTCTAATAAAATGCTGGAGCAAAAAGAAAGGCCAAGTTAAAAAAAAATTGCAATTTCAAAAAAGTCGTTGAAAATTTGACCTGTGGTCGAAAATAACCCCCCGTCGGCTTAGTACACGTTATATTGCACCTAGGTCATTTGTAGACAGCAACACTCAAAAATCCACTCTCGCGCTAGCTGTCCACTCAAAATGTACCCTTAAAACATAAGGCAACCCGAAACGTAGAGTTATCAAAACCCAATAAGACCGGGGTTGCCCGATATTGAATAAATTTCCCCAAATCATTCTGAGCCAGGTGTACCTATTCAGTCAAAGATTGATTCATATCCTCTAACCTATTGCTTATTTTTTTATCGAATATTTTATTTACCTAAACAATGGCGGCTATCAATTTTATTTTTCCCTTTTTTGTTACGATATGGCTGAGTAAATCAAAAAATCCAAGGGCAAGAAAAAACTAGTTTTGTTTTGTGTTGTGTGTGACAAATCCAAGTAAACGGTTTTGCCGTGGCGTAACTGTTTCGATCTATTGATTCCAACAAGAATCTAAAGCTTTTCACACCATATCAATTCAATATAAATGTTTACCTTTAATTTAATATAAAAAGGTATAAATTTATATTTACTAAAATACTATATTTAAAGTAGGTTTTATGTTTAATGTCTAATTACGTAAATTATCAAAAATTTCCTGCCTATCTATGTATATTAACTCGATGTTATCATATGCTAGAATTCATACTTTTTTCCCTTCAACCTTTAAATTTACTTATTTTTTGTGTCGTGCGGTTTGAAACCTGGACCAGAATATATATAAAAAAAAAATTTTTTTTATTTCTCTGGGGCTCTATGGGTTTCGTCGCTTAGCGACCACATCGCCCAGTTTTTATAGCTTGAACGAATAAAAGCCTTATAACTTTTGCCTTTCTAGGTATTACCAGTGTGATAAAAATGTCAACCTCCACTCGTAGAAAATCGAACTGTCACGAACTTTCGTATCTAATACTTCACCGTCTTTACGTATAAAAACTTCATCCAACACTACCTGAGCCTAGGAGTCCATTATTTGTCGATAGATAAAGCCCCACAGAGGGTTTCATTCACGGAGAGCCCGGGACCCGTAATTGTATGGAAAAAGGAGACGTCTAGATCACGTCTCGTTACCAAATTCCGGCCAGACTCACGCCACTGACCCCGTGCCCAGTAATGTTAAGTTTATAGTTTGTTTCAAATTTGTTGTGTACGTATAGTTGTACTACCATCAAAACTTGTAAAAAAATAACAAACAAATAGGTACATAGGTAGTTTAACAAAAAATTTAAAAAAAAATTAAAAATTTTACTACATCGTCCAGTGCGTATTCCCAGAAGTATCCTCACATAAAGCCAAGATTGGTCTCACATTGGCCGGAAAATCACCTAATTTTCTGTTTAGGAAACAATTTTCCCATTCGCAAAATTTATCTTATGCTCAAATATTCTGATTGCTATAGGTAATGTAAGTATCTTTTTTACGTAAATCTGAGATTGTTTTTTGGGTGCGAAGCGTGTGTTTATTCGGGTATTTCGAATTAAATATGCATGCGAGAATACAATTTCTCCTCGGTAGGTAGGTATATCAATTTTACTTTTTTTTGGTAAGTTTCTACATACATATGTAGTTAAAAATAAGTAGAGAGTAAGAACATAACCAATGGAGTCTGATTTTCTTGTAGGTAGGTACCTACTAGGTACAATAAGCTTGCTTATACCTATCGATAATGAAGTTTAAAATGTTTGACAGCGGAGAACACTTCTAGTAGGTAGGTCGGTATGTAAATATGGTGTCCTCTGGGAAGTATTATTTTTTGTTATATTGTTATTGTGCTTCTGAAATGATTATAAGTGATTTAGATAGGTAGGTATGTTTTATTTCAGTACCGAGTTCAGAGATATTGCGAAGGTCTTCAGTACCTAACCTAGATGGGTTGCCCCCCAAGACCTACTCTCTTTCCGCATTTGTCTTTCTGATGCAAAGTTTTCAAAGACATGACATATTTTGAGTAAATGAATCATAAAATTCAGAAACATTTACAGCGACATCAGGGTTCATTTAAACATACAACCATAATTCGAATTTTCTATTGCAGTGCCATCTATATTTATAGTTTAGAAATAAGAACCTACATGTTAGCAGCGCCATCTAGTGTGGAGTAGTAGAACTATATCGTAATGCCACTTACGACGTAGCAGCGCGCATAGCTGCGAACAACTGTCTACGAACTGTTGTAGAGTTACTACATAATATACGCGTAAGATGGCGCTGCATGGAAAAAACGTAACGCTTTTGTTGATCGCATAATAAATACTGGCACGTTTTAACATTTAGAAGAAAAGTCAGTCACATTCTGTATTTTTTTTATTGTGAAACCATTCCTAGTTCTCCAAATTTTAAATTATTTAGTTTTTGAAATATTTTTTTTTTTTTTTTTGAAACAATAGGTAGACCATATAAATCAAAACTATTTTTAAATATTATAATAAATGCAAAAAGAGAATGCTCCGCCGTGACAGTTTTCACTGCCGTGACCAGGATTCGAACCTGGGTTACTACGGCCACAACGTAGGGTCCTAACCACTAGACGATCACGGCTATCGGAGCGATGAGGGTGAAGTCGAATTTAGTACTAACACTAAGATCATAATGTTGAATATAAATCTGGGCCCCGACTCCGATTTCAATGCGGGTGCACAGTTAGATAACAATAGCCTAGATAAGGTAATATAATGTTAGTCCATTCATAATCATATTGCTGAATGACTACTTAATATATCCAGTTTTCCCCTTAGGTATTATGTACTTTGAATTTATTTCAGGACATATCCACAGTCGAGGTAGTATAGGCACTTCATACCTAAAATATTCACGATCATAGATACGTAATAATTACAACGAATTTACTAGGAAAACATAAACAATTGATGATAGGTAAGTACTTTAGATAACAACAACTTTTTGACGGTCGTAAGCAGGTATCATCATAGACGAAAATAAACTCTTTAATCTATGGTATCATATAAGTAAAGAGGTGGAGGTTGTCTCCACCTCCTACAGATAACTTTACCGTGAACTAGGTACCTAAGTCAGGTACTTACCACTATTTTACGATAAACAAATTAGAGACAGTATTTCTGCAAATAACAGAACACGGACCCGACAATTTTACAGTTGACTTAACATTTCAAACAAAGAATCAAGTTCCCCCAACATTCCCATAAAATATGCCGAATTCGCAATGCAAATTACCAACCAAAATGGGTCCAAAATGGATTCAAAATGACCAGCTCCTTCCAAACCAGTTCGAAATTCAAAAGATCTTCAGATCTCCATAGGGATCATAACATGAATTATACAAAGATAAATCTCTTATCAAGGCATTCGTGGCAAGCGTAGTCCCCTCAAGATGTTAACATACGTAGAATAAACAATAAGTCGGTTTGTAGTAAATTCGCAACTGTGGGATGGTCAGACATGATTCGCACATTGTGTGGTAGAGTTGGGAATGTTTAGAATGGGCACTTTTAAATTATTATATTAATGATACTTGATTCGATTTCACAGAGCGTCATCTAGACCCTAATATAAGCATGTGTTCATTGAAAAGAAAATCAGAAATACATTTTTTCGTAACGGACACATTTTATGTTTTGTTTTCTATCATACAGATAAAAAACAAATAGAAAACAGTGTCTGCTTGTAACAGCTAAACCGATTTCGATGGGATTGGCAGATAGATGATGTTACAGTGACGGACGACACTATTTTTATTTAAGAAAAATATTAACTATCTTCGTAAAAAATTGAGCCCATGAAATTGTGAGTTCTATGCAGGCAAAGTCGCAGACACAGCTAGTCCTTAATAAGTTTAAAACGTAACTTTTCTTTATATAATTAAACCGTGATTTTTATGGCTAATAAGTAATTTAATGTGCCATTTCTTCAACTTAGTCAGCTCTATGGTCTTTCCATCGAGTATCCCTACAGGGTGATTCACATTAGTGGCCCCTGCATTACGAATACAGGTTGCTCTGATCACCCCTCTTGTCCTTAACTAGCTAGATTACTTTGGAGTTGTTTTATTGAGTGTACCAATATCTACCAAGAAGTTACGAGAAGGTAAATTTTCTGAGCATTTTAATTTATAAGGGTACCTAACAACTTGTAGTGTGACAAAAAGTGGTTTCATGTTAAATTGTCAAAGATGACGGCAAATTTTCAGACAAATAATTAAGCCGCTGTCCCATTCCACCACGCACGCTGTGCACGGCCACGCGGCGCATGTTAGCTGTGTGGGTTCGTTTGTTTGACAATCTCCTATTCCTGCGTAGCGTGTTGCAGACGGTGCAGTGGAAGCAATTGGACATTATCATATGACATACATTTTCTTGCAAAGCGAAGCTAGACACACGTGCGTAGCCTCTCCGTGCGGGGCGGTGACACAGTAGCTTAAATCGGAGGGCCCCATTTTTTCCAATAAGAGCACAAATTTTCATCATTATCATCAGGGTAGTCCGTATACGTCACTGCTGAACACAGACCTCCTCGAATCGATAGATTTTGTCAGTTTTCATGTTAATTTATGGTATATTTTTTACTTTTTTCTCTATGTTCTGGCAAAACAATTTCTTTTTACGTTACTTTTACCTTCATTTTACCTTCTTTTACCTAGATTGGAAAGCTGAAAAGTGTAAAAATCACACTCTCAGTCAATCTGCTACCTTTTCACCACCAAACGGGTGGACAGATCTTTATGAATTTTGGAAGGAGATAGTTGTAGGTATCCCGGGGAAAAATAATATAGGTATACTTTACACAAGAAAGCGTTCGAACCCACGGGCAGAATCTGTAGCTAGTATCTGGACCACACTTCTCATTGGTCACAGAAGTACAATAATTAACGTGGAAATAACCTTGAAACTACAATCTATTGTGCGAAACCCTATTTCTAACAATGGAAGTGAGTCCCTTACGCTTCATCGCGTCCTTGGCCACACCTTGGCCCGTAGGCAAAATTAGACAATTACCTTTAGACAAAATTTAAACAACTCTATCTAAACTTAGATAATCCCTTACATCCGTAATAAAGTAAACATATTATTTTATTGTAAGAGTTTGAACAATTATTAAAATTGTTGATGGTAAGTCGTTAGGTAAACTTCCTGTTTGAATTTTTAAACCCTTTTTACTTGATCGACCCTAGTTTGGCTAAAAAAAATTTAGATGAATTAATGAAAAATCTATGGCACCAATGATGATTCAAAACTTTTTTATTTCTTTACAAACTGTTTATTTTTTCAGAACGCACTGTATTCTCAATAAATCCGTAAAGAGAATTATTTTAATAGGTACTCATAAATAATAATTAAACTTAGGCATTTATCTAGGCATAAAATTTAAAATAATCCAGTAAACCCAAACGATTTCGTTCAAATATTTACAATTACGGCTATTTTTCTTCACGTGGGGTGATCATTATAATAGAACCACAACGTGCAACAACCCCTAGTTTATCTTTAAGATTTAGTAGATCACGTCTAACCAAAATTATTTTTATTTATCTTACAATAAGAGTACGCAAAGTAACAAAATCGATTTTACTCCATCGAGATAAAAGTGCTTCAATAGGATAATCTTTTGCAATATTTGATCATCGTTCTTGATCAAATTCTACTTTTAATATAGGGCGTTCGTGAAAAAAAGTTATAATTTTTGAAAACATCAGACGGTATTATTGTCACGAGATGACAGAAATACCCGTAGATTCCTTTCAAATATAAAATTGTCCTATTATTGGAAAGTTATTGTTTATTTTAGAAGCTATTCTGAGCAAAAATAAATAAGCAATTGAAACTTTCTTTTGTAAAATGGAATCGTATATCTTTGGTTTTATTACCAAAATTCTGCGGTTCTTAAGTCCATGTATTTTACAATTTATTGACAAGAATCTGGCTCTCAAGCAAGGTAACTTTGTCGTGATTAATTGTTCAGAGAGTCGCTGGAGATATGAAAAAATACTATGGGTCTATAATGTTTGTCTTTAATGTTAAAATCATGGATTTTATTAATAATCCTACGGTACAAAACCATAATCTGGATGATAATACCAATACCATGACAATATCAAAAATTGGATAAGGTTCTACCCATTTTGCTAGAATTTCTTTTCTTTCTAATTTAACGTGACATTTCATAAATAGTTAGGTATTGATAACATTGAAGTCGTCAGTCAATAACAACCAATAAAATCAACTTGAACTTACCTGTCAATCACTCAATCATTGACAAAGGATTTTATTTGTCATTCTAATAAGTAACCTACCAGTGTTTCGTGTGAAATATCACCCTTTTAACCCCTTACTTGACACCCCATTCGTTCTTCATTAGAAAGGCATTCTCGATTTTGATTGACGTCTGACATCTTATCATGTCTAAAGTTTGTTCTTTTGTTCTATTTATACAGGGTGTGACCCTAAGGTGAATTTCATTATTAAAAGGTCAAAGTATTTAGTTTAAGAAACTTATCTATTGTAAAATTTAATCTTGTTTGATCTTATGTTAGATTATGATTTTGCGCGCTTTATTGATAATTCTATTGTAAATTGTTGGTAATCTTTTGTCAAAAATAGGCTTTGATGTATAATTTGCTAGATAATTTCAGGCAAAAGCACAACGAAATTTGTTTAAAAAATGTAGACTAGAGTTGTATGTAGTGATATCAGAATTTATAAAATTACATCTATTATCAGCATTCTTACGATCTGACTTAGAGGTCTTCGAATCAAGCAGCAAAATATTTTAATACATCTGAGAAGTACCCAAACATCTTACGAATACAGTTCACCCCAAAATAATAAAGTAACATAAGTTTACAACAAAACTGGAACATACTCGTATCTCACAAAAACACAAAAAAAGGAATAAAGCTAAAATTGAATTTACCTCGGAACTTTGGGATCCCATCAGAAATTCGTACGGAACCCTCCATGTATTTTTTATTGCAGACGTTTCGGTGGGGTTGCGAATAAAGTTGCAATTTTAAGGCGTTGCTATTGGGTGGCCGTGTGAGGGGTTAGACGGGGCGGGTTCTCAAGAACCGGAATATTGTATTAACATTATAACTTTGGTAAGTAGTTAATTAATTTCTTGAAATAACAACTCATTTTGGTCTATTGTTTGTGATGCTGCATTGCAATATTCAAGAATAGCAAACGCGAATATGGTGTTCAATTTAAAAAAAACTTTATATGACGCTTATAGTTTTCTGCCACTCGGTTTTTAATAGGATTTTTTACTTTTTGACGTTCTCCATAATAGCTTCTTATAGAAAGAAAGAAAAGAAAGAAAGAAAGAAAGATTTTTATTTACCTTACGAACTACTACAATGTAACTCTAAAATATTTAATACAATGTTTAGTGGGTTTGATTTTGTGCGTAGCAGAGCGCAAGGCAAACGGGGCTCCGCTCAGCATTGTGCTGGATACACACTGATGTATGCACCCAACGCTGGTTTACAGCGGGAACCACACGAATCACGTCACGACCCTCTAGAGGTGCAAAAATACCTACAATATAACAATAAAAGATGAATATAGAATAATACTAGGTTCTTATACATTATAACAATTCAAACTATAAATACAAAATACAAAAGTTTAACTTACGTAGGTCTACAACTATATAAAATTAACAGAACTTTCTATCTTTTCATAGATTTGATCACTAATGGACCGATTTTTCTGTGGCGATATTCAGATCGCTGTACGCTGTCGGTAATGTATGCCAGTTTTTTTTTTATTGTCTACGATTACTTATCTGTATTTTACAAAATTAGCTCGTTATTTAGAACAAGATGATGACGATGTAAGATCGCTTCTAAGCGATAAGGCCGACCATTGTACATGTCCTATGTATGTAACATCTCTCTGTAGGTATTTATGTATTGTATTGTAAATCAAGTAGCGTACCAATAATTACTATAACCATAAAACATGCAATCATCATCATCATCATCAGCCCATACACGTCCACTGCTGGACATAGGCCTCCCCCGTACGACGCCACAAATAGCGGTCCTTAGCCGCCTCCATCCATCGACTCCCTGCGACCGCTACGATGTCCTCGGTCCGAGTGGATGGTCTCCCATGTAGGGGGGGATTTGCCATAATCACCACGCTTGGCAGGCGGATTGGTGATCGCAGTGTTGGTGTTTAAAAATACTCAGAAGGAAGCTGCTGCCCTTCCTCTGGTAGGTTCCCTTTAGTCGGCTCTTACGACATCCACGGGTTGAGTTTGAGGGGTCGATATTCGTACGCCGCGGCCCCACGGCCAACATGCAATAAAATACCATAATAATCTCTAAACAATACCTCACGAGCTTTTAACATTAGTATTATAACTTTACATCGAAAAATGACAATAAATCAAAGCAACAAGCTAATTCTGCGCATACGCCGCTACAATGGTCTATCGTTGACATAACTGTATTAAGGTCGGGATTACAAAGGCTTGAACTAATTTATGGTGCGTAACACCATGTTATATTAAATCATGAAGAATTGTCAATTTGACAGCCAGCAAAAGTAGGGCATTTTAATGCCACTTTTCAAAATTAAAAACGTTGATACACCAGAAGTACTCACTTGTGTCTCAAGAAACTTTTTAAAATATGTCGAAACTATGTCGAATCTATCGAAAATTAAAACATTTTGGTGAAATTGCCATCAGGTGAGATTGTGGTTAAACCATAGACTTATAATATTTTTTTATAGATAAAGGTCTATAATTCATAAAAAACAATTTTCGCTGCTAAAAGTGCATCGTGACTTCCAACCTTCCAACATAAGTTTTATTCAGGCTTCTCTGTTCTGATCTTTTTTTTTGTTTATGCTAAATAGAAAATAAATACAAAAACAAAAAAAACCCAGCTTGGGGCACATTTTACTTAAGATCAAGCAGCATACGTTCCTCGTTTTACATTTATTGCGTCAATCACATGATAAACATTTTTATCGATATTTTGTGAATATTTTTCGTTCGTAGTCGAATATACACCCATACGTAATGTAAGTGAATATAACCAACAAATCCAAAGGTTACCCTGCCGTTAAATAAACAGAATTTATGTTATTGTAATTTCGCGCATCTAAGATTTATCTACGCCCCGTTTAACACACAAAAAATAAGAACACAATGGGTGAAAGTATTGCGAATTAGCGTGGAACCGATCTTTTGACCCAGTTTTGGGTCTTCGATTTTGTAAAAGAACAGGGAAGACCAAATCTTTTCTGTCGCTATGACGAACATAATCTAGCGGTTTGCTTCTAAAACAGTGGTAAATAAAGAAACAATCTCTTTTTTTTTTAAATTTTTGAAAAAAATATTAATATTTATTGACATAATACGGTGAAGTAAAGTACTAAAGGTTAATTTAAAGTTTTCATAATATCTGAATCGACCAGCTAGCTGTACAACACAGTTTGTTGGTCCATCCTAACTAATCCTAATTTAATAAACGTCAAAGTTTGTATGGATGGATGTATGGATATTCGTTCCTCTTCCACGCAAAAACTACTGAACTGAATGGGCTGTGGTATGGTTATATTTTGAAACCTGGAATAACAGTATAGACAATTTTTATCCCAAGAAAACGCTGATGGGCAGCAGCTAGTCCTACTTATATTATAAACGTCAAAGTTTGTATGGATGGATGTATGGATATTTGCGAGTCATATAGTGAAAAGTACGTGCAAAATCGAATATCCCAAGAATTATTCATATTTTTTCTTGCATTATTCGCTTCACCCCCTCGTAAAGAAATCCCTCTCAAATATATTAGAAATCCATCACAAAGACAAGGGTGCAAACAATGAAGTCGTCAGATTGCAGCCCTCTGCCCTATGCACTTAGAGGGAGCGAGCCGCCTCCCTTATCTAAGTACAAGTAGGAACAAGTGCATTGGGTTACCATGCTGCAGATAGTTTATGGAGCTACTAGCTTTTGCCCCCAGCATCATCTCGTATTAACCGACTGCGAAAAAAGGAGGAGGTTCTATGTTCAGCTGTATGTTTGGCGCTTTCTTAGTCAGTTATGAAACGGGATGGTTCCGGTTTCGATTCCCGTATTGGGACAAATCGTCCACTTGCGATGACAGTGTGACATCTCGAATTATGATCACATTAGAGATGTCACACTGTCGTCGCAAGAGGGCGAAATGTTTGTACGATCAGCAAATATTTGTTCCGGGTGTTCTGGGTATTTTCTATGTACAAAATATCTAACTATGTATGTATTGTATTATGTATATCAGTCATCTAGTACCCATAATACAAGCTCTGCTTAGCTTGGGGCTAGATGATGCTGTGTGAATGTCCAGAATTATTTATGTATTATCATAATATATCAAAATACAGCTAACGAGAAGCGAAAATAGTATGAGAGATACACTCACGGATATATTATATCTGAATTTGAATATAGCAGCTGGGTTTTGTACTTCCAGGGGTGCCTTGCGACTTTAACAATGTCATCGACCCAGCTAACTTTCGACCAAAGAAAACCACACTGTGGAAAACCCAGTTTTATTCAATAGTTTCTCTCCATCAGTCTACGTCTGTCTGGCTGGTTGTAATCCTAACTAATATTATAAATGAGAAAGTGTGTTTGTTTGTTCTTCCTTCACGCCCTAACTAAGCAACAAATCGATGTGATTTTTGGCATAGAGTTGGTTTAAAGGATGGAGAGTAACATAGACTACTTTTTTCTAGCAAAAATCTAATTCCCATGGGAGATTTACGGGAAAAAAAGACCATTTTATCCCACTAGAAATATGAAATCCGATTTCAACGCGGGTGAAACCGCGGGGAACAGCTAGTTCAAAATAATAGTATGTAAACGTAGGGGTAGTAACTCACGCGTGGTAATCAAGTTGTGTCGCGTGCGGGGGTGTGCCTGCAGCTTTATCGATCACGACGACACTTAGATTTTTTATCCGACTGGGGACTTTCGCGCGTCATTGACCGACTCGGGTGGGGATTTTTGATGAAGTTTTTGAGAATTGCGTACAACGAAGTATTGTGTAAAAGGAATGCGAGCAACGAGATATAAAAAAGTTTCCGTTTTGGGCATTTTACAAAAGACTAATGGACGCTTGAAGAGTATCCCCATCATAGCCTATTTAGTTCAACAATGAAGTTGGTAATGTTTGTTGGAAAAGTGTCGTCTGGTATACTTCAACTTCAAAAGAAGAAGTTGAAGTATTGTTTATTTCAAGGAATTTATATACTAAGTATATAAATTCCTTGGTTTATTTTGTGAAAATGAGCTTCATGAATAACAATGGCAATGACAATCTAGAATGAATATATTAGTATATTCCAAGAGATTCCAAGTATATTCATTCTAGATTTTAATGTATGGGCAAAACGGCAAAATGTATCTTTTTTAATTTATTGCTGATGTATATATCCTTTAAACGAGTACATTCAAATATACACGGCTCCCCCCCCCCCTGTATAACACAGCCAGCTGTTTAGCCGTTAAAAAATCTAGAATGAATATACCAGGGCCCGTACTCTTAAAAACGAAATCGAGGTTTCTGATTGTTTTTCGTGCAAACGTTAATCTTATGCAATGGACATAAGAGTTGGTTTTGCACGAACACGAAAAAGAAACTTCGATTTTCCTTTTCCGAGTAGGCCCCCTGGTATATCTAAAAGTGATTTATGTTTTATTTCAGTGGTTCATATATTGCGAGGATAATTTTCACTATAATGGGGGATCTTCAATATCTAAACTAGATAGTCTAAACTTTAGCCAAACGCGATATTTGCTACCCAGAGTGGAAGTGGTAAGTTTCGAGAAGGAATGCAAAATGAAATCACCTCTGAATTTGATTTTCCGGGTTCGGACTACTTTGGGCCGAAGCCAGTGGGACGAACACGGAATAATTAGTTTTTAGGATTTCTGGCTCGGTTATTCACGGACCGGGATAGGTTTTCCGTCGAGTATTTTAGTGCAGTAGGATTACCAAAACTTGGTTTAGTTTCCGCTCTGGGTAGCAAATACCGCGAACGAATTCAGATTTAACCAAGATTAGGCCTTTGCCTACTCATAAAAATTTTACAACTTAAACAGCTGCTTGACTTGACTTGACTTCTTGGTTCTGGTGCTATGTAGTGCAGACAGAGCAAGTTTAGTTCAAGAAACTGTCAACTTTAAAGTATTTTTCGTATAGTCGCCGCAAATAGTTGCTCTATATGCATAGTAATTTATTCTTTCTCTTTTAAAATTTGTAAATTAATTTTATCGTAAACTACTAAGGACTATGGACTAAGCATTGTCTGAAATAAAACCTTTTTAAATTATTTTATTTTATTTATGAGTATTTGTAAGTTAAGTATCCAATTCCGGATAGAAATCTACGAACCGGTTACATTAATCAACAAACATACTACAATAGCTGTCAGCTTTAGTCTTTGTTTGACAAGTCGTGCCATCATAGAGCAAGTATGCAAATCAACAACTATGTCAAGGACGTAAAGGACGCAGTACGCCCGAAATAGCCAGGTAGAGCTCAAGAGGTTATGATGATAGGTAATGGGAGAAAGAAAACCAACCTTTTTGACATGAATACATCTGAAAAGAGCCCCCAGAAAATAGTTCCTACTCTAGCTTTTAGACTAGAAGATACGGGTTTAGCAAATAACGCAAATTCAAAGAAAAACGCGCGAATACAAAACCACCCTTTTTTAAGACGAAAACTTCTGCGTTCCTAAAGAGATTCTACCTTGGATTTGGGAAGTGGACGCAAATTCAAATTAAGAACAAAGCTTTGAAGCTTTGAATCGACTGATTTCGTTCTTCATAAGGGTTTCCGTTTTCAAAAATCTTTCATTCTACTTTTTTTTGTCTCCTCTCTAATATTTTAGCAAAAAGGAACATTGCAAAAATATCACTAACTTCAAGTGTAAATGAAAAATGGAGGCAATGACTGAGCTCAAACTGCTACCGTTATCTATTGTAAAGTGAGATAAAGACGTATTATTTATTCAATAAAAAAATGGTCTATATTAGGGAAAAAGTAGCGCAAAATGTACAAAATTAATGATACACGTTCAACACAATTAGACAAACTCAATGTGATTGCCGTTGAATGGTCCGTGTTATGCCGATCTGATTGATGATGTCACTAATGATTGAAAAAGTTTAAAAATAAATATTATTGGCTAAAAATTTATATTTTAGCTTTTTACAATCAAGGGAAAGGTGTCAATACAAAATTAATGACTTTTTAGAGTTTTACGCTAGTTTAAAGCAAGACAAGACAGAGAAGACAAGACTACTTGATAGACCAATCATATAGACCATTTAAAGACCTACCAAACATTTGTTTGTATCTTACTTAGGTACTACCTTAGTTATTTCTTTAAACACTTAAATACCAATTACCGACACCTCGAAAAAAAATTCGTGTCAGAACATTTCAACCGACATGGCTAAATAAAAGTAAAAAAGTAACTGTGAATAAACTATTAAAAATAATTTACCACAAAACCGACCATGCTCTACAAATCGGCTATAATCCGCCGCCGAGCTGTCAAAATTCACGCCATCATTCTTAATGATGTAACGAACTTGACATTGAAAACGACAGACCATAACAGCAGGGGTGCTTGTTATACATCTAATCCTGGTCTTGATTATTCATTCACCTCATTAAAATGATGAAAAAACTAAATCTAAGAATGTTGGCGTCAACCGGAACGTGATTATCTACCGTGGATAATTTCTAAATACTATATAAAATATGTAAATGTGCTATAAGATTGATTATAAAAGGTGAAACAATATAGTTTTTACGCCGTTTTTAAGTTACAGTTTTCAAGCCTCCATATTTATTACTGATTTATTACTTATTTTTAATTTACAGACAGTGAAGAATTTAATTTTTTTTTACACAAAACCAACTAACTCATATGAGCTTCATTCGAGATGACATTTTTAATATATGTTAAAAAACACAAAAAGCTGTATGTATTCAAAACTATTTAGTGTCATTTTCACACCGTCTATGACTATTTTAAACAAACAAAAATAGAACAGGCAGAAAAAAATCTTAAAAGGGAACGTCAAAAGATTCTAATTTTAAAATGGATAATGACGTTGACGGTTTTTGCGGTTGTTGTATACGAAAACTTTTTGGTTTCAAAATGCGTGTGAAAAAAAAACAATGGAATAAAACTTACAACTTGCTATGTGTTTTTTTCTCGATTATGCTCAACATGTATGAAGCTATTGTCTGTTATTAATACGGTATCGTATGTTTTATTTTAAATAATAATTAACTCAGGTAAGCTTATTTTTAATTGGGTATTTAATATTATTTTAATGAACAACAAATTTACTAAATATTGTTCCATTTAAAAATATTTTAGGTAAACAGGACCAACCTAACCTACTAAGATCCTATGTACCGTACCTACTAAAACTATAACTTCGCTTAAATTTAAAAATTAAAAATATACGAATTAAAAAAAATCACATCGGAAATAATCTTTAAAATAATCCATACCAGTAATCGGAAGACCGTTCCCATGAACTTAGGGCATGCACTCATTGTCGACAACTTTATTTTCATTCACAAAAACCGGTCCTGCACACGGAAGCGCAAGATTCCTGTTTCCTTCAAAATTACGACAACTGTCAGAATTTGAACTTGAACTGTGCACCGGGGCTAAATTAAAATCTGGTTCATGTTTGAGACTTTTTCATTGGGCTTTTTTTTTCAAATTTCTTGGTCATTGCATTTTGTGAATATCTTTTGTGTGTCGCCTTGCATATTGGTCATTGTTTGCCTTGTCAGATTCCTGACGAGTTTTGATGTAAGGTCTTCACCTTCATATGCAATGAAAGCATCTTTTGTATCTGTTTTTGATGCTGCTTTGACAGGAGCAAACTTTTTTTCATTCCATAACTATACCTTGTTCTCCATTGAGTTTGTCGGTAATATTTTAGCAGTAATAATGCAGACGAAATTTTTTTTGTGTATATGCAGGCTTAAACTATATATATCATGTATCATATTTTTCTTTTTCTTTATACATATCTAGTAGGTATCCATAAAACAAGATCAATTTAATTTGAAACTATTTTAATAATGTCGTGTCACCGAACTAATTCTAACTATTTTATTTAAACTAACTATTTAATTTTTAACTAATATTATAAATGCGAAAGTGTGTTTGTTTGTTTGTTTGTTTGTTTCTAAAACATAAAATTCTCACGGGAGATTTACTACGAAAGAGACCTTTTTATCCCCCTAGAAATGTGAAATTCGAATTTAACGTGGGTGAAACTGGTGAGCGGGGAACAGCTAGTACTAAATACATGTTTCAACCAAAATAATTTCACACTTACTTGCGTCACAGATTAAGTAATGTTACTCTTGCGTGCCAAACTTAGTGCTAACTTAAACTAACATAAAGTTACACTATGAGAGCACTTTAATGCACCGAAGTTGCTTAATTGCCCCCTCATAAGTTGATATTAAGTTGGAACTTTGGTAAGTTATTCGTGAAGTTAGCGTTTGCCTACAATTTTCCGTTTTCTTCAGTAGATGATGTTTCACAAAGTTTTTCAAAAGAAAGTAGGAACTTGTCCTTAAACAAACATTTAGAAAAGCATCACAAATTTTAAACACGGGATGTCATTTCTTGTTGAATATTTTACCTCAAAAAATTATTGGTTGGTTATGTCGCTGCCAGATCGTAGAATCAGCCCGTTTGTAAAGCTACTTTACAAATACGATTACAAAACGAACGCTATTGTAAAGAATACCTAATTAATTTCATTCAACGATATAGCTAAGTGCCGCCATATTGTTTTTAATTGGATCGTCTACATTCGGCATAGGCAATTCCATAATTGAATTGCGCCGTTTTGCAATCGGCCTAGCCATTCTACACATAGGCTGATTTTACGATCCCACGGCGACAGATTTATTTATTATTTATTTACAGATATAAACACTAGAAACAAAATAATCTTTATCAATGAATGATACAGGAACCCCCCCCCTACATGGGAGACCATCCACACGATGGACCGACGACATCGTAGCGGTCGCAGGGAGTCGATGGATGGAGGCGGTTCCGGACCGCTATTTGTGGCGTCGTACGGGGGAGGCCTATGTCCAGCAGTGGACGTGTATGGGCTGATTATGATGATGATACAGGAACGAAGCAATCGTTTACGTAAATAAACTATTTTGCGGTTATTGTGCTATCAGATCTTGCTCCTTGCTAAATTTCATGATTCTATGTCAACGAGATAGAGGTTATATATACATATATACCCTATAGGTTTTTTCGCATGTGATTCCCTTAGAAATGTTAAAATATTTGGGCTTAAACGTCTGTAACTTTTGATTGCATTGACTTAGAAGCTTGATTTTATATCACGGCTGCAAGAGGTTACGGACTCAAGTATTTGATATCAACGCATTCCTGAAATAATTAAATATAAAATAATTTCTTATTAATACTAAAAGTTTCAACTTTGACTTGTCTAAGAACGTTTTTAAGCCTATAGAAATAAAAATTATTGATATCTGATTTCAGCAAGACAATTAGATGTGAAGGTAATTTGCAAGAGCAATAGCGCATTATTTCGCGGGCACGTTCCTCAGAGCATGACCTGCAAGGCCATACCACCATAAACCATGGCAAACAAAACACCAAGGTGACTACAGAACGTTTATTTCGATATCGCTAATCGACCGTCGTCGATTTGGTGGTCGGTCACCGTGACAGTTTCCATGCTCCAATGATTATGGAACGATGGAATTATGGAAGCGGTCCAATTTATGAACTGATAAACTGACTAACTCTATGATGTTTCTGTAAAGCATAATTAACATGAGTATTAACATGGTGTGGGCATGCAATTATGTTAAAATATAAATTAATTATGACCCACGTGTTTTGCCACTACCGACGTGCAAATAGGAGAGGGCACACTGCAGATTTATCACTAATGTGATATAATTATGTCTTTTTTAAATAAAGTATAATCAATCATTTAAAAAATTATCAGGTAAACTTAAAATTAATTATACATTCTAATTGGTATAGAAGAGAATATAAGAAAGAAGAGCATGGATGTAGTCGATGGATCTGACGAGATCCATCCAAAACTGCTCGTTTCCTCCAATAGCTTTTAACTTAAGCCGGTCCATAACTAAAATTGCCAGATGCTATATCAAAATTTTAAGTAATTCACCCCTGCCTTAAAACCCCTAATTTGTATTTAATTGATTTTGATATTGTTTTACATTGGAAGGTAACGATCAAAACACGATATAGTTTTATGACTTGAGTTTTCGAGTCGGTTAAGTTTATGGATATGTTTTGTATATTCACTTCAGGGATTTACATATAAAATTATACACATTAAATTCACAATTCATTCCATCCAAAGTTTGCCTGGAAGAAATCGTTTGTAAGTGATAAGGCCGCCCATTGTACTTTTCCTATGTAACATCTCTCTGTAATATGTTGTTTTTCTGGTTTACAATAAAGAGTTTTTACATTATTCCACAGTAGGACGAATGACATAACGTGCTTTCCGAAGCACGGGGGTGTATCACCGCCAACCTCCTGAATAGTTTACCATGTGTGAGAGAGATAAATAAATACCTAATACGTATAAAAGCTGTACAATAACTGATCATACGCTTACTAATCTAAACTATCTTCGCAAATTACAATTGTCAAGAGAATGAAACGCAAAATCGTGAGAAAAAACACCTCACAAAAAGTTTTCAATCGACTCATACGCCCGACCGATTTTAACCAATAAATAACTAGGTAATCGTTATTACCTCAAGTGACTCGTGTCTAATTCGGGCAAAATCGGCCATCATCGTAAATTGCATTCGTTTTGGCTCGTAAAGAATTCGGGCCCAGAAACACCCAGTAGTTTGCATTGTGGTTGAGTATTTATGGGCTAAGAAATGTACGGATCGGTGAAGCATGAACACGCTTCCGTTAGGAATTATTTTGGGGACGACTGAGCTGGGGGCCTAATTTCAAAAATTCAAACAATTATTCAAACATATCCTTTGTAAAGAGGCTTACTACAAAATATCAGACTAGAAGATAAAAAAGCTCTGGATGGATTATGCTCCAACTCGAAAAATAACACCTAACAGGCTAAAGGTTTCTTCGACGCTTCTTTAGAATCCGAATCAATAACTTTATTTATTTAGGCTTACAAAATAAGCACTTGGATAAGTCAACTTTACTTTAGTCTACATACCGAAGGGACAGAAATCAAATATATCACTTTATTTCCATGATGCGTTCTAGAGCAAAAATACAATATCACACTAATAACACAGATTAGTTAATGTTACTTTTACTTAGTAACTAATATTGTGAATGTGAAAGTTTGGATGTATGGATGGATGTTTGTTACCTCTATACATGCCAAAACTACTGAACGGATCGGGCTGAAATTTGGTATACTAAATAAATAATAAATAAATAACGCTGGACAATTCACACAGCATTATCTAGCCCCTAGCTAAGTAGAGCTTG
Organism: Eupithecia insigniata; assembly: GCA_947859395.1. NCBI lineage: Eukaryota > Metazoa > Arthropoda > Insecta > Lepidoptera > Geometridae > Eupithecia > Eupithecia insigniata. The sequence goes on from OX402003.1 coordinate 13,302,783, forward strand.
TGTTATGGGTACTTAATATAATAGACTACATAGATAGATATTTTTTATTATTCATAGAAAACATCCAGAACACCCTGAACAAATATTTGCAGATCGTACAAACACTTGTCCCGAGCCGGGAATCGAATAAGTACAGGTAATTCTAGGTCTGGAAACAAACATGCTTTTTATCCCAAAAATCAGTTCCCAAGGTATAAAAATCCCCTTAAAAAGTTTCCATAGAATCAACGGGCGACGCCGCGTGCAGAAACTAGTTATTCTTAAATTTTTCCTTGCGAAGGTCGCGGTAAACCACTGGATGCGGGCTTCGCAGCACCACCCATTTGTAGAGATCTTTGCAGGAGACCTATGTCCAGCCGTGGACGTCATGAGCTGAGATGATGATGATGATGACGATCATGATGAAGCTATGTTGATGATGATAAGAGTTAGCTATTGTCTGTCATTCAAACAATAACAGATAAAAGTGTGTGGGTAACTATTTGTAACTTTCCATTTTGTCAGTGGCGGCAGACATCTTGGACTTTCTCTGTTTCTGCGGAAGTTATGGTAACCCTTTTATTAACCGACTTCAAAAGAAGGAGGTTATACATTCGTCAGTAGGTTTTTTTTGTATGTTTGTTACTCGATATCTCCGCCAATTATGGACTGATTTTAAAAATTCTTTCACTATTGTGTAGAAAATGATCCCGAAGGGTTCCCATAAAATTTTTATCCCCAGGGGATTAGTATTTATCCCGCAAAACTTAAAATAAGTCTAAAAGTAAGGGAATTTTAAGTCGGTTTATCGTTTTTTACAACACGCCATATTATTACTTAGGTTTTCTTTGTGTAGTTTTCATCGTATAGGTATATTTGTAAATACATATTACCAAAGAAAATTACAATAAATGAATAGAAATTGTTTTTACTTGTATTTACTTTTGAAACCGTTAAGCTAACTGCAAACTGTTGCAAATAGTCAGAGGTAGCTCAACTGATCCATTTTTTACCGGATTTTTAATTATTTCTAGTTGTTCATATCGAAATATCTAAAATAAATTATTCAGCTAGACCGAGGCTTTCAATCATCATCAGCCCATATACGTCCACTGCTGAAAATAGGCCTACCCCAAACGACGCCACACAAAGCGGTCCTGAGCCGCCTCCATCCAACGACTCCCTGCGACCGCTGCAATGTCGTCGGTCCATCGAGTGGGAGGTCTTCCCAGGCTTTCAATATGTAGAGCGAAATCTAAAAGCTCATTTCGAAAATCTGAAATATTTGAAAAATAAAAGAGATTGTTCCTAGAGACTTTTTTGAATGATAGATACATATATAACTCTTTATTTGTACCACGCAAACACAAAATACAATACAGAAGGAAATTTTAACAATAAATGACGTACAAAGGGCGGCCTTATCACGAATGATGATCTGATATGGTATTATAGATTTAAAGATAACTACTCAAATCCTATTTTATAAATCTATTTCCTGTAAAATAAACAAATATCCCCCCATACATGGGAGACCATCCACTCGATGGACCGACGACATTGTAGCGGTCGCAGGGAGTCGATGGATGGAGGCGGCTAAGGACCGATACTTGTGGTGTCGTACTGGTTACCAAACTCTGGTATCATACGCGGCCGAAGGCAGTATGTCCAGCAGTGGACATGTATGGGCTGATATGATGATGATGATGAAACAAATATCTAAATTCCACGCTGGTTCTTATCCATCGTCCAGAAATCCAGAATGTGGGATGACGTCATACTATTAATCCAATTCCAAGATGCGTGTTTACGCAAAATCTGCGAAAAATGCGGAATACGTTAAATCTTTCAGTCGGCTAATATTTTTATGTAAAACTATTTTCTGCCCACGGCTTTTGCACTACTGGTTAGAAAGTAGCATTTATTTTATAATGAGTCCAAAACTTAATGCTTGCAAAACTGCAGCCAGATCCGTTCAGCTCTTCAATCCCGATATTATACAATTCATAAGTGTATTACAAGTACATATTACTATTTAAAAAAAGGTAAAAATTAAAAGCTGGCGCGATCCTATTAAGTTTTTCGTATATATGAGGCCTGGATTTGTGTCGTAATTGACAGCGTGGATAATTGTATGAAAAAACAAAAGAAAATCGCGCCCTGCTTTTAAAAGTTGACCTATACTAGTATGAACAAAAGTAATTTTCTTTTGTTTTTTAATCGTAATTAAAACGCAGCCAATGATAGGCGAATGATGGATGGAGGCGGCTCAGGACTGCTATTTGTGGCGTCGTCGTATGGGGGAGGCCTATGTCCAGCAGTGGACGTGTATGGGCTGATATGATGATGATGATGATAGGCGAATCCTACTAATATTATAAATGTCAAAGTTTGTAAGAATGCATGGAGGTATGGATGTTTGATCTTCTTTCATGCAAAAACTACTGAACTGATTAAGCTAAAATTTGGTATGGGTATAGTTTGGGACCTGGAATAACATAAAGGATATTTTTTCCCGATAAAATTTGGGCAAAGGCGCGGGCAGCAGCTAGTGTGGAACAACTCCCCGTAGTAATTAACTAACATTGAAGTATTGAGCAAAAGCTGTTCGCTAAATACATATGTAGTATGACCTTTTCAGGGAATTAGGCAGGTCCTATACGCCTACGCGGTATAAAATAACGAACCCTAGGGAAATTAGGCACGAGATTTATTAGCACTAGACTGAGCTGTAGATATTTATCTACTGTTCGATAAATTATCGAAGCTATTCATCGATATTATACCCTAAATATTGCACCAAGTACCTACCTAGTCAGTAGGCCTTTTTAATGACACCGAACTAGAATAGCACCATAATTATTCTGCCTCCAGGACTCTGTGCCGATAAATATAATTTTGAGTTTCCTATACAAATTGGTGCCAAAAGTGACAAAGAAAGCTCTTCAATGCATCATTTACTACTACACCATATCATTATCATTGATGCATATATCATTCATGCACTATATCATTTCAGGTTTAAGAACATTTTTTTATTTTCTATTTATATATCATTACATTATCACATCACATCATTTACTTTTTTCTTTATACAGTTTGTTAACATTATATATTGTAAAACAAATCAATTAGGTGAGAACAAGTGCCTAGATAAACCTAACATAGGCTTTAAGGCACTACTAACCCAAAAATTTATGTTTTTTGTACCAAAAAATATCTATACATTCTATTTGTTTAGGTGCCAAAATTTTTATAATTTCTTTTTCATTCATTCATTTATGTATCTAATTACACATTAATTACTTGTTATATTTAAGCTAACTTAAACCGTTTGGTCACAGATTATATAATACTACCTACCTAATAGAATGAAACATAATCACTGCTGAGTTGATCCGTTCGGAATATTTTGGTGGTGAAAGTGGAAAATCTACCAGATCGAATTACAGGGACATTACCTGCAAGGCTAGACTCTCTTTTATTTATCTGTAACAATTTAGTTTATAATTTTTTGAGAGAGAATAAATGCTTTTTAATTTACTTGATAGTTAATTTTAGGGATCCGGTCGGCTGCAGCCACATGTCTTGAACGGCCACTTTCCATGAAAGGCTAGTTCTTTGTATGGCCATAAAAGCCTCATTTTTTTAAAATAAATAGCAGCAAAGTTGGTTTAAAATATATGTAGGTATAATTTTCAACTTGACCGTACGACATATCGCTATGTAGACCAACTGAGTCAAATATCGATATATTCACTTTGTTATTTAGTTGAATCAAGATTTAGGCCAACTACGACTTACGCCCGAATACTCAAACCCAACTCAGATTTAAGCGCGTCTCTCATTTTTTGACAGTTTTTAATGAAAATCTATCAAAAATTCGTCACTTGAGACGTACTTAAATCTGAGTTGCGTTTGTGTACTCGGGGGTTAGTTCAATCGAGACCTAGTCCATTCAATACCTAGTCTTATCAAGATTTCGTCATAAAGCTTCTAACCTCCTTAACGGCCATAATAAGTAGACGCGAATATCAACTTTCACAGCAAATGTCAAAATTCAACGAACTGAAATCCTCAACTTGCCGAGGTCACTCCGCGAAGCCTGTGAAGATCCCAGGAAGATTCTTCGCTTCTGGACGGAGTTAGGCTGGCTTTGCTAGCAAAAACAACGCATAATGGACCAAATAGAGTTCAAATGCGGACAAGGGAGTACCCATACCTAAACCTAAACCTATGTCAAAATTTACAAAAAATGCACATTGTCCACGTTCCTTGTTTAAAATGATAAAATCAATAGTCAAACGACAGCGTTTGCATGACTATTCCCAGTCTTTCTGCCCTTCAGACAACATTAGGAAAGTAACAACTTTCTCATTTGACTTCGAAAACGACAATTACCAACATCTATAATTCAGACACGTGAAATAAATTCAAGGATTGTCTGAATTGTTCAAAAAGCCGACCTTTTTGAAGTACAAATCCATGTTTAAACCAATCTACCCTGGTGAAAAAGCCTTGTAAATTTTCTGCTAACTGAGGGCCACAATACGAATAGGCGAAAAAATGACGATTTCGTTCAGTCGCTTTCGATACGTACGAATCGAGCGAAATTATCTTGCACTGATGTAATTTTGTAGCCGTATAGAATTAAATGTAAAGAATGTCGTATGGTGGAGGCCTATGTCCAGTCCAGCTGTGGACGTGTGTGGGTTGGGCTATGATAAAATGTACTAGTAGCATAAACTTGAACTCGCAGGAGAGAAGCCTATCCAGCAGTCTCAATGAGACACGTAGATTTGTACCGCTCATGATATTTTTGTTGCTTCTTGTTTGCTTTTTCATCACTACATATTATAAGACAAAGTCCTCCGCCGCGTCTATCTGTTCACGATAAACTCAAAAACTACTGAAGTGATTTTCATTCGGTTTTCATCAATCGATAGAATTATTCATGAGGAATGTTTAGATATATAATTTGTCAAGATTTTGTGTAAATTGGTTGAAATATAACGATAATTCTTGAAATTGTCGGAAAAAGTCAAACCGCCGGAGGTTTCATCGAAAACGCTGCCTTAATCCCTTTGAGATATAACAAAACAATTCAAGGTGTGATATTTATCTTTTATAGATCTACACAAAAGTCCGCGATAGCATATATGTATCTATCTTTTAAGGATAGCTTACTATACCCATTCTATCATTTTAATAGGCTCTACTACCCGTGCGAAGCTGGGGTGGGTTGCTAGTTATGAATAAAAAACATAAGATAACGAACCAAAGAGAGGCGAAAATATAGTAGGTATAAGCTGGGTATAAGCAGGTCAGGCACTCAATTGACCTGCAGCAGCATTAGAATTATATCTTTCGAATCTATCGCTATCGATATATTCGCACGCGCAATTAGTCTCTAATCTGACCAATAATAGTTCAAACCTTTTACAAAGTATGTAGGTACTTAATAATATGCTTAAAACAAACTTGAAGTAGGAAGAGGAAGCCTACAATAGTAAATTACACAAGAACAGTAAGATTACAGGTGCCGGTACTGGTTTTGCCAATGGAGATAAGATAGCTTTGTATAGAAAGCTGAGATAATATCTTATCATAGCTACTATATCGATATGTAAAGATAGGTAGGTTTATTTTAGTGGTTAATGGATAGGTAGGTTTATGCGCAAGAAAATGATAATTCATTACCAGATATTCAGAAGATATTGTAGGGATAAGAATCCCTGGGATTATATTCTGTAATAGACGTTATAATTAAAATCATAATCATAAGTCTCGAAGAACCAACGACCAGGAAGTAAAGTAACAAAGTTTTGCCAGAACATAAAGACAAAAAGGCACAAAATAAGCCTTATGTTAAGAAGAACACTGACAGAATCGGTCACTCCGCATGCTATGGTAGAGCAGATCATATCAAAGCGCTGCAGCGCGACGTCCGTGGAGACCATGGTCTTGAATTCAGCAAGAAAATTCTATCCAATATCCAGCTCGAAAGACTAATTTACGAATAAATAGACCAACCCAGTCTGCAGCAACCAGTTTAATTCCAAAAACGTAACAAATGAGAACTAGCGTCAAGTATAATTTATACATATTAACTGGCTCGTTGCCGAGGCAATCTCATTATCATATTAAAACCTGTGAATCTACATTAACGACTACACTTTGCATGTTTTATATCATTCACTGTGTAGGTACTTGTTGAGTAAGTATCTACCTTGTATTTTCTGCTTGAGAGAAAACACTTTATTGTCAAAGAAAATTACAATAAGAGGATAGAAACAAAATAAGAGCAGTAGCATTTACAATTGAAACATTTGAGCTAACTGCAGACTGTTGTAAACAATTAAGAGGTACCTCAACTGATCCATATGAATACAAATCATAAGCGTCTCCAAGACGCTGGCTGCATTGCTGTACCTATGGCAATGCTGTTGCGGTGCGCCAGATATCAGTTCTCAAGAAAAAAATTATTGGCTCGTTATGAATCCACCAAAATATGAACAGGAAGAGAAATCGAAGCGGACTATAGATGTAAAATTTCGTGATATTAGAAGTGGAAAATAGTGATGTTGTCACGAAGATTATTTTGTTCTTATTCAAGCTAATGGTGGATGCACAAAAGACATTAACAGATCTCTGATCACCAACAGATCACTGATCATCAAGCTTAGTCGACACTTTTACTTTAATAGTCACGGGTTTTCTAATGTGTTTGTGATTTCCATCATTTGTTTCTGATTGTAAGTTTGTATGATTTGATAACTTGCAATCAACTTTCAGTTTGAAGTTGTCATGAATTAAGATGTTTGTCGATTTCTTAACTCTTAACTCTGGTAGGTACCCTGCATAGAACTACATATGTATGTATATCGAGACTTGGTAGTCTTCTAAGACCTTAGTCTCGTATTTCTATTCTATACTTAAACCAATTCTCAAGATATAGGTACAACGTATGCTTGTAAACAATTCAGACGACAAAAATCTGCAATGTTGTCTAAAAATCAACCACAAGCAAGTGTTTTTAGTTAAGTTAGGTCGCAATCTGTATAAACATTATCGGAGTTTTTTCTATAAGAATAAGCATACTTTTATGATAAAATGAATCGTTAATCTCTCATCTATCACACATAGCACATAAGCAATACCTCACACTTCTTTTTCTTCTTTCGCTTGCATGTATTCATTTTTATCTGATTTGGTCACATCAAAATATAATTCATTGGTTCCCACATGATGTCGTGAAATATCTTCTTTCCTACATATTACCATTTTGTGCCTGGGTTTAATTTTACAATAACATGCCTATGTCTTCAATCCACAATACCTTGTCAGTTTTACCACTGTCTCCCACTCCAGATTTTTTATCCCGTTACAATGAATCACACTAATGTGCGACCAGAATCGTAAAACTTTACAAAAGCTCTGGTTGGTTTCCTTTACAGATTGCTTTACAGCGTTTTAAATGTCATTCCTTTATTCCGTTTTACGATGCTATAAATTTTATTTTGAGTTTATTAGAGCTAGATTCGTTTCTGATTTGGAACCTGTCTATGTTTAACGGGGTGTTTTTTTTTCAGGTAATGATCCCGCATCCTGTTTCGCTTAGTTTCATCTCAAGTAAGGGTTTTTAGGATCAATTTCAGATAAAGGAACGTCTTTCCGAAAATACCGAGGGAGCCGGAATTATAGAATTTGAGAATTTATTGTAATAAATGCTAGGACACCCCTATGACAGTTGCTGTTGGTAAGCCTCTAGTGGTGACCACGTACCGGAAGGCGCAGTGTGGCTAGGCCCCCCTACCCACACATACACATAGTATTGTCCACACCTATTCCTACAAACAGTGAGGAATCATTTATTTCTAAGTATTCAATCTTTTTGGCTTATTAATTAACGCATTCACTGCCCAGCCTCGCGAACCGCAGGGGCGCATCGTACCACCGCGACCCCCCCGCCGCCACCGCCTTTATAGTATAAAATATGACTTGGCTTAAAACTTATTTTGTAAGCCTAAAGAAATAAAGTTATTGATTCTGATTCTGACCTAGGTACGCTAAAAGTTTTACTTTATAAAAGCAATATTTTATTTTTCACTTCAAAAAAAGACTAATAATATCTTCGTCTTGTAGACTAGACAATTTTAACATTGACTGCCTACACTGCATACCGCAAGGCTCTATTCTCGTCCCTGCTCTCTATAATTTAGACATAAGAGTCTATACGTCCCACTCATTCCAAATAAGATAGATAAGGACAGCCGTAGGCAGGTGCGTAGGCCTGGAATAATCCTTGGGCTATAAGAACTTGTTATTACTTAGGAATTATAATTCTCTCAATGTATGAAAGGTCAAGCTAAACCTACGTTTTTCCTTAGATAAAAGACTACGTACCTACAAAGATTTTCATAACCTTTATAAATATTTAAACTAAAGCGTTATTTTCATTTAACTAGTATTTGCTTGCAGCTGCGTTCGCAACAGAGTTCTAGGATTACCCAGAACTCTGTTGTTGTATAAAATATTAATTTTAGCTACTTATAATATAGATGTAGAGTTTGTAGAGCCTATACTAGTCCATAGCTGGAAGCAGCCCTCCCCCTGATAAACGCCCCATTGCCTTTTATTATATGGGGGTAATGTCCATAATCCCCACGTTGGGCATTCAAGTTTGGAATCGCAGTTCAGTGCACATCCCTTAGTCACCCATGGGCTGAGTTGGGGTGGTGGAAATTCTACGCCGGTACCACAAAGCCACCTACTTATAATATAATGTACTAAGTACTAACCATACGTGTGTCCCACCTCGGTGCACTCTGTGCACGCTACTGCACGCTGCGGCTTTAGCCACTACTGGCGTGTAAACCGTGCGCCGCAGTGGTACAGCAGCTTAACAAACAGAACGACATCTGTAATTGTATAATATTCTGCCTCACTTTAAAATTCCAAAGTAACACTCGCTCCGAGCTATTTGAGATCCTTTTTAATTAGCCTGTAGGTGTATTTTGCCTTTGTTACACTGAGACCATATCTTGGCCTTTGACCACGGCTTGAATAATAGCATTCATTTGGCCTTTTCGCCAAAGGTTCTAAGAGAATAAATTATGGATTTCGATCTGGAAATTGAATAGGGCTCTGAAATATTCGAGGGCAAAGTTTATCGTAAGGGAAAATTGCGGACTTGGGACGGCTTTGCCCTTAAAATGTTAGTTTTGTTCATATTATGTTAGATATGGGCCGAAGTTTGGCTCTTCTGAACTAAATTTCAAAAGGCATCATTGCTTGGAATAAGGGAAAAGAAAGAAAGAAAGAAAAAATCATTTTACTAGACACAACACAACACACAAGCACAGAAATAAAATACTACTTAGTACCGTAGTATTTTTTTTACTATTTCGAATGATTGAATGATTTCGTGATGACTTCTTTGGCTCAGTGAAGCGGTAGACCTAGGTGTAGAAGTTTCGATTCCCAACGCTGGACTATATGGTTATATGGTCTCACTATAAAATAAAACGCACTAGTGGCCTATTAAATCATTTAAATCATCTACTTTTGTTTAAAATAACCAAGATATTACTGTGCCTGTTTCCACCAAACTCTTTAAACGTGACTAACGCTCTTAAACTGAGTTTAACCCATAACTTTACAGCTACAAAAATCAAATCATAAAATGAGACTTCGAACTGACTAGAGGCAAGGTAGGTCAATGACTTGATTGTTTCCAAAACCTCCTTACTTATCCCGATGACAAATGTAACCGGTTCGGTTCCCGGCCCGACCCACTTGGTCACGTGGGCGAGACAACATTCTCTGGACTATCATTACATGTTACATTGGACAAGGAGGTTTGAACAAGAGCTTTGATAGCATAGTGACTAAAAAGCTATGTTTCGAAAATACATACATCCAATGAATTATCACCAGAAAGATGATGATTGGATGTATCACATAACGGCTTTCATAGCATAGTAGTTGATTAGCTGGATAAGGTTTCGGATTTGATTCCCGCTGATAGGCAGACAATGTGCTTTTTCTATTTCATTATAATTATTATTTTAACCAGTCAAGGCAGGGTCTTAGCTTCAATAATATACATATAAAAAAAAATTAAAAACTCAAAGTGTATATACATATGTATATGTACATATATACCCTATATTCAGCCTCATCGGACAGAACTCTTTTTGGACTATTTTATTTATAAAAAAAACTTGTGGAGTTTTCGCAATGCAATGGCTTTGCCATCTCTTTCCGTGACCATCTTACTATCCCACGTTTCAGCAAAAAGGTCATCGGAAAATGAGCAGAGACCAATGCAGCAAGATCTGGCTGCCACTTCTAGTTCTTTGTAGAGCTGAAGCTTGGAAAGGTCTGAGCAGAGTGGTCTTGATAGATCGTGCTGATTTTATGATAAGGCCGCACGATTCTCTGACGGTACAGCAAAAAGGTTTAATCAAAGTCATAACTAGCTATTAATATTTAAATGGGAAAGTTTTACTGATCGTTTCTTCATCATTCGAAATCAAAGACAAAAATCATGCGACCAATTTTAATAGGAGATTTTAAAGATTTTCCCGATTTTTCGGTCGTTAACTGTACTTACCTAACTCCTTGAAATAGTGACTGTAGGTACATTTAAATAATATAATATTTATTTTAATTTTTATGTATTTTTTAAGGTTAATAGAATGTTGAAGTAAATTTATAGAGAGTTTAGTTTCAGAGAAAACTAAACAAATTCTATATTATACATATTCACGGGTATTTATTGTGTTTGTTTACTTATTTTTCCCGAAATTGTACGACGTACTCCAGTCATCCCGTGACAAACCTGTTGAAACGTCGGGAAAAATAAGTAAATAAACGCGATAAATACCCGTGAATATGTTATACCTAATAATGTGTTTAGATCGTGTAACTTTAAACCAGTTCTAAATGCAAAACCTTAATTTTTAAACTAAGATAGGTATAATAACAATTTGCATAAACTAACTATTCGACCCGAAAAACCCAAAAGCGTCTAACTTGGAATTCCACGAAATGAAATTTCACAGAATATTAAGAGCCTGCATGATCTCGGGACAATCTCAGAGTCACTGCTTTGTAAGCTTTCAGTTAGGTGGAAATGAAAATGGGGCTTTGTACAGAATATTATTACACAGTCCTTCCTTTACAAGAAGGTAAAGGTACGAGAGTATATATGTGATATTGTTTTAGAACGCCTATCTATTTTTTTTAGTAAATAGGTATAATGTAGCAAGTTTTTTAGGTTTAAATGACGAAATGCAAAATTTATCAAAATTATTTTCTAATAATACAGAAATTATAGAACTACAAACCCACCCAATGAAAATAAGGTCTATGATGACGACATTGCAGATTATGCAAAGCCATAGCAGATAAAATAAACAAAATAAATATTTCAAACACGAATAGACGTATCTCAAAATTACCAACGCTCTCGAAAACAGCTATTTTCCCAAGCATAACCCAAAAGACAGTCCATTGAAAACGAAACTAATTTCCATACTCGCGGCGGCGGCGTCACGGCTATCAATGAACCAAACGGCCTCCATAGGTAAAATGGTAAAATGTGATAACAGATTGGCATACAATACACCCGCCGACCGCCCCCCTGCAGAACGAAGTCAGTCGTCGTTTTATCGTCGGGGAGTACGCACGTCCGTCGACTCAAACAATCCCCAATATGCCAGGAGCACAGATACGCGCGGAATAGTGATGAGCCAAGACAATAGTGATAATCAGTGACAAAATTCAAATAAGGAACAATAGTGACCGATAAAACGAACCAGTTTCTAGTGCTCTATGGATTTGAAAATGGAACTTGTGTTTTGTTTTTGAATAGAGAATTATAAAGATGACAATGTTGGCGGTTAAAAACTTTTTCATGCCAGAAAAGAGGGTGGACTCTCCGAGGTTCTCGAGGATGCCCGAGGCTCTGATGAGGTCCATCCGAAGACGGTCCCTGAGGGTGAAGAGGACCAAGTCATTGGTCCTCGTTAATGAGAAGAGGAAGTCTGGTGAGTGGTGGTAGAGTACCTGATTTATGTATTAACTCGAATTTAGCTTATACTTGTTAAATTAGTTATCTTAATCGTAACTTTTAACTTTAAATTTCAACAAAGACACATTTTTTTATATTTCAATATGTGCAAATTAGCAATTAGTATCTGTAGAACAATTTTTTTTATATTTTACCTATTTAAGTAAATAGTAGACCACTTGCAAATACATAATTACTTTTGTAACAAATTTTACTCACTTTTTTTCAAACTCTACAAAGGTTAATTCGTTACTCAAGGTAATCTTATCAGCGCATCTCCCAATTAGCTAATGCGCTTAAATACCTCATACGGAATATATAAATATGTACTACATTCCACTGATAAAAGAATTGTAATCATTATTTAATTAGTGCTTAGAGCCGTCTTCGTAAATGGCACTAAAGATTAGGTAAGGATTTCACCCCAGAGAGATGTTAATTACTGGAAAATTCCTCTCGAGATAGAAAATTGTCTTCTTTAGAAATAGCTAACGGTAAATAAGTACCAGTTGCACATCGACGCCTTGCTAACAAAACCGCTTAACTCAACATTTGACGGTTTTGACGGAAAGATATTAAATTGAAGTATATTTGAGTGCGATGATTGCGAGTATGTTCAATAATAACAGATGTTTTGATAACAAATTTAGAAAAACATGGCCCAAAAGTTATTACACTTTTATACTCGACTGTATAAATACTGTCCTTTACCGAATCTGTCTTATCCCTTACCTGTCTAATCTACATATATTTAACAGAATCTGACTTTTGCTGAACAAGGGTTTAGTTATAGCAATGACCTAACTAACCTAAAAAAAGGTCTACGCATAATAGAATAAACACAATTTGACTATAATTACTCAAACAGAAACAATTTGATGATGGTGGCCTGATTGACCCATCAAACTGCGTCACAATTGATGTTAAAGTAATTACGGAATTTTATCATAAACATAATACACCAAACATAAACGCAAATCAGATAAATAATGACAAAAGGAGAAACAACTAGAGTCTGGCTACTGAGAGTTGATAAATCCAGTTTTCTTTAAGGAACGCGTGCACTCCAATACATTTTAGTGTTTTCTCCAGTTTTGGATTCGGTTTTCTTAATCAGAAAACCAAATTATCGACAATTTGTTTTGTAAAATTGTGTTGATTGTTGCATGTTGTGATTTCAATATAAATAGACTGTATAGCCATGCCATTTGCAATTTTTTCCAGACCGATAACATATATAGTATGTTCCAAACTCTATAAAACTTGCCACTTTTACGATCACAGTATGTTTACAAAGTCATCAAACAAATTGTGTGCGAAATGTGAACATATTGTTAAGTCATTATCTACATACATATGAGAAGGATGATAAGAATACGAAAAATATATACAGGTAGAGAGGTGGGAGCTGCTTTTACAAATGAAATTTACTAACAAGAAAAAAACAATTAAAGACTTGAATGAAATTAGAACTAGGACTTTTAATTGAAACAGTTGAGCGAACTGCACACTGTTGCATACAATCTATAGGTAGCTCTACTGATCTTCTTCTCATTCGTGGCGTTCTTGGCAGAATCAATTTGTGCATGAAGAGTCAATTTGTGGTATGGGCTGATATCGCACGCCTCACGATATATCGCCATCTCTACCTGTTGGTGGTCATTCATGCAGGGGGAGACCTACGGCAGATCTCATTTAGTCGGTCCACCTCATAGGCGATCTACCCCTCGGTCTTTTACCCTCTACCTTTCCCTGCATGACTAGCCGTTCAATGGAGTCCTTGTCTCACCTCGATAAGTGCTGGCTGTATTACCCCGCGGCAATGCTGATATGGACTGCGCCAGATACTCACCAATTCACCATTTCTCAGGACGCGCGTCACTTCGACCAGACTCAGAAATAGTAAAATTGTGAACACAAAATAAGGAAAAAGGAACCAATTGCAATCAACATAATGAAAATGCGCTGTGATAATAATCAATGAGATTATGATATTTATTTTATTATAGACATATTATTATAGTCATACTAGTTTCTGCCTGCGGCTTCGAACGCGTTGTTACTATGGAAACGTTTAAAGGGGACTTTTATCCCATGGGAACTGATTTATGGGATAAAAAGCTCACTGTGATTGATTCCAGACCTAGGACTACCTATATGTAAATTTCAGCCCGATCCGTTAAGTAGTTTTGGCGTGAAGAGGTAACAAACATCCATCCATACATCCAAACTTTCGCATTTATAACATTAGTGTGATTGTCACTCATTTTTTGATAATAAAGTCAGAGAAAATTCCCATTCACATGTCTTGTATAAAACTTTTAAAACTATCAAATGTTTTGTTTTTGGCTGTAATGTCTTGTATAATTTTAGCAGCTAGTTAGCAAATGTAAAATATGGGAATACTAACAAAGGTATATTATTTGTATATTTTTTTTTTGTAAAAAATATTGTTTTTAGCAAGATGCAAAGAAACCATCATCATCATATCAGCCCATACACGTCCACTGCTGGACATAGGCCTCACCCATACGACGCCACAAATAACCAAGAACAACTTTTTTTGCTCGCATTTAATCTTACAGAAGTACCTAAAAAGTATTTTTTTTATCATAATATATCTTTACAACCTGCGTCGTAAATAATAATTTTAATAGGAAGATATATTACTGCCATCACAAACAGAGCAAATATTTTACAAGATGTATAGGTACTTAAATGTATGTACGTTGGTATTTACTGGTATTTACTTTGTAGATGTCAGTTTTTATTGCTAACGTGCCATAAAATTAACAATATACATACACAATATTGTGTATGTTATGTTGTACAAAGTCAGGTCACATATGTTATTGCTTTTATATTTATGTTATGGGTTCGTAAAGTATAAAAACAGGCTCTGACATAATTCCCAGTACTTCTATAAACATTTTGAAGAGTGAATCTGACCCAGTTTTTTGCGTTTTTAGCATTTGCTTACGTATTCTACTTAACGGAGTTTCTCTACGTTATAGATATCCGGAATACGGATATCCGTAAAAGAAAAAAAGTCATCGACATAGTTCTCAGAATTAGTAAACTGCAGGCAAGTCATATAGTTTGCAGGACTGATAATTGCTGGGTAGTAAAAGTTCTCGAGTGGCGGCCACGATGCAATGCGAAACGGAGTGTTGGAAGACCATCCAATCGACCGACGACATCGGAACGGTTGCAGGGAGTCGATAGATGGAGATTGCTCAGGACCGCGATTTATAACATCGCATGGGGGCCTTCAGCAGTGGACATGTGAAATTAAGCACAGCATTGCTATCAGTACTACGTACCTATTAAACTGACTGATAGATCTGCACATAGTTCTGTAGTTCCACTCGCACTAAGCGGCTCTCCTCCACTTATCATTCGTACCGCTAAGGATTGGAACTCGCTGCCTGCCTCTGCATAGCCGACCAACTAAAACCTGAGTCTTTTCAAGACGAAAGTAAATAGGTGTCTTCTAGATGGCCGAAGAAAGATCTAGAATCTAGACCTTTCTTCGGACAAATTGCTTCTTACCATCGGGTGAGATTGTGGTCAAAAGAAGGTCTATAGATTTAAAAAAGGTAGATTAACTTTTTTGTAGACGCACGGTCAACTGGCTTTCGTTCGATCAACTCTACATAGATCAATGCTCTGATAGGTTCACATCACCGTTCGTTATCATAAGCCTATCTTATATTAATTATATATTATCTGTGGTTAGTATAATTAGATCAAGTGCAACGACCGAGGTGACAAATTAGTTTATTTGAATGATTTATTGTTCACTGGTTTCGATTAATTTGTGAGACATTAATAATTTTTTTTTAATCGTCCTTAGTAGAAATGGTTTTGTCTTTTGGTATAACGACTTGCCAACATTTGGGACACAAAATCTTCGGACACTCAGTCAGTCGTATCTTATTTTTTTCTAACTTTTGCGCAATAACGGTCAGCGCTAAAGTTACGAGTACGTGCCGCTATGTATGTATATCAGTGTAGTTTTTTTTTATTATTTTGATTCTTATTCCTCTAACATGATCAGAGACTTTATGTAACCTTATTGCATTTAAACGTATTCCTATTTATACTATGTCTATTGCTTATATCTATTAGTGCAGTTTAAAAGCCAAAGCAATCGTTATAATATAATTCTACTTAGCTGTGGTACTAAAGCATTAAAACGATTAATTGAAAAAACTCATATATTAAAACCTTTTCAACAGAATCGACATAACATTGACACTAATTAATAAATAATTGAACTTCCAACCGGATACACCTGGTTGGCGTGTGCCGGTAAATGTCACAATATACGTTAGAACCACCAGTCTAACTAGAACTTGTATAATCTACACTACACTTTGAATTAAAGGTCAAGTAAAATGGTTAATAAGGTTAATCGATTTTTGGCATTGGCATTCGGTATGCAAAACTCCCCTTTGTGTAAATTCCTGACTTCCTTTTATGGATTTAACGGTTACGTCACATGTAAATATGTAATAGGTCACATTTTTTTTAATTCTATGTAATAGCCAACACTTTACCTGGTTTAACTTACGAAGGCGGTTCCATACTCGTCACTTTACGTGACGTCACATAGTGACGTTGCGAAACGTCACAAATAATGTTTTATTCATCAATCATTAGATCCACTATAAATGGACCGCATGTATGACATTGCTGCGTCATACTGGTCATACTATGACCAAACCGGATTTTTAGGAACTAAAACCTATTTCACACTATCATCATCAGCCCGTACACGTCCACTGCTGAACATAGGCCTCCCCCAAACGGGGAACCACGAATAGCGGTCCTGAGCCACCTCCATCCAACGACTCCCTGCGACCGCTACGATGTCGTCGGTCCATCGAGTGGGAAGACCTATATTTCACACTAGACTAGTTTAATTTTGTCGAGTACCTAGCTTACTAAACGGCTCGACTAAATCACTAGCCTCTGTAAACTAGACTTTATAACAAGATAGGGATGCAATGCAATACCAATAAGACAACTAACTCATAGGTACTTTTCCTTAGTTAAATTGGTCTGCACAGGAAGGAAAACTACTAAAATAACGGAAAACTATTATTAAGGTACCTTCATTACTAGTAACAGCTACATGCACTAGTTATTAACCAATTTCACAAATAAGAGGACGTTCTATGGTCGGCTACATTCACTAGTTATTGACCGACTTCAAAAAAAGGTGGAGGATCTATGTTCGACCATATGTATGTTTTTTATGTACAATATTCGTCGATTTCCCCGTCAATTACAGACCGATTTTGAAAATTCTCGCGCCATTGTATAGAATAGAGAATGGTCGCGAGATGGTCCCATAAAATTTATTCCCGAGGGATTAATATTTATCCCGCAAAATTTAAAAACAGTGTAAAATTAAGGTATTTAAATTTTGACTTATTGATCAAATTATTTCATTTTCAGTTTAATCTAACGAAATTTAACCAAAACCCAATAGCTTAGTGCTAATCCATTATGTCGGCTGGCCGAGTCGCACGTTTCAAATTACCTAATGCATCCGGAACATTCGATCTCGCCATTTCTCAAAGAGATTAATTTCATTGAGTAAGTGGTACAGAGATATTGCAAAGCAAAAGCTAGTTTCCTCGGTTCCTAGCCCAGTAATTTGCACAAGTAGATGAAAAAATCACTAGTCTCAGCGATGTTTTTTGAAAACAAATCGAAACATTGCAACATGTGAAAAAGAAAACACAATCTACAAACCAAATGATCTGGTTTCAAAATTAATACCAAGTTGGGCACGCTCTTGAAGACCAGCCACCATAGATTGCTAGAAGGCGTGGCAATCGTAATAAATTGAGATGGTACATAGTACTTTAAATACAGAAAAATATTCTAGAATATCCCGCTTTATCTCGGAAACCGCCAGTTTTAATTTACAAAATGCAAGTGTAATGACCTCGCGAGAACATCTGCGAGGGTAAGACTGCTAATGTAGACGTTGCGTTCCATTTTTGAAATACTTTTCCTGCAAGAGTTTTTTTTTTATCAGAATTACAAATATTAAAATTCGAACTAACAGAGCTCATTACAAAATTAATGACAAAGAGCTCGAATGAGGAATTCTTTTTTTTTAAACACATCATGACAACGCCTCAGTAAAAACTATGCATTTCGCATTCAGAAAAGAAACGTCACATGATCACATTTTTGTTCTTATCCAAAGTCTAGCGTGGGTCTGGCGTTCAGCCCAATTTTGTACTATTTGGATTCGGTCCAACTGTCGTGAACCGATAAACTTGATGGAAATTATTATGATGACGCTCCGTAGCGCCAATATGTTATCATTTGCCAAAATAATCGTAATAACTGTGATCATAACAATAATTGATGAGTTCGAATAAATATTAATGAAATCACAAAGAAATTTCGGAAAACTGTTCTAAAACAGAACCCTGAGTCTGGTTGACGATAGTATCGAGACGTGATCGTGACGTCTCATTTTTGTATAGAATTTGCGTAGTTTCCTGTCCGCACGATAGAGGCGCTGTACAAAATCCCATATACTGAGGGAGTCGACACGATGGCTTTGGTTGCCAATCCAGTCAATCTATTTTATTGTTCACAAAATGAAAACTTGTAAAGTTTTGGAAATAATAAAACCTTACCGTAGAAATTCATGATATAGGTATATCTGCTTGATTATACTTACTTGCTCTAGATAATGCAAAAGCCTAAGGATCCAAGGTCGGACGCAATAGAGTGTATCCAATCAGTCTGAACGTTGGAATGCTTCCAATGTGACCCCATTGTCTGCCAGCTCAGAGCAGTCTACTTGTGCAATGACCTGATATAGATGCATCTCTATTAGGTCACTTTTGATTAGGTTAGGTTTTCTCTATTACAGAAGAAAAAATGCTAATTAAATATTGCTGAAATGGAAAACAAAGTACCTCCTAAAATTCCTGATGCCTAAGTAGAATCAAAAATTAAATTGGATGGTCTTGGTGGTATAAAATTTAAATTCCCTCACACTACCTTGAAAGTAATGCAGAAACAAATAAAAATTGCCCTAGGCTACAAAAACTCTATTAAAAGACGGCAATTGATAGCTATTATATACTAGCCAAAAACCAAATAAAATACTTAACATGAAACAAATATCACTGTGACCGAACTTATATCCAGTCCATCTACCAACTATCCAACAACACAATTTCAACATAGTTTACAACAAACCCATAACAAAGAAGAACAAACCATAACTTAAAGCAGCACTGTCGAAACTGCAAAAGTACAGTTCTGGAGTCATAATAAATTCATTTAACGTGGCTTCGGCTCTATTTGGAACTCGGTATGGTTTCGTTGAAAAGCGCTCGCGAAGAACTCTGTAAGAAGATCTGAAAGAAGAATAAGACTTAGACAAAGATCATATAACTAAAGCTAAACTTACTATAGGCCCCGTTCATAAGCTCAGAGTCGCTCAGCGGGCTATGGAGATTGCTATGCTTGGTGTTTCTCTGTGTGACAGAATCCGGAATACGGAAATCCGTAGAAGAACCAAAGTCACCGACACCAACAGAACCTTTGTACGTAGGCCTCAGGAATTTTAGTAGGTAATTTATTCTCCATTCCAGCAATATTTATTTAGCATTTTTTTTTCTGTAATAGAGAAAACAATATATTTCTAAAAATACTCTAATAGAGATGCATCTACATAGTATATCAATCAGGTCATGGTACAAGTAGACTGGGATGGTGAATGGGGCACCCCATAGCCTTACAATCTTTTATAATTAAACTACCCATAAATTATAGCTGAAATATGCATGAGATAAATATGTATATTGTATTGAATAAGGATCCGGAGGGAAGCGGCGGCGTCCGCACCGGCGCGGGAAACTGAAGATCACGGAATTTTAAAGTTTAAACATTGTTCGTTTGTCTATAGTGTATTTTACTAAAACCTCTTTTCCCCACAACTTGTGCCAAAACCACAGATAACATCAAAGTTGGCACGAAGGCTCCCGACTTCCAAGCCACGGTTTTTCCCCAATTTATAGGGGTTCGAGGGCCAAGGGCTGTTATTGAAAAGGTTCTCTGGCTGTTATTCCTGAAAATCTCAGGGGATGAGGGTGAACTGAAATGAAGATGGAATAAATATAATTCTAATTAGATTTATTTGTTGACTCTTTGGCGCAGTGGCTGAAGGTCCGAATGAGACGCAGCAGGTTGCAAGTTCGATCCCTGGGAGCCCATGATTGTTAGATCTGCAGATATTTCTTACGAGTTAGGGTATTTTCTAGGTGTCAACAAAATTGAGTTATAGTAATACCTGGTGTACCTGTGTTACAAAAAAAGCTGTGCTTACTTTCAGGATAGATAATGTGGCTATGTGAAACGTGCAGTATTACTACACATTTTCGTTTATTTCCATTATAATAATGTGAATTACGACCCGGCAATGCAATAAATACCCGTGAATTGTTAAATTACAATGGTACAACAAATGCAAGGAAAAACACGCTTTTGCACTTAGATATTTACCATACAGATAGTGATTTCATAGGAATTAATTGTCAATCTGATGACTGCATCACTAAATGTGTTAATGCAGTCAATGATTGTAGTCACTTAGGAAACAAAAAACAAAGGTGACTCGTTGATAAAATAATTTAATCTTATAGGTACTATATCCTTACTTTCATATTTAAATGCGAAAGTAACTCTGTCTGACTGTCACGTTTTCACGCCAAAACTACTGAACCGATTTAAATGGAATTTAACACACAGATACTTTAGAGCCTGAGAAAGGACATAGGCTACTTTTTAATGTGAATAAAGGGTTATAATATAAGGGTTTGAAATAGGGGTTGACTCACACTCACTATTTTCATGTGTTGATCACGCGAGAAAAATCGGGATGTCACTTTAAAAATATTTGTAGAAAATCAAATTGAAAAACAACAAAAAAAGTCTTGGGGACGCTTCCGACTGGTATTGATATGGACCAGTTGAGCTATCTGTAGATTGTTTGCAACAGTCTGCAGTTAGCTCAATTGTTTCAATTGTAAATACTAGTTTAATTTCTTTATATTATTTGATTGTTATTTTCTTTGTCAATACAAAAAAATACTTACTTTTTTATCGCTGGTAGATCTTCGTTTGACACAATATCACCTGAGCTTAACTTCTTAAGTCAATCTAGATACATTCTTCACCTTACTGAAAATCTGAAAACTACAATCATACATAAGCCATCCAAACATACTGTTTGTCTGATTGTTAGTACCTACGATGCTGTCATCTTCACCGCGAGACTTTTTCTGACTCATCTGTCATTTGACATTGACTTTTATGGTCTCGCGGTCGACAGCACGAATTGACCTTTTAAGGTTTAATGCGTTTGACTCGCTCTGGTGCATGGTTTAGCCAAAATTTTAAAATATAATTTGATTGTTTTCAAAAAACTAGACTGACTTCAATTTTCTTGTTTTTTTGCTCAGGGTGGCTTTTGTGTCAACTGCGGCCATTTAATTTTTTTTAATATTTACCACAGAAAGCGGAATATTAAAGTATTTAAGTAGTAAACACTGTATTTTTTGTGTTTTGGGACAAATACTTATCCCTTGGGAATAAAAGTTTTATAGGTTCATTTCGGGATCATTCTCCATACAAGAATTTTCCTAAACGGTCCATAATTGACGCAGAAATCGATGACATACAACCAAAAACAGAAACTTTCCTTGTTTTTCCTTGGTTGAAAATTAATACCTACTAAAGAGACACAGATCTTTAAAATCAGAAGGAGCCATGCACGCCTGCGCTGAAAATTTCAGTGGACAATTATAATGGTGTCCTCTTACAGTCTCAACGGAGACCAGCCATGTTATTCGGATTTTTAGCAACAAAAAATATACTAATTTGTACTTACTTTTAAATTGTCTTAATTTTTTCGTGTAGATTGAGAGACACACGAAAAAAATAAGAGAATTTAAAATTTATATTTCTTTGGTAAACACATTTTTGTTTTATTTACAGTAGGAAGGAACAAACCTCAAGTTTGCATTCGTAGAACTACCAATTTCTATTTCATCAAAAGTAGGTAACACACGTACTTATTCAAAAAATATCATTCAAAGTTCTAATTTCAACTCAAAACTCAATATACACTGGCAACATACATATGTATTTATTGCCAGTGCATATTGGAAAACAAGGCATTTTTCTGTAATGATGACAAAACAAAAGAATAACTTCTTACGTCGATTCCTAAAACCCCACTATGGTACAATTTCCCCGTGACAATTGAACACTTTCACGTTGCAATCTACCGCGTTCAAAATAAAATAAACTCATTTTAGCACTTTAAACGAGTTTAGCGAATTTTACCGACATAAAGTTGATCCGTTTCAAGTGCTAAACCGAGTTAAGAGCTGTTATTTTACACTACTTTATAGGTATTACGAATTTGAACTCGATCAATCTGAACTTAGCTTTGTTGATCTTAATTCAAACGGTGAAATTGCACCTAAGTACCTACTTATGACTAGAACTACACCAAACGTACCTACCTACACAATTGCCAATATACCTAATTAGGTACTAAAACACTAAAGTTAACGGGATATTTACCATGATTTGAGTTTTGAAAGAGGGTAGATCGATATATCTGCCAATAAAAACTAACACTATAAACGGGATATTTACCATGATTTGAGTTTTGAAAGAGGGTAGATCGATATATCTGCCAATAAAAACTAACTCGCAGTGACTTTAGTTGTTCCGTGATCATGGCGCATGTAACTGTGCCGAAATATTGAAGAACTCAAAACTCAAATCATGGTAAATATCCCCTTAACTTTAGTTTTGTAAATAACCATGATAGTATCAAAAGTTTTATAGGTACTAAAAGTAAATAGAACTTCTAAAAGCGGATTGGACCCTGCAACGGACAGCGGAAGCGAGGCAGATTGAAAACTTCGAAGTATAAACTGTTCTCAATGCACATCAAGCGGACTTTTAAATCCGCTCATTTTCATTTGATATACATATGTACATGTCGAAAAGTCCACGTAGAAGCTCTACCTTCTTTATTCTCTATTTAATCTATAGCACAATAGAGTCTGGGTGTCGAATGTTGAGACTAGAAATATTTGCAAACTTTTAAATGTAGTCTAAATACAGAGCGTATTTAGATGACAACATGAATTCTACAAAACAAATTGTCGTTGATTTGGTTTTACGGTGATCTTGTTTGAATATTTTATGAGATTGAAATTGGAGGTATAGCTTAAATGTGGGGGACGTACGATAAAAAACTGGGCTTAGCGCTTTCTCAGTATTAACTCTCAGTAGCCAGACTCTACATGACAGTATCTATGTATATTCATATTTTTTTCATCTTATTTATTTATTTATTTGGAAAAGGATCGGTTAGCCAGGATTCTGAATAATTTAAAATCCTTCACTCAATTTCGGATTCAAAATAGCGCTATCAGCAAAATATAAATTGCCTTCACCGTACAAAAAATGTGAATAAATTGTTATATTGCAATTTTAATGTTATTTTCTGCCAGCTGTCAGAAGCATTAATGTAGTTAAAAACTGTGGATCAAGACATTCGAGACGTAAACAGTATTTATTTTTTCAGAACATCCGCTAAGTATACCACCAGCGAGAACCTTTTAAAAAGAAAATAGCTGAAAATAGGTCGCGCGGTGCAATAGGAAAAGCCATTTGCTCGCAGCCTGATGCCACTAAGAGGTGACCTATTTTGAACCTTTTTACTGCGGTATACAATGCAAACTCGTTAGTAGAAGACGACCAATTTATTTTTATAATAGGAATGTAATTTTTTTTTTACCCACGTTCTCATGAGTGCTAGTGAAAGAAGGTTTTAATTTAATTGGTTTGAATTGTACTTCAGCTTCTTCCTGCGGCTTCGCACGTTTTTTCGGGTTAATATTGTCCTTTATGTTAATACAATACAAAGAAAATTCTTTATTGTACTCCACGAAGAAATGGTTCAATGGACGGCCTTATCGCTTAGAAGCGATCTCTTCTAGGCTTCTCTTCTCTTCCAGTTAATCCAGGTCTAACTATTCTAACTATTAGTATGCAAAATTTCAGCCGGATTCGTTCAATAGTTTTGGCGTGAGATACATATAAACATTCGTATTTATAATATTAGTGTAATAAATACTAATAAAGGTAGGTAAATAAGTAAACTACAGCACGTTACTATTTCAGAAATTTCTAATTAGTTAGGTACGTTTCAATACTTAGGTGAGTTTCTGTTCTTCATCACATAAATAAACCAAAAACTTAAACTATAATTCAAAACAAATAATTTAATTTTATAATCTTGATTCTTGGCAATACAATTTAAATCAGCTGCCAAAAACTAATAAAATCTTCCAAGTAAATAGATTATTTTTAAAACCGTTACGTAGTAGCAAATAAATCAAAAAAAGAACATCGTCTGATCCATTGATTGCGCCAAAGCTTCAAGTTATATCAAATTCAAAGTTGGAACACACGTGGGTCTTTGACGGCGCGCGACAGGAAACGGAAGCGATTGTTTAGTGACTTGAATCGTAAATCGAAGATCGAACGCGTGCTCTCGATAACGATACGTGCTATTTTCCCAACCCTATTTAGGGTTTATGAAAGAAAGCTATAATTTAATATCCGTTTGCATTTAGTTTGGCAATGTGGAACGTGAATCTGTTTCGAGTAATTGAATGAATCAGCTTCTGAAATAAATATGTACATACTACAATGAAGAGCGCGTTTTGAATATTTTAGTTTTGAAAGAACATGGCCTGTAAAAATGTAAAGATAAGCTTTTGTTAATTATAATTTAACTATGTAGGTAGTTTAGGTAGGTAGGTAACGAACGCATCAATTGCTTGAAACGGTGAAATAAAATGATAATGGCTGTTTGTAAGTCTAAATAAGCATTCCCTAAATAAGCGTTCAGTTATTTAATTCTCAGCTAAAAACAAGCCAAAATATACTAAATATTTCTGAACATTAAAAATATCGTATATTTTAGAGTTGTTGTTTTTGACTGCCTTTGGATACCAAAAAGACTTTTGGAAGGACGCAATTTTCAGTTTTCAGCAACTATTTTGGATGACTCTACCTATTTAACTTGGAGTGGGATGATGCTGTGGATTGTCCAGCATTATTATTATTATTACTAGCTGCTGCCCGCGCCTTCGCCCGCTTTTTTAAATAGCTTATATTTTATTCCTGGTCCCTTACTATACCTACCCATACCATACCCATTTCAGCCCAATCAGTTCAGTAGTTTTTGCGTGAAAGAGTAACAAATATCCATACATCCATCCATACATCAACTTTAACATTTTAATATTAGTTATTAGTAGGATTATTACTAGCTGCTGCCCGCGCCTTCGCCCACATTTTATCAGGATAAATAATAGCCTATATGTTATTCCAGGTCCCAAACTATACCCATACCAAATTTCAGCCCAACCCGTTCTGTAGTTTTTTCGTGAAAGAGGAACAAACATAGATACATCCATACTTACAAACTTTGACATTTATAATATTAGTAGGATTCTGGTAAGGTGAATAAAACCATTCGTTACATCCTCACTACACTGCAATCTCTACCATCACAAGTGCACCATCTAGATTCGAGCCGTCGTTATGGGACACAGATGCTTTTTACGCGTGTGGGAAGCACTGATGTTCGAGCTGGCAACAGTTTGTGCGAGATGAGTTTGTCGTGTTTCCGATTTACAAAGTACGTACAGAGGAGAGCTGTATAGATAATTAATCCCTCTTGTAAGTTTGAAATCAATTCTATTTAATGTAGGAATAGTTTATAGCTCAAACAATTCGGATTCTGTAACTAACTATGGAAGTCTGTTTTGTATCTGCAAAGTACCTTTTTAGTTTTCCTTGATCACTATATAAGCAAGTATACTAGTTGATAGTACCTCTAGATTGTTTGCGACAGCCTGTTAGTACAAGTGTTTTCAATTGTGAATACTAGTTCTAATCTGTTTCTATTCTTTATTGATAAATTTCTAATTTTCTTTGTCTTTGAAGTTAGTAGTATACATGATCATATCAACCCATACACGTCCACTGCTGGACATAGGCCTCCCCAATACGACGCCTCAAATAGCGGTCCTGAGCCGCCTCCATCTATCGACTCGCCTGCGACCGCTACGATGTCGTCGGTCCATCGGTGGACCATATCGGTGGATAGTCTCCCAACACTCCGTTTCGCCTTGCATCGTGGCCGCCACTCGAGAGCCTACCTAGTAGTATACATACAAACCTACTTTGATAACAGTCTTCATTACAGTTATTCTCTGCTTGTCAAAAATATATGAACGTACCTATTTGAAATGTTGTGAATATCCTGGATCCATTATTCCTATGTTGCTAATTGAATTTGTAAAAAAAAAATATTCCATGTCATCTGTCACAATTCAAAATTAATTAAGAACACATCCGCCATTAGCATCACAAATAATTCCCAGAGTTGACAAAACAAAACTCAAAACATATAATTAAAGCGTGCGAAACGCACCCTGCTGGTTGTAGAAAAAAGTATAAAAAGTTTAGTGGGTGTGTCCGTTAACCGAGGATAAATGACTCAATAATGATCCGGCAAACCGAAATTCACGTATCGGTAAAACATGTGATTATGGTTTTTTGAATTGAGAATGTGAATTGAGGGGTAGAGTGAGATGTGACATTTTATCGATAAAATTTGTACTCTAATAAGTAAGTTATTAATTGGTAGATCGACACCAATTAATTTTACAACTAGACTAGAAATCGTATGGGGGAGGCCCAGTAGTGGACGTGTATGCGTCGATATGATGATGATGACTAGAAATCTTTCTACAGCTAAAGGAATATCTTGTATGTACGAAATTATTTAAGTAGGTACCTACCTACCAAAATCCAAGGTGCCTGATTAAATTTCACACATCATGAATGACATTGCTTGATATGCCATGATGATTTTCCAAAGGCCCTTTTGTATTTATTTTTATTCTTATCAGTTCGCTGGTACTGCTATCAGTTGACGACTGATACCAAAAACAATAATTGCATCGACGTTACAATCTGACTGATAACAAATCGATAGAATTTGGTCGAACGACATACATTCACTCTTTGTTTTGCTATCAACGAATCAGTTTTCTTTTGTTTTATCATTTTATACAGATTGAATGATAAAAGTATAAACTTTGTATTCTAATTCTTTTTTTGAAAATCTCATTCATTCAAAATCATGAATCATGTTTTATTCAAGAGCAATTAACTTAGTATACAGTTAATCGATAAGGTATTTTGTTTTGGATTAAATCACGTTTTGCAGTGTTCCATTTATAGATGTTTGTAAACCATCGATATACATTTCCACCTAGTAACATCTTTTCGGGACTGTGGTAGATACAAATTAACCTCAGTTCTATCTAGTGGTGAGCAATTTTTCACCCTTGTATCGTGCTTGATCATAATTTTCATCAAAACAAACAAAATGTTAGTTTTATAGAATGTCACTTCAATTATACCTACTAGTGCACATTTAGGTTCTAGCTGTACCATCGACATCGATGACCTAACTGTCACACCAGTCCCGCCACTACCCAAGATTAGGGTTGCACCTCACAAAGATTTCGTAATCTATTCGCGAGGGTCTCACAATGCGAGCAGATGTTCAGGTAAACTGGAGCAAGTTGGCAGATGCTGGAACTAACTGATGGCTCTATTGTTGACGAGTGTAATTTCATTATTTGCTGTTTTATGAGATTTTGAAGTTAAGTGAAGTAAAAACCTTAAAAGTGGATTTGTGGAAACCGATATTTTAATTTTATTTTTTTAATTTACTAAGTAATTTTTCAAGAATATTTTGTTAGTGGCTCTTATTTTAATCATTGGGCGTTACACAGAAGGTTCTTACTGGTAAACAGAGTTGGTTCTAAAACGAAATACGTGAGTGAAGAAAAGTTTTTAATGAGATTTTGACCAATTTGATAATGATATACGAAGCAACATTGTCATGAATGAGTAAAAGCTATATATTTAACTGAAGCGTTTGGCCTGGAAAGGTTGTACCGGTATTTAGTTCATTTCGATACAGGATACTGAGATTACCTAGTTTTGTCTCATTTTGTCTCGAAATACACACCTTTCTACGCAACTATGATTGGAATTCTATTCAAAAGATATCAATTTAACTCCAAGAACCTAAATTATTTTTTGTTGGCAACCCTACGCACGACTTGGCAGTTTCATTTCACGGTCCGCGAAGCATTGCGCAAAACATCTTTTCTGTGAGTATAGCCCTATCCGTTCGCTATTCAAAAACTATAATTTGAATTTTTATTTTTTCGAAAACGCTTGTTCGAAATACACTCCTTTCAAAAAGTTTTAACTTTTGGAGTTGGTGTTAGTGTGGTTGCATGCATTTTTTTCCCGTCTTTACATACTTTACATATTATTTTTATATTACCTTCTAATACATACTCGTAGGGAGAGCTGGTGGTATAGAAACATTATATACCTAATTTGTCGTAGAGTTTTTCATCTCTTTGAATAGCTCTGAAAGCAACATCTACCATCGAATTTTCAAAATACAAAATTGAATATTCCCTTTTTTTTAAATCAGGTTAAACCTAATATTCCACGCTAATTGGTAAGGCGGGAAAGGCTTTAATAATTCCTGAACATTAAAACAAATGACAACACGAAAAGTCAAGGCCAGCGTGGCCCTGTCTGGCCGCAAAACTGAAAAATACACAAACCAAGGTTAGGCTTGCCTAATCGTGCCTAAAGTCCATTTTGTTTCAGGGGCGAGGCCCGTGATTCGAAACTATCTCATTATTTTAAATTGTGTGTGTAAGTAGGTTTTATTCTGTGGTTTGTTGTACTTACCTACTACATTATAACAACCGCGTTCCATTTCCAAATGTGGACAAACCTTTATACAGGCTGTGTTTTTTGTAAGAAAACCATGTTAACAAGCTAGTTCTTTACGGCTTCTAATTATTCGTTTCCTAGATACAAGCTGGACAAAATACCTAAACAGACAAGGAAGTCTTCGTCTGTTGTTTTGACTTAATACCATCTTCATCAGCTATTATTTTGATTTTATGTCAAAATAATAGCTTATTACTCAATGCCCGTGTAAATGAAAGTTTGCACGGTAGATAAGTATGCTCTTATTAAAAATAATATTATTTTTTATTTCTGTCTGTCTGTTTGTTTAGGCTAATCTCCGAAACGGCTGAACTTATTTTGACAGGATTTTTACTGGCAGGCAATTGGTATTATAGCGGGTACTACCTATAACTTATATTACCCGCTATAATATCATTTACCGGCCTACTTTGATTTTAGAATAATATTTAGGATTGCGCACAAACATAAAAAAACCTTGTATGTAGGTAATTTGGAATCCTATGCGGGCCGAAACAGCTAGTCTGAAATAAGAATATATAATAAATAAAGCAAACTGAATGTACTCCATTAGCTAATATTACCTGAAAGGATACTAAATACCTACTTCTTTACAAGCGAAGTAAATTACAATCAAATTAGAACTAGTATTTACAATTGAAACAATTAAGCTAACTGCAGTCCGTTGCAAACAAGCTACAGGTAGCTCAACTGGTTAACTGACTCGGTAATAAAGACTTTTCTACACACCAAAGTTCGTAACTCGTAACTTGTAAACTCCTCCTTATTCATAATAGTCTGCTAACTTAAAGCATTGCTAATTCTCACTCTGTCTACTTCTATTGACATAAGTCAGAGTGAGAAATAACACTGATTAGCAGCTGTTTTAAGTTAGCAGACCATTATGAATAAGGAGGAAAGATTTTAATTATTACTCCAAGTTGAGATTACTTAAGATCAACTTGCAAGCTAATTACAAGGCTCGACTCTGTCTGGATAATTAACTCGTTTAAGACTTCGAGCATTAACTCGTTTAAGATGGTTAGACTATAAAATATTTTTTAATGACTGGTCTTATAAAGGGTAATTTATTTGTAAGAAGTTTTTCTCCCGTTTTTTATCAAAACCAGTTTTTGTAACTAAGGTAACCACTTCCTCTTACTTTGATTATCACTACATTATACTCATTATTATCACTACATTAATATATAACTATGTACATTATTATCACTACATTATAAAACACTCGCTCTGCTCGCGATAAGCTCAAACACTACTTAACGGATTTTCATACAATTTAAACCAGTAGACAGAGTGATTTATGACAAAGATTTAGGTAGGTATATAATTTTTCAAGGTTTTGTGTAAATTGGTTGAAATATAACGATAATTGTTGGAAGTATCGGAAAGTCAAGCCGCCTGGGAGCTTCCATCGAAAACGCTGCCTAATCCCTTTGAAACATAACAACACAATGCATGGTAGGATATTCTCTTAGTCCATGCGGGCGTAGCCGCGGGCGGGTCAGCTAGTTTAAATATTTGATTTAGTTTTAATATATATCATATATATTTATTTAAGGTATTTTCTTTCTTGTTGTTTATGTAAGCTTTGTATGTAGATTAGATTTTTATTTTATTTAATATTATTCTCTATATATTTTTTTCTGTCTTGTAGTACACATTATCTATCCACGCTCATAAATTCTCATTATAACCGTAGGTTTGCTGTAAAAAAACTCTTTTAGGGGTTAAACTCGCCTTTGTACATGTCCAATAGTTGTTATTTTTATGTATGACGGTAATTGTGTACAAACAAGAATTTAAGAATTTGGGTCTTTAGTCAACTGATCCCGCTCAAAACTCATCCCACGGGATGAGTTGACTAAAGAATTAATTTCATTTAAACCATGGTGTCTACGTAAAAATACAGGTTGTGAACATTTAGGCATAAACACTCCCTGCTATACGACACGAGTAGATTCATCCTACCTAAATCAACTTTACAGACAGCAAATCTAATATCTGTCTGTTTTCTCCATTGATAATTGGTTATGTCTATAAATAGCCAATTATACAAGCAATAAATCTTCTGCAAATAGAAGTGCATCGCTAAAAGCTCGATGACTGCCAATATCAGTTTGACAGCTGACATGTGGCGCCACGAGACTCTTAATTCTTTATTGCACAATAAAAACATATTACAAGAAAAACATTTAAAAAGAAAATACATGGCAAAGGCGAGCTTAACCCTAAAAAGAGTTCTCTTCCAGCAAACCTTATTGGGAGAGAGAAATAAAGTTATAAAGGTGGGTTTATGTGCATGAGTACAGGACAAAAGATTTAGTTTTAACCTACTTACCTAATATACTACTATATATTATAATACAATACATAAAAAATATACAACCTACTCTACTGTACAACCTACTCTACTGAGACTCCATTATCGTTGAAACTTGTGAAACATCTGCATCTGCTGCGAGTGTCTGTCTGTTCGCGATAAACTCAAAAACTACTGAACGGATTTGTATTCTGTTTTCACCAATCGATAGAGTGATTCATGAGGAAGGTTTGAGTATGTAATTTGTCAAGGTTTTGTGTTAATTGGTTGAAATATAACGATAGTTGTTGGAAGTGTCTGAAAAAGTCTAGCCGCCGCCTGGGAGCTTTCATCGATAACGCTGCTTTCATCAAAATCCCTTTGAGATATAATATGCTGTACTACCCGTGCGAAGCCAGGGTGGGTCGCTAGTTCACGAATAAAATAATTAAATTAACCATTAAGAGTTAAATTATTTATTCGCTTACTTGCTTCTGCATTTGGCTTTGCTTGTTTTTCTGGATTAAAGTTAGCCTATGCCCTTTCCCAAGAATTAGGACACACGTTTGCGACTCAAGGGGTTGTGGGTTCGATTCCCGCCTTAGGAAAAATGTTTGTACGATCTACAATTAATATTTGTTCCAAATATTTTGGGTATTTTCTATTATAATGATATAATAAAAAAACGTTAACATTAGTTGAGCCATTTAATCGTTCAAATATAACAGACTCTCTTATTAGCACCATTTAGCATGGATTGGAGTTTATTAAAACAAATACTACCATTTATACTACCATTTCTTAGTGTCGTTAAATGACAATAAATAAATAAAGTACTTTAAATAATATAAATGTATTATGTAAATACTTACATAACTCTTAGGTACTTTACCAAGAAACTGCACTCATTACGGCGCCAGAATAATTTAACACCAAGCACTGTTATGCAATTAGCTTTAATGCACTCGTAATTAGGTTTATTTTTGTGTGACGGCGCAGTATGTCGTACAGCTTAGGGTTGTCACAGGTAGGTACTAAAGAAAGATTAATGTAGTACACATACTCCGGTATCTATTACCTACTTAGTAGGTAGGTTACCTACCTGATATCTTAGCCGAATTTCAAACACGGCGGCCGTTCTCAACGGAGACTAGCCAGGTGCGTAGGATATTTATTATAGTGCACAAGTGTGTGCGTGTATGCAGTTACCTACATACTTTTGATTTTAAGTGAGAATCGTAAATTATCTATAGTGTCTTTTCTTAGAAAAGTAAGAGACATGAAAGCATTTTCTCATTTTACATCTGCTACTCTTTTCTCTTTACTTACTTGACATTTTGAAACAAAAATTTCAAGTTACTATAATATTATGTATAATATAATATTATGCAAGTATTAGTTGTATGGTTATCTGATTATGATTGTTGGTATATGAGTAAAAATTACAGTTTAACTAATTTAACTACTTGCTGAGTCACTTACAATTAGTAGGTTGCTATTGTATTGATATGGATCAACTGAGCTACCTGTAGATTGTTTGCAATAGTCTGCAGTTAGCTCAATTGTTTAAATTGTAAATACTAGTTTAATTTGTTTATATTATTTGATTGTTATTTTCTTTGTCAATAAAGTTCTCGATATCTGTACCTATTTGAAAAAAAGTAGGTTGCTTATTGTAATCAATGTTTCATCCAATTCAATTTCTCAAAAAAAAGTATTAATTTCAATTTCATTTATTTATTTTATAAGTGGACTTACAATTAAAACCAAAACTTCCAATAGTCAGGTATTTCCACACGAATAATAATTCAAATCATATATAATACATAGCAATGAATTAGTCGTTAAGTGACAGCCCTGAATTACATAGCACCCTGTAGTTACTGCTACAACACGGAACATTGGCGCCGATTGCCAAGGCGACGATTGCAGATACGTACCTATCTTGCTTGGCGCACTTGATTACCTAATACAATTAAATAATAATTAATTTATGCTTAAAACATGTTATAAAAAGACAAAATATTTTATGTTATTCTGATCTACTTCTCCGTACTGCCAAGTTGTCACAATGCATTTTATAATATTTGTCACGGAAGCAGAGCTCATCCAATTCATCTTAAGATCTTCATTCACACCCTGTATAGGTGATTAGTTACGAATTATGGCATTTTTTCTCTCCATTCTATTTTTGAACTTCCGAGAAACTAACAAAACTCCCACAATATCCTTCTGCTTTGACGCTTTGTGCAAGCATGGTCTAATAATTCTTGGACTGACCTTTGGCCACTTTGGCATTGTAAACCTCTTTTCAAGTGACCTTTGTGTATCCTTTTGTTAAACGCAGCCTTTTGTCTGAGTGAAATATTGTGAGACTTTTTGAAAATCGAATGTTAGTTATATTTGAATTTCAGAAGAGGTTTTTGTCTGAGGTTGAGTATCGACTCGAGAAGAGCAAAGACCTCATTTCAATGTTATTAACTAAATGTAAAATAAAAAGGTTGTATAGGTTTCGTACACGAATCCAAAGATATTTATAAGTTTTGATTCGAAAGAATTTAATTATTGACTACTCTACTCCGTTTAACATTTTATTATTACCTATAAGATTCGTAAAGAGACTGCGCGGGTTTGATTCCCACGTCAGGATAAAAATGTTTTTTTGGGAAAGCGACCTGTAGAGCGACAATGTAGGCAGATATTATTATCTTAGATCAATTTCGTTCCCACAATTTTCTTTTATTTCGCGCTATCGAGTTCTATTTCAAAAGAAACTGTTACATAATGATAATCATTAGCCATTACGTTTGTCATTGGCAAGGTTGAGTCAGTCATGCGTACCTTTTGTTTATCTTGAGGATAAATTTATTATTCAGTTTAAAATCGTAGCCTTGATTATCGTTTCGTACCTCAGGTACTACGTAGGGTCCAAATCTCTTTTGGAATTTGTACATTACCTACTATTCTTTTTGATTGATTTTTCTTAAACTTTAATCGTAAATTACTATCTTATTGTTTCCTAATACCTAAGTATATATATATACATATGTCTTGTTTCGTGCTAAATAAACTTTTTAATTTCATTTATTTTATACCCCATAAGTGACAAATACATTATTTCTCTCACACCAAAGTTAATTGCACGAAAGTTGGATGTATGGATGGATCTTTGTTACCTCTCCACGCCAAAACTACTGAATAGTCAGGCTGATTTTTGTTTAATATTTCTTTATAGAATTTGCAATAAAATTAACACGTCAACGATCTGTCGAGTAGCGAACCTGACGAATTACGAATCTGTCCAATCTAGAATCTGTCCTACATCGAACAAAGGAAGGACCAATATCCTTGCTGATACAACGCTAATTCAACAGGCAATCAGTTTTCGTACTCATGAATCTATAAAGTGCAAACAAAAAAGCTTTAGAAGCCGCCATCATTTACAACTTTATCTTCAAAGGTGCATACTACATGAAGAATACAAAAAAAAAACGAATAATACAGGATACGCACGTGTCCGAAACACAATACAGTGTAACACATATATCTGTTCTCTTCAGAGCGGCGCTATTGGTCACTTTACCGACAAATTTTCTTACAATATCTTCAGTTCCGAATTCGACCACCTGTAGAGATAAAGTTGTAGAACTAATATAAAACACCTTTTGTAATGTTTGCCTGTCCGCAGATGCTGTCGTGTTCAATCTTTGCAAATAGAGGGCAATGTCCGATTGTGTTTTTATATCTTTCAGTGACGTGTCGGTAACGATTTGCGTTTTGAGGAAGGAGATGAAGGTTTCTTATCTTTTCTTGATTGTTTTGAAAACCTTAAAACCGGATTGGTGATCGCAGTTTTGGTGTTTAAAAATACTCAGAAGGAAGATGCTGCCCTTCCTCTAGTAGGTTTCCTTAGTCGGCTCTTACGACATCCACGGGATGAGTTGGAGGGGTTTATATTCGTACGCCGCGGCCCCACGGCCCGCTTATCCTTACTTATCTAATATTCAAGACTTATTGATGATGTTGAACCGAATCCAGTCCCGATCTGAATAACCCCTCAACATTGCTAAGGTCCATTTCGGGACGATGTCAATTGTAATTTGTACTACAATACCTAAGTATTGTAGTACAAATTACAATTCATTCACAAAGAAAGATTTCAGATTACATGAACATCAAGGTGTGTTGCATTGCAACATATCGCAATAATTAAATATAGCAAGGCAACTCTGGTACGGTTCTACCTGATGCAAGTCTTTTCATAGGTAGAGTCAACGGAATCAGGCTAAATACTCGTTCTAGTTTTGAATCAGATTTGATACAGCGCCTAATCATTTGAGTGTGGAATACCTTAAATTTAAAAGGAGAACAAAATTGTCGTCGTCGTTCCGTTGACGTTACTGAATTAACTAACTGACCTAACCTAACCAACTTCTTTCTAACACTAAACGCGAATCAATTTGATCTCTATTCTCGTTATCTGAAGGTCCAAAACTTGCGTAAGATTTTTTGTGACCAAACGGTGATCCAATTTTTGTTGTTTTTTTTTTGGCGATTGGTGATTGTGAACGTGTTTGAATGGTTTGAAGAAGGTAGGAAACGTGACGTAACGAATTAGATCAATGTTTTTTTGTGGAAAACGTTTCGACGGTTTCTAGCACGGACCTTAGCTTTTGGCCATTCAGAGGTCGATAAAAAACAGCAAAATTTCTTCAATTCAGCACGGAATGAGGATGAAAGTAGAATAAAATATGCACAAATAAAAGCACAACAAACAAACGTAGATAAAGTATTTATTTACTTAGCTACTTATCTAGAAGAAACTCATTTGTCAGAATGAAAAAATATAGGAAACATATGTAGAGTCACATTCGCACCTTATGTACAGTACCTCTACCCCATTAGAATGCTAAATTAAGCCAAGAGAGAAATTGCCAATGGCACGCAAATGTATCATTTCATTTCTTTCAGATTACTATTACTGTTAAAGACCAGTCAAAAGGATATATAAAATAAATAATGCAGGACAATCAACACAAAAAGACCTACCATTCTTTTCTACCAACACAAATACATATAGTACACACATACACCGATACGTACACGTACCTGTACCTCTGTAGTTTAATTTCAGACTCAAAACTTTCAAAGTATTTTGATTTCAGGCCATTCAGTATATAGATCTAAGTACAGTTTACGACTTATGCCAGCCTTATCTCCCACAACTTTACACCATCCTTCGTCGACTGATGTAGATGAGGATCTACAACATCTGTATACACAATTTTACCAAGTAACATCCAAACACTTGCTTTACGGTGCTCGGGGCGCGGGCGCCGCATGTTTGCCGGAAGGAAACCGTTTTGTCGCTTCCCGAATGACAAATACGCTCCCATCAACGCGACAGTGACGCCGACGCCTTAGCTTAGTGCAAAAAGGGGCGATATTCCGCTAAACTAATGGCTTCACAAAATTAATGGTAGGTAGGTATCATCACAGAATCGGAGGTTCTGCGCAGGTTTAAAACGGTCTAAAAATCGACTTCTGCGCATCAAGGTCAGCTCTATTAAACCATATGACGCGACCTTTACCTTGGCTGCTGTACACATTGGGCCAATGCGCTGGGTCAAGGCATTGGCCCAACGTGCAGAGACCTACTTGGCATGATGGAAGTTGGCGTCCAACATAGGCTGCCATTCCGACTAGCGTAGGTTTTTCGTACACACAACAAATCAAAGCATCTTTTTTGAAGCGCCAACGCGGAATGATCAGCACGCCAATGAGTGAACGCAATCCGATCAGTTTGCCCAACCCAGCGCATTGGGCTAACGTGTACAGGCCGCTTTAGTGAAATGAAAGAAACTACAGATGAATGGACGCACATCAAAAAGGTCGAGGTTGAAACCAAATTAGCACCACTATATCAATCTCTTCTTCTGCGTGCGCGCAGTGCAATGCAAATGGCTCAAATATAGTCTATACTATTTAAACTAAAAAAATTGTGAGCCATTGAAGGCAATCGAGTAACAGGTCGCGTCACGTCTTAATAGCGCTGACCTTGATGCGCAGAAGTCGATTTTTAGATTCTTACAACGTTTTATACCTGTGCAGAATCCCCCTCCACATTCACCGAGAGCTATTAAACCGTGACGAGTCCTTTTGTTTTAAATTCCCGATGTCATCTCTTGGCATAATCTTATTTGACCATATCTTGTGACCAATCTTATTCATTTACTTTATTCCATATCGTAAAAATCATTGTCTGCGGTGTAGGTAATAGCTGTCTCTACAAATATATAAATATACAAACTAACAAATAAGCAGCTAAATAATTTAAAAGCCCAATTCAACACCTGAGATAAACTTACCTCAAATTACATCAAAACATACTCAAATAGTCGTTTCATCTTTACGAGCCAATAAAATGTACCCATAATGTACCTATGACTTTTGAATAAGTACCTACTTACGTTTAATTTAAGTGCCACTACGCCCCGCCCCGGCCCGTAAAAGCTTTTATTCTACTTGCCCAGTTAGTTTGTGTAGGACAAAAATTGCAACTGAACAGCACACTTATGTAAGTTCGGTGACAATTGAGGTAGATTTTATTTTTTATAGATTAAAATTTCTTAAATATTACACCCAGTGTGAGGCTTAGGGCTCATACACACAGCATCCGTTTTAGTAAAATGGATGCTGTGTGTATAAGCCCATAGGGGGCGGAGATGGCAAACTAAAATAAGTAACAAAAACCTTTGAAAAAAATTAGTTTAAGTCGATTTTGAAAGCACATTTTTGTATTGCGAGCTTTATGTTCAAATCGCAAATATATACGTATATTAGCTGCAGAATGTAAGATAGGTACCTTGAAGCGGTTGGAAAGAAATGATGTAATAAGTACCGGCTGATGTCCGAATGTCCGTGTCATGGACCATTAGGCCTATTGTGTAGAATACATATGTGCCTGATTCGCGATGGTTTGAAGATGTCTAAGGCTATGAAAGTCGCGAATTCTTTCATTTTCTATCGTAGGTCTTTAGGTGTTTTAGGTAGGTGGTACATTCCACGACCAGAATGGCTGCTGTTATCGTTATTTACCTCTTTTGGAGCTAAAAACAGTATTTGAAGAGTTATTATTTTAACGTCAGCGTTGGAATATATTCCACCAGTATCCCAGTAATGCCCAAATTATTTTTTTTTCGATTTTTTTTCTTTTTCTCATTGAATCTTGTTAAGAGATGAGTTTTTATGTAAATAAAACAAAAAAATCAATTTCACCTATATTAGAAGTAGGAGAAAAAACCCGTGTCCAAATGCGCACGCTGGGCACTTACAGTAGCTAAATCAGTCAGGTTCTGATAATCTATGAAATGCACTTGTTTATGTATTTAGCCTATGTCCAGCTGTGGACTAACAGAGGATGCTGATTAATTTATGAAAGAATGAAAAAAGAAAGAAAGAAGGAAATCTTTATTCATAGCAATATGGAAGTTATTTGTACATAATAATGTTTAGTTTTGGGATCCTTGGTGGTATTGGGAAAAGCACGAGACGCACAAACCTACGTCGCATTTTGCGCATTCGGTTCTCCCAGCCGATTTCTTCATTGTGCAGTAGGGGCCTGCGCATCGTCTCCTATTACTCTTCTGCACGAAGTGATCAGTCCTATCATACCGAGATACACTGGCCAAAGAAGAGCTGGTTTTTGGTCTTCCTGCTGTTTGGGCAGTGTTCCATACTTCTTTAGGTAGCCTAGGACAATCTCTCTGCGAAAGTCGAGCTGAGGAACCTTGTCTTTTTTTTTCACTAGTTGCCAAGCATTGTGAACGCATGCATCTATTTATGAGCATCTATTTATAAGAAAATTCATTCCGGTATTAGACCTTCATCATCTACATCATCACATAAAATTTCAAGAACGTCATTGACGTTGCATCTTCCCACAATTTAATCGCAATCGAAGCGTCTGAAAGCAAAACCATGACCCATGCATTACCCACAATAAAGCTATGGCAAGTGCCCAGCGTGCGCATATGGACACAGCAAGTTTAGAGGTAAATAAATCGGCTAAATGAAAGTTGATCAGTGTTTTACTATAAGCAAGTCTTAGCTGAATGTTTTTTGAGTAATATGAAACGAAAACAACGTTGCTATGTACATTTGTTTCGATAAAATATAACTTACTCTCTCCTGGGATCCATTTTTTCACGATTATGAAAATTAGTGATAAAAAACCGCGAATAAGTCAAAAAAAAACGTGAAACTGACGTTTTATAAAAGTTTGAAGTATTGACATGACAGTTTGATTAGCTTTTCAGAAAAAAAACAAGTAAATGTTGCCAGAACAGGCATTACAATTTACCCATATTTTCGTGTCCATATGCGCACGCTGGGCATTACTGGGTTTGATTTCATAGGCTGTCATGTCTCAAAATTTATTTGAAAAATATTTCGAGAATGAAGCAGTATGAAGCGTATTTAATAAGAAAAATACGCTAAATTGTAACTGAAAACGAGCTAAAACCAGAGATAAAACACCGCCCCTTCCATGACCACACAGCAATGGACTGTGACAAATAACCACTCTTGCGCAATTTGAAGCACGCGCTGTTTTGTAGCAACTTAGTAATTTTCAACTTGATTACTTCGTAATAGAGTTAAACCGTACTTGTTACCTACATGACGGTGAGATTTTACCTATCATGACTAGAAAGAAGAAAACTATTATAATACTAAATTTCAGCCTAATCGTAATTTCTACAGATTCCCATATCTACATATATCCAATATTACAAATTCCCAATATTGCAGAAGCCCATGTCTACAGAGTCCCAGTAGGTACTACAGATTACCGTAGATAGATGAGGGAATCTGTAGAAATTTGAATAATGGATCTACCAAATGAATACTGTACCTATCAGCAATAGAAATTAGTTTGTTGCTTCATGGTGCCAGACAGCGCTGATTTGACTTTTTAAAATTTTATCAATGTAGGTAGGTAGATTTAAAATTATGTGATAATAATTTTCTCTATTCTTCTCTCTCATTTTGGCTAAATCGAAAGTGCTGCACCGCCATCTATTCTATCTCCAGTAGAAAATATTCATTTACGTAAGCTCTACTTTTAAACGAAAGTCCTATAGCGCCACCTATCTCCAATAGAACTAATTTGCTGCTTTTTGGCGTAGCGTTGGCGATGAAACTAGTCTTGCTACTCACTCCTAGATGGCGCTGTTTAGCCTAGGCCTAGCAAAAAAACTGCACAATATTACTTATGCTGCTCTACTGATGAACACAATTTAATTAAAAAATACATTGACTTATACATCATGTAATTAATGTTATTTTAAGCTGTTATTTTTCTTTTTGTTACAGATTCATTCGTAAACAGTCAAGAGTGGACG
This sequence comes from Eupithecia insigniata, assembly GCA_947859395.1. Classification (NCBI taxonomy): domain Eukaryota; kingdom Metazoa; phylum Arthropoda; class Insecta; order Lepidoptera; family Geometridae; genus Eupithecia; species Eupithecia insigniata. The sequence continues at coordinate 13,343,530 of OX402003.1, forward strand.
GCAGCTCGAGGAGTCACAGAACTAAGAGTAGGAGTTTTAGGTTCCCCAGACAGCGGCAAATCAGCACTCGTGCATCGTTACTTAACAGGATCCTACATGCAAGAAGAAAGTCCAGAAGGTTTGCATTTTTTGTATTGCTATTCTCTTTCTTTTTCATAAAATCAAGCTATTCCAAAAAATATTTAACTTCACAATATTCTATTATACTGCCATCTAGTACCAACTACAAGTGGTTGCATTTACTACGGTAAGAAATATTCTCAAAAGTTTGATAGATGGCGTTATAAAACTTTATGTCAACAGAGGGCAGCTCACACTCATCCGATTTTATAATTCATATTTTGTAATAAACAGAAAGAATGACTTGAACTTTTTTTTGCAGGTGGTCGTTTCAAAAAAGAAGTAATCATCGATGGCCATAGTTACTTATTATTAATACGAGATGAGGGGGGATCTCCTGAAATGCAAGTTAGTATACCTAGGATTACCTACTCCTCTAATCCTCCGGTTATTAGTAGGTACATATCTACCTAGACTAGAGTATAAAAGCGTTGCTACTTATCTCACTTCATAACTTTTAGGGTTTTTTTTTATTCGAAAATTAGTAGTCTTCTGTCATTCGCTGATTAGTAGTTTTGATTTTCTTGTGTAATTCTAGTATGTATTTCAATTGAACGGAAACCGCGTAGGTGACACCAAAACGACTTGCGTTTCCGTTCGCTCGGGTAGTTTCGTTTCCTTAGGGTTGTCACCCGATCCCCAAATTAGGTTAAACACGATTTAAAAATCAATAAAGCCAAATATTCAAATGATTTATTCGATTGTAACATCGCGTGTGTGCTGACAATGAATATTAATACAACATTTTGTATGGAAGATGAGTCGATGGAAGTTCATGTATTTTGAAATAGCTCGAGTGACCTACTGGGGCGGTTAACTGTTTCCATTGTTATTTGTACGAGATTTCGTAATGTTTTGTTTTGGGTTCATTCATAAAACATTTTATCAAAAGTTGGTACTTACTTCGTTCCTGTCTAACAACATATTTTCATTTTGTGGTGGCTGATTTTCGATGTCTGCGATAGGTAACGTAACGAGGATATTATGTTTTTAGTAGGACATTTTTCTTTTAACTAAAGTATATCTTAATTAAGGTAGGCACCGACCGGCAAACTGTCATTCATTTGTCCATTAGCCGTTTGTTTATTCTTTTAAGCATTTGCAATGCTTATTGTTACTGTGAGGTGAGACCATAATAATTATTCTTACCATACCATACATAAAATAAACTAAGCATAAAACTCGTATAGCACGCTCCAATGTCCACACGTTCGCCAGGATGCTCTATCGATTCGTGCTATAAAAGGACCGTTTGCATCCAGCTATAGCTATTCACGCCGAAGCCTCCTCGATTTTACGACCGTGTCTCCATTTACAAACGGCTTAGTGGTTTACGATGTTTACATGACATTTACTATCGTCAATGGTAATTTAATGTTTTAGTATGGTTTTTCGCTGTTGCCTGTTTTTTCTTGGCACTTACCAACAACTCTTATTCCTGGGATTGATTTTGGCCCTAACATCGGTATACCACACTGATTTTTTTTTAAATCGCGCCGCACATTGCATTTTTTATATTTGGACAGAGGAACCTAATTATACACATAAAAATATCCTGTATCATACTTTCCTATAGCGTAGCATGACGCAGATTTTTTTTATTAAGAAAAAAATCATTAGAGCTATTGTTATTTTCATCTGTGAATATCTCAGAAGCCAGAGGCTTTAGGTCATTATGTTGTGGAATATTATGAGATTTTTTTATTTTATACATACTATAAGTGTTTTCTATCCAAATCTAAAAATAACATTGTACGCCGCGAATAAAAAAAAAATAGTAATGCCACCTCTCCATACATGATCTTGAAACCCCTTTCATATTTTTGTCTTGTCCTTAATCTACTTTATAGCGATGTCAGATAATCCAAACATCTACGCCCTATTAATATAATTTCTATATTATCTTATTGTTGGCTATAATTTTGAGGTCTATTTTAGTTTAGCAACTTATGTGACGCATTGGTTAAATTTTCACCTTATTTCATCAGATTGATGTTACTGTATAGAAAATGAGGAAGGAAGCAATTCCACTAACATGTTTGCCCTAATTTGTAATGTGGCCACAGGATAACATGGAAGAGATTGTGAAAGAATGTGATAATCATTTGGAACCAACGTCCTGTCACTTGTGAGCTGATATTTTAGTAGGTGAAGTACCTACGCTACGATGTGATGTGACAGTGTGATTTCTGCTTTTTCTTTTCACGGCAAATATGTTTTTTTTTTTCAAATTTGTTAGCTAGAAAAATTTATGAACCGTAAAGTTATAAAAGAACCCCCCTTTTATATTCTATATACTTCTTTATATCATTATCTTATTCTTTCAAAGTTTCATTGAACTCATCTCTCGTGGGTGTATCGCTAACAAACTTAAACAATCCACTTCTACTGAAAAGGAACCTGCAATATTCATGAATTTTCTATTCATTTATCTTTATGCCGATTTTTCTCTCTTGCTGTTGCTTGGAACCTGTAATCCTTTTTTGCGTGGGTGAGTGAAAAGATAGGTGTACCCATAACAAGTGCACGGGTATTTAATTTGCCCACTTGTTTAAATTTAAGAACTCGTCAACAAAATCCTTTTATTGAGCTTTCGTTATGATAAGAATTTGAGAGTTTTCCCATCATTGTATTTAAATCATCCGCTCTGACTCTCTTCATATATTCAGGAGCTTCTATTTAACTTTGAATGTAACTATGTAGTATGTTCGGGTGGAATCTTGCAACTCAATTTTAGACCAGTTATCCTCAACCGATTGCACTGAAATTTGGCATACTTATGTAAGTTCGGTGACAATGCAACGTCATGGTACCATTGAGCTGGTGTGATGATGGAAACCGAAGGTAGCCATAGGAACTTCTAAACGAAACGACTTAACCACGTCGAGTTAAGAGTGTGCCATAAGCAATTTAGTGTTAGAAATCGTTATTTATCTCAGAATCTGTGAAAGATACTACCTTCAAATTTAGGGAAATGATACTTTGAACTTTTATCTTGGATTACGTGTTTTAAAAACACGATTGGTGAAAATTTTCTCGATAAAATAATATTTTGAAAAATACACGTTTTGCACAAATTTTGCTATTTATCTCAGGAACAGCACATTTTATTTGTTGGGTTTTTGATTTGTCAAGAAAGCTTGAAGTATTTCTTGAGTTATGTCTTTTAATTTTTCGATTGGTTGTTTAATTAACTTGTAATTAGATAAAAACTCATTTTTTGCGCTTCCGCCTTTCCAAAAAACGTATGCTCTGTCCCGCTCCTATGAACGCAACATCCTTTTTACAAAATGGCGCGCAATGCGCACTCTTAAGGTTCGTTGGATTTATCTTCCCAAGTACTTTGGTCCTAGATGATGTATAAAAAGGCGTATTCAAAAGTTTAAACTAATATTTTAAAAAATTGTTTCTGTATTAACCACTTGCTACTTCGATGTATAAGCATAACGCTTCGAAAATCCACGCAGTCGAAATATCCTGCACATTAATTAAGTTGGTAATCGATGCCTGAATTGGTTTGCTGAGTAAACAACGCCGGGCGCCTGCCTTGTTCCGATTTCGAGTAGATTCGAGGGGTAAATCCAATTTAATACGATAGGGAAATTTAGAACCTAGAGAAAATTAAGTGATAGGGACTGCAGGCAATTATGGGAGAAATGCATAGGCTCTTTCGCCCTGGCTTACCGTTTTTGGTACAAACAAACAGATAGGTACTGGAACTTCTATTACATAAAGGACCTGATTAATGGTTATTTGGCACTTACTGAGATACAGCTGTTTCAATCTCTTTGTAGCTGTTATTACTCTACTAGTAGGTATTTATCGCTTATTGGCTACATTTTCACTAAGGATAAAAACAAAAGTAGGTAGGTCAATTAACCAAAGAATGGCAATCTCACGTATATTAAATATGCGCGAGTGTATCACTCATACTATTTTTTGTAATGGTAGAGATGTTGTTGGCTTTCTGACAAACATTATATCTGGCAAAATGAACTCTGCACATCGATTTAGACGTCTACATCGAAGTGCAGAGTTCATTTTTGCTAGATAATAATGTTTGTCAGAAAGCTACCTGCATCTCTATATACCTCTACAACTTTACTACTTCAAAGCTTGATTGTATACTAATCATCTATGGCTTGGGTGTTGGATAATTGCCAATTAATAATACATCAAGGACGGTGGAATAATCCCTCACTCAAGAGCAAATTAACTGCTCATCAGCCCCCAAATCCATGATCATGCTAAATCCAAACTCGTGACATAATCTCACCAAACCCTTCCCGCATACGGGTGTGACGTCATCGCATTAGTCGGGGTTGACCCGCGACCCGCAAAGTGATTTTCCGATATCGCACGCTCTGAAAATAGACATGGTTTTCGATGACAGAGTGGAAGGGAAAGGGAAAAGGCAAGTTGTCTGAAAAATCATTAGGTGTTTCTTTTGGTCCAATTTCAACGGACCAAATTTCGTTAAGTACCTACATGTACGTACGTACCTATTGATACACGTCTCGTCATGGTTCAATAGCGCTCGACGAAAGTGGAGGGGGGTTCTGCGCAGGTGTAAAACGGTGTAAAAATCTAAAAATCGACTTCTGCGCATCAATGTCAGCGCTATTAAACCGTGACGCTAGCTGTATCTAGTAGGTAGTTTGTTACGTAGTTTTTAATCGATTCGTGTGATAGTGATCTACCCATCAAATATACCTATTCATTGTATATGTAAGCTTATTTGCTTCATACAGGTATTAGTTTCTTGAAATCGCAAGAAACTAAAACAAAAATAAAAAATGTCTTTACTTATACCTGTATGAAGCAAATAAGCTTACAATTAGGCAGGATAGGACTTATTTATTAGCACTAACAACAGAGGATAAAAAGAACACAAGTTCATTTGACCTTGGGTAAAATATTAGAGCTTGTTTTCACCGAAGTTTTAAAACTTGTTTACTCTAAAACAGTTCTTACCTAGTTCAAAAGCACCCAGACTTCATTATAGAAACTCGGTGTCAGGTAAGGTAACCTTGCTCAGTAATATTTGTTTCAAGGAAATCCCTGGAAATTACGGGCCATGTCTGCTAGATACTTTCCGTTCTGGCATTTCGTTTGAGCTTTGTAGTTTGCCGTAGGCAGCACGTGGCTGCTGCTGACATTTTCATTAGAATGTTAGGTACAAGGTGATTATTTCAGTGAATTCCTTGTTGTTAGATTGTAATAGTTGTTATGAGAAATAATTGTGAGATTAAGAGATTTCAGGTTACTATACCTGTAAGTGGTATACCTTTTGCTTTATTTTTGCTGTTCGTGATATTAATAAGTCAGAAATAGAAATTAATACTTTGTGACATTATAAATAAGGACTTAATAGGGCCTTCGGGAAAGACAATAGGACACGAGACTTCTTGCCCCAAAATAAAATCTCACCCAGATTGGATTCCCAGGATGACAGCAACTATCGGCAGGATGACCATGCACATAATTGCCGGACGATAAAACAATAATGACCGCCAATAAGACCACCATTTCAGACGTCTATTGCTGACATAACCATTACCAACAGAAGTGGTCACGTAGAGAAATGCCAATATATTGCCAACTAGACCCATCAGGCCTATTGGGTAGATCATATCAAGGCTAAGAACTAACACGATGAAAATGCGAAATTTCCACTCGAAAATATATACATACATAATAAATTAATTACGGATGTAAGCGCGTTAGTTAAGAATATTATTTGTAATTCCTACTTAATTGGTAGTCCCTCGTAGGTTGAAGCGTTGGTGTCCTTCCAACACAAATACGGTTCGTAGTTAACACGTTTTTATACTAAGTAATAAAGGAAAAACTCGCTGATGACATGATGAAATATATTGCAGCAGGTCGTTTCAGATTTAGACGTAGCTATAGCTACTTGCTACCTATTCATGAGGGTATCTTATTAAAATGTTTATTGTTTCATGTCGACCGATGTGGCGTGGCGGGCGAAGGTCCGCCTGCGACGCAGGAGGTTGCGGATTCGATTCTCGCCTTGGGGCAAATGTTTTTACGATCTGCTAATAATTGTCACGGGTGTTCTGCGTATTTTCTATGAATAATAAAAAATATCTATCCATGTAGGTAATATAATGTATTATGTACTTATACATATATCAGTCATCTTGTATCCATAACACAAGTTCTGCTTACCTTGGGCTAGATGATGCTGTGTGGATTGTCCTGCATTATTTATTTGTTGTTTTTAGAACCGAAAACAGTACCGGCTGATAAACTCACGAATACCTGCCTACTACATCAACTAGCAGCAGGATTCGGAGCCAAGGTTAATTTTCGTTGAAAATGTTAGTCGATTCAGCTGTAAAAATGACTGTAACCTTGCTATAACAATAAAGTGACTTTATACGCTGCGGCTAACAGGAGATTTTACCCGCCATATTCACCCTCCCTAGTGACCGTTGTTGGTTGGTAGTTGGTACCCGATTATTTATTTATTTATTTATAAATAAATACCCGATAAAGCTGTGACGGCAGCTCGCCACATCAATTTGAAACAAATTGAGATGGCATCGCAAAGCGGTGCAAACACGCGAATACAGATTGGCTTTTCATGTCTTGTTGCGATTTTTTGTGCGACATTGGTCCATTTTTTATAGTTTTTGAATTTATACCTTACACTCTTGGCTGAGGGACGTACAATAGTCTTCATAACGGCTGGACCGATTAGTATAGTACAGTCATGGGCAGATAGGCGAGTTCATAGCGGGTAAGTCAGAGTACTTTTATTTTTATAAAAAGAATTAGGAATCGCTCAAAACAAAAACATGAAATTATGACTTCTACGCGGATGAAGCCGTGAGCGCAGCTAGTAGTTACTAAAACTGGTACTAAAATTAGGTAATATAATAAACTAACAACACGAAAGTTGCAGGTATAGGACGTAATGAAGTGGGTCTAGTTAATAGAGATAGGCCGAATATTCATTTATATTCGGTATTCGGCATATTCGACCGAATATTCGGCTGAATCACCTAATGTTCGGCAAAGTGATACTCAAAGTTTTTACTGTTAAGACCCGTGTATTATCATTATTTGAGTGTACAGTGTAATGAAGTAAGTATTTTAGAGTGTAGCTTTCTGATTTTGTCGTCACTGAAGCTTTATTTTCAATTAAATTAGGTTGGTAAAAAGATAATAACTTCAATCAATATCTTCACGCCGGATCCCTTGCAGGGTAGGCAAGGAATCCATACTAACTTAATGCAAAATATAGGTATCTAGCTGTTTTGGGATTAGGCTTCTGTGTTAACTTTTTAGAATAATATACTATACAGGCCTTAATTGAAGGAAAATAAACAAGATATTTATTTCGGTCAGTCTTTATTGTGTTAGAGAATAGCTGAATCAAATCACAACACCTTAGTAGATTATGAATAATATTTTTTTCTAGTTTCTACTCAGCATAGCGTCGCAAAATATATTTATTAATATTAAACGTTTAAACCTATCCTATTCAACCAATATAGTTCTTTATAAAGAAAATAAGTAATTTATATGTATTTTTCTGGTTGTAATTTAAGAGATCAATCACTTAATCTACACATTAAGAGTTAGGAACTTAATTATAGTCTACTGAGATATAAGACAAATATGACATCTCATATAATTATTTAAGATCAATTCAAAATGTCATTAATTACTTAGGTATGTAATATAATAATAAAGGAACATTATTCCTAAAAAATCACAATTCACATCTTCATTGACTTACATAAAAGTGTTTTGTTTATCTATAAACAGAAAAAATATAGTTCTTAAACGGTGTTGGAAACTACAATAAAAAGAAACGTAAACAAAAAATTTTTTGTTACACAATTAGAAAATAAGCCTGGTGTGATTTAGTATTTAAAATTCACAAGTGGCAAGTTGTGGTGTAAAAAAATAAGCTGCTCAGCTGTATTTGGCAATAGTTTGTTCCGTTTTTGCTCATAATTTCAATTGTTCATAAAGTTGTGGAATGACAGTTTCACCTACATGTTTTCGGCTCGGCATTTGGTATTTAGGTTTTACCAACTGCATAAGACGATTTGGGTCTGGCGGCAATCCGCGCGCTTGTCGTAAACAAGTTTAGACTTGTATTTGTGCGACGGAACGGAATCAAATGATCAACCGAATATTCGGTTCGGTAAAAGTTTTAACGAATATTCGACCGAATGTTCGTATTCGGTGAAACCTATGTTCAAAATAAAAATCAGTTTTCAGATAGTATATCAATTTCATAGTGTTACTAGCTGTGGTAGTTTCAATAAATCATTAGTAAACTTAATGTACCTAAGTACCTGACCCTTTGCATGTATGTGAACCCTTTGAAGTTGCATGCAATTAATATTTGATATTTAAAACCAGACTAGGGGCAAATTACGTACACGGAGCGGTTATACTAACGACAGCACTCGCGGCCTTTTTTTAATACATCAGTGCTGTTGTGGTACATTTTGTAGTTTGCGGAGTAGATTTTACAGGTGATTTTCGTCGACTTCCTCACTAGGCTGAGCCTGTATCGAGGAAGTCAGAAGTAAATGTAAAGTGAGAAAGTAGAAGGGTAATTTATGTTGTAAGTACCTTCTTTCGCTTTTTTATTTGGAAACAGCTTAGGGATAATGGGGATTGTGATAGTACGGTGCAGGATGCGATGACAACCCTAGTTTTCACTGCAGAGCTGCAGAGGTAATTTCATTCCGTCCTTTTTCTCTGGTTCATTCGTTAGTAACATTTCAGTACTTTCTATAAACTACTTTATAATTATCATTTTTCCGAAACTACATACATACATATATTTGCTTGCTTCGCCAGGCGCTAGGATATAAAAAAATCAAACGTTTTAATTAAATGAAATTATTGGCTTTTTCTTTACTAACCAGGTCTGAAACATGAAAATAAAAACAATTAAAAATTGAGTTGATAAAATAGAGAGCGGAAGTACCTTACACAGTTCATTCTTTAGTTACATGACAATACTTATAAATAAATAAAGTATACCTATTATACCTGCAAACATTTTCTTGCTGCGCTACGCTGTAATATATACTTATGATGATTATGGATTTAAATGATTGGCTTTCTTTTTCTTTTCTAACTAGTTTCGGAAAATGAAAACAAAAATAATTATAAAATAAAAAAATGTGCGAATGGAAACGAATTAGGCAGAGGGCTGCATGATGGATGCATGCGTACATTCTTTGATCTCCCTAATTCTAGGGTAAAAACTATAGTTATGTTGGCCAGCGCCACCGCCGCCGCCGCACCGCCTAGTCGTTGAGGACGACGCGCCGCGCTGTCGACACTCGTTACAGGTTTTCAGAATAGGGTAGAGGTAAATCGCTCGCGTCGTCGTCGTCGTCGTTGCTTTTGTATTCTGTGCGAGGGTGATTGCGTGTGGCGCCGTCCTGTCGAATAGGCACCTACGTACAAATTACAATACAACAACCAAATTACAATAATGACGGTTCTAAGTAGGTATTTATTTATTTATTAGCTGTCTGTTCAATCATGATTAATGGTTCTATGGAAATTATAAGACTGTAAAGATAAAAAGCTAATGTAACTTTTACAATTAAACCTAAACCTAGAAGTTTCCAACTTTTTGGTAGAACATTTTCAAAATAGCCATAGTAACTTATAGGGTACTAGAGAAGTTAAATAAACCTATTGGTTTTTAAAGTAAGGCTATAGGCCCTATCACTGTAAGTAAAGCCAATTATTTAGAGTCATGTTACTAAGATAAGTTACGAAAGGTTAAGACCAAAATGTATAGGAGCTCTTGGCCTATCTGTGATTGGAAATCGATTTCCTCACTAACGTAATAGTACTTAATAGCCTTGAACAAGAGACCGTTATTTCACATTGAAAGTGCGTTGCTCTCGTAGGTCACCGAGCATTCTTCAGTTGACTTGTAAAGCTGCGTATCGAAGGTCAAATATTCGAACGGCTATTCCACCAGCCCTCGGATCATGCTCTGAATTTGAATTAAGCTAGGTCAAAGCCTGCTCAAAAACTTTTTAATTTGAGAAATAGTACGTTGTGTATTATTTGGAAAGAAAATCCATGCCTTTATAATATTAACTGTATTACACTGGGCACACTGACAAGTAGTTTTTGCCCCTACTTATAGTTATACTTTTCCCCAAAGATTTAAATCGTCATATCTCGTGTCGTGACATAACTAAATCCAGTTTTTAATTATATTCAACGGTCTGTGATCAATAAAATGGCAAGTTTCTTAATCTCTAAATAACATGTATAATAAGTGTGCTTGTATACTTAGGTAGATATCTAAGTGTCAGTGTTAAGCACAATTTGTATTAATTTTAAAGTGTCAATGAATCTTTATCTACTTAAAAATAATGTTTAATTATTTGAAAGTAGGTATACCTACTTATTATATTTACATAATTTTTAGAGGTATACTATAGATAAAGTTTCATGCACTAAGTAGGTAGTCCGGTAAAGTACCTAGTTAAAATAATACAAAGTTTTATCATTGCACGAATATTTTTTGACAGCCATGTTCTGTTCAACTAGATTCACGAAATTAGCTAAGCGCTCAGTCACGTTTTACTTTTGAATAATGGCTGGCTGTAAAACACGGTTTTCTATTCAATTGTGCCGAGATGAATATGGCATGTAATACTAATGTGCTTCATAAGCTTTGTTTGATAATGTTTTGTTTTTATTCGTGTAGGTAGAACGAGATGATTTACTGTACAATATATGTTTAGTCTGTATTTCTTATCCAAGCTCTGTGGATGAAGAAGGATCATAATAACTTATCATCTGAATCATTAGAATTTTACATTTTGTTAAAAAAATAACATGTTAGAATTGAGTCCATTGAGAAACTTGAACTATCTAACTTTAGTGTTTATCGTTTCTTTTTAAGTCCAGATCATAAGAGCAAAGCAAGTCTCAAACAGTTAATACCTACCTAGTGCCTATCTATGGGAACGGTAGTTTGATATGACAAAATTAATAGGCACTTACAACAAGCAAACGTTGTAGGTGCCAGACACAAAAGAGAATTAGATGGAGTCGTTTTCATGTGATTTACGATATCCAAGCCTACCGCAAAGTATCATGCCGCACGAATAATGTCAGTTGAATAGCCGCAAGGGTCACGTCTGGGGATCGGGTTACCTGTCTGAACATTATTCTCTCCTATTCATGCTTCCTAAAAAAACTGTAACGACACGAATAGCACGTAAGTAGCCATACCGCGCATTGTTTGAAGCACCCCAGCCTTTGTGGGGGCATGGAAACCTGTTTTAAGATCAGAGAATAACAATAGGCCAAATCGTGCACTAGATGTACTGTCAGGGCTACATTTTATGGGCCCAAATTAATGTAGACAGCGTTTTTGTTGTTTTTGCAATTTAAATACTCTCTAAACGCAGTTTTCTCACCGGAAATAGTAGGAAACGTTATCACTGTCATTCGCAGGCGAATACTTGGTTTCTGGTGCAATGGCCTCAAAAGATAAATAAAACATGAGCGGAATTTGTAGTGTTGGTAACAGGTGCCTGTAAATGAAATTCATGGTAGGTCACCTATCATGCTCGTAAACTTCTTTTTTGTTGTTGTTCTGTCCTGACCCTATCATGTGGAGTAGGGTGGATGAAATGAATAGAATTATTCCAATTCTTGAGTATATTAACGTAATTGTACATTTTTTACAATACAATGATGATGCGCCATTTTCGGCAGATGGACGAGAAGGGAAGACATATTTTTAGGTTATTTCTATCACATGCCTTTTCTGACATATTTAGAACTGTCACCGTCACTGGTGTCAGACGTCACGGGATGGGCTACTGCGCCGGAACAGTTGTTCCATTGTTAGACTTTTATTATTTTCTTGCTTTCGTGCATGTAGTTCTTTCCTATACCTTCCGATTATGTTTATTATAGACACCGCACAGAATAACATCTTATTATGAGGAAACATAATGCTTCTCCCTAACACCAGGGTAAGTCAATATGAAACTATCGGCAGTCACCGCAGCAGCGCACGCTTGAGTGCAACGCGCGATTACTTCCTCATAATTCCACTTCCCTATGTCTACGTTGATCGAAGATGAAAGTGCGTTCAACATAGTTTTCTTATTATCTACAGATATTAAAACTTCACAAATTATATTTTAACCTATCAAACATGATACTACGCCAAAGAAGAAAAGGCCTTTTCTAGCACCAAGACAGCGACTGAAAATTAAAATGGGAAACATCATATTTACTGTAGTTTTGAATTTAAAACAACGCACTTTAAAAATTAAGCTCATCTTTACCAAATTATTATTTTAGGACTCCATGACCTTTCAGGCTATTCAACCGATAGGGTTCGTTTCGTAGGCTGTCTGCTCAAGGTCTGAGAAAAGAGCATTACACTTGGGTACAACCTCGAGACTTGGGCCAATGGCCTATCTAAAATATCTGGGCTTATGTGGCAAAGAAATGTATGCTCGGCTAATAATTTTTTTGGTAAATACTATAAGTAATTAACTTGAGACAGCGAATTTTCATGTGTAGTTATCCGCCGTCAAAACTAATTTTAGTAATTTATCATAATTTTAGTAGGATACTTCTAGGCAATATCCGTCGTTTGCGTTTATTTTACTGACAAATGCAGTGTCCGTTCAATGAATGTGGTCTAATGATTTAAGTTAGCATAAACTAAAATTGGCTTAATTAGTTGGCATGCTGATGCCATTTCTATAACGATTCTGTACTTATTAATATCATTGCATAAAACAACATTTAATAATATTTATTACCTAAGATTTCGTTTAAGATAAAAAAAATAAGATTAATATTTATTTATTAAAGAATATGTAAGTATGTAAGAACCAAAGCACTTACTATCTTATGCTATTAAATATAGTAAATAAATAGTTCAGGACAATCTACAGTTCCATACAGCATCATCTAGTCCCAAGCAGCAAGCTAAGCATAGCTTGTGTTGTAGGTACTAGGTGGCTGATATACTTAATAGACTACAATTATTATTTATTTATTATTATACACTACCCAAAACACCTAAAACAAATATTTGCATATCGTACAAACACTTGTCCCAAGGCGGGAATCGAATCCGCAAACTCCTGCATTGCAGGTGGAACTGTGAATCTATGTTTTACCTTCTATGTTTTAACTATCACACTTAGCTTGTCCTGAAAATCACGTTTCAAGTCACGATTTTTTGTCAGTTTTCTGATAAAACCTGGCGTACTCATAAATCCGAGTTAAGTTAGAGTATTTGGTTATTCTACAAATGGAGAGTTCTGTGGAAAAATAGTAGCAAAAGCCTTTACGCAAGAATATCAGGACATTGCAACTTGCATGGTCTCTGTAAGTATATGCAATGATTGTCTATCCCTTTCAGTTCTGGGAAAATGCCATGCGTGAAGGAAATAGATATAAGCGAGGCTTTGCCGCCTACGTAGAACCTCCCGCCCGCCCAGTCATCAGGGGTACGCCGCCCTCGTCACACTGTTACGTTTCACTGTATTGTTATCAGATTTTAATATCTATTTTCATAATGGATCTGAAGAAGTGCTAGTTAAAATTATTTTTAAACCTGTTATTGATTTAAAATGGAAAGACAAAGTGAAATACTTAACGGGTAAGGTATTTATGATACCTAGTACTGTGACGATAAAATACTGTTTGTAAAGTTCTACCTAAAATATTTTGTTTGCGGCTCTCATCTAGAAAACATGTAATTTTTCCGTACCTAATCTATTGAGGAGAACCTACTGAAAAACCGAAAAACACATTTTATTGTTTTCTATCACCAGCACATCATCTGGATTTTCATTAGGTACATAATCCTTGTTCTTTTTTAACAGTCAAGTTGAAAACCCAGGCATTGTTCATAAAATCTGGCCCTGGCGAATCATTACATACGTTTCGTAAAGTCTATCGTATAATTTGAGTTATGGCTTAGTTGTTTTGTGACGCTATTTCCACGGTTTTTCCTTCATTTTTTGTCTGCGTGCCCTGTTAGCTGACGGATGACACTCCTCTTGTCGTCGATTGTTCACAGGAAAAGGGTTGACACCCCTCCTACGCATCTTCATTCAAGTGGAAGCTGAGTCAGTCTACACTTTGTCCTCTCCAGATAATAAAAATAGACGTGTGAAATATTCTACTGACATTCAAAGTTCATCAAAGTACTGATTTGTTGGAGAGAAAATGAAAGTTCCCGATGATTAATTCACTCATCGATATGGAAGAGCAATGTCATAACTTTAATGATCAAACTATTCTCTCCCGTTGCATCTACATATAATTTATTCATTAAAACATAAATGTTGTTTTATGCATTTACACACAAAAGTTTTGCTATTTAATAATTTCGTCGTTTCAATTACTGCATCATACAATAAATAATTCTGGACAATCCACACAGCATCATCTAGCTCCAAGCTAAGCAAAGCTTGTGTTATGTGTACTAGATGACTGATAAACATAATAAAATATATTACATGGATAGATATTTTTACATAATATTAGAATGAAGAAATATTTAGTAACAATTCCGCGTATAACCTTCTCTGATAGTATTCATCAAAGTAAGTTGTCTACTAGTTTCGTCTCTCCACGAGACATCTTCAGGACACCACAATACTCGACCTTGACATTGAGATTGGTAAGCACAGCAACACCGACAGAGTCCCGCCAGTGATGTTGCCTCTCCGAGCTCCGCGCGCCAAGTGAAGCATTGCCCGCAAAACCCCCCTTTATATAGTCACGGATCAAACAGTGCGCACACAAAGTTCATAGTGTGTGTGTGGCAGTACTATTGTTTGAAAAGATTCGTAATAACGGTGACCTAGGCAAACCTGTACTAAGTTCATTCAACAGTGTATTATTACTATATTTTGTAATTTCTAAATTTTCTAAGACTGACATCCTAAATCCCTTATCACAAGTATGTAAAATAGAAAAACAATGATTTTGACTTAAAGAATGACCAGATTCCAATAAATGTTTTGCAAAGTTAGATTTTTCTGGATAATTGTTTCTATAAGCAGCTAAATGTTCTTTATACCTAACCTGAAAACTACGACCCGTTTGACCTACATAAATACCATTACATTCGTCACATACCAACTTATAAACACCCGATTTTTTATTGTTATCTAACCTATCTTTAACGTTACAAATCTGTTTTAATAAATTGTTTGTTTTGAACGCTGCGTGTACTTTATGTTTAGACAAAACTCTTGAAACTCCGTCACTCAATGGACCTAAATAAGTTAAACTGCCCACAAATTTGTCTATCCTTTCTGGAGCTACGGGATACAATAAGGAACGGATAATGTTTTGTTCTTTACTTCTTATTAAACCATCAACCATCTTTCTACTATATCCATTACTTTCAGCCGTGTGGTAAATAATAGATAGCTCTCTGTTAAAGTTCTCCTGAGACAAGGGGACTGACATCATTCTATGGACAAAACTACGGTAAGCTGATAGCTTATGTTGGAATGGATGACAAGATGAATTTGGTATTGTAATATCTGTGTAAGTAGGTTTTCTGTAAATTTGAAAATCATGCCTATTGTTTAACCTAGTTATTGTCAAATCTAAAAAGTTCAGTGAACCACCAATTTCTAATTCAAGTTTAAATTTTATTTTTGGATGAATTGCATTAAGTTTGTTAACGAACAGTTCTATTTGACGCAAACTTCCAGTCCAGCATATGATAATGTCATCTACATAACGATAATAATATAAAATGTTTGATTCCCCTATAATGTTTTTATTCTCAAAACTGTCCATGAAAATGTCTGCCATAAGTGGACTTAGTGGTGAACCCATAGCTAACCCTTCTTTCTGTTTGTAATATTGATTGCCAAATTGGAAGTAATTTTGTTGCATACAAGTTCTAGTCAAAGATATTAACTCCTCCTTTTCTGCCGGAAGTACTCGTTGTCGCTCAAGATGTCCTTCCAATATTATCAAACTCTCCTCATAAGGTACGTTTGTAAATAAACTTTCTACATCCAGCGATAATAACTTTGCATTGTGAGGCAGGCTAACATCTTTAACTTTGTTGACCAAATCCATACTATTCTTTAAGCTATACTTTGGATTGAATCTAGATCTACTTTTTAATTCGTAATTTAAATATTTTGATAAACCATATGCTGGTGCTCCTATGTAAGAGACAACGGGCCGGATTGGAATATTATTTTTATGTATTTTAGGTAAACCATACAACATTGGTGTTCTTGGATTCATAGGAATTAAATATTTAAGAGAGTTTGGAGAAATAAAGCATGAGTTTTTTGTCATTTCTTTTAATTCCTGTGTGAAAACTTTGGTTGGGTCGGAATTCAATAATTCAAAATCATTGCCCTGTATAACCTCATTAACCTTCTGCACATAAGTACCCCTTTCTAAGATAACTACAGTATTACCCTTATCTGCTTTTGTTATCACTAAGCTATTTTGATCTACCTTATTCCTTAAAGATTTAAAAGCATTTAATTCCCTTGGTAAACTTGGAACTATAGCTGAACTAATTGGTTTCTTTATTAAAGAGGCTACCTCATGTTTAACCCCTTCGTCAGCTTTACCCCTAACAATTGCCATCTCTGAATCAACAGCCAAAATCTCCAAAGTTTTCTTATTTAAAACTGGTTGTAAGTTGTATTTAAGACCCTTTTCTAACAGTGATAATTCTGAAGTTGTGAACTGGACGCCACTATGATTTTCTACGCGTTGATAGAACGTATGAGGACATGGTTGCTGCACAGTATTACTATTCCCCCTTAGTCGGTCTACCCTCTGTTTGTCTCTAACTAATCGATCTAATTTCCCTGTCTGAATTATATATTTCCTGTGGGCTAACTCAGCAGCGTATTCCCTAGCTTTATTATCTAGTAAATCAAATTCTATGTTGTGTAAGGAATAAGCTAACTCCATGTGTAAAACTCCCAAGTGAGTTTTATAGTTGTCTCTGATAGTAAACCAATGTTTTATTTCCTCATTTAACCAAGTATTCCTAGCCCTTATCAAAGCAACATTAGCTGCCCTACTATTTGTATTACTTCTAATTTTAATGTAAGATGGAATAACCCCCAATTGATAAGGGCTAGGAATACTTGGTTAAATGAGGAAATAAAACATTTTGGCTGTTGATTCAGAGATGGCAATTGTTAGGGGTAAAGCTGACGAAGGGGTTAAACATGAGGTAGCCTCTTTAATAAAGAAACCAATTAGTTCAGCTATAGTTCCAAGTTTACCAAGGGAATTAAATGCTTTTAAATCTTTAAGGAATAAGGTAGATCAAAATAGCTTAGTGATAACAAAAGCAGATAAGGGTAATACTGTAGTTATCTTAGAAAGGGGTACTTATGTGCAGAAGGTTAATGAGGTTATACAGGGCAATGATTTTGAATTATTGAATTCCGACCCAACCAAAGTTTTCACACAGGAATTAAAAGAAATGACAAAAAACTCATGCTTTATTTCTCCAAACTCTCTTAAATATTTAATTCCTATGAATCCAAGAACACCAATGTTGTATGGTTTACCTAAAATACATAAAAATAATATTCCAATCCGGCCCGTTGTCTCTTACATAGGAGCACCAGCATATGGTTTATCAAAATATTTAAATTACGAATTAAAAAGTAGATCTAGATTCAATCCAAAGTATAGCTTAAAGAATAGTATGGATTTGGTCAACAAAGTTAAAGATGTTAGCCTGCCTCACAATGCAAAGTTATTATCGCTGGATGTAGAAAGTTTATTTACAAACGTACCTTATGAGGAGAGTTTGATAATATTGGAAGGACATCTTGAGCGACAACGAGTACTTCCGGCAGAAAAGGAGGAGTTAATATCTTTGACTAGAACTTGTATGCAACAAAATTACTTCCAATTTGGCAATCAATATTACAAACAGAAAGAAGGGTTAGCTATGGGTTCACCACTAAGTCCACTTATGGCAGACATTTTCATGGACAGTTTTGAGAATAAAAACATTATAGGGGAATCAAACATTTTATATTATTATCGTTATGTAGATGACATTATCATATGCTGGACTGGAAGTTTGCGTCAAATAGAACTGTTCGTTAACAAACTTAATGCAATTCATCCAAAAATAAAATTTAAACTTGAATTAGAAATTGGTGGTTCACTGAACTTTTTAGATTTGACAATAACTAGGTTAAACAATAGGCATGATTTTCAAATTTACAGAAAACCTACTTACACAGATATTACAATACCAAATTCATCTTGTCATCCATTCCAACATAAGCTATCAGCTTACCGTAGTTTTGTCCATAGAATGATGTCAGTCCCCTTGTCTCAGGAGAACTTTAACAGAGAGCTATCTATTATTTACCACACGGCTGAAAGTAATGGATATAGTAGAAAGATGGTTGATGGTTTAATAAGAAGTAAAGAACAAAACATTATCCGTTCCTTATTGTATCCCGTAGCTCCAGAAAGGATAGACAAATTTGTGGGCAGTTTAACTTATTTAGGTCCATTGAGTGACGGAGTTTCAAGAGTTTTGTCTAAACATAAAGTACACGCAGCGTTCAAAACAAACAATTTATTAAAACAGATTTGTAACGTTAAAGATAGGTTAGATAACAATAAAAAATCGGGTGTTTATAAGTTGGTATGTGACGAATGTAATGGTATTTATGTAGGTCAAACGGGTCGTAGTTTTCAGGTTAGGTATAAAGAACATTTAGCTGCTTATAGAAACAATTATCAAGAAAAATCTAACTTTGCAAAACATTTATTGGAATCTGGTCATTCTTTAAGTCAAAATCATTGTTTTTCTATTTTACATACTTGTGATAAGGGATTTAGGATGTCAGTCTTAGAAAATTTAGAAATTACAAAATATAGTAATAATACACTGTTGAATGAACTTAGTACAGGTTTGCCTAGGTCACCGTTATTACGAATCTTTTCAAACAATAGTACTGCCACACACACACTATGAACTTTGTGTGCGCACTGTTTGATCCGTGACTATATAAAGGGGGGTTTTGCGGGCAATGCTTCACTTGGCGCGCGGAGCTCGGAGAGGCAACATCACTGGCGGGACTCTGTCGGTGTTGCTGTGCTTACCAATCTCAATGTCAAGGTCGAGTATTGTGGTGTCCTGAAGATGTCTCGTGGAGAGACGAAACTAGTAGACAACTTACTTTGATGAATACTATCAGAGAAGGTTATACGCGGAATTGTTACTAAATATTTCTTCATTCTAATATTGTGCAATGGATTTCCGCAAAGTAACGCCTGAATCTATTATTTATTTTTACATAATGCTAGATAATATTGGAGATCGGGTGAAAACCCTTCGGTTTTGAACAGAAGGGATTTCTGACACGCTGCATGTAATAAAATTACCCCACGTAATTATTACGTATAGGAATGGAAAGGGTGCGGTTTTTTTAGGCTCAATTTTGCAATAGGTGCTAGGGTCACTGTTGTTGGAGTTTAGCGTAAGTATAGCCATGACAGCAATAAAGTTTTTGGATGGGTATTGGATTGGATTATTTGAATGGAAGACCATGATTAGGTACCTGCTTGCATATGTAGTTTTTATTGGTATTAATTTATAATATAATTCCAATAGTTTCAAACCTAAAAATTATAAATTATCTATAAATTAATCTCATTCTTAAGATTCATAATCAGAACTGTATTAAGTATATAATAAATTATCTGTGATTGATGTTTAATTTACGTAATTATTTGTATTTTTGCAGTTTACGGCTTGGGTGGATGCAGTAATTTTCGTCTTCAGTCTTGAAAACGAAATCAGTTATAACACTGTTTCCAATTATTTCAACAAAATGTCCCACTACCGGAATTCCGCAGAAATTCCTATCATATTAGTCGGGACTCAAGGTGAGTTTATAATATACTCTAATTTTTATGAACATTACTTTAAATATTTTTATAGATTTTTTATTATCAGTGTACTTTCACAGGCAGTTAACCTTTTGAGTTCGTTATTTCGGCTTTTATTCGAACTTCTTTAAATAAGGAGTCACGACCTTTTGAAAACGCTTCGGTTCAATACTTTCTGTTTTATGAAGAAAAGAATACCAAGTCAATTTTATTCCACATTTTTATTCAAGGTTGCAAAAGTAAACGACAGCGATTAACATGTTTCCAATTGAGCATTTCCTATCAAATGATCGGTTGTTATTCCAGATGCCATAAGTGAAAGTAGTCCACGCGTAGTGGATGATAACCGTGCTCGCAAGCTGACGAATGAGCTCCGAAGATGCTCCTACTATGAAACTTGCGCTACGTACGGCCTGAACGTGGAACGAGTCTTTCAAGACGGTAAGGAAATAATCGAACTAAATAAAACGTTGTTAGATGTTCTAAAATATGATGTCAGTTAGCTATTTTTTTACATGTTTTGGCGTGGCTTAGGAATCTTTGTTACCGTTTCTTATTAGCATTCCTTGTACAGGGTAGCTAGGTACCAAACTAACCTACCTACCATCAGATTTTTCGTAGGAAAAAATGCTTACGTATTAAGGAGTACTAGCTGCTGCTCGCGCCTTCGCCCGCGTTTTATCGGGTTTTATCGCGTTCTATCGGGAGAAAAAATAGTCTTTTATGTTATTCCAGGTTCAGTAGTTTTTGCGTGAAAGAGTAACAAATATCCATACATCCATCCTTACAAACTTTGGCATTTATAATACTATTAGGAGTAGGATATTGTTGTCATTTTAATGTTATAAATTAATAGAAACAAGTTAGCTAGATAAGTAAGTTAATAAGATAGGTTTATAACGGTAGGTATATAACTCAATTCACACTGCATCGGTCATGCATCGGCCAAGTTTTTATAAGTAGGTATAGCTTCTAGCCAGCATACAAACAAGCTTTGATCTTTACATTAAATTCATTGATGTTTAGAGAGTTATAAAGTTGCGTAACTGATTTTTTACGACTAGGTATCTCGATCTCGCGTGATTTTACGGCCTGATGGATGAGCTAGCTAGATATGGACGAATCTCATTTCGCGCCCGTGCAGTGTAGGCAGTGGGGACTGGGGAGCTATGTCTCGTGCAGTGGCAACACAGACCCCCTGCCGCGCGGTCGTCTTGTTTGGCCTTTCGTTCCCGTTCAATTCATTCGCTCGCTCAGCACGGGCTGTCGGTCGAGTATTGTTTACATTTTTCAACGCTACCAAACTCATTGTTTTGGCTCGTTTTTGTCGTACTAATTTACTGGCATTCTGAATGGAACTATGGAAAGAACGCTCATATTTAAATCGAACATGTCGCCGATATCCAGTTTGAGGCGTAGGAGTTCGTGTTATAACATCCAAAGAGCTGAGGAACGCGACCGCAGGAAATCTTCAAAGTTTGAGTGTGCGTGAAAACTTGGAATTTCTAAATAAAATTACTAGTGAATGTTTTGTGAATTTAGTGAAAGTATAGCGATGTGATTTGTTTTACAGCATGCCAGAAGATTGTTGGGACGAGGCTGTCTGCTTCGTCGCAGTGCTTGGCAGGAGGATCTCGGCCTGTAACGCCTCAGCCTCTTGCAAACTCCCCCAGTCACACGCATTCTTCATTTCTGTACAAGGTGAGAAACAATGAAACAACCCTCTACAACCAATGTACAAAAAGTTCAGAAAGTGCCCAGAGAGGCCTTTCCTTCAGTGTATTTTATCTATAATTAAGTATTAGATTCTGCCCCCAATTTTTCGCAATAAAAAGTTATTCCACATATGTACAGAACTTAATTCAACTCTATTATAATGTCTTCACGCTAACATCTTCACAAAGGCACTAACTTTCGCCAACTATTGCTGACTCTTGAGTCCTGGATGTTTTTAAAAGACAGCTAAGGCATTCTATGCTCAGCATTTGATCTTTTAGTTACATATACTTTATTCTATGCTCATCAGTTATACTTAAGTCACACAATCTGGAAGCATAATAAAACAGCATAAGCACAAAGTTGTTTTTACATTTGAATTTCAAATAGACACCTGTTTTACTGGGCATTATGTTTTGTAAGACTCAAATGCATCTGACTGTTGCATATTTTTGACTAAAATCACACTAGGATTGTTATGTAACAAAGCATGGTGTTTTTGAATTTATGTGGTAAATATTTAGTAATAGATAATGCTATGGCCTTTTCTCAGCAATGTTGCGGTGATTATAACAATAACATGCATGGTATTATTATTATGGGTACTAGGTGCTTAGAAATTTTCTTTCAAACAACTATCTTGGTCTCTTCTTCTGAAAAAGATTGATAGATTGGTTCATGTTGATAATAATGGAAACGCAAGACTTGAGATTGGATTTCTAGCAAATAATCTTATCTTTATTATTGTTATCTTGCTTGATAATCCCTATCATGTTTAGTTACAATTGTTGATTCAGATAAGTTGAGAAAATAAGATGTGTGTGAAAATAAATAATGCTAGGTATAAGGCATTGGCTGTTTCTCAATAACTTTTTTATGAAGTACCTACCTACCTACAAGAAAGTTTTTTGGTTCACATGCTGGTGATACTTCGTTAGAATAAATTATATTTTTATATTTCTTTAGTGATGTGTATTTGATGTGAGCCAACAAACTGATTTTTTTTCTTTCTTATGCTCTAATAATGTATTCATTGTTGTTTATTCTTTTGCCACCAAAACCTAAACATCTCTTAACTAGCCTAAAAATTTAGGTACAGCAACAGTTCGACTACGTCTGGGACATGAGGGGTGAAGGTCCTTCTGCATTGCAAGAGGTTGCGGGTTCAATTCCCGCCTCGAGACAAATGTTTGTATGATCTGCAGATATTTGTTCAGGGTGTTCTGGATATTTTCTATGTATGTATCATAAAAAATATCTATCTATGTAGTGTACTTATTATATTAAGTTATGAATTATCTAGTACCTATAACACACGCTTTGCTTAGCTTGGGGCTAGATAATGCTGTGTGAATTGTCCAGCATTATTTATTTATTTATGTATAGGCTCTTTAGGTTTAGGTTCCATCAGCATCAACACTGTATAATACAATACCTCAAAACAAT
This sequence comes from Eupithecia insigniata, assembly GCA_947859395.1. Classification (NCBI taxonomy): domain Eukaryota; kingdom Metazoa; phylum Arthropoda; class Insecta; order Lepidoptera; family Geometridae; genus Eupithecia; species Eupithecia insigniata. The sequence continues at coordinate 13,366,765 of OX402003.1, forward strand.
GTTATTGGTGCTCCTTCTCAGTATATATATTGCCTTTCACATAAAGCCTATTAATCTATATTTCCTATTCTAGTAACTTAACATTTTACATACATATTTCAAAATCATATCCTCCATTTACATGCCAATATGGCTATTACATACAGCATCATATGTGTTTTTAGTTCAGGAATGTGAGCATAGTGTTTCAATGTGCCCATTCAGCCAATTACCATCATAAATTCAATTGCTGGACCTTCGGATGGCCATGGGTCTAGTTTGTTTACTTCCATATTGATCACATATGTAAAGGACAGAACTGGGAGTCTCATCCATACATAAACCTGTGTTCTCTATACAAAAAAAAATTATGTTTTTCTGCAAGTTCCTTGATGAGTCCTTGGTGGGTCCCTTGACTCAAGAAAAATGTACATTCACAAATAAGTGTGAATTATATATATCAGTTATTTTGGAGATTATTGTATTTTTATAAAATTTATAAATAAGTACATAATATGTAGTTTGGTAAGACTTTTGTTGTGAGTTGTACCAGAAAGCACAACATTGATTATATTACAACAAAATAAAAAATAAAAAGGCTTTATTGCAGGAAAAATTACAGTATAGTATAGTAGTTCTTAAAATCTAATTACCGTATCCTGCAATTGGCGGTCTTATCCCTTGCAGAGATTTCTACCAGACAACCATAATTCAAGGCACCTTATTATTAAAGGCTACCTATGAGCTAGCTAGTTGTAGCTAGCTGATAGATAAATATTGATCACAAAGATTTAATTATCTGAGTAGGCCAACTACTTGACTTTTTGTGAGTCATGTTTAAAATTACTCGGTCATTTTAATGATGTAAAAAGAAGTAAATATTAACCCAGACCCACTCCATTGTGTAAATGTGAGAATCATTATTATGCAATAAACAAACAAAACTTTCCTGTACAATCGTGTGTGAGAAATTGACACAGTTTTGAACAAGTAAAATTATTTCTGTGATAAATTTAATCGTAAACTGATAACATTATTGTATTGACACAGATATTCATGCAAATTAATTTCTCGGCTCGTTAAATTTAATTTGGTATCTAAAGTTTTGATAAATTATATTGTTACTCTAGCACTAGCTAGTAGTAGCTACTAGCTAGTAGGTCTTCTAGTAACAATTTCGTTATGTATTCTATGAAACCTTATAATTTTTATCAAATAAGAAGTAAATATTAAATAGTTATTTAGTGGCGATGATTTAATCATTCTCAGGGGGCCTACTCGGAAAAGGAAAATTGAAGTTTCTTTTTCGTGTTCGTGCAAAACCAACTCTTATGTCCATTGCATAAGATTAGCGTTTGCACGAAAAAGAATCAGAAACTTCGATTTCGTTTTTAAGAGTACGAGCCCTGGTTCGGCCTGTCTGTAGTTGAATTAATTTTTGTAGGTGACAGACCTAGATGACAGAGAAGTACCAAAATTCGATTATAAACGATTATAGAATGATGGGTAGCCAAAACGATAATAAGATGCTTGGCTTATAATATTGAGATAGCGATAGGTCAAACCAAACCGTACCATACGCAAATATTATGGGTTATATTCCACTCAGCAACATACATTATTTTGAAGTCTTGCTTGTTTAGTTGTTGTTATTCAGTTAAACAATACATTGAAACATCTCCAGGACTCTCTACCACGAAGCCAGCACACGCTCTCAGCATCATCCCACCACCTACACCGAGGCGCGCAGTCCTTCGACGCCTCTTCTAACAGCAGTGGCATTTCATCGACCCATGTCGTAGAGATTCACAGCACTAACGGATCTGATACGTCGTCGAGATGGGGGAACTCGCTAGGTAAGATTTGAGAGTGCAAAAAGTTGGCACTCTGATGGGTCTCGAACCCGCTTCCTTCCGCTCTTTATCGACTTATTGATAACGGGCGGATGTCCCAGTAACTTCCCTTTCTGTAATCGGAAGGATGCTGGGTCAAATCCCATCAGCTTCACAACTTTTTGCACTCCGAAGTTACGCTTCTCTATCAGGTTAGCTTGAAGCTTTAATAAGCAGATATTAATGGTCAGGTCAATTAAATTGAAGATCATTTTGTTAAACATCTCCTAAGTAGATTATGTATGTTGTGTAGTACCTATACAAAGATAAAGCTCAATAAGAATGTATGTGGGTTAACTATGAACGTTGTTTGTGTTGGAAGCACACTAATGTTTCATCTCTTAACGAGAGACTTCTTCAGGGTCAAAATACGATAGTTTTTAACTGACTTCAAAAAGAGTAGGTTCTCAATTCGTCTGTATGTTTTTTTTTGTATGTATGTTACGTGATATCTCCGCCAATTATGGACAGATTTTGAAAATTCTTTCACTATTGGCTAGAAAATGATCCCGAAGGGGTCCCATATAATTTTTAGTAGTATTAGTAGTTATCCCGCAAAACTTAAAATAAGTGTAAAAATAAGGAAATTTGAAGTAGGTTTATCGTTTTTTAAAGCACGCTATATTATTATAATAAAATAACTCTTCATCCTAAAGTATAAAATTTGTCTGTATAAGTATTTTGTCATAATCTTAATCTTGGTTGTCTTCAAAAAAAATTTTTATTATTTCAGTACTTTTTTCTGGAATTTTGTAATTAGCCATCAGCACCATCATATTTGTTTATCTAGTCTATAAGAGAGCTATTAATTTCCTGAATACGTATAAAATAAAATAAATAAACTAACCCATGTAAATAACAGTAGTTTCTAAATAACAAATAATCCTTTCAGGAAGTCACGGCTCATCATCAGGCCTTGTCTCCATAGCAACAGAGAACAACAACGTGAAATTCACCGCGCCCCACTGTCTCGATAACCTTCAGAAGGACAAAGACCTACCCACCCCTTTATCAACCCCCACAACATCCAGAAAATCCAGACGAAGATCAAACCTCTTCACTCCCTCAAAGAAAGATGACAGATTGAAGAATGGAGAGCTTGGTTCTGGTAGAGCGATACCTTTGAAGCAAGGTTACCTTTATAAGAAAAGTAGTAAGGCGTTGAATAAGGAGTGGAAGAAGAAATATGTTACGCTGTGTGATGACGGGAGACTGACTTATCATCCGAGTTTGCATGTGAGTATTCTTTTAGGAATTTGAAGTTTGATATATGCTTTTTTCTCCGTAATCTTTATCGAAAAAGTTTCGAATACGTAATAAAATATGAAATAGAAGACAGGTGTGAATGTGAGCGTAATCTCTCCTCTGTGTCCTATACGTGAGAGTGTAATCTAGCCTCGGTGTGCTATACGTGAGAGTGTAATCTCGCCTCTGTGCTATACGTGTTTCCCTCACCCCCATTACAAAATCGAAGGGGGTGTTCGGGGCAATATTTTTATAGCAGTTCCCTCATTTATGTTGGAAGATATGAACAGGAGGGCAATTCCGGCAATATATATATGGCAAGAACTGTCAATATATCGAGTGATAAACAAGCGTATTCTCAAAATCTGCAATTCGATATTTTATCGAGGGTTTTTCTTTGATGAGTTGCTCGATAAGTCGCACGAGAATGCATTGTCAGTACTCGATATTTATCCTGTGTGATAATGAGTATCACTCGATAAAGTATCACGTTATACACAGAATTGGCCCCCAGACCGAACTTTTATCGAATACAGCGTGCATAAATCAACCTTCATTTTATTGATTCTTATGTTTGACCCTTCAGTTGATTTATTATTCAGGTTAGCATAATGCTACGGAATCAATAAAAGTTCAATTCATGATGATATTATGGAGTTAAAAGGTTTTCGTCTATATGCCAATTGTACGCTTCAGAAACTAGTTTTAACCGATTTTAAACTAGTATGGAAGTTCTCAATTCAGCTGTATGTTTCTGTAGAAGAAATTCTATATGTTTTGTGTGAGCGGGAATCTATTAACCTTGTTTGTATTGGAAGAACAACAGTGTTTCAGCCCTTAACATGGTATCATCAGAAGATTTTGCGTGTTTTTGAAATAAGTGCAATAGAGCGATAATGTCTTGTACCTAATTATAAGCTTAACCTTCCCATTGATGGCTACTTACATTAAAGTTCGTAAATCAACAAATATCGAAAACAAATGTCAGGATATTTTTAAAGAAATCCTGCTTTTTATCAAGATTTTCCAAGGATCATCCCTAATTTTGCCTCCGCGTCATTAACCGACTGCCGCCGACCAGTTCTGTGTACATACATAATTATGTATATTCGGCAATTTCTCTGTCAATTTTGAACTGATTCTGTAAATTCTTTCGCTATTGATATGGATAGAGAATGATCCCGAGGTGGTCCCATAAAATGTTCTACTCTAGGAATTGGTATTTCGTATTTGCCCCCAAAACGAAAAAAAAACAGCATTAAATAAAGGGATTCGAAGTCTGTTTTAGTTTTTTCAAAACAATAAAAGTTTCCTTAAGTTACTTAAACGCCACCGTCTATATTGTTCTCTTATGTCCAGTCCTTCCCAACGTTGACTGGAGGAGATCGCTCAAACCGATAAGGCCGCCCTTTGTACTTCATTGATTCTCAGCATTTCCTTCTGTATTGTATTTTGTTTATGTTATGCAATAAAGATGATATTCTCCGTACACCATGGTTGTCTGGAAGAAATTGTGGTAACGCCAAGAGGAATTTTGGGTCGTCTCTTTTGGGAGAGGGAATCTGTAGGTAGGACTTGCGCACTGACCTGTATTGTTGTCTTCTGTCGCTCGTCCTGCTGCAGCTGGTCTCCAAGTCCGACAGATGTCTTCTGAGAGCACCGGTGCTTCCTTGTTCGACACACCATAAAGTTTTGGGATTTGGGTTCCCGGCGCGGAATATGCGACTATTTTAGCGCGGGTTTTACAGCGGGTTAGTTTCAGCGGGTTGGATATACGAAGTGGTTTTTTTTGAATATATTACAGCGGTGGCGGCGGCGGCGGTGCACAGCGAAAGTGCAATGTAATTGGTGTAATGGCGGGCGGAAGTGTACTCTAAAATGCAATTCTCCCATCCTCTCGTCGGCTGATATGTCAGGAGCCGTTTTTTTGACATTGACATACAGGTGCGCAAGGTTAGGATTGGGTTTTGTAGGAAAGGGATAGATGGCGTTACCATTTCCTCCCCCCCTTGATGTGTCAACATAAAGACACAATCATAATGAGCTCAAGAAAGAGACTAGAGTCTCATAGCGGGAAAAATTATACTATAGATAAGCGGTGTTGCGTTGCATTGGTAAATTTGACGAATACAAATACAAAAAAAAACAAATTTCAATTATTGGCGCGGTAAAGGACATATGCGGACGGCCGGACGAATTAAAGTCGTCCCTTTTGAGGTTCTAATAGTACAAGTGCGAATTATTCCATCTTTAGAGGGATGAACCTTTTCAACAATAGCCAATGGCCAAGCTAGACTCGGAACATTATCTTCTATCACAACCACGACAACTCCGGGGGTGATAGGTGCTGAAGGCGTATTCCACTTCTGCCTAACCTGCAATCCATGTAGATATTCCATTCTCCACCTTTGCCAAAAGGATTGAACTAACTTGTCTAATAGCGAATGCCTTTGAAGAAGGCTGATCTTCTCTGACTCTACATCAGGTGCGGGTAACGAAAACAGCGGTGCGGTATGTAAAAAATGGCTAGGCGTGAGAGCTGAAGGCTCTGCAGGATCTGGACTCAGCACCGTCAGCGGTCGCGAATTAAGTAGGCACTCTATTTGAGCGAGAACAGTACAGAGCTCCTCATATGAGAGAAGTTGCTGTCCGATCACCCGATACAGATGTGTTTTTACTACCTTAATCATACTTTCCCAAGCCCCTCCCTTATGTGGAGATCTAGGGGTTATGAAAGAACATTTCAAACGGCTCTCAGCTAGCTCTTGTTCTAATTTAGGACGATATTCGTCATTCAAGAATTTGTACAAATCTCTTAAGTAAGAGTCTGCACCCTTAAAGTTCGTTGCGTTGTCCGAGTATAATACTTGGACAGGACCTCGACGCGCCAAAAATCGTTTTAAAGCGGCTAGGAAGCTAGGAGTACTGAGATCCGTAGCAACCTCAATGTACACCGCCCTTGTTGTCAGACAAGTGAAAACACAAAGGTAGGCTTTTTCACTACGCACTCCACGACGACGTATTGGAGTGTAAGCTACTGGCCCTGCATAATCTAGGCCAGTGTGCGTAAAAGCCTTTACTGATTGGCGTGCGCGACAGTCGGGCAAGTTGCTCATCAACGGGTACGCTGGGCGCGGATTTAACCTAAAACAGGTATTACATAAATGTACTCTTTGTCTAACTAAGCGGCGTGCTGAGAGAATCCAGAATTTTTGTCGTAGAAGCGACATCAGCAATTCTGGACATGCGTGTAAGTATTTAATGTGATAATAATCTATTAGCAAATTGACAATATGGTCACTGCGCGGTAAAATCAGCGGGTGGATCTGGTTATAATCCAGACCGGAATTAACAAGTCGACCTCCTACTCTGATCAGACCGCTATCGTCTATGAAAGGCCTAAGCCTATTAAAAGCGCGTGAGCAAGACTGACCCTTGTATATGTCGCGAAATTCATCTGCAAAATATTTATTCTGCAGGGCGAGAAGCAATTTATTTTCTGCATATTGAAGCTGGTCCGCAGTTACTGCAGTAGTAGCGCGGCGTGGTAGTTTTTTTGCGAACGTAAAAACGTATATAAGAATGCGAAGCAGTTTAGACCATGATGAGACGCCTAATGCGGTGTCATAAACTGTGCAATTAGCCGCGGGTGTGCACACGGCGGCGTGTGCTAACATTTTCTGATCAGGTATATCCTCGAGAGGTTGACCGTCAAGGTCGCGAAGAGGCCATTGACCTATGTCAAGCATCAGCCAAGGAGGCCCTTGCATCCATAACGGATGTGTGACTAAATTTCGGGGCGTTACACCTCGTGACAAGCAATCAGCCGGGTTATCCGTTCCTGAAACATGATAAAAATGCTCGGCCGAAACATTCTCTGTTACTTGTACGACACGATTAGATACAAAAGTCTGCCACCTATGAGGTGAGCTTTTGATCCAGTATAACGCGACCTTTGAATCAGTGAAGGCGAAAGCTTGGATTGGGTGACGCTTTGCAAAGTTATTGATTATTGTACGTAATAGTTTCGCTAATAAGACTATTCCGCAGAGCTCTAACCTAGCGATTGTCACCGGTTTCATTGGAGCCACCTTAGACTTAGCGCAAACCAGACGAACAGTATTGCCGCTGGCTGAACTAACATGTAGATACACTACTCCACCGTACGCGTGTTCACTGGCGTCGGCGAAACCTACTAGAGTGGCCTGGCAATCAGCTACCACTCCAAGATGGCGCGGTATGCGCAGCTCATTGAGAGCCGGTAACTCTGCGCTAAACTGTTCCCATAATTTTATAATATGAGCCGGCGGTGACTCATCCCAATCCAACTTCAATTGCCATAACTGTTTTATTAACAGTTTGGCAAAAAGAACTGCGGGGGCTACAAAACCCATTATATCCCATAACCGGGCGATGGTGGATAGGATGGAGCGCTTAGTGCACTTTTCATCTGCGGGTGCCGCTATTTTATAATAAAATGCGTCATTGACTGTAGACCAACGTAGACCTAATATTTTGTGTTGTACTGATTTGTCAAACTCTACTTCCGTAGGTAGTTTATGCGTATCCGGAATGTTGTCCAATACAATTTGTGAGCTACTATTCCATTTGACTAAGTCCCACTGCGCGCCCTTGAACAATGCGATTAACTGTGTAGCGGCGTCAATCGCTTTCTCCTCGGTATCCACTGAAAATACAACGTCATCCATATAACACGATGAGGATGCAATTTCACTCGCGAGCGGGTACTTAGAGCCGTCGTCGGCAACCAGCTGTTGTATTGTGCGCATTGCATGATACACAGATGAGGCTAAGCCAAAGCAAACGCGCTTGAATTGATACAATGTCAGGCGATCTTGCGGTGTGAATCTATATAGAATGCATTGATAGCGACGATCGCATTCCCTGACGCCTACTTGTAGAAATTGCTGACGGCAATCAGCTGTCATAGCAACAGCGAAAAGGCGGAAACTGGAGATGATTTTAAATAAATCACCCTGTAGATTAGGCCCATGGTGCAGTATATTGTTGAGCGAGATTCCAGTACTAGTTTTGCAGCTGGCATCTAACACTACGCGTAGACGTGTTGACGTCTTGTCCTCACGGATAACACCGTGGTGCGGTATGACGTAGATAGGCGATGAGCCATCGGACATCCCTAGAGGTGCGGGTGAAATATAGTCTTTCTCTAAGTATTCCGTAATCACGCCATCATAAGCGGTTCTAAAGCTTGGTGAAACCTCTAGCTTTTTTTCAAGACACAAGAAGCGCCGTTTAGCGGTTTCATAGGATTGACCTAATGAATATACATCCTCACTAAATGGTAGGCCCACAGTGTACCTACCGGTAGCGGGATCGCGGGTTGTAGTATTTTTGTAAAATTCCTCACATTCTACGTCAGCGGGGCGCAGAACGCAAGGCGCGAGCGGAGGCTCTTCGAGCTCCCAAAATCTTTTAATAAGATTTTCTAGACTATGCTCCTGCACTAGGCAACATGTCAGAGCTTGGCGGGAAATCAGAGTAGGTACGGAACCTATGACTACATATCCTAATACCGTGCGTAATGTTTGCGGTGTACGAGTGAAGTCGGGAGCGCGACTCACGTCAGGCAATAAAAGGTGTGCGAATAAGGACGCGCCTACAAGTAAATCAATTTTACCTGGCCTTCCGAAATGTTTATCCGCAAGCGGTAGACCTTGCAGGTGTGATAGAACAGACATGTCCACCACAGCACTAGGCAATGAGTCAGTAATTTGGTCGACGACCAGCGGCGAAATGCTAAACTTAACATTTTTATTAAAGCGGGAGTGAAATTCTAAATTAACCGAACTTGTGTCTATGCATTTTTCTGCACCTCCGAAACCCTTTATAATAGTTCGCCCTGTTTTGTGTATTTGTATACCTAACATATCACAAGCTTCCTTGGTGATGAAATGGCTCTGCGACGCACTGTCGAGGAGAATTCGCAACGAATGTTCCTTGCCTGCGGAATCGTATACAAATACCTGAGCGGTAGCCAACAATACTGTAGTAGTACATTGCTTGCTATGTGGTCGGTTTACTGGCGCGGCGCAACTGGGAGCAGCAATGGACGACGTCGCGCACAATGCTATGTCTGTTCGCTCGCTTCTAGTCTGAGGCGGCTGGGTCTGCACAGCGGCGGCGATGGCGGCGGCTACGGGTTCGGTTCCCGTATTAAAATGCAGAAGGCTGTGATGACGACCCTTACATGTGCGGCAAGTCATGTCGGACTTACAAAGTGAGATGCGATGCTTAGTACTAAGGCAGTTCACACACGCGCTATTTTCCTTAACAAACTTAAAACGTTCGGCGGGGCTTAACTTATGGAATTCCGGGCATTTAAATAGGTGCTGGTGTACTACATTAGCACACATACATTTGTTATGATCTGTGGTATTGCAATAAGCATGATATTTTGGCGCTTGTTTATTTTCCTTTGACTGTGTGCGTTCAGCTTTATTAGCTGGGGCATGCTTACTTGTGGATGGGCCAGCTGCATTCATTGTGCGTTCGAAAACCTTTGTATAGTTTCTTATAAACATTTCCAGGTCCCCAAAGGTAGGTACCTTTGTGCCTAGACCCAACTCGAATGCACGGACAGTACCCGAGTCCAGCTTCCTGAGTGCTATATGAACAAGGATAAGTTCATTTAATTTCTCTAAATTTAAGTTATTTAGAGCGCGGAATGGAGCTAAAAATTGCTCATTAAACAATTCAAAGTTTTCTGCGGTAGCAGCATTTAATGTTTTAAAATCTAACATTTGGTTCAAATATGCGGAGGCAACCATCCGCTTGTCTTCATATTTGTCGACAAGCGTTTGCCATATCAATTCATAGTTTTCTGCACAGGGTGTTATACCTGCGCAGATGCTTTCAGCCTTACCTGACAGTCTACCTACTAAATAGTACAACCTTTCAGCATTGGTGAGCGATGGATTCTCATGGATGGTCGACTTGAAACAGGAATAAAATACTGGCCATTTCCTAACATCACCTGTAAAGCCGACTAATTCAATAGGTGGCAGCCTTTGAGGGGCCTTTGTTAACGTTACAGGGCTTGTCTTGCTATCACTGACTGATAAGGCAGAGTATTGGTCATATTGTCTTTTTATTTGGCTGTAAATTTGCTCAAAAGCAACCAGACACTTGTAGTCCGGTTTTGCGGTGGGATTTACTTCGAGAAGACGCGTGTTGTATTCATCGAGTAATTCTAAGAAATCTATGCGCAACGACTCAATATTTGAGCCAGCTGCTAGGAAATTGTCTCTTTTCACAATATTTGATTTTATGTTGGACGAGGAGTCATATATGCTCTGAACCACCTCAAAGATGGCTTCGCGTTTAGCTTGTATTATTAAAAGCCTAGAATCATCAATTTCGACCGATTTTGCCATTTTCACAGTTTTTCGAGTCGTATAGTACGGCAAAATAATCTGACCTCTATAATACGGTCGGGTTAAAATGGCCGGCGTGAAGGTTACGACCGTGACCTATTTATTTTAACAATAACAAACAAACAATTTTGTATGTACTGAATGCGAATTTGTCAACACAACTATGCGCAAACACCGTTTTATAAAAAGGAGGAGGGCTCAATGTATTGAGATTTAACAAGATTGACGAGATTTGTTTGGATTTCTGAACACAATGCAGGGTTTCCGCACAATAAACTATGTATCAATCTGTGTATTTCTAGAATGAAATCGCAAAATTTAATTGAAAAAACAGCGGGATTACAATGAATGACCTGTAACTTAGGTATATATTGTAATATATGTATGTAGCGGGTAAAATTAATGAAAAATGGATACAATTATCCGGCTCGAAGGACCACTTTTATGGTAACGCCAAGAGGAATTTTGGGTCGTCTCTTTTGGGAGAGGGAATCTGTAGGTAGGACTTGCGCACTGACCTGTATTGTTGTCTTCTGTCGCTCGTCCTGCTGCAGCTGGTCTCCAAGTCCGACAGATGTCTTCTGAGAGCACCGGTGCTTCCTTGTTCGACACACCATAAAGTTTTGGGATTTGGGTTCCCGGCGCGGAATATGCGACTATTTTAGCGCGGGTTTTACAGCGGGTTAGTTTCAGCGGGTTGGATATACGAAGTGGTTTTTTTTGAATATATTACAGCGGTGGCGGCGGCGGCGGTGCACAGCGAAAGTGCAATGTAATTGGTGTAATGGCGGGCGGAAGTGTACTCTAAAATGCAATTCTCCCATCCTCTCGTCGGCTGATATGTCAGGAGCCGTTTTTTTGACATTGACATACAGGTGCGCAAGGTTAGGATTGGGTTTTGTAGGAAAGGGATAGATGGCGTTACCAAATTGCTTTAAGCGATAAGGCCGCCGATTCCATTATCTTAGTATAAGTTTAATAATTTACCTATGTACTTACTGAATGAATTGAAATAAAGGATTATCTATATATCTAGAGTTATCTATCAAATTATTTCTCTAACAAAGTAATATCCGTTCCAGGATTACATGGAAGACGTGAATGGCAAAGAGATATCACTACAGTACGTCACAGTGAAGGTGCCAGGACAGAAGCCAAGAGGGTCCAAATCCATCATCACAACTGTGCCAGGGTACAACGGACACTCACAGAGTTTGGATATACATGACAGTATCGGGGGATTGTCTATTGGTAAGAATTTACTTTAGAAATCTTAATAATAATAAAGCTCCTTATTACCTTAAGGCGGTTCCCAGACCCTAACTAGCGCCGCCTACTATTCTATCGTATTATTACGTAATACAAAGGAATTTTCAAAAATCGCGAATGTTGAGTGTATCAAAATTCTATCCTAAATGTCTACTACGGTCCTAAAATTAGTTTGGTCGGCAAGATGATGTTTTGCCATTAGTAAACCTGCCAATATTGATAAACATCTCTACACAAACAATACACTCTAATTCAAATGTCTGTATTTTCATCAGTACAATGCTATTTAGAAACATTATAATACAGCCATCGTGTTTGAAACTGTGTTAAATGCTAACACAGTAAAACTGCCGAAATATCGCTTGAAATTCTTTTCAAAAGCAAAGCAAACACCACTCAAACATAATCATCAATGGAAATAATCTTTATTATAAAGAAAATTTGTGGCGTCGTACGGGGGAGGCCTATGTCCAGCAGTAGACGTGTATGGGATGATGATGATGATGATAAAGAAAATCATTATTGACAAAGAAAATAAAAATCAAATAATATAAACAAATTAAACTAGTATATCATCAATTGAATTTCAGCGTAAACCAAGGCTTACTCTAACATGACAGATTTTCCTCTGAATTTGGAACGGACTATCTGAAAACGCATCAAATCATAGTGTTTACCATTTATTGCAGTCATCCAATGTTAGAACTCGAGCCATTCGCAAGAATATTTGTAAAGAATTCACAACACTTAAATCCAAAACTCTCGCGTTGGCGTCGAGTTTGAAACATAATTTGTCAGCACTAAATAATATAGAAAAGAGCTCAAATCGATTGGTAAAATTCTGTAAAAAATCAACAACAAGAAAGAAAAAATAAGTAAAATAATTCTGTGTCACAAAATTACAAGCAAAGTCAAAAAAACACAGTACAAATCAAATCAAATAATTTATTTGCAGGAATGTAGAGTACAAAAGCTCTTAATAATAGTGGTAATTTCAATACATATTGAGTCCTCGTGACGTGCAAATTTAAAATGTTAGATTGTATACAGTAATATGTCAAAATTTGGTAGCACTATTCAGTTAACTAAACTTCAAAATACATATGTGTTCCCGTGAACCGTGAAAACAAAAAAGTAGTCCCTCAGCATGATGCAAAGTAACGATGACGCTACTGCGCTGGTTTTATGCGACACCCAGAGGGCGCAAAATTATTTTTAGTTTAAGTCTCCCAATGTTTACAAACATTGTATCTGTATTTTGACCAGGATATAGGTGAGATGAATTATGGTCACTCACAGCAGGGTAGGGCAATTTACGCATTCAGCAAATTAAATAATGCCGCTATACCTACTCTTACTATCCTAACCTAAATTTCTTCCCACCAGGCTACAAAGAAAAACCCCAGCGAGCGACAGACAAAGCCCTACTCTCGGCGTTCGATACAATGAAGGAACCAGCCTCCAGTAGACAGTCCCTAGCATCAGAGACTGAAGTCGGCTCTACGAACGGAGCTGATAAAGACACGCCACATGTGAAGAAACGGCATCGCAGGATGAAGAGTAGCGGGGTTAAGAATGGAGAGGAAGGTAAATAAATTAATAATACTGGACTGTTTTACGCGGCATCACTGGCCCCAAAGTAGGGCTTTTGTTATCACCTCAGACCCAGGACAAATAACCGCAGATATTAGGCTTCGGCCAAACCTACGCGTCAAATACGTGGGAAGCGGTAGCGTCAGCCGCGCGGCGGACTCTGCAATGGCGCTTCAATGGAGTCTTACTTACACTCCTACGTGACCGCAGCGCGGGAAGGGAGAAGATTCGCGTGGTCGACTTCCCTACTTGGCGTCCCGCGTATTTGACGAGCAGGATTGACCAATGTTTTAAATTTAGAATGGAGGAGGACGGTAAGATTACACCTTACAAGACTAAAAATGTAACTGAAAAAGCTTTGCAAATGCTGTTGAGATAAAACAATTCTAAGTCTATGGTTGAGATATATATAAGTATAGCGTTGCGCCATCTAGTGAAAGGTTAGTGCACACACATTCTTTGAAAATGCCAGAAAAAAGGTTCAAGCTTTGAAAGCGAAGTGATTTATAGATGAGCGCCATCTGGCCGAAAGTTAGCGCACTTCGTACAATTAAGAAAATGTGGGTTGGGGTAGTAGCTGGGTAGTTCCATCAAGGAATCATAGGTGTTGTTACAAATAAATTTCAAAATAAGCAAGCAACTTTCTCAATAGAATTAGTTGAGAGCTGCTATCAAATTTTTATCTACGGGGTGGATTTTTGTGACGGGACAATAAGGGCAGGTCCCTTGACCGTTATAGTTACAGGAAAACTTTCGTAGGAGACCATCCATAACTTTTAGAGACATTCTGAACTGCATTCACAGATTTTGAAAAAAATGTACAGTCAGCAAGAAAATTGTACTTTTACACACAAACTTTTTTTGATGCCAATCGATCCTGTTTCTTATAAGGATCAAAAGCCTCTAATGGACCGACTCAGGTTTGAGTACTAGAAATGTCAGAAATCGCGAGAAACTTTTTCCATACATTTCGGTAAGAAAGTCAAACTTCTTCACTGTCCAAACTGTTTGTTCTGGGTAGAACCGCTATAAAAAAGACTGGCTGAAAAAAGTAATAAGGTAAAAAAGTTTGGACTTTAAACTTCGAATTCGATTCGGATATCTTCAGTTCATTTTAGGTTTCCGCTGAGAAAATTCTAGATTGTTAGTTGCAATTTATGAACTTCATGTTAAAAATGTGTCTGTGTCGGAATTCTGACAAGTTTATTTTCACCAAGATGTCGGTCCATCTCTTAACAGCCAGCAACTAGTATAAATCACGACGACTATCAGAACAAATAAATATGTTACAGAGCTAGCTGTAGCTATGTCAATGTTGCACTAACCAACTATTTTTCATTATTCCAGAAGGAGAATACACATCATGCGAGTTCACAATAGTGAGCCTGGACGGCAAAAGATGGCGCTGGGAGGTGTGCGGGGTGGGAGGTGCGGGGGGCGCGGCCGCCGCCGCCGAGAGGGACGCCTGGGTCTGTGCGGTGGAGGCGCAGATACTAGCCTCACTACAGGGACGGGTATGTACATAATGTCGAAGGTTCTAGATGTTACTTTAGAGAGGTAAGATATGGCTGGGAGGGGTGTGAGCCTGGGGCGCGGCCGCCCTAACCCTACACCGTAGCGGCGACTGGGGGCCTATTTTGCCTATTCCAACACGAAATTGCTTGTTTCGCATGTACTCTAATATGCAGAATTAAAGTGCTAATTTGCACAAAAAAAAAACGAAACGAAAAAAACGATTGCGTATTTTGGAGAGTTAAAATAGACCTGCAAAGATCGGCACAGTGACCGGTTCTGCGCTACCCGCAACCAGCGGTTCCAGGTCCTCATAACTATTGGTCAGATGGACTAATGAGTCCATCTTATCAATAGCTCTGTGAGCTATGTGCACTGCACATTGCCAATTGCTTATGATGAGCCTTCTAATTTAGCGAGATCCAACCCGACTGCAGCAGTAAATAGAATAGAAATACTTATATTCTTTACTACATATATGTACGTTATTATAGGTACTGAACCTGAAACGCAAACGGTAGTGCTAAGTAATCCTACTAATATTATAATACTAGCGGCGCGCCCCGGCTTCGCAGTGGTATTTAACAAAAAACTCAAGATCCCTAATTTAAATATAATATAGCCTATGTCATTCGGGGATAGTGTAGCTTGCCAACAGTGAAAGAATGTTTCAAATCGGTTCAGTAGTTTCGGAGCCTATTCAATGCAAACAAACAAACAATCAAACCTTTCCAATGTCTAAGTTTGTGAATATGGATGTACGGATGTTTCTTCCTCTTTCTCGCAAAAAATACTGAACTGATTGGACTGAAATTTGGTATGGATATAGTTTGGGACATATAGGCTATTTTTATTCCGACAAAACGCGGGCGAGGGCGCGGGCAGCTGCTAGTCGTTCATAAAAGACTGCGTATTATTTTTTCCGACATATTCTATTCTCTCTGAAAAAAGATCATCAAAAATCATTTCAAATGTTGTAATAAATTCTTTTTCTATTGCAGACATCCCGTCTACCAGCCCCGACCGGTGCTAACTCGACGGGCGATGTCCGAGCGACGTACTACATTCGACGGGTGCATGGGAACGCTGAATGCTGCGATTGTGGCGCTGCGGGTTAGTTTCTATCTCGTTTACAGACTTAGAAATTTTGCAATTTTGATTTCTTGAAGGATTCTAGCAAAGAATCGCAATAAATAAATACATTTTTATGTTTATTTTAAATAAACAAAATAAATACAACAACGCTAGATTATAATATGCGACCACTGCAAGACGCAGGTCGCCAAAAGCGCCCTGTGGGCTCTTAATAGGGGCTAACGCCGTAATCCCCACGCTTGACATGAGGGTTGGGATCAAGAAATCAATATAACTAGTTCAATCCCTATGCATGCCCAAACTATCCCTATGTGTTCTCAGAAAAAAATCTAACTATTTTGTGTTTGTTCAGCAGTCAGTTATTGCTACTATAGTCTGTCTAATTTAGGATGATAATTTTGACAGCTCACGCCTATGTTGTAACGTATTTTTTTTATATACAAGAATACCTCTAAAATTATCATAGAACATAGACGAGTACCGCCCACTTATCGTAGTGAAGCGAACCTTGCAAGAATACCGCACAACTGACTATAGACAAATGAATCTAATAAATCGAATTTATATTAATTAGAATATAAGTTAAATTATTAATTTCTACATTTTTTTAATATAATTAGCTAAGTATAATACAAACATAAATATTATACCATAAATATAAATATTATCAGTTATTGATAGGCACAAAAATAAAACTATTGCGACTCTTCCGATTTTGACAACACTACAGCCTGCCATCCTTTCGTCAGTCATCCATTTTGTTTATTCTTTTAGTACGAGTTCTTTTACTGATAAGTATACAAATATTTATAAAATGATTTTACATAATTACCTTAAACAATAAAAAAAAGGTTTTTATTTACTACATAATAATAAAAATTCCAAATTCTATGGGAACGATAATCGAAAATCGAATAGATTCATGAACGATTATACACTACCCCATCCCTACTTAGAACTGTCAAAATGATCATCCTATGTTAGTCCTCGCTGTCAATGAATATTTCTCCAAGACTTGGAGAATATTCTAAATTTAAATTTTAAAAACTTCAGTATTTAACGATCAGAATAATCTGACCGGTAAATATTGAGGTTTATCAAACTTAGATGTTTCATCCTGTGACCACGGCAGAGTGCTGTGCAAACGGGAAAAATAGATAAAGGCGATGAACACCCGTTAAAAATAGTTACTATATCGAAACATACGAATTACACTTGGATCTCATCAAGACAAGAGTGAATAGGTGGCTTTTAGACCTTCGTCATACACCGTCGATCACATCTTTACATTCCATCAGGTGATAGTGCGGTCAAAGGAAGGTCTATCGACTACAAAAAACGAGCCTCTCACAAGACTGATCCACTCGATGGACCGACGACAACTTAGCGGCCGCAGGGGGTCGATGGATGGAGGCGACTCGGGACCGCTATTTGTAGCGTCATATGGGGGAGGCCTATGTCCAGCAGTGGACGTGTATAGGCTGATATGATGAGGGTTTTTATGCATTGTGTACCCACTAAGACTACCTACACCTAAGAAGCTGTAGGTATACATAAAATAACAATAAATGATATGAATTATGATCCCTAATCAATCAATCCGTTTCCGTTTCAAAAACTAACCATTTGCTCCCGTTTCAGACCCAGACTGGGCGAGCCTCAATCTCGGCGTGTTGATATGTATAGAATGTTCCGGCGTACATAGGAATCTAGGCTCGCACATATCGCGAGTTCGATCGCTGGATCTCGACGAATGGCCGTAAGTATACACTGGTTTATAAATAAATAAATTTTGTTTATCCCATCATTATGATTGACCTTCCTAATATCAAGGTGTGTCTCATATCATGATCTATTTAAGTAATTCGATTTATTACCTTAAATATATATTATATACATCTTATATATAAAATTTCCATGTCACAATGTTAGTTACTGTACTCCTCCGAAACGGCTTTACCGATTTTTACCAAATTTTATATGCGTATTCAGTAGGTCTGAGAATCGGCTACTATCTATTTTCCATACCCCTAAGTGATAAGAGTTGAAGGCAAAACAACGTTTGGCGGGTCAGCTAGTATATGTATATAAAACTCGTGTCACAGTGTTTGTAACCAAACTCCTCCGAAACGGCTTGACCGATTTTTATGATATTTTTTGCGTATAGTAGGTATGATAATAGGTTGTTATCTATTTTTTATACCCTTAAGTGATAAGGGTGGCCGACCGCAAATTTATGTTTATTTTTTAAACAAATTTTAATTTTTTTGTGAGTTAGCATTAAAAATACATATGACCCTCAATTCTCACCTTTCTAACGCCAACCCCCGTTTTTAATAGGGGTATTAAATAATCTTTAGCCCTCAGTGGTCAATGGCAAAACAACGTTTGCCGGGTCAGCTAGTATTATATAAAATAAAACATCTAATTGTAATTAATGAATCTTAAGCGTCACCCAGCGAGCTATACTCGGAGTTTCTCTACGCGATAGAATCCGGTCGGAAATCCCTAGAAGAACCATAGTTACCGACATAGCTCTCAGAATCAGCAGGCTGAAGTGTCGATGGGCAGGCCATATAGCTCGTAGAACCAATAACCGTTGGGGAGTAAAGAAACGGAGTGTGGTAAGAGCTCCCACTCGATGGACCGACGACATTGTAGCGGTCGCAGGGAGTCGTTTGATGGAGGCGGCTCAGGACCGCTATTCGTGGCCTCGTTTGGGTTCATCTGTGGATGTATACGGGCCGATGATGATGGTGAAACGTTTTCTCATCATAGTATGTTTCAATTTAAGATAAAGAGGTAAACCTTTTGAGTATTAAATTATTCATCTCGTCATCATCATCACATCAGCCGATCGACGTACACTGTTGGACATAGGCCTCCCCTAAGGATCTCCACAATGACCGATTTTGCGCTGCCCGCATCCAGCGATTTCCCGCGACCTTCACTAAGTCGTCGGTCCATCGCATGGGGGCCCACACCGCGCTTTCCGGTACGTGGTCGCCACTCTAGAGCCTTGCGGCCCCAGCGGCCGTCGGTCCTGCGAGCTATGTGCCCTGCCCACTGCCACTTGAGTTTCGCAACTCTGAGAGCTATGTCGGTTACCTTCATCTCGTATCCATCACAAATTCTGGCCTTATTGATAAATCCTTATTTCTCCACAGTTTGGGTCACGTAAGCGTGATGGTATCTATTGGCAACGCGCTCGCCAACTCGATATGGGAGGCGGACCTCCGCGGACACATCAAACCCATCGTCGCTTCCACTCGGGAGGAGAAGGAAAGGTATGTTAATGTAATTTCAACACCTTAGAGCGCGCGCGACTTTTTGTAGCGATAAAAATGCGCGAGCATCACGTCTGTATCGATGCAAACGCGTGACTGTATCAGTGTTCCTCCGATGTGCCTGAGACTGCCGGCGTGTGCTCTTAGAGACAATATTGCAAGTTTACTTCTATGTGCCATACTTGGGTTCACAAGCACATACTCACCAGGCTCGATTTTGAGTCGTTTGAGTAGGTAAAATGAAGGTAAGGTCATTTGCGGGGATCTGAGAATGTCACTGGTGCACACCGTAAAGAGGATCGCTGTAAAGACGAAGAGCCCTAGGGCTCGATAAGCAGTCCAGTTCGAGCCTGTTTCGACAGTCGTTGCCTGGAGCTTGCATTCCAAGCCATTGTGTGAGACTTTTATATATTTAAACTTTATTGCACTAATGTATAAAGGGTGGGCTTAATGCCGAGGCATTTTCTACCTGCCAACCAGAAACATGTTTTACAGAAAGGTTGGCGTGCTAACATTTGCTTTAAATATAAATATATTACCTATATATACATACATAAATACCTACTTATACATATATAAATATAAACTTTATGGAGAAGAAGAAAGGAACTATCAGTGTAACCTCTCTAGAAAGAGGTTGCGCACCATTTGCTTATGCCTATCAAATGGTGAGCAAGCTCTCGTGTCTCTGCCTTTCTTATACTTCTTTGACTTTGTTGTAATCTTTCGCTAAATAGAGATAAAAAGTTACCGAGTTGGTTGACTTGTGTTGTGCTGTGAGCCATGAGTTTGGTTTCTGTATAGATTTTCAATAATTTTATTTCAAACAATTATGAACTCTATTATTTATTGATTTGCAATGTTTTTTAAATGTTACGCCTCTGTAATTAACATAATTGTTGACGTGAAAGAGGGTTAACACCTATCACATGTATTTCATTATACTTAAAGGTGTTTCCAACTATGGTTTACACTATTTTAACTTCTATTATTGTTTTGTATTGACATGGAGACGTACCACTTTTGAAAGGGATTTGCGTAGTTCCACCTCCGCGCTCCGCACCGCACGGTAGATTCGCTTTATCGATTATAAATTTTTGTTTAAAGGTATAACTTACTAAAATATATTTGATAAAGTGAACTAAAGTTGGTACTTTTAAATTAACTAATATTAAATCATAAATATCTAAAATTAACGTATAAGGACCGCTCAGGCCGGTGAAAACCTCCTCCAAATGCACGGTAGATGCGCTGTACCAGATCCCGTAGAAAAATGGTATATCTGTTTAACGTCTCGATTCTATCGAAAATAAGTTGAAGCATTTGTTGGGGTCAGAAGCGAAGGGATCGAAAGTGTTATTAATCCTATAAACAGCATAGGGAAATTTTTTGGTCATTTTGAACAGTGTGGCATAAGGGTTGTTCCTTACGCCTATTACCTTCGTGCTACTTGACTCACAAACCTTTATTCCCCAGATGGATACGCCTGAAATACGAGCGTCGCGCCTTCCTCTCCGCGACGGACAGCAGCACGTCGTGCGAGGCTTTGCGCGCGGCCGGCGCGCGCGGGCACGTGGGTGTGCTGGCGCGTGCGCTGGCTGCGCCGCCACCGCGTGCGCCAGCGCCACACGAGCGCGCGCTCGCGCTGCGCGCCGCCGCCGCCGCTGGACATCTAGCCTCGGCGCAGCTCCTCATATGGGTATGTATAAAAAAACTGATTAGCTGATTCAGGGAGACAGTGTTGTCCCTGTTACAGTAGATTAAGTAAAACGTAAAAGCTAGAGTGAACAAGATTCTTCTATGCAAGCGTGCTACATCCTCGGCCATATCATCACTTACCATCAGGTGAGATAGCGGACAAATGCAAGCCTATAAAATGTTAAAAAATATTTCGTTCATAATTTTTCATTTCATAAAAAAAAACAGCACTTAGCGAGGCGAGCATAGCGAGCCGCGCAAAGTGAATTCAAAACTCAACGTCCTTATTTCCTTTACATCTAACAGGACTCTTGGACGTCACAGAATTAGAAAAGCATAACTCTAACTGGGGGAAATAAAGGGATGAAATAGAATGTTCGCCTTTGTACATGCCCATTATTTGTTAATTTTTATGTATGTTTTAATTTGTGTTTACAATAAAGAATTTATGAATATGTCTGCCTCACTTCGCTCGGCGCACTGGTACAACGTGACACACAAGCCGGCTCGCTTCGATCGCCACACTGTGTTTTATATACTTGTCTAATTCATTTATTATTTCGCAGCACAACGGAAACCCAAATTTCCCGGACAACGACGGTCACAGCTGTGTGTTCTACGCGCGCGCCGCCGCCAACCATCTATCAGGCATTCCTCCGCAGTACCCGCGTAACTTGCAGCTAGCCTGCCCTCTACACCCCAACCCGCCTGCCTTACAGCCTAGTTCAGGTATGTACGACCTTAAAGGTACATTTATTATTCACTAGCAATTCGCTGCTACTACTCATATAAAGCATAGGAGCTCCGCAATCCATGTTTCATATAACTATTGGTTTACGCGGCGCAAAGCTTTCAGCCTGATTTTTTCCGATATCTTCAACAATGATCGACAAATATCAAATGAATATATCCATGAATATCACATGAATCTTTGCGTGTTTTAGTAGCTAGAGGGTCAATATACAGACGCCAATAGTGACTTTGTTTCATCTTGTGTAGATATCTCGCTTAGCCAAATTATAAAGTACATGACGCATTGATATCATCTTTACGAAACATTCGAGAGTGGACGAATGACGCCCTTTTAGTATATAAGTACTTTCACGCAACCTTCCATTATCGTAGATGCGTAGAAAATTGACCGACATCCATTAATTTAGTAGTGGTTTAGTTTTGTACCACATTTTATCTCATGTTTATACTATAACCCGGCCACAAGCACTCAACCCGTTTTATTCCACAGGCACAAACTCGACCAGCTCTAGTTCAAGCGCCAAATCCTCCATCAAGAACCCAGAACCGGAATGCAACTGCATAATCTTCGAGCTTCTCAACGCGCAGGCCGCAGCAAACGCCCTGGTCGAAATCCTCATCGGCCTCCAAAACAACCAATATATGAACGGATACGACACGAATGGATTAAATTCCTTCGGCCACGCTACGCTAGGGAGGCCAAACTTATCGTTGACCAATGGGAAGTGCGGAAGTATAGTCTAGGATTGGTCAATAGTTTTACGGATTCGTCTGTATTCTTTTTTACGACTAATTTATTGGTACAATCGTGCGAAGGAATAATTTATTAGAGACATTTTATTTGGAAATTATGGAAGCAAAGGTATATGGAAAAATTGCCGAATTAGAAAGGTTTATTTACAGGTGTAAAATTTGTTTATTTACTAATGTAAAATTTGAATTATATATTTCAATTTTATTCAGCTTGTACTAGTTACTAGAGTCATACTAGTGAATGTACTTGAAATGTTTCGACTGAACTGTAATCAGAAACTCTTGTTGTAGTTACCACGTTTAAACAGAGCTCAAACTTGCGTACACTGCAAAATGTACCTTGTTATAACAACATCTAAACTTACAGCTGGTTGTCAGATCCGTGGATCAAATAAAAAAGTACGAAAGTGTACTATTTAGTGTACGAGGGAATGAGCACTGTAGTTTACTTAGTGATATATACGTACTTATACGTAAATGTTTAATAGACGGCATGTTATCCGTAATTATCCAAACTTTTGAAATTAGTAAAATTTTGTGACTGTCAATTTAAAAGTTAATTAAACTAGAAAATTTAATAATTAGCGTGTCCCCCCCCCCCCCCCCCTCCCCCTGTCACATATCCGGCTTTATAGTTCAAATTTAATTTATTTGATAGTTAAGAGGAAATTTAGGGTCAAATTTACGTTGTAGTGTCCCCGATTCAGATAATGCACATTAAATGTAAGATGTTTTGAATTTATGGTGATTTTGAAGTTCACCCAATCATAGATTTGTATTGTTACGAGATGGGTGTTACAACTAAACGGAACATGAATATATTAAACCTTTTCAATTCATTATGCAAAGTTTTTCAATAATAACAAAAGAATATAATAATAAAAATTTTTAAGACATTATAAATATCTACGGTAAATAGTACGAATTATAAATCAGATGCATTTAATTTGAATTTTCTTGCAGTATTCATGTTTCGGGTATAGGGTATAATCATAGGGTGTAAACTTAAATTATTTAGGGTGCAAGATCTCAGCTCAATGCTACTGTAGGGTAATTTAGGATAAATGTATTTTAGAGGTAAATTATTATCGCTTTACCCTAGCACCTTGGGTGGTTACCTATCTTTCTCACCAACATAACTATTTGTTTATTAACTTTTAGGTCATAAATATTTGCATATTTTATCTGTCTTTGAGCACATAGTGGCAGCTTATAGTAGATTTATTAGATATTGGTGTCAAGACATGTTGACAAAACTGAACCAATTTAAAAGCAGTAAAAATTTTGCTGTCCCTTTCATAACGATCGAAATAAAAAGGATGGCATTGTTCTATATTATATTGACGACCGATGAGGCGCGGTAGGCGAAGGTCCGCTTGCGACGCAGGAGGTTGCGGGTTCGATTCCCGCCTCGGGACAAATATTTGTACGATCTGCAGATATTTTTTCAGGGTGTTCTGGTCGTTTTCTATGTATAATAAAAATATCTATATATGCAATATATTGTATTATGTATATCAGTTATCTAGTACCCATAACACAAGCTCTGCTTAGCTTGGGGCTAGATAATGTTGTGTGAATTGTACAGCATTATTTATTTTTCATGTTCTCTCAAATAAGTTTTGTTTTGTGGACCTCTGACTTGACACTATTGTACGAAAGTACGTATTTCACTTATATTGACATTCCATTATTTAATTGCAATCACCCAAGGTTTAATAGTTGATGTGATACCTAAGGTTTTCCCATTTAAGCCAAATGTACTGACCCCTTCGTGCCTACTTACTAGTTAGTTACGCGTGTCTAGATCTCATCCTAAATATTACGTCTCTCAGGCGATTATTTCAATATTTAGTTAAGAAACCAGGGAAACCATTTCGAAGTTGGCACTGGTGTATTCCGTTATAATAACTACGGGTATTTTAGCATTTAGAATGCAGAAATTACATAAAAAACTGCGGAGGTTAAGTCATGTGCCGCCCTAACAGCTCGGGCTCTGGTTAAAGGCAATAACAGACTGGTCTGACGTATGCAACGTATACGAAGCATGATATCTGCCTCCCTAGCACGGGTATTGTTCTCTATGGTAGAATAGACAATAATGACATCGCATTGTACATTGCGTACGTTATTGAAGTTGAAGGAATGAATTTCAAATAATTTACGCATTCGATGACAACGTGACGTAATTTTTCTCTATTCTACCCTAGACAACAATCCTCGTGCTAGGGGGCTGGTCATTTGAATTGGTATGAAAACAGATGTCGCGTACGTTGCGTCGGCGCAGTTTCTGTTTCTAGCTGTTTCTAGCGTAGTAGTTCTAGGACAGTGCACGGTACACTCTTATTGTATACTAGCTGCCCCATTCGCGATTATATTCGCGTGGACTTAAGGGTAAAAAAGCTTGTCGAGATCAGCCAGGTCCCTTGCGAGGTATTGCTCTGTTATAGGCGATAGGTATACACTAAAATCAGACCTGCATGGCATGTTTTTGTATAGTTTAGAACAGAAAATGTCATCGAATGCTTAAATATTCTACGCATTCGATGTTCGACTGTTGTATTTTCTACCCTTTTAGAGAAAAATCGCTGTGCTTGGTCTACTAGTGAGCCATTTGCTTGGTCCAATTATAGTAAAGTTGAAATCTGACTGTTACAGATAATTTCGGAATATTTGGATGAGACTAGCTATTATCTAATAATACGCCAGGAGTAATGTAAACTTTTTGAACTGTTAAATACAAATATCCTGGACTATTGTTGGGTATTTCCAATTTGATAATAAATTAAGTGGTATTTCTTAGTAGTTACTAGATTTGAGCATATTGGGTCTGTGTAGATGCTATCTGAATTATTTGTATCACAAAATTACATTTTGAAGTAACCAAATTAGAAATGCTGTGTACACTGAAACAATTCTCTCAAAATTTTACTTAGGTTTGTGCAATTTCTGAATTTTTCTCTTTGTGCGTAAATTTTTTGTCTGCTGTTTTGTTTAATCCGTACATTTTAGTTTACGGAAACACTTATAAATTGATTTAGTATACATTTTTTCTATTAGCTTATATATAATATACCAATAGTTTAATATAATTTTTAGCAAATCGTATAAACTTTGTGTTGTACAATAGTATCTGTTTTGAACGTCTATAAAAAGCACCAATTTCAATTCTATCTCGAAAATTATGAATATATTAAGAATGTTTGTACATTTAAGCAATAAATCGTTTTACCGTTCAGTATTCCGATTTATATTTGTATGTATAAATGCACGATAGCATTATTTTCTGCACGTTTTTGATTGGTATAATTTTATTTGAAACGCTGTTGAAAATTTATAGTTTTAAATTACGTTACCTTTGACTTTGGTTAGCTATTTTTTTTTGTTTTTTGTATATATTATTTTGTACAGGCCAAAGAGCTTTTTGTAAATAACGGTCGCAGCGTTTGCGTAGCTGGTACACTTAAGTTTCGTTATTGTAATTTCTAAGAGATTTGTTGATGTTCTTAATCTTGTCGAAATAAAGTGTATTTGAACACGATGTCGCTTTTTGAAACCTGAGAGCCTACTCGGAAAGGAAAATCGAAGTTTCTTTTTCGTTTTCCTGCAAAAACAAACCCTTATGTCGCGTGCATAAGATTAGCGTTTGCACGAAAAAGAATCGGAAACTTGCCCTGGTTACTTAGTTTACCTGTAACACGTTTTGATTTATAATTTACCAAGTAACAAATAATCATGTAGTCGACACTGCTAGACGCCAGAGACATTATCCCACTAATTTGTATTATAAACTAGCTGCTGCCCGCACCTTCGTCCGCGTTTTATCTGGATAAAAAATAGCCTATAGGTTAACCCCCCAACCTATACCCATACCAAATTTCAGCCTAATCGGTTATGATCGAGATAATGTATACATAATATAAATCAATGGGTATAATAGTGTTCAGGTTGCGCATGTTTAAAGAACTTTATTGCCAGAGATAGTTTAGTCTACTTTATCTCACAGAGCCACAATTGTAAGGCATAAAAATACCTATTAAGGCCAGAACGAACCAGTAGCTAGCTACAAAAAATTATATACCTACTTAGTCTGTTAGCATACCTACAGGAAATCATTAGGGACTTTAAATAAAATAAAGCAATCATGTTCTTCCAGTAAGTATTAAAGGAATATGCTATAGTAGGAAGGTAGTTATTGGAAATCATAACGCTTAGTAGGTATAGGAAGGTATGTATAACATAGATACTTGAAATATCATCTTTGTTTGCTAAGATACTTTTGAATACCCCGACTGCTTATATAAATATGAAACAATGACAATGCTCATATAAATATGAAAGATATTTTGAACACCTTGGGTGTTTGCAACAATATGATGATTCGAACTGCGTACATTATATCAAATGCTTTCAAATCATTGTGACTACTCTAGACCCTCATATCAATTTGACGCCGACTGTACCTATAGGACTCAGAATAAAAAACAAGATTGTGGGACCTACCTACCACGCTTGTATTGGTAAGCAAGCAAACAGGATAATGAATAAGTGAATTAAAACAAATATTTCTACATTTATTTATTGAATTGAGGAAAATAATTTATATATTTATATCTTTCGAAACTTCAGTTCTTTTTAGTTAATGGGTTCTTAGTTGTCTCAAATGTTGTAGAATTAATAAGTAGGAAATTTAAGATAATACCTTCAGGGCCCACGACGGACACATTCCTGGGCAGTTCGTACAATTCCTGATTTGTACAATCGATAAAAAATCCTGATTCACATTATACCTACGGTGCCGTGGGGCGCATCGCCTGCTGGTCGTCCAGGCAGCCTACGGTTCGCAATGCCGAGGCTGGGCAGTAAATGCGTTATAACCACAGAAATTTAAATAATAAATTTAGATTGATGTGGTTATAACTAATGCTTTCATGTAGATAGGCGTATGCCTATCTACATGAAAGCGTAGTGTCAATTTTACGCACGTATTTATGCGTGTATACGCATAAATACGTGCGTAAAAACGCATAAATACGTGCGTAAAATTGACACTAAACGTGACAATAGTGTTAATACACAGATTAGTAAGGTGTAACACTCTTCTCAGGTATAAAATAAAAAAATTGATCCTACGTAACTTATGACGTGCATGCTTTATCATTTCCACTATAGATAGTATTCCTCTAATATTTACTGAACCAACATGATTGCTTTATTTTATTTAAAATCCCTAATGATTTCCTGTAGGTATGTGTAGGTAGGTACATACCCACTAAGTTTCTACACTACATACCAAACAACAGATCTTTAGAGGCCTGTATTACTCAGTACATCTCTAGCTACCTACTGACCCAGTCATATTGCTACCAACGCGTGAAGAAATGTTCAATCAACACTCAGTTTCCACCACAATACCAAATAGTCAAGGATTGGAGACAACCACGGATATTGACAACGATTACTACGACTATGACATCGTAGATGAAGATGAACTGATATTTCGGAAGACAGTCGATGTTGCGTTTCTCGTCGCTGCACATCTCTCGACGGTGACTCTCATTTACGGCATTGCAACTTGGGCTATAATCATCAAATCACGGACGTTCCAAAACTATGTTTACATCAACGTTATCCTAGCAGTGACTTTGGATTTAAATTCAATTCACATAGTAGGAATTGAAGTGCCGTTTTTAGAATATCCCCTCTGGTTGTATGGTGTTTTTATCTTTTCTACAGCCTTCCATTGTTGGTTGTTTGTTGCTACTGTATTGATCTACAGAAATATTGTTGTAGTTTTTAACAGTGGTTTGCCGAGGAAGTACTTGATATTGATAAGTAGTGCTTTTGCTTGGGGTGTGCCAATTTTTTGTATAATAGCGTTCAGTATCTTAAGTTTGGATAGTTTCAAGCAATGTTATAAAGTTTTTACATTTATCATGTTAATTGTGGAAATGCTTATTTATATTAGGGTTTTATATAATTTGTTCAAAGGGTACAGCTTAAGGCGCGAGTCGAGCAAATGGAGAAATGTGCAAGTAGCAACCGTTGTCTTTTTCATGGGAGGTGCTCCTATGCTTTTAGCTGCAAAAGTGTCTGAGCCCCTTCAAAGCGCTATAGCCAACCATTCTATCAGTATGATATTGATTTTACTGGTTTTTATTATCGATCTGTTATATTTGACGTTAAAAACTAACAGAGATTTGTGGTGTAAATTAATTTTCAAAAGAAATGAAAAATTTTATGTAGGTGACGGAACACCAAAAGAACTTTCGTAATGTACAGCCGGGCAACAATGTATGGTAAAAAAAAAGATTATTTCTTCAGACTCTACACGTAGAGTTTTTTCAGTTAGTTTTAAAGCACTTGCTATATCATGTTTTTATTATCAACCTTTTGATGTCCTGTTTAGCGTAAGTTGTTTTTTGTTTTTACGTTCCCACAGTTTTTTGTGTGTGCTAAATAAATTTTTATTATATTCTATTGTATACTCAATTACTCACAATCTGGACGGGATAATAAGGAAGCTACACATACCTACACGTGCGATTTATTGAAGCACGCCTTGTTTAAATGAGGTAACAATTCAAGAGACGCAAAAAAATCGTAGTTTTCCCATCACAGCATCACCTACAACCCATGCTAACTACATACTTATAAATCAGCCGAATCAATCATGTACAGTTGAGCTAGGCTACCTGTCAGGGAGGCTGGTGCGGACGGGCGTTTACTGCCCCCTGAGATACAGTACCAACTAGTTCGGGGGACGGTGAACAACCACTGCTGTCCGACTCACAGACAGTGGCCTAGCATAACTACTACACACAGCTAGCTACAACTAGCTAGCTCATAGGTAGCCTTAAATAAAAAGGTGCCTTGAATTATGGTCGTCTGGTAGAAATCTCTGCAAGGGATAAGACCGCCAATTGCAGGATACGGTAATGAAATTTTAAGAACCTCCTGTACCTACTGTAATCTTTCCTGCAATAAAGCTTTTTATTTTTATACTGATACAGTCAGTTCTACCAACGTACAGTAACACCATTTTATCAGAAAGCTTAGGTAATCAATCATCGAGAACTTGAGATAACTTCGGAAATGAACTACGATGAAGATACAACTGAAGAAGAATTGAAACAGAATCAGAATCAATAACTTTATTTTTTAGGCTTACAAAATAAGCACAATTAGCAAATTTCATCATCATCATCAGCCCGTACACGTCCGAACGCTGAACATAGGCCTCCCCCAAACGACGCCACGAATAGTGGTCCTGAGCCGCCTCCATCCAACGACTCCCTGCGACCGCTACGATGTCGTCGGTCCATCGAGTGGGAGGTCTTCCCACACTCCGTTTCGCATTGCATCGCGGTCGCCACTCGAGAACCTTTACTCCCCAGCGGTTATCGGTTCTACGAGCTATATGGCCTGCCCATCGCCACATTTATTAGCAACATTAGACAAGTCAAATTTTATACCATAAATATAGTTAGGTATTATTATCAAATAAAAAATAAGGTGTTATTGATATTCTCTTCACTTAATTTTTTTGTCCACAAGTGGAACTTCAAACGGCCTTCTAAATAATTGTTGTTATGCACTCTCAACGGCGACTCTCATTTACGGCATTGCAACATGGGCTGTGATCCACAAATCACGGACGTTTCAGTACTATGTTTACATCAACGTTATCCTAGCAGTGACTTTGGTGTTATTAAACTCAAGTCTTTCACCAGGTATTGAGGGTATCGATGCAGTTTGTAGATTATCCCATGAGGACGTAATTATTATTTACTTATTTTTTTACTATAACCTACCGTACATAGTCTTAGTTTTTAACAGCACTTTGTCGAGGACATATCTGTTCACAGTGGCGGATTTACCAGCAGGCTGAGTAGGCTGGAGCCTCGGGCGGCAGATTTTTCGGGGGCGGTAAATTTGGACCACAAAATTGTCTTGCAGAAATAGAAAAAATATAATTAAATACCTAAATGTTATGAGGTCCAGTGTGATCTTCACTACATCGTGGGTTTTAAAAATTATCTAGAAACTGATACATCCCCTAGTCCACAAAACAATCATACTAATAACGGGAAAAACCTGATGTTATACGTACAAATAATTGATTCATTACAATTTGTTTTTTAAATAAAAATGATTGTAAATTAGGGTATCGAATGGTAGAGGTATAGGCTGTTCAAATTTTGCCGCCCGTAACTATACGAGAGGCAAAATTTGAATAGCCTACTGGCGGCAAATTTCGCCACTATTTGTTAACCAGTGTTTTTGCTTGGGGAGTGCCAATACGTTATTTACACGGTAACGAGTTGGAATAGTATAAGTATGTATATAGTACGTTTAATGTTATTAGTGGAAGTGCTTCGTTATATCAGCGTTTTATATAATTTGTTTCAAGGATTTGTCGTGACGCGTGGGTCGAACAAATGGAGGCATGTGTATCAACTTTTGTGTTTTCGCTTTTAGCCGGAAATGTGTTAATTGTGCCTACAGAAATACAAGAATCGCTCAATACTTTGTCGATATGATAATGCTTTTTATTTTTAGGGCATAAACGTCTGTAACTTTTGATTGCGTTGACTTAAAAGTTTGATTTATATCACGGCTCCAAGAAGGAATCTTGGTATTTGTTGTTAATTTCAACTTGATAGCTAAGCTACACTACATGCGTTTCTGAGAAAAGAGAGTCGAAAGACGGACGGGCAGACGTACAAAAAAGTGATCCTCAAGGGTTCCGTTTTTCCTTTTGAGGTACGGAACTTTAAAAAAATTACTTGCTGACAGAATTTGAAATGCATTTTGTGCGAAGTCAACAGTTACTGGTATAGTAAAAAAAACCATTGTTGGTTTTATATTTCGATTTGATTAAATATGATGAGATTTGTTCATCTCTCTTATTGGATTGTTTTAGTCTAAATATATGGGTAACTAAAATAAACACAGATGATATTGTTATAACAAGTTTAGAATGTATGGACAGGACTAAAAAAGATCATGAAATCAATTTACTTAGAGCTGAAACCATAAAAGAATTGCGTGAAAAATACTTTGATTGGTATGTATTATACACGGATGGTTCAAAAAGTGAAGATGGGCGAGGGGCGGCTTTTTATGATCCTGCGGTCAATCATTGTTATAATAAGGTCAAATTGTTTTAGAATAGTTAGTAACATATCCATAATGTCTGTGGAACTCATTGCGATAAGTGAGGCACTAGCATATTACATCGGTATTCTCACTCGAATGAAAATAGTGATTTTTAGTGATAGCAAAAGTGCACTTCAGCATATTTGTGGGTGTGCCTCTGGCAGGAGGGGGGTGTCCATAGCTTACGTGATACTATCGCAGCTTATTGAGTTGCGCGAGCGCGGATGTGAGGTCCGGTTGCAATGGGTTCCATCGCACATTGGGCTCAGGGGAAATGAGGAGGCTGATACACTGGCGAAAAAAGCGACACTTGAGGGATCTGAGTATGCACCTAATTATTCTGAAATTTTACCTAAATATCGAAAAATGGGCTATAAATTTTGGAAAGAACACTTTAATGAACGGTCTATAGAAAAAGGTATTTGGTACAAATCCATCCAGAGTGAGCCTCCTCATGTCCCTTGGTTCAGTATGACTAAGATATCTCGTAATCTTATAATTACAGCACACAGGTTACGTACGGGCCATATGCCCCTAAAGAAGTTTGCGTATTTAATGCGTAAAGCCGACTCACCGATTTGTGATACATGTGGTGTTGTGGAAGATGTCCACCATTTATTAGAGGAGTGTGTCCGCTTTCAGCGAGAAAGACAATCGCTTGCGGTGGCATTCGGCTTGAACAGACGGGATACAGGTATTTTTCATACAGTCTTATCGCATCCGACAACTGATTCAGCTATACAGCTGTTTAAGGCCGTTAGCCATCACAAGTAGGTATAATATACATATATTATAGGTACACCTTCAGTGTACCTATAGATAAGTAAGCTTGAGATTAGTTTTGTTTGTTAAGATGTATTTAAATTTTTTATTGTATATTTTCATTTGTTAAACTTATATTTAAAATGTATTTTATCGTGTA
Source organism: Eupithecia insigniata (assembly GCA_947859395.1). Taxonomy (NCBI): domain Eukaryota; kingdom Metazoa; phylum Arthropoda; class Insecta; order Lepidoptera; family Geometridae; genus Eupithecia; species Eupithecia insigniata. The sequence continues at coordinate 13,399,340 of OX402003.1, forward strand.
TAAAACAGGACTGACATGTTTTTTAAACAAAAGTTCTTAATAATAAATAAGAATAAAAAAAAAATTAAGAAAATTGCACTTTTATTCTGAGTCACGGAATGGTTTATTAATAGTAATAGGTAAATTAGTATGTATTGTATGTACCTAACTACTACCAACCTTACGCTGCATGCACTCCGTAGTTACGATGATCGTCACGGGTTAGCGCGAGATTCAGTTCTTTTTTTAGTTCTAATTTTTTCTGCGTTTTACTGAGAATAAAACTAACAGAAAGGTAATCGTGAAATATTTTCTATGAACCCATCATAAAACCAACTTGCAACTCGTTTTTTTTTCTGTGTTTTAGTTTAAATGTTATGTAATTTATTATAAGTAATTCTTTATTGACAAAGAAAATACCAATAAAATAATATAAACAAATTAAACTAGTATTTACAATTGAGCTAACTACAGTGTTGCAAACAATCTACAGGTAGCTCAACTGGTCCATATCAATACCAGTCGGAAGCGTCCCCAAGATGCTGGCTGCATTGCCTCGCTGTATGGCAATGCTAATGCGCTGCGCCAGATACTCACCAACCAGCTCTCGGGTCACGCGTCGCTTCGAAGTTTATTGAATCTTATTTTGTTTGCCAACTCAATTGTCACTATTTTCGAAGTTAGATGTGGCCGCCTGTAATTGCGGCAACACAAATGCATGCAATAATTTTGTACACATATTCTAAACTTGTAACAACGTGTATCTTTCGTAGGTGGTTTAAAAACTAGCATTATAAGTTTTAGCACTTGGGGTAGGTATAGTCCTTTTCTCTGGTCGAAGGTTAAGGCCTTCTCAAGAGATTTCCAGGTGTATCTTTAGCTGTATTCATCCATTGTTTGCCAGCCACGTGAATTATGTCATCTGCCCACCGAGCAGTTGGTCTGCCTCTGTTTCTGTTGCCTCCTGGTCCTGACCAGGTAGTGAGACGTTGAGTCCATCGACTGTCTGTCATTAGAGCTATGTGCCCGGCCCAACGCCACTTTAGTTTTTGTGAGTAGTGTAGAGCATCAGTGACACTTGTACGTTATTTAATGTTTTGGTGGTTTATCTCTTGAATTTTCCTGATTTTAAAAATGCTTATCTCCATACTTCTTTGGCATGACCGAATTTTAATTTTCATTCTGTATGTAAACTTCCAAGTTTGGCTTGCATATGTTAGTGCAGGAAAAATAAAGGAATCCATGATTCTCTGTTTAATTTTCATAGGCATATCACTTTTCAGTACTTCCTTAAGGGGTCAATACATAGAACCTTTTTAATGATTATTTTTAATCATGTTATTTATTTTCTGGAATAACTTGCTATCACTATTATAGTCATACTTACGTCCATTGTTTTCATAGTCAACACCTCATCTCAATATGAATGAGTGTATCTCACATACCTAATATATGTTTTGTTTTTAAATTGATAGTTTTTATGTTAGTGTGTTTTTGTTTTGTCTGTATAGTCGTCGTTAGTAGTTAGTCCGTAACACCAACGGCTTTGAGGGAAGACCAGCGTTGTTTGCTAGCTTGCTAGTTAACCAACTCAGGCTAAGGCAAAGCCATATTTGTTACACATCTTACATCGTTTTTAAAGTCCATGTTTTTCTTAGTTTAAGTGTACATATTTTCACAAAAAAGCCTAGTATTTGATATCAGTGAGAGATTTGGAAGACGTGGGAATGGGCAGGCCACATAGCCCGCAAAGAGACATCTTGGTGCAAGAAACTCTTAGAGCAGAGACCATGGGGGAAACACAGACCGGTGGGATGGCCAAAAATGAGATAGCAAAAAGAAAAGATAGCGTCAATAAATTTAGTGTTCTACTATCACTCAACGTGTTCGGTTATTTTAATCTCTTCGGAGTTTTTACCACCCTCAGCTAGCTAGCAACCCTTAGCATTTTACCCCAGCTTAGCATATTGATAACAATTATACTATACAAATCATTATATTTTATTAATATTCTCAGTCCTAGAATAATCTCTCTCTTAGGAAGGTAGGTAATAAAAATACTGATTGGTGAATGAGAGAAAGATTAAGAATAAGGATAATTTATTGTTTCAACTGGTATGACATAATAATTGGCAAGCAGTTAGTACCAGAGAGCCAGTTAATACCTGAATGAATGAATGAACACTTTATTGTACTAGAAAATTAATACATTAATAAAAGATCTTATATCTAAACAAAAATGAACAGAACAAAAGGCGGCCTTATCGCTGAGAGCGATTTCTTCCAGGCAACCCTGCATCATGCTGAAATCGCTTAGCGTTATAAATCATATCTTCCACAATACCGAAGAATTAACTTTGGGATTAATATATTATTATGAACTATAGATCAGCATTGATGCTAGAACGTGTTAGAAAACTAGTGTTTAGAAAAAACGATTACATAAATTTTTCTCGTTGAAAAAAAACAAAGTTCGCTCTAAATTGTACAATAAATCGTCACTATTCAATAAATACTTTCAAATAAGACTTGATACTTTGTACAGTAAAGTAACAGAATATATAGCAGACGATTACTGTTTTAGATTATCTAATTACTATTATTTTTACCGTATAAAACAAAAACATGATTTTTGCGCTTACGACGCTCTGCTCTATCCCGCTCATATGAACACGAACTCCTATTAATGCTGTGTATGGTAGGCCCATAAACAGCATTAACTTTTATCTTATAATCTACAAACAAAGCGATATTAACAGGTGGTAAGTATCATTTTTCATTATCTTCTTATTGTTTTTTTAGTAATTTGTTATCTTTTCCTGTTAGATAAGTAAGCTTATTATGATCAAATCATGATTTTCTGTTTCACACAAATCATCACGCATTTTATAACCGACTTTAAAAAAAAGGATGTTCGGCTGTTTGTATGTTTTGTTATTTAGGTGTATGTTTGTCGATTTTGAAAATTATTTTGCTATTGTCATCGATCTAAGCTATTGTACATATAAAGAACTAGCTGTGCCTAGGGCTTCGCCTCCGTTTAATTTAAATTTTTACGCGGAACCCATTTTTTTATGATCTATTCACATTGTAGGTATCTCGCCGGATACAAATGCAACAAATAAAAAATCATTAAAATCAGTTCAGCCGTTCTCGAGTGTGATGTAACTAATACGACTTTTTTATAATTAGATAGAAGATGAACCCCAGGTGGTCCCGTAAAATTGTATTCCCGAGGGATTACTATTTAACCCGGAAAACTTAAAAACAGTAAATTATGGGTCGAAAACGGTTTTTAAATTTTCGAAACAAAAATTATTCAGTTATATATTACTTACCAACATCTGCACAATAATTTTACGTATCGTACATGGAGTTTCTATTCGCTTTCTTATCAATCTAAAATAAATAATGCCGGACAATTCACACATAATTATTTAGCCCCAAGCTAAGCAGAGCACACAAGCTCTGCTTAGATTGGGGCTAAATAATAATAAATAATTTGGGTACTAGATAACTGATATATGTACTTAGTAGACTACATAGATATATATTTTTTATTATACATAGAAAAAAACATCCAGAGCACCCTGAACAAATATTTGCAGATCGTACAAACATTTGTCCCGAGGCGGGAATCGAACCCGCAACCTCCTGCGTTGCAGGCGGACCTTCGCACGCCGCGCCACAGAGGTCGTCAAACGATCACGATAACATTATCAATACGTAGTAGGTACCGTTAAAAGGGGTGAATAGAGACTCCGGGGTAAATAGAGATGGACGAAATACTGGATGAAAACATCCTTTTGCAGAGTTCAGATCCACAGACACAGGAGGTGAACAGTCATGGACTAAGGATACTTCCACTGCTACCAGCCAGGTAATGTCTTGCTCTAATATTTCGACATTTCTGTTCACCCTGGACTCTATTCACCCCGTTGTACCCGGTACGTCAGTTGATGATAATTTTAGTCATCACACTGATCGTAGGTCATCATCATCATCATCAGCCCATACACGTCCACTGCTGGAAATAGGCCTCCTCCGTACGACGCCACAAATAGCGGTCCTGAGCCGTCTCCATCCATCGACTCCCTGCGACCGCTACGATGTAGTCGGTCCATCGACTGGATGGTCTCCCATGTAAGGGGGGATTTGCCATAATCACCACGCTTGGCAGGCGGATTGGTGATCGCAGTGTTGGTGTTGAAAAATACTCAGAAGGACGCTGTTGCCCTTCCTCTAGTAGGTTCCCATAGTCAGCTCTTACGACATCCACGGATTGAGTTGGAGGGGTCGATATTCGTACGCCGCGACCCCACGGCCTGATCGTAGGTATCTTACTCTTATTCTTAGTGGGGGAACTGAGATCTGCACTGACATCTCGCATGGGAGCGTATTGTGCATTAGGTCAATGCACTGAACGTATGATTTGCCGTCAGATGAAAGTACAAACGAGTCCAAGATAACAACGCATCAATAAAATCATTTATGTAGTGTGGGTGTACCTAGGTCACTGGTGTCTATATTATTATATAAGCTGCTGCCCGCGCCTCGACCCGCGTTTTATCGCGATGAAAAATAACCTATATGTATTCCAGGTCCCAAACTATACTCATACCGAATTTGAGCCTAGTCGGTTCAGTAGTTATTGCGTGAAAGAGTAATAAATATCCATCCATACATCCATCCTTACAAACTTTGACATTTATAATATTAGTAGGACTAGAGTAGGACAATGTGTGAAGAATACGTTTGCATCATCTCAGTACGATCTCAGTTCATTTTTGAGATGACGACAAACTTTTATCCCGATATGAACTAAAAAGTTTGCTTTACCGTCATCGTCAAAAAGAGCTGAACGCAATTTTCGAGAGTTCCTACCTACCTAAGTATGCATAGATATTTATTATCTATCTAAATAGGTAGGTATTATATTCTTATGTATCCGCTTTACGAACATTAATCCTGTTATCTTTGTTTTGTAAATCTATGGTAATAAATCAATGTGTAGAATACCCACTCAAGACCTGAATAAATAATATTTAATCAGGTACTAAGTTGTTTCGACCTTTACTATAAGTCGATAAAACTTAGTACCTAACTAAGTAACTTTGTACCTACTTTAATCTTATTTTATTTCTCCTTCAAATAAAAGAAAGCAAATCTGTGAAACTGGACAGATGTGTTTCCACAGTGAAAGTAAACAACAAATTGTAATAAAATTTGGAAAAATTGTAGGAACATTATAGCAGCGCGGCAAGAGCCGAAAAAGCCATCTCACCTAACGGCACGGTCGATGAAAATGTTTAATAATTCAATTTGAACGAAGATGATAATCAATAAATTTTATGATAAAATAGTATTATGTTATAATCAAATAAGAACTAGTATTTACAATTGAAAAATATTATCCAACTGCAGACTGTTGCAAACAATCTTTACGTGGCTCAACTGGTCCATAGATAGTACGTTATGCTATTTGACGTGAATATTTATTATCAATACAATCTTGTTGTATCGTGTAATTGCAAGAGTACCTTTTGTTAGTTGTAGGATTACTTACCATACCTGAAATTTATGCAAAAGTAGGCCTGTAAATGTATTTTATTAATGAGAGTTAATTAGAGCTGGAAATCCTTCAACCTGGCATCGTATTTGGGAGGCGTCGCTGCTGGGTTGGCAAGGTAATACTTATTATTTCATCAACTATTCAACTGGTAATTATAGAGCCAAATGAAAATTCCGACAATTTTAATCGCCAATTTTCCCTGACAGTCTAGTCATGGCGTCAACCGGAAGGTATTGCAACGACACCATAAAATTCTACCGAAAACTTAACGTTGCACTGTACTTCTGCGGACTGACTGACTTTTGGATAGAAGAAGTTCAACTGCCCGATAAATTCAAAAAGATCTTCAATCCGCTGTCGATTATCATCGAAATCGTGATGTTTTCTTTTATGGCATCCGAAGCAGTATCGTTTGTAACGCAGCACAACCTCTCTCCGAAGCAAGTCGCGGACCAGCTGGTGTTCGGGATATCGCACCCTGTGCTCTACCTTTATGTCATGACGTTGATCCACCACAAGCGGAGCGCCAGGGCCGTGCTGCGGCGCTTAGCGGTGGCGCTGAAGAGGGTGCACAGTGACGAGGGCGTCGAGCGACAGATGATCAGCAAGTTGAAGTTCTATCTCAAGGCCTACGTAACGAGTTGCGGGCTTTGCATCGTGTTCTACGGAACCAGTGCTTTCCTGCAGTATGTGAGGGATGGTCAGTATCAATAACATTATAAGAAATTATTTGCAGGGAGCCGGAGCATAGTTTTGACAGTTCTGAATAGAAATGACGTCCGGGACGCACGATAGGGATATTGTGCGTGCCGGCCAGGTTATGGGAACCTAGCACTTTTAACCTCTCTCCGAAGCAAGTCGCCAACCAGCTGGTTAAAAATGTATCTACTCCCTCTGCCTACAAATATGTATTCTTGCAAAATGCGGTTTGTAAGTTCCTCGTTCAAAGTACAAAGTAAAGTAATGATGTACGTAATGCAAGTGTGAAAGGAGAGCATTTCTTTCAGGAAGGCCATTTACAACGGTGATCACCGCCTGGCCAGACGTGGAGGACAGATCCAAGGCGGCTCACGTCGCGCGTGTCATCATCTACTTCCTGTGGTGGGTGTACTTCTCGCGCGTGTCCGGCTCCTACGTGCTGATCCTGTCGATGTTCATTGGCCTTAGCTCGCAGTACCGGAACCTGGCCATCTACTTCACCGAGATGCAGAGACTGTTTGCTGAGCCGGGGACACAGGAACACCAGGAGAGGACGCCATCGCAGCGGGGGACGACGCAATTGCAGCACAAGAAGACGGAATCACAGTTTGAGAGGACGCAATCACAACGGGAGGGGGCGCACGAGGCTGCGTTGAAGATTGGGATCAAGCTGCATGTCGATACTCTTTGGTAGTATGAGATTTATTTCTCTTTTGGGAATAAAGAACTGAACTAAACATACTAGGTACTTTAATTGTTTACAGTTAGCTTACTAAACTTCAAATTACAGGTGCGTGGAAGAATGCCAGAAGATTTACAGCATCATTTTCAGTGCTCAGCTGATCATGACAATAGCAGAGCTGGTGTCAGTCATGTCTCAGATGATGGTGAATATCCTCTTCTATGATGATGATATGATGATTTAAATTACTACGTGATGATAGAAGATCGTGCGTCCATTCAAGGATCATGAGGCCTATTTAAATTCTCCATTGTTTCGATTCGATTTTTTATTAAAAAACAGATCCTTTGTCCGACTGTTTACCAGATTGCTTTTATGAGGAACCTCAATGTTGGTAACCTCTTCCTCTGAGTGAAATAACTTTAAATCACATCAAGCGTTTAGAGATTACCTACATTTAAAAAATCTATCTGAAAAGTTGCCATGTCCCGTACATGTTAGGTACCCACAAAAAGCGGTCGCTCCCGAATATGGCTTATTAGTTAGCCATGCACGAGGGTGCTTTGCTGACTGCAAGCCAGGCTGATGTCACTACGATCATCTTTCGCAGATGTAAACAAACAGGCCAAAAGAATTTAAGGTTTACTATACAAACTACTAAATTAATTTATGTTGAAAGAATACCATCGTTTCATATCTTAACGAAGGACTTCATCAGGGTACGTGAGGTTCGTGTCGCGCTCTTTCAGCGTCGCAGCGCACACGCTCGTGTTCTTACACAAACTAGGTTCGTAGTTAACCCGCTTACATTCATAATGAATTGAAGTTTTGTTTGTGTTTCAGACATCGGAGCGAGATCTTGTGACCATGGCCGCCGTTGTATCAACGACTAGCGGAACATTGATCAGCACGGGTTTTCTCATGTGGAACGCGGGGGATGTCACCGTTGAGGTCATAAGTCATAAGCACTCAAATTGATTTATTTGTTTCTTTCAAGGGTCCCGTACCCGAAGAAAGAAACGGGACTCTATTCCTAAGCATCTACTGACTGTTCGTGCGTCCATCAGCGGGCTATGTCTCATGAACCGTAAAAGGTTGATAGTTGAATTTTTCACAGAATGTGTAGGTTATACTATTGCCTTAACTACAACAAATAATAAAAATAAATATTGTGTGTAGTGGGGGAACGCTGCAGATATTAACACCGTATTTGTACTGCAGAAGAGGGCTGTTCGAGCTATCTATAACATGGGTCCTAGAGAATCCCTGCGTGATAAATTCAAAGAAATAAATATAATGACAGTACCATGTCAATATATTTATGAAAACTTATTGTCATCATCATCATCATCATCAGCCCATACACGTCCACTGCTGGACATAGGCCTCCCCCGTACGACGCCACAAATAGCGGTCCTGAGCCGCCTCCATCCATCGACTCCCTGCGACCGCTACGAGGTCGTCGGTCTCCCATGTAGGGGGGGATTTGCCATAATCACCACGCTTGGCAGGCGGATTGGTGATCGCAGTGTTGGTGTTTAAAAATACTCAGAAGGAAGCTGCTGCCCTTCCTCTGGTAGGTTCCCTTAGTCGGCTTTTACAACATCCACGGGTTGAGTTGGAGGGGTCGATATGCGTACGCCGCGACCCCACGGGTTAAACTTATTGTAAACTTATTGTACACTCATAGAAATATCGATCAATTCCCTAAAAATTGCAACATACATAATGTAAATACTAGAAATAAGAACAAACTCGCTTTGCCCAAAACTAGGCTGCACAAGACTAGTGTATCTTTTAAAGGGAAATGTATACGCTTCTACACCAAAACTCCGAGTGAGTTGCAAAAATTATCATAAATAAATTCAAACAAACTATCAAACATATCCTTTGTAAAAAGGCTCTTTACAAAATATCAGATTATCTAGTCTAGGTACATATCGAAGCGACCGAAATAAAAAAATATCACTTGATTTCCGTGTAAGTGTTTAATTTTAAGAATTTGACCATTTCTAAGTGTACATTTATTGTATTCACAGAAATAAAGAATTTTGACTTGACACCCAGCGGGATATTGGAGGAGCTGATCATGTCAATGACTATGATTTAGTATTTTTATGTTATGAGTTATGATAGGACCCATGCTTATGACCCAAGTAGGTAAATTAAATAACGCCTCAGAATGACAATGCAATGTCATTCTCAGGCGTCATACTTGTCAGAAGCAATGTACGCGTGTGGCTGGCACGCCTGCTCTGGATCCTCGTCAGCACGCACCAGGAAGCTGCTGGCTCTGGCTATGATGCAGGCACAGGTAACTGACTGTCCTTCGGCCCAAGGTTGCCCGGAAGATATCATTCTTAGCGTTGCGAACTGGTGTAGGGGTTAATAAATTTTAACCCCTAAACCAGTTCGCATCGCTAAGAACGATATCTTGAGATTTATTTCATGTCTAAACGTACAGTCCGTTAGATTACAAGACATGAATAAATTAATACTAACCTGTGTTTTAATTTGCAGAAACCGGTAGTTTTCCTGGCTCTGGGTTGCGTAGAAATCTCATACCAAACATATTTATCGGTAGGTAACTAATAAAAGACAGATAAATAAAAACGAAAAAAAATTGCTGGACAATCCACACAGCGTCATCTACCCCACAGATGGACCACTTTTTACCGATATACACAGTCTATACAAATAATTAAAATTGTGGTCTGAACGTCAAATGTTTTTTATTTGTTCATTTCAAGTTTTTCGGTGGGAAGGAATTTATTATAAGAAAAAAGGATTCTGGATGTCTGTTCAGTTGCCCCGGCTAAACTCTATAGTGGCTGGACCGATTTTGACGGGACTTTTATTAGCAGATAGTTGATTTTAAAAAGAGTATTCATGAAAAAGAATAAGGGGCCCACACAGCAAATCTAGAAAAATCCCATGAAATTGTAAATGCTACGCGGGCGAACCCGCGGGCATAGCTGCTGGTAATAGTTATCTTAAGTAATGTTACTGAATATGGTTATATTATATACATAGATTATATACTACCTGACCCGACAGACGTTGTCCTGTCATAAAAGTAAAACAACTGACAGTTCTTTCAAACGTGCTTAGCAAAGTGTATATAGTATAGTGTATATAAAAGTGTATATAACTCTGGGTTTTTTTTAATTAAAGGTTGTCGTGAAGTTTTCTTAAATGTTCTAAGTTCTGCGCAATTTTTTTTTTAATTATTTAATATAAGGACCTTCTACGAAATTTTAGAAAACATTTTAAAAAAGATGAATGGATTCGGTAAATCCGTTCTCAAGTTATAGCGTGACCAGGAGAAACCCCTATTTCTCCTCCATTTTATATATTTGATGTAAAATTTGTTTATTTTTCTTTCAGATAGTCAAGTCATCTTACAGCGTGTTTTCAATGATGTACTAATTAGCTACCTATGTAATAATAATTATTATATTATACTTACAATTATGAACAATAATGAAAATTCCGAAGTTTTTTTTATTAGTTCTTGGGATTTAGATATGAGATTCTCAATATAGGACCAAAAGTGGTTGTTCACAATTTTATTTTTATATTTTACTAGCTGACCCGCCAAACGTTGTTTTGCCTTCAACCCTTATCACTTAAGGGTATGGAAAATAGATAGTAGCCGATTCTCAGACCTACTGAATACGCATATAAAATTTGGTACAAATCGGTAAAGCCGTTTCGGAGGAGTACGGTAACTAATATTGTGACATGGAAATTTTATATATAAGATAGACAAACATATATGTATAAAGGTTATAAACTTAAAAAAATACTTATATAATACATAAACTAGCAAAGTTCTGAATATCTCCTAAAGGAAATTATTTGTGATGTATTAAAGGTACCAGCTTAATCTGATTAATTATTGATTGTGTTTTTTTTTATTAAGGACTCTCCTTTTGTATTTTGTTTTTAATAGAATAAATAAATATTCATCACCATAATATTGAACTGTGTGTTTTGTGAGTTTTGTGCAACTGGGTGTAGCTCGCATAAGGTAGCTAATATATGTATGTATATTTACAGGGAGCAATTATTGCTGGCGCTTGCGCTTGCAGTGTTTACAGTAGTATAATTTTTACATTTGCGTAATAATCAAAAATTATACTTTTTAAATAGCAAGGTAAATAGTGCGTTCTTACAAGATTATTATTACAATACCTATAGACAAGACATAGTCGGCAACAAAAATACATAAATACATTTAAAATTTTAGATCAACGCTTAGTAACCGCTATTCGTGGCGTCTCTTTTTGAGGGAGGCCTATGTTCAGCTGTGGACGCATACGGGCTGATGATGATGTTAATCGTTTTGTTAAAGCAATGGCATAATAGTACATTGTACACCTAGGCGAGAACGTGCCTAATTCCTATCGAGTGTGTCATTTGAGTCTAAAAACACACAAGGTAGGAATCGCACTTTCTGCCGAGTGATACATAGTGCATTATACTATACTTTCGAGGAAAATAAAAAGCAGAATAAATATTTTATTTCTAGCGGTGTTATAAAACTTTCACTATCACTCGACGACATTCTGTAGAATTAATAAAATTGCCTACATCAAATTCAAAATTAGAAGACTTCCTGCGCCAGCCAGTAATCACTTGGGATCGGAGGTGGGCGTTGCGACCTGCGACATAGTATTTTACTTCTGCCGGTCGCATCGCTTCCTATTTTTGTTATTTGCACCACAAGTATGTTCCTATAATAAATACTTTTTATCTTTTTTTTATCTTTAGTGACAATTAAATAATATAAGCGAATCTTTTTTCACAATATTGTTCGGAAATCGGAAGAGGCAAGCGGACTTGGAGTAAAAACTTTTTGTCGTTTGACCTGTAATGAAAATAACCATAGCTACCGGCCGATCTTTTAGGAAATAAAAAAAATAACTCGTTAGAAATGGATTTCCATAGAATCAGAATCAGAATCAGAATCAATAACTTTATTTCTTTAGGCTTACAAAATAAGCACTTAGACAAGCCAAAATTTATACTATAAACATAGTTATTGTTATCAAATAAGAAATAAGGTGTTATTGATATTCTCTTCACTTCAATTTTTTGTCCACTAGTGGAAGAAGTGAAAAAGAAACCACTAGCACATTATAATATCACTTATGTGTCTAATACGTAGTTATTTTGCCTATCTAAATCTAAATTTAATGCGATTTAGATACATGTCAATATTTCTATAAAGCTAAACTAAACATTGAATTTCTTACATACTACTGACAGTGCGGAACGGAGCGACATCTGGCCAAGCATTAACATCATTGATGTAATCTTCTATGGAGTAAAAGGCCTTCCTGATAAGATTTTGTTTAATGTACTGTTTAAATTTACGAATAGGGAGTTCAGTTGCTTCAGATGGAAGCTTATTATAGAACCGCACGCAATTGCCCATAAATGATTTCCCTACTTTTCGTAATCCATATGCTGGGATGTGTAATTTGTTCTTGTTTCTTGTATTTCTATTGTGAACATCACACTTTTTCAAAAAGCTATCTCTATTTTTGTGCGTATACATTAGATTTTCATAGATGTATTGCGATATTACTGTCAAAATATTTATTTCTTTAAATAATTCCCTCAAAGAGTCGCGCGGCTTTAATTTATAAATTGCGCGTATAGCCCTTTTTTGAAGAACAAAGATAACCGACATCCAGGCTATCTTTGAGCTGCCTTTCCCCAAAGCAAAATACCATAGGACATAATACTATGAAAGTACTGAAATAAACTAGGTTAGTTTATTTCAGTTACTTTCAGCTGTATACAGTTTTCCCTCCCGCTAAAATGCGTGAGTAATGAAATTCCATAGAGTTTTTCTTCCCGGATTCCTATACGCCTGCAATGACTTACTTTCTATCTTATATTTGGAAAAGGAATAGGCAACTTTCCGAGCAGGTGTAGTATAAAGACTCTTCTAGGTAAGATGGCCTCTGCTTTATTTCATTTTATACCACATACGTCATCCTAGTGTGGATCCTAGAGTGGCCTTTTTGCATCTCCGTAAGATCTAAGTGGCATCAGTTCGGCTGGGAGCCAGCCGAGCATTTCGTGTATGGCTGAAGAGCCTATCCGGGAGCGACAGCATCGGCCACATCTAGTATATAAGGAACCCGTGGCTGGCAATGGGCTAGCGGCACGATCGTGTCTAGTGTCCGCTTATAACGTGGCTAATTATGTATACTAGGCTAATAGGCCTTGTCGTTAGCACAGCTGCCTTGCATTATCGCCCTGCTGAAGCAACGGCGGCGCTTATGATGGCTGGGACATGTGCACAGGATAGACCCCTCTAGTTTACCGAGGAAAACCCTTCCTACAGAAGTATCTAATGCAAATGCAACGTACGTAGGGACTTATTTCCTTATCAGGTATTTAGAATTTTAGAAGAAAACTTGGTAAATACATACTATGTACCTAGATGACTAAACTATTACCTACTCGAACAATAAACTAACAGTGATTTGGCATTATTATTTATCTTTACAATGGCAGTCAAATCCGAAATATAATTCATACATAAAGTTATTTCATGATTGAACAAAAGCCTTTTTCGCGAATGAGTGGAATCATATTTGGCACATTGAATTTTTATATAGCCACTTATTTCGTCTTTATGGAATAAAGTGTCTTAGAATCCTGTTAACATATTTACACCTACTGTGAATGATAATATTTATACATATTTATTATGTTTGTGTATAGTTTCTTTTTATGGCTTTGACATGAAAGTAATGAAAAATTGCAAAAGACGTTATCTTTTATTGCTACGCTGATGTTTTTCGTGAGGTTCCTCGTTTAATAATAATTGAGTTTATTTATAATTTTCATAAAATTATCTAAAAATGAACACCATGCGTCCGACGGATGTCTTTCTTTATAGTACTTGATTCCAGATATCTTATTGCGTTCATATTGTACATGGTAGGTCTTAAAACAGGTTTGTTACAGTTTCAACATGAGCAATAGCTTTGTCAAAAGTGTAGAAGGATTTTTTATAAGCATTATTAAGGTCTCCTTTATTACTTTTGACTGTACCTACACCTGCAGCATAAAAATGCATCGCACAACAAGTATGCGACTCAGGTAAATTAGGCAAATAAGCGACCTCCTTTTGGAAACACAGCCTGTTGATTAGGAAACAACGAAAATGCCAAAGAGCGTGTTAGGCAACTCACTACGAAGGGATCGCGGCAAGGGATTTGTTAAATAATAGTAATTATTCATACTTAGGAATAAATAAATAATGCTAGACAATGCACACAGTATCACCTAGCCCTAAGCTAAGCTATTCTTCTTAAGTCTGCTATCGCATATTTTATTTGAAAGTTCACAAAAGAATATTTTATTTACTTATCTGGAAATTAAGAAATGATAACTGTAAAATGTAATAAGAAATAAATTAAAAGTATTTATCTGATTGCTTAATATACTATTTTCAAAAAGCTGAGACGATGAAACGGAATCCTTCCGTTTTCCTATGCCTTTCGGCACCGGAACCCTAAAAATTCTAATTTTTATGCGTTCTTAAGTATATAGTTCCTAAGCATCACCTTTTTCGCTGCATTCAGTTCGAGAGTCAAGTAGACTTCGACTAAATAAGAAGAATAATAACATATAGTTATAATATGTAATAAAAAGTTATATTATAAAGTTACCCCTTTCGTGCTATATGTTGGACTGATTAGTTGGCATTCTAAAACAATAAGAAGATTCAAAGTTATATTATACAGTTGCCCTTTTTTGTGATCTACATTTGGAATGATTAGTTGGTATTCTAAAACAGTAGATATAAATGCAACCAGCGGTACAGGTATAGAAGATATGACGGTGTAAAGAAATCCTAACAGGTATGTACATAATGTATAGATCAGAAGCTTAAACTATCTTTACCTAGTCTGTAATTTTGTAATTTTCGTTTATTGGTAAAATATTACATGGTTTTGGTACATAGTGTCTTAAATCCTAAGTTAGGTTTGACTAGACACTAGATTAGACTGACTACGTTGTGCTGTCCGAAAATACAGGTTAGATCTAGTATATTAAATATCTACATTTTTAACTACTTTAAGAGAACCTTTGTGAAGAAAACTAAATGATTTATTTAAAATTTGCAAGAACTTTATTACTATAAAGTAGGTATCGTATATAGTCAACTTATAATTTTAATTTCAATCGGTGACAAATGAAGCTTTTTCAATCAAGTACGAGTCGGACCCGCGAACCGAGGGTTCCGAACAAACTTGTTATCATGAGCAAAGAATGTTGGATTGTTTCCAATAATTGTATTTACGTCATGAACTTGCTGCTTTTTCAGTAAGCAATAAGTAAATTTCATGATTCCAGGTCAATCGGTTGTACCCTATAGGTTTTGTGTTATTAAATTTCCTTGCGATTGTCAAAATAATTATGACAGCAAGCGGCTGTATCTTTCCATTGCGTTTATTTAGACGTTTGAATTTTTCGTAGCCAAGATGTTACAAATTTGAGTACCTATGTATATCGTCACTCGTTCCTGAGAATTGGAAAGAAAAAGAGATTTTGTAAACATAAATAAATAAAGTTATTGAAATCTATACTCTGAAGGTTGACATTTTTACAGAATGTTTATTAAAAATAAAGAAGGCTCCCATCCCATGCATTTTTTTTTATTGTTTTTGTTATTTTAGCTCTATTTTTGTCGAGGTTGTAACCGTAATAGGTAGACAGTTGAAATGACAGGATGTGTTGCTGCTATAAAATAAAAAAATAATAATGAAGAAGTCCAACGTCCATACCAAGTTGAGTAACGATCACCTGTGATAAGCAACATCAGGCGCAGTCAGTCCTTGGATGTCGTGATCACGCGATGTTGGCTTTTTTGCTCTTTTCGATAAAAAAAATCTTATATGGTTCTTTTTATGAAATAGTCATATAAGATGGTACGAAACCCCTGTATGCGAGTCAACTTGCATTGGTCGGTTTTCTATTGTAGTGTAGGTATCGTCATTGGCTTATATACATATAACAAATGAGACAATATTAACAGGCTTTGATATATTTTACGATTGATTTATATAATTATGTGCCCGACCGTGAGTGTACCCCAACAAAGTTAAAATCACCAGTTAAAACAGTATAATAATGCGCCGTTATTTTTTAGGCGCCTACTTTTTTGTAGCGCTCTCAAGTATGTAGGTAGCAATTTTATATGCGAATTAGTTTTAAAGGGTTCCGCACCCGTGTTTATGTTTAAAAATGTTCATAGTTTACTTAACTAATGGTCACAAATCGGTACGGTAATAAAATGGTCGACTTGGCTCTGCTCGGGATCATTCCAATTTTTACGGTGGCAGTATTACTACTATTGCCATACATGGCATAATTTTACAGTTCCGATTATATGATTGGTTGGACAAATCGGGATTATTTTGGTACTATTGTTTTTTAACGGTATTTAAACTTTGGTAATTTCCCAACTTCATGGTCGACGGTAGTAAAATGGCTTATGGCTGCGGTATGTTATGGTCCGCTAACAAATAAAACCGTTCAAAAATTACGAACTGTACCCTAATTAATTTATAGATCTAGATCTCCTCAACAGGTACCCAGTTGGTAATAATAAAGATTGTTTAGAGGTCGGCATTGACCGAAATGTAGTAAACATACATACCTATGTACAGCTTTTTTCTTTGTTTGTTTCTATATTATACGAAAAATTAACGAAGTTGATAACTTAGGTAAAATTGTGTGTGAACTTCAATTGCTGATTTTTGAAGGTATGTAAAATCACACTTATACAGGGTGCCTGCAATTTTCAAAATAGGTGTAACTACATAAAAAATTATTGACGAATAAGTTTGAAAACTGGTTACTCACTGCTTCCCTATTGGCAGCCGATTGAAATTTTACTTTCCATGAGTGGTTGTTTCACTTCCTATCGTACTAATATTATAAACTAGCTGCTGCCCGCGCCTTCGCCTGCGTTTTATCGGGATAAACATAGCCTATATGTTATTCCAGGTGCCAAACTATACCCATAACAAATTTCAGCCTAACCCGTTCAGTAGTTTTTGCGTGTTTTTTTTATCCCAATTAAACGCGGGCGAAGGCGCAGGCAGCAGCTAGTAAATTATATAGTTTGATGTCTAATGGAAGGTACATAATTTAAGGGTTAAAAATTCCAATGTCCAATCAAGCATATTGGGATGAAGTGAATTAACCGAATGAAACCTTATTATAACACCCTCGGCTTACCTAGATTTTGTAAACAGATATTGGCATTCAAATAGTAATATAGAGTAGTAATAGATAATACCAGACTCTTGTAAACCGCACTTCCGCGAGCTTTGAATCTTGACCTTAACTTCTATTACATACTAGAAATACCTAACTAAATTTGTAAGAAAGTACCCTCATTTCTTTCATAAAATAAATGAACACTCGCGTCGATATCAGCAAACAACAAACATAATCTTGTAAAACCTAAATCAAAATTAAAAATACATTAGAATAGTCCACACTCAATGGCGGTAAAAATATATAATAAAAATCCAGACAAGATTAAAAGTCAAGAAAATAATAATATTTTTGATATTAGGTTAAAAGAGATGCTCTTGGAAAAATGCGACTACGAATTCAATTAATTTATATGTGATACTTTGGTGACTTGTAAATAGAAATTTTTACATTAATTTTGACTGACGTAACTTTCATACCCTATTATTAAATTGGGTATCTGGCCGTTTCCCATTGCAAGACCCTAAATGGGTACATAATAATATATTGTGTATAAATTGTTCTCTAACGTAGTCAATAAGTTCTGACAAATAATATGACGCAATAAATAAATGAATATGAATATGCGTATACCGTGATCCAAGAAATAAGTTCAAGCGAAAAATATAATACACCGCCACTTGCATCATGCTGTGCTTAGCATGGTGATACATTGATAATGTATGTACGTAGTATGCCTAGTTCTTCAAATGTGGTCTGGCGGGGCGGAGACATCACGTCGCGTCGGATGTTTTGCAATCCCTAATCCTAGGTAAAAAAATAAAATTCGCATTTCATAAACTTTTGGCTTTATAGGTTATATTAGTAGGATATACGGATGATCCTGTTATGCCCTAAGAAGGGCGTGTAAGCGCACTAACACTGTTTAGCATTGAACGTAAGCTTCAGTCGACATGCTCGAGACCTTTCAAGGCCCCTATCCCTTTAAATGGGCTGATAAGAGAGAGAGTTTAGTTTAAAAAAAAATCTGGCGTCAAATAATAATAATAATTTAGTTTTTCCCAGCACAACCGACGCGACGTCGATCGTTCGTGAGGGATATTTTACACGTGTTTTTTTTGACTTGTCTTTTTTGGCTCCTAAGAGTTGTTATAAAAATAAAAAAAATCCCTAAAGTGCCGGTTGTAAAAGGCTTTACGAAACATTTTAATTCATCATCATCATCATATCAGCCCATACACGTCCATTGCTGGACATAGGCCTCCCCCATACGACGCCACAAATAGCGGTCCTGAGTCGCCTCCATCCATCGACTCCCTGCGACCGCTACGATATCGTCGGTCCATCGAGTGGATGGTCTCCCATGTAGAGGGGGTTTTGCCATAATCACCACGCTTGGCCGGCGGATTGGTGATCGCAGTGTTGGTGTTGAAAAATACTCAGAAGGAAGCTGCTGCCCTTCTTCTGGTAGGTTCCCTTAGTCGGCTCTTACGACATCCACGGGTTGAGTTGGAGGGGTCGATATTCGTAAGCCGCGGCCCCACGGCCAATTCTAATTCAATTACATTTTAATTAATTATATGTAATTTATCAATCTAGACATTTAATCTTTACCATTTCAGACAATTATTCAGAGAAGATACCAAAATGATATTAGCTGCAGAAGTAAGTAAGAGCATCACCAATATACATTCTATACACATTTTAAATACCTAGTTCCGTAGGTACTATCACAGAATAACATATATATTTACTTATATAGGATACAGGATGGTTTTTTGAGAAGGGCATTGATGTCCAAATCTGAAACCACGAGAGTTAGAGAAAATTCCTGAAAGGAGTCATGGCCACGATTATTTTAGCAAAAACTAATAACAGCATATTATGCTGTTATTGGTTTTTCGATAAAAATTAAGATTAAGATTAAATTCGGAATTAAATCTCATGTTTTTTTTCTATAAACAACACAGAGGTACAATTTCACCGTTTGCTGCAAAACTAAGTTCAGCTTGAGTGAGTTCAAATTGCTAATACATATTGTGTGACAGTCTTGAACTCGGTTTAGCGCTTGAACCGGATCAAATTTACGTCGGTGAAATGTGCTGAGTGCTTAAACCTCTTAGAGCGCTTGAAGCGCTAAACTAAGTTTATCTTATATTGAACACGTTCAATTGCAACGGTGAAATTGGACCTTATCATATCAGCCCATACAAGTCCACTGCTGGACAAAGAGCTCATCCACACGACGCCAAAAAAAAAATTGGACCTTAATTGATCACAAAAACCGAAACATTATAAAACACAAACCTTTTTAAACAAATAAGCTAAGTTCCCACGTTTTTGAAAGATGAATAAGCGTCTTAATTTTGTTTTTCAGGAATGCGGCTGCCCTATAGTAGTAGAGGGAGCGTCGCTGGAGAACTCTCCCATTTGCGGGGGCACTATACTGTTCATGACGTTACTGCAAGGTATATTATAATATTTCTAATTTATCTTCTATGATATAACGTAGTATGACTACTTAGTAGGTATTAGCTTGCTAACGCAGAGAACAACAAATCGGCTCCCAAAGTTAAAGATGGCATCGTCTATTAAATTTTTGTGATATCTTAATTAACACCAGTGATCGAACGGGGACACTATGTCCCCATTATTTAGGGTTCCCGAAGGGTGAAAACGGGACTCTATCCTACTAATATTATAAGTGTTGAAGTTTGTATGTATGGATGAATAGATATTTGTTACTCTTTCACGCAAAAACTGCAGAACCGATTAGGCTGAAATTTGTTATGGGTATAGTTTGGGATCTGGAATAACATATAGGCAATTTTTTATCCCGATAAAAGGCGGACGAAGGCAAGAGCAGCAGCTAGTTAATTATATTACTAGGCTTCCGCTGTGTGTCTGTCTATCCGTCTGTCTGTTCGTTGTTCCTTCAGCGGGCTGTACCTCATGAACCGTAATTTAAAAGGTAAACAGTAAAAATGTTAGGTAGACAGAATGTGTATTTTTCTTACTACAACACAAGTAATTAAAATTCGATCACTGGTGTATTGACATGGACCAGTTGAGCTATCTGTAGATTGTTTGCAACAGTCTGCAGTTAGTTCAATTGTTTCAATTGTATATACTAGTTTAATTTGTTTATATTATTTGATTGTTAGATTCTTTGTCAATAAAGATTATGAAATTAAAAAAATGAAATAAATATTAGAATAACGAACGCCTGCTGCCATACAAATTTTATTTGCAAGGTTTTCTGTGGGGCCGCTGTGACATCGCCCAGCCCTGCAAGAGGATCGTCTCCGTCGACAGAGTGGATGAAGAGTACGACTTCATTGTCGTCGGTGCGGGTTCAGCAGGGTCTATTGTTGCGGGGAGGTTGACGGAAAATGACAAATTTAGTGTGAGTTACACCTATACCATTTTCATTTATCTTCGAATTGTGTAATTTCACAATGTGATTGGAATTAAACTGTATAATAATCTCCCATTAAATATAAAATCTATTGAAAATTACCATAGCTTCGTCTTTAATGTCAAAAATCTTTTATTAGAGAAAACAGTGTATAATATAAAAGAGTATTTGGAAAATAAGTACAGCCATTTCAATGCCAAAAGTTTTAAATTTAGTAAAAGAGTAATGAGTAAAAGAGTGCCCCTTTACACCACACAAAGCGTGTATAATTTGACAAGTCAAAGGTTATATTTATAGAACAGTATTAATTTAAAGGTACATAAGGTAAGGACATATTTGCCAATAAATTAATAATTCTATTTTATTATTATTCTATTTTGCGAAAACAAGGTTTTTGCGTTTTTAGAAAACGTAAACCGACTTCAAGTACCTGAACCTACCTCTTGATTACGCTGCTCTTTGCCATGGAAATTGTTTGTTAACAGTCATCGTGATAATTTGATTGTTTTCAAAAACCTACTAATCGACATAGAGTACTATTTTAATTCACCAACACGACATATCTTGTTTAGTTTCGACCAATTATTGTACTCAAATAATTTGATTGTTTTGAAAAAACTGAAAACCGACTTCTAATGTCCCTCAATTTTACTTTTACACTGTGTTTAAGTTTCGCGGGACCAATAAATAGGTACCTACTAATCGCCGGTAATAAACATTTTGTGGGACCTCGGGGGCTCGGGATCTTTTTTGACGACCGATGTGGAGCGGCGGGCCTGCGACACAATAGGTTGCGTTACGTATATTTGGATATCTTGTACCACGCTCTATCTACCTTCCCACGGATGACCTGCTTAGTACAGTACCTTTATTTCTGTTGTTTTAGCTAGTACACCGTACTCTCTTTGTATTCTACCTAGCAGCAACTGGACGTTTATTTCAGGCGCTACTGCTAGAAGCTGGCGGCCCTGAACCGATAGGTTCGAAAGTGCCCGCGTTTTACAGAACCTTCTGGACCAAGAAGGAGGTGGATTGGGACTACTATACGCAGCCCGGTGACTACTGCCTGAACAACGGCGACAAGGGATGCTCATGGCCACGAGGGAAAGTTTTAGGTAATCACTGAATTATACCACAGCTCTCTGTGCCCTGGTTGGGTTTCCTTTCTCGTTATAGCTAAAACGTCATCGAGGTGTTAAATTTTTGTATGGGATTTGCGTAGTTCCATGTCTGCATACTAGAGGCGCTCCACCAGTGATGGCGAATGGGATTTTTATTTCGATTATTCGACAGGAGATGTTGATGGCTATTGGAAATAGACGTTAGAGTAAAAGGTAGGTAAGAGGATAACTTAGTACCTACAGGAAGAGTTACAATAGTTTCAGTGGGATAGCTGCTATCAGAGCTCTTGTCTAGAGTCTTTTTTGCGGCTAAGTCGTCAACCGATCTTGTCCCTTTTAAACCGATTTAAAAAAAGGAGTAGGTTTTATGTATGTATGTAAAACTCTTGAGTATTTTTGCCGATTTTACAGTGAATTATGGACCGATGTTGATTTTTTTTTGCCATTATATAAAAAAAACCTGATTTTTTTCCAGTCCTATAAACTACAAAAACAACACTCAAATATTAAGGAATTTTAAGTCAGCTTATGTGAATAATTTAATAGTTTTTTCAAAACAATCAAATTGTTCTCATTGTTGTTTTGTTTATTTCCTACAATCTTGCTAGTACATACCTAAAAACTTCGTAGGAGCACTTGGTTTCCACCTCTATAGATCATGTGGTCTCCTTGCAGGCGGAACAAGCGTCCTGAATGGTATGATGTACCACCGAGGCCACTCCGCGGACTACGACGACTGGGTTGCCGCGGGGGCCACGGGCTGGTCCTGGAAAGAAAACCTGAAGTACTTCGACATGACGGAAGGCAACCGGGAGATCGGCTCAGTCGTCAGTGAGAAGTATCATTCGGACTCTGGACCTTTGCCAGTGCAACGGGTAAGTGTTTACAGATTTACTTTTCCACTCATTTTACCTGAAGTTTTTATGCAACGCTCGTTCGGCAGTACGGGGAAAGAAGGCGCTCGCAACGAGCATCGAGACAACAGACTTATATCTCGATATAGTTCTGTGAACGAGACTGATTTTATCACACGGCAACGTAGCATGCTCGCTGCGAATGATACACCTTAACACTGGCAGAGAATATTATAATAATACTAGCTGACACAGCAAACGTTGCTTTGCCATCGACCACCGCGATTATTACAGTACTACCTAATATCGCTATAAAAAAAATAGGGTTTGGTACTAGAAAGGTAAAAATTGAGGGTTAAATGTATGTTTTAATGACAAATCAATAAAAATATAATAATAAATTTAGCAAAAAAATTAAAAACAGATTAAGAACTTTACGCCTGTGTACTTATACGACAACTCGGTTAGGTATCTAAAACGATATATTTACATAAATGCTCGAAACAGCTGTCGACGCCGCGTCATCAATTGTCAGTTTTTACCCGACTACCAAAGGGCGGGGGTTATGATTAAAGGCAGCTTCCGGTGCGCTGCAGCAAACTGCTGGAATAACATACCACCTATACGGGATTCACAGTGTTTTCATACTTTTAGGGCTAAATTAAAACAGTTAATTTCAGAGCCCCAAAAAAGCACTGAAGATCTTTAAAATTAAATATCTATTCCGTAGTGTGGAAGCTTTACTCAGAGTTCTACCATCGCTGCACTCTCTCTAGTCTAAGGCCACTGGGCATATTTAGCCTTTTATATTTGCTGCTTGTTCCTTGTAGCTATTTTTTATTACAATTTGTGAATTGTTTGTTTTAGATTTTTGTGTTTTTAACGAGTTATTGTAGGTATAGGTACATTGTATTGTAAAAATTTAACTTTACGGGATCTTTTCGTGTTTCCTGTGTATTCTGTATGTATTGTGTTAGTGTACGTGACGCGTTGGTTTTGGTTCCGACAGAAGATCGACTGCTATACGCAATATAATGCTGAGTGGGACGCCATTTTATATGAATTACATTTAAGTTTTCTTATTCCATAGCTAGTAGTTATGTAGTTCTTATATGGTTCTAAATAATGAATGTGTAAATAAAGATTTTCTTATTTTTATTCTCTTGTTATTCTTGTTCATCAACATGGCGTGATCAACACCGCAACAAAAATGTCGACCGTAACATGTTAACAGCAATTCAGCAACATGCTTATGCAACCATGTTTACAAACAAATATTTACAATGAATACGGAGCTTTGTGTTCCCCAAACCATATCTTGTGTTGTTTCTAGTTCAACCACCAGCCGGAGGCGATGTATGCGCTGATGGACGCGCTCAATGAGACCGGCCTGCCTCTCATCGCAGACATGAACGACCCCACCACGCCTGCCGGTTTTAACATCGCGCAGACCTTCAACCTGTGAGTGAACTGTCTCTCTTCAACTCTATCAACTGTTCAGCCCAGTTTTCACCACGAGCGGAGCGGACACCTTAATGACTCCGTTCAACTCGCTATACTAAACTGCATCTTGTATTTCCACCATCAAGTAGTCGAGCGGAAAGGACTGAGGGAGCAGTAAGCGTTGACATGACGCTCCGCTTTCTCCGCGAATTCGTTCTTTAGGAGTTAGTCTTACTTCGGACCTCAAACAGATGCAACGCGCGAGCCCAAGTGGAAATTCCAAATAATTGAATAATCTAAGAAAAAACCAGAAAATTTGGTTTTATGTTTTCGATTTTTCCATCCACTCTGTAATTGAGTACTCATTGAACGGACTAAAGGTATACTAACAGTCTAAATGTAATACAGTAATCGCTTCTATAGTAGAATGTTCTCGCAGTGATGGTCAGCGCTACACGACTGCTCGCGCGTACCTCCTCCCACAGTCGGAGCGGCCGACTCTCAGCGTGCGACTGTACGCGCGCGCCACTAAAGTCATCTTCGAAGGCAAGCGCGCGGTGGCCGTGCAGTTCCTAGACGAAAATACTGGGGAGAGTTACACTGTTCGTGCTAAAAAGGAGGTTTGTTCATAAAATATACTAATCATCGGTCCGTATTAAGCTGGGTACTGACTATTGTTACAGGGCGTAATGTAACGTGTCACACAGCGACCTTTCGTCCAGTCAGTACGAGGATAGAGGGCGCCCGCAACGAGCAACGAGACAGAATTTTGACGTTTCATGCTCGCTGCAAATGGTACATTACGCCGCGTAACGGCGTAACATACTTGTACTCATTTTTATTCGCCGGGGGTGGGTACACTTGGATAGGTACGTCTACTTCTGCTAGGTATATCTACTCCATCGAAGATATTTTTTCAACATAATTGTGACATAATAAAAAAAAAACTATTTGTTGACATTATTCTCTTCTTTATTCTATTCTCTTTAATCCTCTTTCCCCTGAGTATCTTAAAGAAAGGTTCGAGTTCCTTTATTCTTCTAACTATCACAATGTCAGGTCATCGGATAACTTACTCCTCAAGTTTCCCACTCATTCCCAATCCTTTTATGGAAATTCCTTTAGTGTACAGGCTGTTCGTCTTTGGAACAAACTACCGGTCGATATTAGACTTGCTCCTTCCATTAACTCCTTCAAATCCAAAGTGAAGTCCCATTTCTTTTCTTCAACTGTTTAAACTCATGTATTCCATAATCTGCCTCTTCTGTATCTTTAGGTGTATGTAATTGCAGCTTAATTGGTTTCTAGATTTTTTTAATGATTGTTTTTGTTTTTTAAGTACGTATTGTATTCGTTTATTTTGTTTCAAAGTTAGTATTGTAAATATGTTTGTATTATAATATAATGGTTCTGTTTATTTAGGTACTGTCTGTGCACTATCAACCCAATTTTTCTTATATCTTCTTCTCCATCACAGGGTTGCCTGGAAAAAATCGCTCTCAGCGATAAGGCCGCCTTTTGTACTGTTCATTTTTGTTTAGATATAAGATCTTTAATTAATGTATTTATTTTCTAGTACAATAAAGTGTTCATTCATTCATTCATTATTATAAATTCTCATTGTTGATGTTATTATAATTTGTACTTTTCAATACTTATCTGTAATTTAAGGCGTTATACTTTTACTATTTGAATTTTTATCAAATCATAATTGTACCTTTTATAAGTGATGATTAAGTTTTTAGTTAATTTAAGTTTCCAGAAACAATCTATTTTGTTATTAACGAATAAATAACATTTCAAATATAAAAAAAACAAACAGCGGTGGATCTGCCGCTACTAGAGTCCTTAGGAAATCCTTAATATTATCCACATTACATGACCTCGTAGCGCTATATAGGTAATGCATTCCCTTACTGAGCAAAGGTTGCTAGGTCTAGGCTCTAGTCCCGTCGAAGTCGAAACGTTTTTGTAAGAGGTATTATTAAATTTTTTGGATAATCTTTTTAGGTGATATTAAGTGCAGGCGCACTCAATAGTCCGCAGCTACTGCTCCTCTCCGGCGTCGGTCCCAAAGACTCGCTCGCTCAACACAACATCTCACTGGTGGAAGACCTGCCCGTCGGATATAACTTGCTGAACCACATTGGAGTCACCCTCAACTTTATACTGACAGCGGTGAATGACACCTTTGTGCTGGACTGGGCTAATACAGCGGAGTATCTGCTCACCAGGCGAGGACCTATGAGCAGTACTGGACTTACGCAGGTACATACACGAATACCTTTTCTTCCTTTCGTCATATAGAAGCATCTTCTCCCTTACGATGTTGCGCCGCCGTCTGCTCCGGCTCTCAGCGACATGTACTGCTTCAGACATGTTGATGTCGAGCGTGTTGCTAATCTGGTCACACCAGCGTATTGGGCTCCTTCCTCTTGGTCTCTTTCCCTCTACTTTTCCCGTGACGATGAGTTTTTGTAGGCTGTCTCCGGGTTTGCGGGCTATGTGACCAAATAACCCAAGTATTCTGTGGAGGCACACGGATCATAGGCGCGGTTTTTGTGCAAGCTTGAGCTCCTTGAGTATTGATTGGTTGGTTCTATGCGCGGTCCAGGGAATACGCAGCATCCTCCAACACCACATCTCGAAGGCATCTACGCGTTGGCGATCTTTTTCTTTCCACGTCTCTGCTCCGTACAAGAATATGGAGAAGACTGAAGAGTTGACTAAGGTAGTTTTTGGCTTATTGCTTATATCACGGTCTTTCCATATTTTGTCAAGCTCAGACATGACATTTTTAACTATTCCAATTTGTCTGCATATTTCGTTACATATTATACAAGAACACACAAATAAATATAATAAATTCAATAATGCTGGGCAATTCGGATGATGCTTCATCATAATTATACATATTCAATTATATCAGATAACTGATATAATTCCTTTATACAATAAATTTATAACATAAATTTATAACATAAATTTATAACATAAATTTATAACATAAATTTATACAGTTAATTATTATTTTTTATTTTATTATATTTTATTTTATTTTCATTCAGGAAAACTTACAGCTAGGTCTTAAAAATAGTTATATACATAATACATGCCGGTATATACCAGCGCATGTGCTGAGGGCAAGTTAAAAAGTCTCCGCAAATTATGTACTTGACCATAGTACATTTATACTACTGGAAAGTGGTACTTTAGTCCACTGGAAAGTGGTCGCGCGCGGTCTCTGAGTCGTCCGCAGCGAATTTTTGATATGTTTTTATATTATGATTTATACAGACAAAAGACTTCTTTTCATTAACAGGCCATACAACAAAAAAACACAGCGGTGGACGTGTACGGGCTGATGATGCTGATTATGAATGCGTTTTGTCTATAAAAGTTTTTACCATAGGAACTTAAAGAATACTCGGTTTTCTCAATGCAGCAGTATTTGTACGTAACCCTATTTGCTCAAGCGACTCAGGACAGTCTACGTTACCATTGCAGATGTACATAGAAAACACCCAGGACACCCGGAAAAAATATCTGAAGATCGTACACACATTTGAAACAAGGCGAGAATCAAACCCGCAACCTCCTGCGTCGTAGGCGGATCTTCGCCAGCCGCACCACAGAGCCTCTCTGCGTGTTCAAAAAATTAATTACAAGATGGCCGATTTACTTCCATAATTTCTCAAAGTAATTATCTCTCTTTCTAGCTGACAGGCCTGGAGTATTCCAGCATAGCGAACAGGTCACGCGGACAACCAGACATGCAATTCTTCTTCAATGGGTTCTACGCGGAATGTTCTAAAAATGGCCAGCCCGACGGGCCTGCCCGGGACTGTCCCGAAAACGGAATCAAAGTCTCGTAAGATTTGTGTTGACTCGCACACGCACCATCGTGCATAACTTTTTCGCAAAAGGAACAAACTAAAACCGATTTTTAAAAAATATTGAAACATGGTAAAAACCTACATTAGCCTACTTATAAACATTCGGTGAAATTTTCTTAGAAACAATATTGTTTACTCTAAAGTTAAAAGTTCTTATTTGTGAATGGTAGCGGATAATTTAACTAAAGGCACCACGTATGAAAATGATTTGTTTTCTATAAATAACAGAGGTTTGCGTTCTACAAGGAGTGTTAGTAAATGAGAACGCAACCATATTTATTCTACATGTTGGCATCATCTTTGTGATGCTGGTTACCAAAGAGGATACAATAACTACGTAATAACTAACTGGTTACACTGATCTGTCGGACCTGTCGTTCGATTGAAATCTCACTTTATGGCAGAGTCGTAGCGAAAAGCAAGCGGTGCCATAAAAGAAGAAGTTGAAGTTGAATAAAACACGTTTGCATTTTTCAAGCTGATTTTCATACGTATTAACTCCCAAAATAAATTATCAACAATATCAGAACTAGAGTCCGTAGGAAGTTCAAGTCATCGGTTAAATGACCTCTTGGCGCAATGGATACACACATTCCCGTATCACTGAAGGTTGCGAGTTCGATTACGGTCAAGGTCGAAAAATTTTCGTTTACTATTTAATTTCTTATTTTCCCTAAATGTTTCCCAGGTTAGGCACTAATAATAACATAAAACCAACTAGACTGATTGTTGACTAGCTGACCTGGCAGACGTCCTGTCATTCAAGTCAAACAACTGACAGTTATTTCAAACGAGCTTAGCAAAGAGTATATAATGCTCTGGGGCTAAGGTTTCATTAAAAACTTGCTAATAAAGGTAGTCGTCAAGTTTTCTTAAATTTTCTAAGATTCCGTGCATTTTTTTTAATGTACGAATAAGAACCTTCTACGAAGTATTAGTTTTAAGTACTAACCTCTAGGTATAAGCCTATTAACAAAATGGATTTTATAATTATCTGAATAAATAAATTGAATTATTATTATTAGACAACATTTAAAAAAAATATGAATGAAATTGGTAAAGCCGTTCTCAAGTTACACAGGAGATACGGGGGTTCATTTTATAGTAGGTATTTAGATTTATATTTATCTTTGATGGAATATTTGAGATGATCTTGAGATTTTATAAGGCTTGGTTTCGTTTAACAGAGCAAATGCAGTCAACCTGTTACCGAAGAGCGTGGGCCGAATGACACTGCGGTCCGCTGACCCGCTGGACGCGCCGATATTCGACGCCAACTACTTCGACGACGAAACAGACATGCTGGTGGTGAAAGAAGGCATGAGGCTGCTCAGGAAGATATTTGATAGTCCGGTAGGTTATGATATTTATAACTATGTTTTGCGCTCGGCTTCTCACGCATCGTTTCCGGGTTTAAAAATTAACCTACGTACGCTTCCGACTGTTATTGTTATGGATCAGTTCACCTACCTTATAGATAGTTTGCAAAAATCTGCAGTTAGCTTAATTGTTTCAATTGTAAATAACTAGGTAGACCTAGTAGACAAATTCGAATGGGTTTTTTTCTTCGATCATAATTTTCTATGTCAATAAATTTAAACACCCAAATTAATGTTAGGTAATCCCGGCCATATGGCCTGGGTTAATGATACTTTGCATATGAAAAGTTATAGCACGATTCATTCAGTAATTTTGGCGCGAAGAAGTAACAAGCATGAGTCCATGCATTCCTTCAAACTTTCCCATTAAAAAGTACTAAATGTTAGTGTGATTTTTTCAGATTTTACAAGAGAAGTACGCAATCAAACTGGATACCGAGAGCACTGGCCGCTGTGATGACAAAAGCGAGCAGTGGTCCGACTCTTGGCTGGAGTGCATCATCAGGCTCAACACGGATCCGCAGAACCACCAGCTCGGCACCGCCGCCATCGGACGGGTGCTCAACACCGATCTGAAGGTCTACAATCTACAAGGTACCTAACATACCCTATACCCTACCTACCTACCCTACCTACCCTATAGCTATGTATGGCACACACGATAGGAATGCTAACGATGATGCACTGAGCTTGAGATATGGAGTTAATTTATTATAATAGTAACTTAAGGTTAATCACACATCTTGGCCCACCTTTCCCATTAGAAAGTAGCCTTAATATTGACTTCCGAAACAAAGGGCGTAAATACCATTTAGGGCAAAATGATTTATTGATGCAGGTTACATCATTTTTTACGCTCTTTAAATTTTGTATTTAAAATTGCGCAACGGCAAAAAGAACTTATTACAAACAATTTTTTTCTTTTAAGTTAACCATTATTTTCCAATATTCTTTACAACCAAAAAAATTACCCGTGTAAGTACAAACCGGCCACTCGTTAGCTAGCCTGACAAGCCTAGGGATTAGAAAGTAAAAGAACAGTTATTAAAAATTTTAAGTGACATTTCGGATAGTGTCCGAAGATTTTGTGTCCCCAAATGTCGGCAAGCCTATGATTTACAAGAATGATATTTAGTTAATTAGATAAGAGAAAGGTTCGTGGATCTGCCAAGTTAAATTTCACGATATTTAGTTAAGTTATTCGGAAACCGCACTCCTCTAGAGAACTTCCGTCCTCCTTAGCGCCAGTCCGTATTTTTCCGGTCCGGGAATCAGCGACAGGAACAGGGCGAGGATTGTGTCCAGCCGGGTAGAAGTAGGCGAGACTTTGTTAGCAAATAAAATTTGTAGAGGCAGTAAAATGTCCTTCTTTCCAGGTATACGGGTGATAGACGCATCTGCAATGCCGACGCTGGTGAGCGGCAACCCTCAAGGACCGATCATGATGGTGGCCGAGCGCGGGGCCGTCTTGATCCGCGAGGAGCACCAGTAGCCAGACCACACCTCACTTTAAATAAGCTCTCAAGTATCCTAGTCTAAGCCTTGGTCTACCAAAGGACCAGACCTGACCTCAGCTAGACCACGCGTCGCTTGCAGTCATAGTGTAAATCTTAACGCTAAAATACCAATGTATAAAGTATAAGAAATAAATTAATTTTACTTTTACTTTATTTTTTGTTTTCTTCCCCCAAATGTTTGAGATCAGATGAATTGTATATAAAACAAATGGTCTAACCATGAGTTGGTATGACTTCGGACCACAAACAGTTGAATCGCGCGGGCCCAAGTGAAAATTCAAACAAATCTATATTTAAAGTATCACTTCGACCCGCTCGTCGTTTGTTAAACTCAGCTTGATTTTGTATAGTTGGGAACCAAATATTTTTTGAGTAAATGAAAGTCATTTTACCCAATATTATTTATCGGTATTTTACTCAATGAAATAATACTAAGCTGCAGTAAAATTTGAGCCAATAGGCATAGGCCATAGACAATTATAGGTACCTTATTATTGTATGCAGATAGGTAAGTTTAAGAACTATTATTGTATAAGCCATCTCAAACTTCGCGACCCAAACAGTCTGTAGTTAGCTCAACTTATTATATTGTAAACAGTTCTGATTTAATTTTCTATGCATCATATTTGTATGATCCATTATTTCCGTAAATAATTCGAATTGCGGCCATTGCGGGGCTCAAGGAGAACAAAGATATTATTTAATATAAGAAATTAAATAATAAACGGAAAGATTTCAAGGATTATTAATTTTTATTAAGATATGTAATAATGATACAGAAGTAAAATATACTCATATCTTATCGGTACCTCACATTATGAGTTAACTTTATAAATTAATATTTTATCGAGTCATACATAATGTTTAATCAGATCTCTAATAAAAGATAATTATAGGATTTAAAATCATCACGTGGGTTGTCAAGTGTCGTCTGAACAAAACCCATGTGACGATTTCGTCTTCGCTTAGTACTTATAAGATCACGGAAGGATGTTTTTTACTAGTTTTTTGAAGTAGTGAAAATTTAATGGTGTATGGCGATACTACAAAAATAACAATACAGGTAGATGTCAAATTAACTTTTTATTAATCATTACAGATTATTAATCTAATGTGCAATACTGGGCAATAATTAATAACAATAGAAATAGAATAAATTCTGGTTGAAACTTAAATTACTAAAATAGACATAGAAATAATAATATTTTGGTAAAAATATAACAAAAAAAAAATAGACGTCACAAAGAACAATACTTATTGTAAATTTAAATAACAAAAACGAAAACTATGAAACATTAGAATCAGAATCAATAACTTTATTTCTTTAGGCTTACAAAATAAGCACTTAGACAAGTCAAATTGTATATTATAAACATAGTTATTAATATCAAATAAGAAATAAGGTGTTATTGATATTCTCGTCCCTTCAATTTTTTGTCCACTAGTGGAAGAAGTGAAAAACGAACCAGAATTATTATTAATATCATAATAATTGCTTTACATTTATAAGTTATAGAATTATCTTTGCACATTTCTATTCTGTGAACGAACTATTTCAACTTAAACTTATTTTGTATTCGCATTTATGATTTTATTTTTAATGTTTTGAATTTAATTTTAAATTTTTTGAATTAATTCATGTAATTACAATTCTGTACTTATCTACGAAATTCTGACATGCAAATTGGTTATATAAATAAATTGTATTTCTGTATTTCCATTTTAAAATAAATAAACCTATTGAAATTAGAATTACCTACATAAAGAAAACAGACAAAATATTAGAGCTGCTCTGCCTTACATTGTTCTCAGGGATTGTCTTCTAGTAAAAAAGCCAGATCATGCACGATTAAACAGTAGGGATGTAATAAGTTTATAGATCACAGGGCAAACAAACTTAAGAACACAATGAACCTGATAATACCACAAGTCTCCGGATTTTCTTATTGTTTTCGCTTTTCTCGCGCTGCTGACGCGCGCGGACTATCACACTTTTTTCCCTACTATTCTTCAACAGAGGCTTCACCCAACTTACCTACTTGGTTTGCATCACATAATTAAATGTAAAAAAGACATAGGGGTGAATCTATGTACTTATAAGGCATTCCTTTTGTGTCCTTGTCATAGAAGACATATAGACACGACACAATCTGTTTATCAGTTTAAAATATGATTGTTTCGTAAACTTAGATTCTCTGTCAACATGGTAGTTTCAAAGTTTATAGCAAAAATTTTCTATCCCCAGACTTCTCCACCTTTGTATGGAGATTGCATATGTTCCGCTGAGTTACCAAAAATCAAAATAAGCAAATTTTTAGATTTTTCTTAATTTTTAACTATGATAGTGGTAATGAACGGGGAAATGTATATCCCCATTTTTTAGGGTTCCGTACCCAAAAGGTGAATACGGGACTCTATTACTAAGCCTCCGCTCTTTGTCTGTCTGTCCGTACCGTACTTCAACGGAATGTATCTGATGAAACGTTAAAGGTTGAAATATTCACAAAATGTGTATTTCTCTTGTCACTACAACAACAAATAATACAAACAATTAATTTATATAACTATTTTCTGATGTCTAACATAGGATTATACCTAGCTTCAGCCTGCGGCTTCGCACGTGTATTTTCGGTATAATAAGTAGCCAACATATTATCTACGGCTAAGATCTAAATGTACGCAAAATTTCATCTTGATCTGTTCAGTAGTATTGAAGACCCTAAAGTAACAAAATAAAATTCTCGTCACTAGCTTTTCGGTTAATAATAGTAGGATAACGAATGATCTCTTCAGCATCATTATCAGCCCGTCTACGTCCACTGCTGAACATAAGCCTCCCCCAAACGACGCGACGCCACGAATATTGTTGCCATCATATTGATTTGCCCCCCATGACATCCACGGGCTGAGTTGGAGGGGTATATTCTACGCCGCGGCATGATATAAATAAATGATAAAAATAAAAATATTTTACTTCAGATAACAAACGATCCATTACTTATATTAACTTAATACCAAATTAAAAACAAGAAAAACTAAATTATATTTAAATTCAAAACCAAAATTAAAATTAAAGAGTAGGTGAAGGTGCGTTGTGCCGAGGATAATCAACCAGGGAAGTAGTTTGCCTCATTGATCATTAATGGTCTCCTAAGTCCTATTAAGGGCCTGTAACTGCGATGTCTACTATGGACGTATGCTTTAGGTGACATGCTCGAGACATGTCAAGGTCCTTTACGAAACACTTTAATTAATTATCTAATTTAACAGAACTAAACATTTAATCTTTACCATTTCAGACAATTAAACAGAGAAGATACTGAAATGATATTAGCTCCAGAAGTAAGTATGATCATCAACAATAAATATACGATTTATTCACATTTTAGATAGTTCTTTAGGTACTATCACATGTAAATATGTATAATTATATATAGTATATTTATTTTATTATATTGAATTCGTAATGAAACCACGTAGAAATTTTTCATTTTTATAAATATAACACTAAGTCCAATTTCACCGTTTGAGATTAATTATTATTATTAATAAATGATTAATTGACTAAGATAAACAAAACCAAGTTCAGCTTGATCGAGTTCAAAAGGCTAAAACATATTTTGTGACCTGACAGCTCTTGAACTTGTTTCAGCGCTTGAACCGGATCAACTTTACTCTGGTGAAATGGGCTGAGCTCGTTTAAAGCGTTCAACTGAGTTAATCTCTATAATAAATAAATTGATCGCATTCAATTGCAACGATGAAATTGGACCTTAATTCTAATCGACTTTATAAAACACAAACCTTATAAACCAAATAAGCTAAATTCCCACTTATTTGACAAATGAATAAGCGTCATTAATGTTGTTTTTCAGGAATGCGGCTGCCCTATAGTCGTAGAGGGAGCGTCGCTGGAGAACTCTCCCATTTGCGGGGGCACTATACTGTTCATGACGTTACTGCAAGGTATAATATAATAAACATATCTTCTATAATTTATCGTAGTATGACTACATACTAGGTATTTGCTTGGTAACTCAAAAACTTCATATCGGCTCCCAAAGTTTAAGATGGTATCGTCCATTTCGGTTCCGTCGGGGACATTTATGTCCCCATTTTTTAGGGTTCCGTACCCGAAGGGTGAAAACGGGACACTATTAGTGCCTCCGCTCTCTGTCTGTCCGTACCGTACTTCAACGGAATGTATCTCATGAAACATTAAAGGTAGGCAGTTGAGATTTTCACAACATGTGTATTTCTCTTGCCACTACAAAAACAAATAATAATAAATAAATATTAAATTAAAAGGCCCTTCCTTACAAATAATTTGATGTTTTTGGCTATTTTTGCGCTACTTTTATCAAGGCTGTTAGGTACAGTAAAAATTTTGACAGGATTTGTAACATATTAAAAGCTTGTTACTACAACCTTACTACAGCTATAACAAAAAATTATAAAAATAATATATTATAAATTTAATAACAAAGAAAATAACAATCAAATAATATAAACAAATTAAACTAGTATTTACAATTGAAACAATTGAGCTAACTGCAGACTGTTGCAAACAATCTACAGATAGCTCAACTGGTCCATATCAATACCAGTCGGAAGCGTCCCCAAGACGCTGGCTGCATTGCCCCGCTGTATGGCAATGCTAATGCGCTGCGCCAGATACTCACCAGCTCTCGGGTCACGCGTCGCTTCGACCAGGCGCTCAGATAATTTTTTGAAAACCCGGAGAGCCTCGGTACCCCACGGACCTAGGGTCTCGACTCCAAGGGGAGCAAATGCGTAGGCTCTGTCGAGACCTGCATATTTGCGCCAAATATATATAAATTTAATAATAAAGGGGTCCAACGTTAATTCCATATTGTGTATCGACCACCGTTCATGCAGGTGGACAGTAAAGTTTTATAAATCACAGGAAAAAGGGCAAACTACCGCACACAATGGCGAATCCACTCTGTCTACCTTTATATATATTTTTTCCCTTATTTGTTTGTTGCCAATGTTTAATTTTTTCACCAACATTTTTAAACGTAGTCGGTGTCCAAAAATATTTGAGAGAGAATGGGATGCAAAAACTAAAAATTATGATATTTTAATGATTCTGATACTACATAGTTTTATCATTTAACCATTTATATTTATTTGCAAGGTTTTCTATGGGGCCGCTGTAACATCGCCCAGCCATGCAAGAGGATCGTCTCCGTCGACAGAGTGGATGAAGAGTACGACTTCATTGTCGTCGGTGCGGGTTCAGCAGGGTCTATTGTTGCGGGGAGGTTGACGGAAAATGACACATTTAGTGTGAGTCCTACCTTTTCATTTATCTCAGAGTTCTGTAATTTTGTGGCGGAAACAAAGTGAAAAATTTATTCGTAACGTTCGAGGGTATATTTTAATTCTGCAACACGAAATTTCATGTTTCGTTTCGGCTAATTGGTATATATTACGGAAAATATTGAAAATCTTCAATACTGAAGCTAAAGGTTAGGGAAGAATCGAGCCCCCCCCCCCCCCCTGATGTAAGCCAATAAGTAACAACTGAACGTTTATTCCAGGTGCTACTGCTAGAAGCTGGCGGCCCTGAGCCGATAGGTTCGAAAGTGCCCTCGTTCTACAGAACCTTCTGGTCTAACAAGGAGGTCGATTGGAACTACTACACGCAGCCCGGCGACTACTGCCTGAACAACGGCGACAAGGGATGCTTATGGCCACGAGGAAAAGTTTTAGGTAATCACTTGAATTATATCAGAACTCTATGTTCCCTGGATTTGGTATATCTTTTCATTACAATCAAAACATCAAGAAGGCAATGATTTTTGTGGGATTTGCTTAGTTCCATGTCGGCTAACTAGAGGCGCAAACGCCGCGTTGACACGATCCGGGTCTGCTTGGACCGAGTGCACTCGTATACCTGCTAAGACGGAACTGTTATTTAATCTAATCCGACCGCGCTCGGATGATGACGGCATCCGATCTAAGTAGACTTGAACCGCGTTCTACTTAACCGAGCTAGCTCGAATATGAGTAGAAAAACCTAGCGTCTCATGAAATTTTTCAATGTTGAATGTTATAAATAAATTGATAGATTTATGACGCAGATCCGAGTGAACTAAGTTAATGTCAACACCGATCCTAGACTAAAGTATGAAGCTACTCCTACGAGTCCTCTCGGTCTGAGCAGACTCTGATCGTGCTACCTCGGCTTTAGGGCCTACATAGATTAACTAGGCTTTAGGTCCTAAAGACATTCCCCATTGCCACCAGTGGCTATGAATGGGATTTCTCGATGGCTACCAGTGCCGGAGATATTGGTGGCAATAGGGAATAGACGTTAAAGTTAAAGGTAAGAGGAGAATAATTGTTAAGAACTTAGCACTTAAAGGAAGAGTTGCAATATTTTCATTGAGATAGCTGCTGGCTGTTAGAGCTAAGCATTAGCATAGCACCCACATACAATTACCTAATTCTTTTTTTCGGCAAAGTCCTCAACTGATATTTTCTAGCCGAAGTTTTTTTTAAAAGTTTTAATGTATTATCGCTGATTTTGCCGTCAATTATTAACCGATTTTAAGACCTTATTTGCCATTCTATAAAAAAAACATGTTTTTCTAAAAATTTCATTCCCATGTCCAACAAACTTAAAAAAAACACAAAGGATTAAGGAATTAGCAGTCGGTGTTTTCGGTTGGTATGTTTTTTGGGATACGATTACCTAAACTCTTGTACCTAATACCTTCGTAGAAGCATTGGGCTGTGCGTTTCCACCTCTATAAATTCTATAATGTGGTCTCCTTGCAGGCGGAACAAGCGTCCTGAACGGCATGATGTACAACCGAGGCCACTCCGCAGACTACGACGACTGGGTTGCTGCGGGAGCCACGGGCTGGTCCTGGGAAGAAAACATGAAGTACTTCTTAATGACGGAAGGCAACCGGGAGATCGGCTCTGTCGTCAGCGGGAAGTATCACTCGGACTCTGGACCTTTGCCAATACAACGGGTAAGGGTTTACAAATTTTCTTTTACACTTCATTTACCTGAAAGTGTTACACAACGAGCGTTCGTGCAGTCAGTCCGGGGAAAGAAGGTGCTCGCAAAGAGCAACGAGACCACAAAATTATCTCGATATAGTTCTGTGAACGAGAATGATTTTATCACATGGCAACGTAGCATGCTCGCTGCGAATGATACACCGTAACGTATCACTGGCAGAGAATATTATTATCATGGTATAAGAAAACAAGGTATGCTCTTCCGAGACACTCTGGTCATGTAAGTGTCTCAAGGCTACGTCATCGACGCCATCGGCGAATGAGAAGACAAATTTATTTTCTGGTATTACCAGTAGCGTAAAATCGTAACTCCTCGAGCTCCTGTATGAATCTGATAAAACTATGTGGTTTTGTATTTACCAATTATTTATCACATTGACTTGTGTTTAACTAACGCTGTTTGACAGATGTAATAAACATTAATTGATGATTGTAATTTTTTATTGATTTTTCAATTGAATTTTATCACATTTGTTTCCCAACTTCTAAATTTTGTTGAAATAAAGTGGCAACTGGACACTGACGTCATCTCGAGGCACTCCCGGAGGAGCAGATCTTTTTTTCTTGGATTATAATAATACACTGGTCAATACAGGACCCACCAGAACAGGATTGGATTGTAAAATTAGGCCTAGATTTCAGTAAGTTTAACGAGATGTCCGAGGTAAAAACCTCGGATTACATAAAATTAAAAATCTAGATTTCTAATTTTTCTTTCATTACTAAAGTGAAAACAAACAGATTTTTTCTTTAAGAAAAGCAATGAAATTTACATTGAAGCATGTATTCGAAACAAAATTTTAATAAATAGCCATTACCTTTAATTTTCAACGCATTTCTTTTGTCAGTCTTTTCATTTTAAATCCGTTGGTGCAAAAATTCAGGGTATCATATATTTTTTTTAATTCATCCGGTTCGATTTTCTGACAAAGTAAAATATTTAAAAACAAATCTAAATACCTATACAGTTCTTCTTTTTTTTAAATTTTAAATGTTATAAATAGGTCATCATGACTCCTTTCACGACTTTTATCTAACTCTCATAGTTTCTGATGCGGCCATCTACTTCCATCTAAAAAGCTACCCTGCCTAACTGATAAAAAGCATAAATTACATTAATTTGATTACTTTTTTTATTTTTTTTGAAGTCGGTTATTTTATCTAACATTTTTTTCTTTTTTTGAAGTCGTTTAAATAACTTGATTTTTTATTACGTTGATTTTTGCATGGTCTACAACTTGTGCTGCCTGAACCATCCGTGACGTCTTGTGTGCTTTCCAGTTCAACCACCAGCCGGCGGAGCTGTACACGCTGATGAACGCCATCAACGAGACTGGCTTTTCCATCATCTCAGACATAAACGACCCCACCACGCCTACTGGCTTCAGCATCGCGCAGACCTACAATTTGTGAGTGCGCTGTCTCTATCAACTCTTTAGTCTGGTTTCCACCGCGAGTGGAGCGGACACATTAAGGCCTCCGTTCAACTCGTAATAGTAAACTGCAACTTGTATTTCTACCAACAAATAGTCGAGCGAAAAGGCCTGAGCGAGAAGAAAGCGTTGAAATAACGCTCTGCTTTTGGATTTGCCTCTAGTCCGATTGGTACAACTACATACCCAAAAATTCCCGCCAGTAGAACTGCACAATAAGACCATGGGCAACGAACGGGGAATTCCCTTTATTTCATGACCTGCGTAACATTTCAGGCAATACTATGTTTCATATTCATAAGATTACGTATTGGATGTACAGGGTGTTTTTTTGAAAAGGGCGGTGATGGCCAAGTCCGAAACTACGAGAGTTATGAAAAAGTCGTCGAAGGCGTCATGCCCTCGATTTATAAAAAAATAAGTACATATTTTGATTTTATAAATCTTTTACTTTTGACGGAAGTCGAATCGAAAGATTTTTCAAAAAATGACCTTTTGTATAGCGCGTACCTTTTGTTATATATTGTCCCCTACGTTTCCATCGCGTTCGTGCGTTCGTGGTCACGGGGCGACTGACCACGATCGCTGTAACGTGATGGTTAATTAGTGATAATCTTTAATATGTAAACCAATCGCAAAAGTTTCAAAAGTTTTAAAACTAGGTTTCATTCGACATTTCATTGAGTGTCTGGAACCAGCGTTGAAACGGTTTTTGATAGAACAGGGTTGTCTCTGTCTTGTAATTGGTTTCAATATCAAGCGAAATCTTATGCTCGATTTTTGAATTTTTTCTTTTCCTTGTATGGTATGCTACGCTCGATTGGGATCTGATTCGTGGGGGGAATTATAAACTCTCCCCACAAACAGATACATTTTTTTTGCCGAATTCATTCAAATTCATAACCACCGAAGAATAAAGAAGAATAATTGATTTTATGCTCTCGATACTAGATATACTCGTAATTCAGTTGTTGAGAATAACTCACAATGTTTTTATATTTATGTAGAGGTCGAGGAGATGTGCTGCTGCGAATATTCTCCTTTTTTTTATTGATTGTATTCGTGGATCTTGATCTTGTCCATCTTGATTTTTTGTGTAGAATTGAATGAAATGAATGAGTGAGTGAAGGCAAGAGTGAATGGCGATCCATCCAGCAAATATTCGGATATTACTTGTGTTGTTTGCCTAAACAATCTCCGCCTCCTTGAAAAGTGAAATGTTGGTTGATTAGTTGGAAAGATCCATCAGCGGGCAAATTCTGTCCCCATCGGATCCATTGAATACTGTTAGGATTCTACCCAATGGCCACTTCATGGGTGGGCTGCTTTCATCTCTTATAAGAACCAGTTGGTTTGGCTTGATGTTAGGCTGCCTGTTCTGCCACTTAGTTCGTTGTTGAAGTTCACAAATGTACTCGCGGCTCCATCGGCTCCACAAATGCTGCCTTGCTTGTTCTATGAGAGCGTATCTATGGAGACGGCTGGGGTTTACTTCTTGTAGATCTGGGGCAGGCAGTGAGGTAAGAGGTCTTCCGATTAGGAAATGCCCGGGGGTTAGAGGATCATCTGATTGGGAAGATAAAGGAACGAGCGGCCTGGAATTTAAAATAGCTTCGACTTGGCAAAATAGAGTAGTGAGCTCTTCAAAAGTAAAATGAGCGTTCCCTGCTACCCTTTTCAAATGAAATTTGGCTGACTTCACAGCTGCTTCGTAGAGACCACCAAAATGTGGTGAATATACTGGAGAAAATTTGAATTTAATGCCTTCATCGCTTAGGTTTGTGACCGCCTCAGAACAATTTTGAACTAGAGCAGCAATTTCTCGGCTGGCGCCGACAAATTGGTGCCGTTATCGCAGAAAATCTCGCGAGGCTTTCCTCGTCGAGATATAAAACGTCGCAAAGCCAATATAAATGCTTCTGTGGTCAAATCGCTGACTACTTCTAAATGTACGGCCTTAACCTTGAAACAAATGAACACACAGAGATAACATTTTATTAGCTGAGCGCCACGCCCCTTTTTGTTTAAAATTAGAAATGGCCCTGCAAAATCGGTACCTGTGATTTCAAATACAGACCCTGGCGAAGTTCTTACTGTTGGCAAATTTCCTAAAATTTGTTTCGCAACTTCGCCTTTCATTCTCCTACATCTTAGACAGTTTTTACAAACTCGTCTAGCTAAGCATCGCCCTCCAATTGGCCAGTACCGTTCTCGTACGGTTGAAAGTAACAATTGCGGCCCTGCATGCATTAATTTGAAATGAAAGTATCTCATTATAAGTTCTGTATACCAATGCTTGCTGCATAGTATAATGGGATGTTTTTTATCAAAGTTGTAAATAGAATTCTCTAATCTTCCGCCAACGCGGATCAATCCTGTCTCCTCCTCAAGCATAGGCGTTAGGTTATGCAATGCAGGTACTGATTTAAAGTTACCTTTGTATACAGAGAAAGTTTCCAATTGCGAAAACTGAGCCAGCTTCAGCTCAGCTAGCTCTAATTCTTCCACTGTCAAAGGTCCTATAATTTTCGCCTTGTTTTTTAGTGCAGTAATGAATCTATAAACATACGCAATTTAATGAAACTTGAAAGTCGCTTGAACTCAATGATTGATTTCGGATTATTATCAATATTTGAAATGTGAACCCTTATTTCCGGAAGCTGTTCCTGCTTATGAACACTTTGCTGGTTAGGCCATTGATCTTGTGAACCGTGTAAGTACGTAGGACCCTCCCACCACAAGGAAAGGTTCGGTACCTCTTCGGGGTACACACCTCGTGAAGCGAGGTCCGCAGGATTAGATTCCGAGGGTACATACATCCATGTACATTGAGACGCACACAAATCATTCACCTCCGCTACGCGATGTGAAACAAATGCACTCAACTTGTGTGGAGGAGTACTCAACCAGCCTAGTACGACCTTTGAGTCGCACCAGAAATATTTGTGTTGTATTGAACAACGAAGTGACTCTATTGCCTTATTGGACAAGCGGGCGGCCAATACCGCCCCACACAACTCAAGTCTCGGGATCGTAGACGTTTTGAGGGGTGCTACCTTAGATTTCGCACATAAAAGACGAACGGATGAGTGCCCCAACGCGTCAGTAGAACTAACATAAATACATGCTGCGTAAGCGCACATGGATGCATCTGAAAATGTGTGTATTTCTATTTTGTTTGGGTTTGGACAGACCGCTTGGCGTGGGATGGAGAGGTGCTCGATATGCTTTAAATTTTGAATCACCTTGTTCCACATGTCTGAAATATCTTGGGGCACTTCTTCATCCCACCCAATTTGCTGTAACCACAGTTTTTGCAAAATAATTTTACAAGTTATAACGCATAAGCACAATAGCCCCAGTGGATCATAGATGGATGAAGACACTGATAAGACCAGACGCTTGGTTATTTTTGTATTTTTAAGTTGTTCATGTCTTTGTGAAGATTTGCCTACAGCGATAATGATTGAATCACTGTTAGGATCCCATTCAATACCTAATGTGTTTGTTACATTTGATAATTTTAAATTTTTTTGTTTGTTTTCATCGCCGCTATTCGATACAAGACCTAATAAGGCTTGTGAATTGCTTTTAATTTTTCTTAAATTAAACCCAGCTGATGCAAGTTGCTTTGATATGGATTTATAAATATAATTAAGTTCTGTTTCGCTTGAAGAACCTGTTATGACATCATCTATGTATACATCATGATTCATGATGTCACTTATTATCGGGTCGTTGCATTCATTTGCTAGTTGAATGATACATCTAGTACTAAGATACGGAGCTGCTGATGTTCCAAATGTCAATGTATTTAATACTAAATAACAAAGTGGTTCATATTCATTTTTCCGCCATAATATTGATTGCAAGTGTCTTTGTGATTGTTCTACCATCACTTGCCTATACATTTTTTCTATATCTCCTGTCAATATGTATGTATGTTGCCTAAGCCTGATCAATATTGAGAAAATATCATCTTGAAGAGTAGGTCCTACCATCATAATATCATTAAGTGAGAAGCCTGAACTTGTTTTGCATGATGCATCAAATACAACCCGACATTTAGTGCTTTCACTTTGTTCCTTTAGCACAGGGTGATGCGGTAAAAACAATGCGCTTTCAGGTTTCTCAGTCCTTGACAAATGACCAAGAGCTTCATACTCATTGATG
The DNA here is from genome assembly GCA_947859395.1 of Eupithecia insigniata. NCBI lineage: Eukaryota > Metazoa > Arthropoda > Insecta > Lepidoptera > Geometridae > Eupithecia > Eupithecia insigniata. Next base: position 13,442,828 of record OX402003.1, read on the forward strand.
AAATCAACATACTGCGCCTTTACATCAGGTTGCCTTCGAAAACGTCGTTCTAATGACTCGAATCTTTTTCGTGCAATATAATGCGAATCACCTAATACACTTGGATCCGCTTTCAAAGGCAACGTGACGCAAAACCTGCCGTCCTCAAACCGCCGGGTGTGCTGCTCGAAATGTTTTTCACACTCTATCTCTTCGTGAGACATAACGGGCTTTTGAGGCACTTCTTCTAGTTGCCAAAATTTATCTAACTGATTCCTAATTTCCTGACTGAAATTACATACATATGACATTTGATTGTTATTGTTGTTTTGTTTGCTAGTGATTGGCCCTGAAATTAACCAACCAAACATTGAATTTTGTAAAACAGGCAACTTGTTACCTAATTTGATTTGTTCTGTGCATAATATATCCCAGAATAAGTCTGCTCCTAACAATAAATCAATCTTCGCGGGAATGTTATAGTTGAAATCTGCTAGCGCCAGATTTTTAGGAAGCTTGATTTTTGAAACATCAACTGCCTGACTTGGGAGCGAACCTGTGATGTTTTTGATGACAAACGCATTGACCGAAGTGCTAAATGTGTTTGTGCGCGACTGTACTTTGATGCTACAGCGCTGTAAAGCGTCAAATGAAATGCTATTGATTCCTGTGACACATACTGATTCAATGTTTTCAGTTTGAATGTTTAGTTTGTTTTTTAGTTCTTCACTGATAAAGCATGACTGACTTGCACAATCGAGAAGGCAACGTGCCTCAACACACTCTTTAGAAGTTGTGCTGAAAACTTTGACAATTGCAGTTGAAAGTAAAACCTGTTCTGTAGTGTTACTTGTTGATAGTGAAATTGGACTTGAAAGCAACTGGCTCTCATTAGTCGATGTTGGCTTGTCAAAATGTAAAAGTGTATTGTGTTTGCTGTTGCACACCTTGCAAGATCTACCTTTACACTGTGGAGCTACATGTCCGCTACGAAGACAGTTGATACACCATTTTTTCTTAGTAATGAAATTGTACCTATCTTTCGGTGACATGGCCAAAAACTTTTCACAATAATATATTATGTGATCACCCTCACACATAGAACACTTTGTTGTGTTATTTTTATTTGTTTCACTAGCTGCAGCCACAAATGATTTTTGTTGTTTATTCATACGCCTATATTCCTGTGACTGCTGCTTTGCTTGCTGTGGCTCTGAGTGCCGTTCGCTGCTACTCTCGGCTGTTGCCTCGAGGACGTTAGCTCTCATACGCAAAAATGTATAAAAGTTTTCTAATTTTGGAATCTCAATCAAAGACCCTTTATATTCTTCCCATTTTCTACTTGTAATGCTATCTAACTTTGCTGCAAATAAATATATTACTATTGTATCCCAGTTGTTTGTTTTTTCACCCAATGTGCTTAATGCCCTTAGATGTTTTGCAATATGATCTGCAAGTGCGCGCAGATAGCTTTCTGACATGGTGTTGGTTGTATCTATGGATGTATCTAACAAGGTCTTAAGGTGGGTTTGGACCAATTTGCGCTTATCATTATAACGTTCACATAATAGTTTCCATGCAACTTCATAGTTACTACTTGAGAGTTCTAAAGATGCTATAACAGAAGCAGCTGAACCGGTTAGAGCACTTTTCAAATATTGATACTTGTTTATACTTGCAATAGAATCATTACTATGAATCATTGAAGTAAAGGTGTCGTGAAATTCTAACCATTTTGTTCCATCACCATCAAAATTAGGAATTTTAATTTGAGGTAACTTTATGTTTGCTTTTTGGACAGAAGTGGTTGAGCATAAACTCAATGCATCACTTTCTATTTTATGAACCTGTTCTATGACCTCATGAGCGTTTGCAATAGCTTCATAAAACCTTTTTTCAGTAGTTTCCCTTTCAGTTTGATTGTCCTGACTATCTATCTTTATTTCAATGGCAGTTTGAATTAAATCATATTCTCTAAAAATATCTTCCAGTTTTTTTAACCTTGTTTTTGTTTCATGACATTTTAGCTTACTGATAGACTCTGATGAATTTGTTTCCTCTATGTATTTTTCAAAGGTAGTTAGACGTCCTTTTATAGAAGATCTTTTTGACTTAAGTTCTTTCAGACATGTTGCAAAGAAGACAAAAATATCAAATTTATAAATACCTTTTATCTTGCAAACCGAAACAACTGTGAATCCTTCCGAAAAATAGGAACTGCAGGTACTTGTGCCTCAATGAGGTCACTTCCTTGCTTGTATGCACTGATTAGCTTAGATTGCCACTTTTCATTTGTCGTTGAAAATGGTCTGGAATTGATAAAAACTTGTTATAATATTGGTGTTTTCTTGCTGATTTTACTGCATCTAATGGGGGAAACACTGTTTAGAAGCTGCTTGTGAAGTCTATTTCATTTGCTTTTAGCAAAATGCAAAGAAATTAAATAATTTTGAAGTTGAAAAATGTTAGTACGGGGAAGAAAGTTTGTTGGGTTTTGATAGGCAAAATGTTACCCAAATTGTAGCTCACGCTGTAATTGACGCACGTATATTGCTAGTGCTGTGGATACAAAGACAAATTAGCATAGAAAATGCAAGATTGAAGTTTTGACAGGCGGCAATGTGGCACTAACCTCAAAGCTGGGACTTGGGAAAATTTTGGGAAACTTGTTGGAAGGACCGGGCAAGCCCTATAAAACACACTTTTGCACGTTCTCCCTTTGTTCTTCGCTACAAACCCACTTTGCAGTTGCCGACGATGATATTTATCTTTGGTTGCCGATTGCCGATGCAAATACCACGCTGTGAAAATGGCCGCGCCGCCGCCGCCGCCGTGTAGGAAATTGCAGATTCTTGATTGATTGTCACGGTCGCCAACTTGTTGAGAATAACTCACAATGTTTTTATATTTATGTAGAGGTCGAGGAGATGTGCTGCTGCGAATATTCTCCTTTTTTTTTTATTGATTGTATTCGTGGATCTTGATCTTGTCCATCTTGATTTTTTGTGTAGAATTGAATGAAATGAATGAGTGAGTGAAGGCAAGAGTGAATGGCGATCCATCCAGCAAATATTCGGATATTACTTGTGTTGTTTGCCTAAACATCAGTATTAGCCTCTAAAGTGGAATATTCCCGCAGTAATGGTCAGCGCTACACGACTGCTCGCGCGTACCTCCTCCCGAAATCGGAGCGTCCAACTCTCAGCGTGCGACTGAACGCGCGCGCCACTAAAGTCATCTTCGAAGGCAAGCGCGCGGTTGGCGTACAGTTCCTGGACGAAAACACTGGGGAGAGTTACACAGTTCGTGCTAAAAAGGAGGTTTGTTCATATTTATACCAATCATCGGTCCGTGTAAAGCCGTGTACTGACCGGTATTACGGGGCGCAATGTAACGTGTCACACAGCGAGCGTTCGTGCAGTCACAACAGTACGGTGAAAGAGTACTTACAGTCAGTACGGGGAAAGAGGGCGCCCGCAATGAGTAATGAAGCGGATTTTTGACGTTCGTTTCATGCTCGATGCAAATGGTACATTATACAGCGTCACACCGGTCAGACTTGGCTAAGGTTTATTGGTACAAATATTTTGAAAAAGTTCTAAATATTTTGATGTAGCGTACCGATCGAACGATATCCGTATAATCACTTACATTATAGGTATGTATAACACAGACAGGAGGGACTAAATGCCTTCTGGAAAAGCGTCCTGAGATTAAAAAATACACCAAAATCAAACGGAGCTGCCGTCTTGCCTGAGTCCGTAGGGAGTCCCAAATATTTTCCACTCGTCTTCGGTTACATGAGATCGTAGCGCTATATGTGGCGCATTCCCTTACTGAGCAAAGGTTGTTGGCTCAAGTAACATCGTAGTCGAAATATTTCTGTATAAATAAATAGAATAAAAGAAAAAGCCTTTTATTTATCGACACTCGATCTCGACATGAATTTAAATGTCATTTAAATTCATTACATTTTAATTTTACTTAGGTAGACATTTCTTAGGTTTATTGTTTATTTTCGAGAACCCCTATTAAGATGAAGGCCTTCTCCAAAGAATTTCATTTCTCCCTCTCTTGAGCCAGTTATATCCAATGTGATCCTGCTGTGGTTTTGATATCATCCTCCCATTGAGCATAAGGCCTACCTCGGTGCGTTTTGTTGCCGGTGTTTTTGCTTTTTGTTTGTTGTGCTATTATTAATTTTTTTGGATAATCTTTTCAGGTGATATTAAGTGCAGGCGCACTCAATAGTCCACAGCTACTGCTCCTATCCGGCGTCGGTCCCAAAGACACGCTGGCCCAGCACAACATCTCACTGGTGGAAGACCTGCCCGTCGGACATAACTTGTTGAACCACATCGGAGTCACCATCAACTTCATACTGAAAGCGGTGAATGACACCTTTGTGCTGGACTGGGCTAATACAGCGGAGTATCTGCTCACCAGACAAGGACCTTTGAGCAGTACTGGACTTACGCAGGTACATTTAAGTCAATACAATACAAGACCACAAAATAGAAATAGGTACATATATAAAATAATGCTAAGTAAATGTTACAGCTACATATGTATTTATGCCTGAATATTATTAATTTCCAAAATAAGCACATGCACATAAAACCTATAGGGAAAGTACTTCCCGTTGATCTAGAATCATGACTCGCATTAGATTTTTCTTTAATATACGAGTACATAGAAAACACTCAGAACTCCCGGAACAAATATCTTCAAATCGTAAAAACATTTGACCAAAGGCGGGAATCGAAACGGCAACCCCCTGCGTTCCTTCACCCAACTGGCCCCAGAAGTCGTCTTAAAGAGTTTAAAACGTATTATTAAAGGATGGCCAATTTACTCCCATCTAAAAGTGATTCCCCCTCTCTTTCTAGCTGACAGGCCTGGCCTACTCCAGCAAAGCGAATACATCGCGCGGACAACCAGACATGCAATTCTTCTTCAATGGGTTCTACGCGGAATGTTCTAAAAACGGCCAACCCGGCGAGCCTGCCCAGGACTGTCCCGAAAACGGAATGAACGTCTCGTAAGTTTTTATAAAAAAAACTATCATAATTTGACGAATTTATTGGGGGGCCCTGGCCAGCGTTTAGGGTTGTAATGTAACATGTTACAAGCATGTTACACGAAACAGCGGACGTTCGACGAAACCAGTACGGTGAAAGAAGGCGCTCTCAACGAGCAAGGACACGGATTTTAGCAAACGGTGCGTAACGTATACATACTTGCTGCGAATAATAAATAATAAAATATTTTATTCTGTAATAAAAGATACACAGTCTTAGTTATAATAGAAGACACATTTTAAGTATTGTGGAAATACTTGTATTAGGTGGATTCGCTCTTCCACGTTTTAAATTATGTATAAACATTGAAATAAAACATTACGCCTGGTAACACCGGTCAGTATCCGGCTTTACCACGATATAACCGTATAACCGGGGTCGGGGTGTAGGGATCTATCGTGCCCAAAGAGCTCTCCACTCCAGCGCAGTGCTCACAGGAACGCGGAACGCGCACGACTTGAACCGCACTCATCCTGAAGAACTCCCTCGTTAATGGATGAAAATCTTGGCTTCACTTTAACTCGTATCAAGCATCGCCGTCGTCAATGTATTTCCTTTAACATTTTATCTTTATTTACCTTGTCTTCTATATTCCGTGACGACACGAAACAGCTCTGTCGGAAGACCAGCGTTGGTTGTACGCAAATACAACTAACCCATGCTGAGACAGGGACCATTTTGTGACTCTAGCAAACTGTTTTCTTTTTTATGTTCATTTCTTTATAATTGTATGTGACTGAGTTACAAATAAACGTTTTTATTTCTATCTTAATGTCAAATTTTTTGCCGCTAACTTAGCCGAAAATATGACTTTAATTCTTCCATCCGATTCCATCCCAATCTACTTATCGAGTCTGCTTATTGACATTACAAACAACAGAAATTGGATGAAAATGATATAAAAAATAGAAAAATATTTATTTGGACACACAGATAAAAAACTATACAAATCACATGGAGGTCTAAAATCTGAACATAATGGTGAGCGTCAAAACGAGCTTTTTAGCCGTCGATATAGATTTTGTCTCAGCGGTGCTGAGCGATACTAATAACAAGATACTAATCCATAACCGAATAAACATATTTGATATAGGATCCACCTACACATCTCTTATTTTTTATTATAAATAATGTTCTTTTTGCTAACTCTACTCAAAATTTATTGGAGCGCAACTCAAATATACAATTATTTTATTACTTAAAAAATCCTTTGAGAAAATAAGAGATTTTGGGTTAAAAATCAACATTTTCCCCAATGCTCCCAAAATAAAATTATATCGAAGTTGGTTTTATGATGAGTTCTAGAAATTAGTTCACGATTCGCACCAAATTACTTTTCCGTAAATTTTATTCTTCGTAAATCGCAGAAAAAATTTTTAATCACAGAATAATTTTTATCTCGCGCCAATCCGGGACGATCACCCTTAATATCAGAGCTAGTCTGTGGGAAGTCCCAAAGATTTTCAACTCATCGGTTACTTTACGTACCTTGTGGCGCAATGGGTATCCCGTACTACTGAGTGAAGGTTGCGAGTTCAAGTATGGTAGAGTTCGAAACATTTTCGGATACTGTTTAATTTCATCGTTTCCTTAAGTCTGAGGGGTTAGGAACAAGTAATAAAAAAACTATTAATTAGCAACTTTCGCACTTTGCCGACTTTGTAGTACTCAATACAGGTAATAGCGGAGTGCCGACTTTAGGAAATTTCTATGCAATTAATCGCTTATCGACGATTATTATAGATTTTCGTATTTGAGTACTTTGCCTACTATTATAAATTTCGAGACTTCTGAAAGCACGATGCCGACTGTGTTACATCTGGATATATTTATAACAGCTATCTTTGACTGACTATTTGAAAAAAATCTTGAGTCTTTATAAGGTGTGTTTTCTTTTAACAGAGCAAATGCAGTCAACCTGTTGCCGAAGAGCGTGGGCCGAATGACACTGCGGTCCGCTGACCCGCTGGACGCGCCGATATTCGACGCCAACTACTTCGATGATGAAACTGACATGGAGGTGGTGAAGGAAGGCGTGCTGCTGCTCAAAAAGATATTTGATAGTCCGGTAGGTTATATTGGGTAATATTTGAGACGATCTTGAGGCCTTTTTATAAGGCGTGATGTCGTTTAACAGACCAAAATGCAACCTGTTAGCAAAGAGCGTGGGCCGAATATTTATTATCTATACTAGCTGACCCAGCAAACTTTGTTTTGCCTTCGACAACAGAGGGTTGAAGTTCGCTATAAAAAAATTAAATTGGTGGTAGCAAGGTGAAAATTTTGGGTGATATTTATTTTTAAATGCCAAATCATTGAAAAATAAAAATTTAAAAATTAAAAAGTAAAATTCAGGGTGGGCCACTCTTCTCACTTAGGGATATAAGAAAATGATAACAATCTATTCTCATATATACCAAATACACACAAAAAACATTTAAATCGGTCGAGCCGTTTCGGAGGAGTTTTGTTAAAAACACGAGATTATATATTAATTATATAAAATGTATAAGATGGAGGCGGCTCAGGACCGCTATTTGTGGCGTCGTATGGGGGAGGCTTATGTCCAGCTGTGGACGTGTATGGGCTGATATGATGATGATGTACAAGATAGGTTCTGCGCTCGATTTCTCACGCATTGTTTCTAGTATAAAGTAATCTACGTACGCTTTCAACTGGTATTAAAATGGATTCTTTTTTTTCTTAATTTATTGAAATTTTACATTAATTACTTATATATACATACTAGCTGCTGCCCGCGGCTTCACACTCGCTTTTCACGTACCCGATGTCCGTCCCCGGGATGCCATACCTTACTGCCAAATTTCATTAAGATCCGTTCAGCCGTTTAGGCATGAAAAGGTAACAGACAGAGATACAGACAGATAAACAGACTTACTTTCAAATCATCATCAGCCCGTATACACCCACTGCTGAACATAGGCCTACCCCAAACGACGTCACGAATAACCGTCCTGAGGCGCCTCCATCCAACGAATCCCTGAAACCGCTACGATGTCGTCGGTCCATCGAGTGGGAGGTCTTCCCACACTCCGTTTCGCATTGCATTGCGGTCGCCACTCGAGAACCTTTACTCCCCAACGGTTATCGGTTCTACGAGCTATATGGTCTGCCCATCGCCACTTCAGCCTGCTAATTCTGAGAGCTATGTCGGTAACTTTTGTTTTTCTACGGATTTCCGTATTCCGGACCCTATCGCGTAGAGAAACTCCGAGCATAGCTCTCTCCACTCTCTTCTCTCTTACTTTCAAATATATAATATTAAGTAGTATACATATAAACTTAAACCGTAAAAAAATCGGTTGGTCTGTAAGCCTGGTAGGTAAAATATATAAAAATGACCTACCTAGATAAATAGTTAGGTACATTCAACTCGTACTTGCTATACTAATCAAAAACAATAATATACACACATCGAAATTTCAGAGTTGAGGTACCTGTAGATTGTTTTGTAACAGTTTGTTCTCTTTAGCTTAAGTTTCATTTGTTTCTATTCATTGATTATAATCACTAAATACTCGTAGTATGAAACAAAGTTGCTTCCCGCTGTCTGTCTGTCTGTCCCTATGTATGCTTAGATCTTTAAAACTACGCAACGGATGCTGATGCGTTTTTTTTAATAGATAGTGATTCAAGAGGTATCGTTTATATGCATAATTTAGTATCAATATTGCACCCGTGCGAAGCCGGGGTGGGTCGATAGTTTGTTAATAAAGTTTAAACACAAGCTAACCCCTAAGTTACTAAGCTATAATTTTGCATATGTAAAAATTTTACCCGATCTATTCGGTAATTTTGCCGAGAAGAAATGACAAGCATGAATCCATCCATCCGTCCAAACTTTCCCATTAATAAGAACTTAATACTAGAGTGATTTTCGCAGATTTTGCAAGAGCAATACGAAATCATACTGGATCCAGCGTACACGGGTCTCTGCGACGACAAGAGCGAGCAGTGGTCCGACTCCTGGCTGGAGTGCATCATCAGGCTCAACACGGATCCGCAGAACCACCAGCACGGCACCGTCGCCATTGGTAGGGTGCTCGACACCGACCTGAAGGTCTACAATCTACAAGGTAAGAGCGAGCTGTGGTCTGATTTGCCAAGCTTGGCACTGCCACCATCGGATGGGTGCTGGACACACCCTTGGTATAATACTAATCCATCTCATGCTAAGTGTAGATAGTAGGATTTCACATCATTTATTCGACGTACTTTCTGTTCGAATCCCGGAATCCAACTTACTGCCGTACAATAGGATAGAAAATTCATAAATACTTATTACAGTCTTATAAATACTTTTTACAGTTCGACTTACTTTAAAGACATAAAATAAAATAAAGGCAAAAGGAGTAAATTCAGCTTTTGCTACATGCGATAAATTAATATGCATGTAGCGCTGTTTTTCAATTTACTCCTCTCGGTTAACTGGTTACCGAGAAGTTTAGATGAAAGCGGGACACAATAAAACAGTAAAATCAAAATTAAAAAGGAAACAATCCGATTAACAATCACAATGTGGGATCGGGTATGAGTCAACGTACAGAAGAATGAAAGTAAAATTTGGGTGTAGGGATGCACCCTACATAGATATAACCATCTCGTGTTTTAGTGTTAGTTAGTGTTGGGGCCCACACTATAGGAATGTGGTCTATGATGTACGGAACTTGAGACATGGCTTATTTATCTTAATACTAGTTTGAAATGAAGGTAGCCTTAATATGTAATACCTAAGGTATAGGCATAGGTTTAGATCTTTTCAAAAATTTCAGTCTGTTTCAGTCATATTTATTTATTTTTATTGCATCATTGTTTACATTTGTAGGTCTTAGTATCTAGATAATGTATAGGAGACACAATGTTACCCAAGCAGGTCGTGGCAATAGGCCTACTGGGAGTGGAAGTGAACCGGGTTTCTAGAAGACTGTCTACTTAGGTTTCATAAGAAAAATGTAATTCAATAACATAGTTTTAGATAATAAAATATTATATGGGTAGCACTATAGGTTTTGTCAAAGAATAAGTTTAAGTAGTAATGTATAGGTAGGTAGTTCTGTAGCTATGTTTGGCCAATCAGACATTAAGTTACCAATAACAAACAAGTCAAGTCTGTAAATTGAGCTACCTCTAGATTGTCTGCAGACAGCGCAATTGTTTCAATTGTAAATTCGAGTTCTGATTTGTTTCTTTGATTGTAAGTTAATATAATCTTATTTGTTAGTTAACACTATTGTATAAAACAAGGTCGCTTCCCGCTGTCCGTCTGTCCATATGTATGCTTAGATCTTTAAAACTACGCAACGGATTTTGATGCGGTTTTTTTAAAAAGATAGCGTGATTCAAGAAGAAGATTTATATGTATAATTTAGTATCAGCATTGCACTTGTGCGAAACCGGGGCGGGTCGCTAGTATAATTTAAGGAGTCAGTAAATTGACCTTCTTTCCAGGTATACGAGTAATAGACGCATCTGCAATGCCGTCGCTGGTGACAGGCAACCCTCAAGCGCCAACCATGATGGTGGCCGAGCGCGGAGCCGCCTTGATCCGCGAGGAGTACCAGTAGCCAGACCACAACTCACTTTGAATAAGCTCTCACTTGTCCTGATCTAAACCTTGGTGCTACCAATGACCAGACCTGAACTCAGCTAGACCACGCAATACCAATGTATAAATATAAAAAATAAATAAATTTATACTGTTACTTTACGTTTTCTTCCTCCAAATTCTTGAAACATGAATTGTATAAAAATAATGCTTATAACTTTAAAAAATCTTTTAAATACAGGCTTTTATACTACCTAGGACAAAAGTCCTTAGGAAGACAAATTCAACGAACCCAAATTCAACATTGTTAAGTCGTTAATTTTTGTTTAGGAGTTCCTATGGCCACCTTCGGTTTCCATTATCAGACCACCTCAATGGCACCATGACATTGCATTGTCACCAAACTTACATAGGTAAGTATGCCAAATTTCAGCTCAATTGGTTGGATAACTTGACTAAAATTGAGTTGCAAGATTTGAACTAACATACATTGCAAGTTAAAAAAAGCTTGTAACAAATTATTCTAACGATAGCTACAGTAGTCTGTTTTTTACGGGACTATCAAAAAAGGAGGGTTATGAGGTTTGCACCCTATGTAGCGATTTTATACGGTGGTTATAGGCTTAGTGTTACCTTTAGATGATTATGAACCTATTGTGAGAGATAAATAAATGCTTTATTATTATTATTATGGCATCAGATGACATAAGGGGTACAATGAGTTAGCGGGGCCTGAGTAGGTAATGGTTGAAAATTTAATTGAAAGTTATGAAAAAAATATATATGAACAACATATATATGAAAAATATATATACTTTTAGAACTGTCATTTATTAGAGGTACCTATCCTCTAATAAATGACAGTTCTAAAAGTTTTGCTGTTCTATGACTAAAACTTAGTTACAAACAATTATAATGTACCTACTCAACGCACGAAATGCGACAAAAGGCTTAGGTATTTTTTTCGCCGCGTAGCAAAACGCTCGTTCGATGTGACTTGGTTATTTACTCCAAAATGACGACGCACGAACTGAAACTAATCCATATCGTCGCAGTAGAGCGAAAAGTCACTAAGTCACTTTTGAGCCAAAATTGAGTTGTCTAACTCAATTGCCATAAAAATGATGTGAAAAAACACTAATTCTACATTTGGACTGCAAAATGTACTATATGTTTTTTCTTAATTGTATATGTTTAGCCAAGGTTGTAATTAGATATGTGACATCTTGTTATAAATAAAGTACTATTGAACTATTGTATACTTTGGGAACCAATGTTTATTTACTACGTTTTTTTAGACCATCTATCTTCGGATTTAGCTATAATTTTATGAATTTTATTTGAGCAGGATATGTGGATACCTATAGTAAGGTAAAAAAGGCCAAAAAGTTTAAAAAAATGTCCCTTACTGCGTTTTGATTTTGGACAGCCGAGCTGACTAGGACTCTGTTTTTTTACAGAATTTTTAATTTTACCTACTACACACATAAGGTACCTTATTATTGTATTATAGATAGGCTAGTTTAAAAACTATTATTGTATGTATAAGCCATCTCAAACTTCGCGACCCGAACAGTCTGTAGTAGCTCAACTTATTCTATTGGAAATACTAGTTCTAATTTGTTTTTGTTCTTTAAGTTTAATTTGCTATGCTTTAAAAAACAGTTCAAAATGTATATTCTTAGTAATCCACATACTCATTATTTGTATGATACATTATTTCCGTAGGTCATTCAAATTGCGGGGCTCAAGGAGAACGAAGAATTAAAAATGACCTTAAATAATAAACGGAAAGATTTCAATGATTATTTATTTTTATCAAGATATGTACTCGTACCGAGGGGTTGCATTATCCGATAATTTTTTTTATCCGGATATTTTGGATAGTGGTGTGCCATACCTTATTTCTTATTTGATAATAATAACTATGTTTATAGTTTACAATTTGACTTGTCTAAGTGCTTATTTTGTAAGCCTAAAGAAATAAAGTTATTGATTCTGATTCTGATTCATACTATTCTGATATCCGGATATTTCAGATAATTTATTAATTAAAATTTAAATTAAAACAAATAAAATATGTTCTGAAAGTATCAGTCAGTATTAGAGATGGGTTTATGCCGGGCATTTACAGGGCACATTGGGTAAATGTCTTATATATTATGTACATAAATATGGCATAAACAATCTCTAGTCAGTATTTATTAATTCATATTCACTAAAGTAACAATGAATAACAATAGAATTAACATAGTAACTGAACAATATAGATAAAAAAAAGAGTATCGATTTAATGGGTTGAAAAACTAAAATCTATGAAATGAAAATGGTTACCTCTTTTCCATGGAACTTTTTTTTAACATAATAAGGAATCCTTCCTTTAAAAAGGTACTCTTAAATGATTTTAACAAAGAAACAACAAAGTCATACGGTCAAAACGAGTATACACACATTTATGTATGTATCAAATCAATCATATTAAATAAAAAATCAAAACAATGAACATACTACATAGGTGCTATGAATACAAAAATTAACATAATAATACTCAATAAAGTATGATTTGCGGTATGCGGGGTATGGTTAGTGTAGTGTGGGGAAGCTGCGCTGTGCGGAGACGTCGGATCACTGACCAACCAGTGTCAACGCTGTTGATGCGATTGCGTGCTAGTGTAGGTCTTGCTCGCTATATAAAAAATTTGAAAATGCCTTTGAAGAAAATTCTTCAAAGGCATTTTCAACAGTATTTAATTTTTTCTTGTCAACAGTAGAAGTATATAGGCGCAAGGTCTGGTGAGTATGGCGGATGACGGAGAGCTTCCAACTCCAGTTCTTTTAACTTAGAGACCATCTGTTGTGCAGTATGGGGACGTGTTGTCGTGCAGGAGCAGTCGGGACGATCGTGGGGTACCCATTTGTCAAGCTTTTTTACCTTGCCAATTTAACACAAATGGACCAATAATGTTTTGATACAAACATCGAAAGCTGCTGTTAATTCAGCCGTAGCATGAGTATCACCAGCTTTCAAAATGGCCTTTAATGAGACCAGAATGGAGCGGGCAAACTAATAACACGTGGCGCCTTCATTTAGGGTATTCGCTCTGTAAACGCTATTGAAGTTGCGTTCCGCTTGTGCCGCGTTGCTGCACCGACGGTATTCATATTCAAAATTACTTGAATCTTTTACCTTAGGTGGAGAAAAAGATTCAAATGCGATGAAAACATAACGCTAGTCAATAAACAATTCATCATCAGTTCATTCAGTATCATATTTATCAATTCAGAAGATTAATCAGAAATCAATGGGCGTTGACACTACCACTCAGTTTGTTAAGCTTCGGTGGTGTCATCGTTTCTATTTAATTAATTTTATTTTATTTGAAAAAAATAAAACAAATGACTAATTTTGAAAAAAAAAATATTCCATGTTTTTATAATTCAATAAATAAATAAAAAGTTTGTTTATTTAGACGAGTTGTCCATAATTAAGTAGGTACATTATACCAAACAGTTACAATAAAATAAAATTAAACTCAAAGTTGGAATTAAATTTAAAATAATAAAATAAAATAAAAATTAATATGAAATTCGATTTCTTAGGCAAACAAAAATTATTTTGATTTAAAATGGCCAGTACTGCAGAAAGGCAAGTTCATAGGAAAATACCTATATTATATAACATTTCTAATAGGCTTGCCACACTATGCTGCCGCGATGTTGCCCTCTTTGCCCACACACTGCTCTACACGCGCGATTAATCGTGGCGCTCCTCACTTGTCATTTATTGCACGCTTCTATTGCCGGCCCTTTGACTCGCGTTGAAAAACCGAGAAAATAGGGAGCGATGGGCAGGATGAGGAGCATGACATGTGGCATGACGAGTAACGTAGGCACACTACATCTCTGCTTCCTTTCCTCGTTTCTTCCCATGCCATCGTCATCGTCGAGTATTTGGCCGGCCGATAAAATGCTGAACGCTCTTGTATTGTGAATTAGAAAAATCAACATGGTATACGTATTTTTTTTTTATCCGAATAGAGGTGCTCCCATTATTCGGATATGAAAATTAGCGGACATCTGGATAATTCGGATATCCGAATATCCGGATTACAATGTACCTAATAATAATACAGAAGTAAAATATACTACTCATATCTTATTCACTACACTACTCACATTATCAGTTAATTCTATGTATTAATATTTTATCAAGTCATACCTAACTTTTAATCAGATTTCTAATACAAGATAATTAAACGATTAAAATCGTCACGTAGGTTGTAGGGTTTCTGGTTTCTCGACCTTTTTTTATTCTCGAGTCTCAAAAATTCTCGTGGCCAATTTCTCGAGCTTTCTTGGGTCTCGAGTATTTTTATTAAAACTATTATATTTTGTTCAAATTTTATTTATATTTTAAAATACTAATTGCAAAATACTTTTTTAGTGCATTATATTATTATAGTTATATTTATACATTTTATCTTGTAACAAAAACCTAAAATTTAAATCTTCTTACAAACATACAAAAAAAATTATTTTTATTTCTATTTCTGGCGTCGTACGGGGGAGGCCTATGTCCAGCAGTGGACGTGTATAGGCTGATGATGATGATGATGATGATACAAAAAATAAAATAGTCTTACAAAAATTAAACAAACATGTAGTAAGTCTTCTTACATAATCATCAAACTTAGGATATTACATTTAGCTAATCGAATCTAGGAACAGATTACATTGCGGACGCGTGTTAACATTTGGGGCGTAGATTTAAATTGTTATTTTAGCTGTAACGTATACTTATTTTACCATGGTCGTGCAAAACAAAGAAAGTTAAATATATGTATATTTACACATATTTCAGTTTAACTCTGTATCATAGTCAAGGGTAGCCCCAATTATCGGATGTGACAAAATGCTAGGAAGAAGAAGTCCCCAAAGCCATGAATACGCGACAATACGTGTGCACTTTAAGGATGGTAATAAAAATTCTGCAGTCACAAAAATAATCATAAACAGAAAAAAGATTTCAACGAAAATCGTATGAAACTATAAAACTTAATAATCTACTGTCAGCTGATTTTTCAACTAGTTGACCGTTTATAGAAAACGGTTTCGTCTCGTTGACGCAAAAACAGCTTAAGATCCACAACTATGATAATACACGACGTAAGTCATGTATCATTCTCGGTGTGAATGATACCCGGCATGAGGTGAAACAGTGGAAAATCATATATTAACTAAATAGACTACTGTTAGCAGTAGTAATCACATTTTTCAGTTTTTTGATCAGTTCTGCATAGTGTACGAATTAGTTTTGATTGAAATCATATCCTACAAAATTAAGGTCTAATTATAAAAAAAAACCAAGTAAAATAAACAAAAACAACACATTCAACATAATTGGTACAATAATTAAGTAGCTAACTTATTTTCTTCTTAGGAAATAAACTTTTAAGAATATAAGAGCCTCAATTGACTCGAATTAATGAACGAGCAAGGGACGAAGACTATATTACGCGGCAAAAATAACCATAAAACACACCCGGCTTGTAGCGCGCAATTTAAATTCGAGACTCGAGAATTCTCGAGTCTTGGTAATTTTTTCGCGTCTCAGATTAAACCAAATTTCTCGAGTTTTCTCGAATTGTCTCGAGCTCGAGCAGAAACCCTAGTAGGTTGTCATGTGTCATCTGTACAAAAACCATGTGATAATCTCGTCTTTGCTTAGTACTTATAAGATCACGGAAGGATGTTTTTACTAGTTTTATTAAGTAGTGAAAATTAAATGGTGTATGGCGATACTACAAAAATAACAATACAGGTAGATGTCAAAATGTACTTTTTATTAATCACAATAAATAAAATTACAAATTATTAATCTAATATGTCGATGGCAAATAACTTATAACAATAGAAATCGAATAAATTCCGGTTGTAATTTAAATTTCTAAAATACACAGAGAAATAATAATATTTTGGTAAAATCGATATACATTTATACAAACATTATAAAAGTAAGAGTAAAAAAGATTTTAATTTTGCCAGAACAGACACGAATAGGATGAATACACGATAAATAAACCTTCAATGAACAGAGAAACTGTGAAAATCGGTCTCCACTCAGCATGTGCTATGGTAGAGCAGATCATACCCCATATTGCACTGGTCTTCCGTGGCGACCGTGGTGCGTTAGTTGGTCTCATACAAACAAAGAGAACAAAACTACATGTAAATTTAAACAAGAAAAACTAAAACTATGAAAACATTATTATTAAAATTGCTTAACATTTATAAGTTATGGAATTATCTCTCAAAATAAAATAAACCTATTGAAACTACAATGAAATAAAGAAAACAGACATAATATAAGACCTGCACTGCCATAGATTGTTCTCAGGGATTGTCTTCTAGTAAAAAAGCCAGATCGTGCACGATTAAATAGTAGGAATGTAATAAGTTTAAATATCACAGAAAAAACAAACATAATAACACAAAACCTAGTAATAACACAACTCGCCCAGATCAGATTCTCAATTTTTCAGTGCCTGTCTCGCGCTGCTGACTCTGGCTGTCACACTTTTTTTTGCCAATTCTATTCTTAAACGGAGGTAAATAGCTTTACCCTACTTATCTGCTTGCTGCTACATCGTCTACCGGCAGGTAGGTGGAGTGGAAGCGCGTAATGAAAGGATGCCACGTTTCAGGCTAAACGCTTTGCGGTAAATCGAATCTACTACTTGCGTGCCCATAATAAAATCCCTACCAAGTAAGGTAACACTAAAAATGTGGTAGGTACAACGCGACCTAATAAGCGACGCGACTAACCTAACAGTGACGTTACATTCCAGCGCAGTAAAAACTCGTTGGGAACAATCAGCTAATCCCATACGTGAAGCATTCCTAAAATCTACGTTCGTTCCCAGAAGCAAGCTGTGTAGCATAAGGCTAGCGATAAAGTGGGTAGCCCCGGTATCCAATATAGCTACACTCATATGGCCCACTCCCTCTATCTCAACTAGGGGACGTGAATCATCGTTCTGTTCTACGTGAGCGGTATACAAATCTAAGTTACTTTTGCTAGGTGCACTTGTACTAGGAGTAGGTACTTGATGCATTTATGCACTTTTCGTACTTGGAACTCACTACCAGCACCCTACTCCCGGTCAAAGATAATGTAACGCTACTCAAAAACTCCAGGCTACATCCGACTCACATCCGGATGTACAACGTATATCTGCGCGCTGTCACTGTTATTCGATTGTAACTATCGACTACTTTATTCGAATCATTTTCCTCGACGGTTATTCTCAGTTGTAGAAGAGTTTTTTGTCGAAGAGTTTTCAGTAATTGCGTTCAGTACACGTTTCACCTAAGTCAAACGCGTTTCGGTCCTTCGTCACTATCACTTCTACTCGCGGGAAAATTTTGCGTAACTCTCCTTATTGTCACGTTACGCGCAATCTCCGCTGTAATGTTGTAATACGACCTTTCGCGCAATCGGTACGGAGCCGCGGGGGTTGGAGCTTACACTGTTGGTAATTTTAATGGTACCTACTTACCTTCGGCCGTGGGGCCGCGGCGTACGATTATCGACCCCTCCAACTCAACCCGTGGATGTCGTAAGAGCCGACTAAGGGAACCTACCAGAGGAAGGGCAGCAGCTTCCTTCTGAGTATTTTTAAACACCAACACTGCGATCAACAATTCGCCTGCCAAGCGTGGTGATGATGGATGATGGATTATGGCAAATCCCCCCCCTACATGGGAGACCATCCACTCGATGGACCGACGACATCGTAGCGGTCGCAGGGAGTCGATGGATGGAGGTGGCTCAGGACCGCTATTTGTGGCGTCATACGGGGGAGACCTATGTCCAGCAGTGGACGTGTATGGGCGATGTGTATGGGATGATGATGATGAGACTTACCTTCTCCAACAACTTTTCTACTAACCTCGCCATCGTTATAAGGTGCTTCAGCCCGTTCACAGCATCGCGAGACACGCTTTCTTATTCGGCGGTCTAATAATCATTTCGTTTCATTTATTATTTGCTAATAAAGTAGGTCGGTAGCTCTAAATAATTAAAACTAACGTTCATACACCCTTTTGGGCACTGCAATTGTGAATCCGTATCTAATTTCATCAGCTCCGGCACATCATACGGTAATTTCACAATTATATAAAGCGCGCATTTTAGAAAGAAATACATCGGCCCGCTCGCTAGTTTTTTCGCACGAGAAAATGTCCCTAATATGTGTGCGAGACACTCCATACATTCTGCGGAGACGTTGCAGCGCTTCGGGCCACGAAGTGATACCCTGCCACCAGACAGAGGCCTCACCGACCAGTACCTACCTAAATAGGCAGATCTCGCAGGGCGTGCTCTTCGCTGACGTTGGTGCACTCCCAGTATACCTTGATTACGTCTATGAATGCCTCAAGCTCGTCTGCGTCCTTTGTCAAGCTATCCAATAGCGACGTGCACTTGGAGAAGTTGCCGGATTTCACTTCGCATGTGGGCTGTGGCCACGCTAATGATGTGCGCTGCACTTATGCTCTGGTGCTTGTTCTTGCCAGGATGCTCTCAATCAGCACACGGTTCGCCCCTGCCTGACTTTGGATGATGTTGTACATGAGAGTATGGAGCATATCCTCTGTCATGGCAATATGGCTCAGTGATGTGGGTGTATGTCTGATGGTGTGTGTGGTATCCATATCGTCGTCATCATCATAAGCTCAGACTAATTCCTTCTCCCGGCGCGAGTCTATGGCAGCATATCAGCAGGGAAATTCGCACTGCTTCACGCCAATTACACGGATTGTAGGTATAAAGGAGGTAGGATATCAGTGGTATATATTCGTACTCCACCGTAGATATTCTCAATAGGATAGGTAGGTGTTCTCGCTACGGTAAGTAGAAAGGTATCCTCTCTCTACTAAACGGTAGGTAGTCGTCGCTCGACGTAGGTGGTATATGTTCACAACTGCTTTACACGTGTTTTCACGTATTCACGATATGTAACTATGTTTTCTACTGTGTTGACTGCCCGTTATCGTATATCGTGCCCGTTAGACGTCACTTGTATTGCCCTATATCATCCATCCATGCCATCCATTCACGAATAAACAAATTATTTTATTTTTGCAGTGAACAGTATCATAATGCCTATATGTTACCTAATTTTTTTCAATAGACTTTCGCTGGGTGCGGATTAGTCTTGGGTTATACTAGGCAAAATCCGCTACCTGTGACTTACGTTACTGTTACTTCAAAATATCTATGACAAATACCTGTGACAAAATACTAGCTAGTATTTCTACCAATCACGTACAAATTCAATGTTTTACTGATTGAATAATATATTTATTGTAGCAATGACTGAGTAAGTAGCATGTTGATTAACCGAATAAATTTAAACGGTATTTTCTTTAACAACTTTGTTACATTGCGGTATCCATTTCGAATTTCCAAGTATAAAATACTAGGTGTGTCTCATTCTGACTTAGTGATATTATCAAAGAGAGAATATAGAAGCGATATTATCTAGCTGAAGCGATTTATTGCGTAGGTACCTAATAACATAACAACGATATAATATCGTGCACTCGTGACACTGGTGCTGTCTGTGTGACAGTCACAGATATATTTAGTTTCTGTCACTGTGAAATACCCCCAATTTTCCATATATGTGACTTTTATCAGTGACGATAAATACGCCTCAAGCCTAGTGCGGATCTGCAGTTGTAATTGTAAATACTAGTTATAATTTGTTTCTATTATTTTATTGTAATTTTCTTTATTAATAAACAAAATATTAAAAAAAAACACTACCCAGGAGGTCAAACAACGTATATATACGTGTTGCAAATTTCAAGTCGATCCGGCATATGGGCTTTTCGGATCTTTATCCCATTCGTTTATGCGTAATCTCAAGTAGCTATTCCTATATTGAATCTAAAATGCGTAATTATTGTGAGAAAGCACTCACTACCAATTCACAACTTATTTTCAGAAAAGCTTACTAAATAAGTGTAATGTAATTTTTATGCAATAAACGATTTAAATTTTATTCAAATTTACCAATTTTTTTTTATAATCAATTCAATGACATAGATCAATTCTTAATATGTTTTTTTTTTGCGGGAGCCCGTCAATTCCCCGGCTGCGTCAAAAAAGTAAAAGTTTCTACCAAACGAATTTTATTATATTTTCCGATGTCTAACATAGGATTTTACCTAAATAGCTATAGTCCGCGGCTTCGCAAGCGTATTTTTGCTATAATACGTTGCCTATTTATTATCCAAGCCGAAAATTAGGCAAAATTTAATTTTGATATATATAGTTATATACTATAGTTTTGAATATCCTAGGTAACAAAATAAAATTCGCGTTGCACAAACTTTTTTTAATATTAATAGGATAACGAATGATCTCCTTATCATCATCAGCCCGTATACGTCCACAGCTGAACATAGGCCTCCCCCAAACGACGTATGCTTCAGGCGACATGCTCGAGATATGTCAAGGTCCCTATACGAAACATGTTAATTAATTACTTAATTTATCAAAACTAAATATTGCATCTTTACCATTTCAGATAATTACTCGGAGAAGATACCGAAATGATATTAGCTCCAGAAGTAAGTATGATCATCAACAATAACTATAGGTACATTTTATACACATTTTAGATAGTTATTCAGGTACTATGATATGTATATATTTATATATGTATATACATATATTTATATAATAAAATAGATTTACTCTATAATAAGTAAAGTGTAATATACACTTATTTATTTTATTATATTAAATTTGGAAAGAAATCACGTAGAAATTTTTAATTTTTATTCATATAACACTAAGGGCTCATATACATAGCATACGTTATACGGGATCCGTTTTTTTGGAACCGTTTATATTCCCGTGGTGGCGTACGTAGTTGTATGAGCAAGTTTACACACAATACAGTATATCGGATCCTGTAAAAAATACTGGTCCGACAAAATAGGCAGCATCCGTTTTACACGATCCGTTTTACTGGATGCGTTAGTGGCGAATGTAGTTGTATGAGCAAGTTCACACAGAATACAGTATATTGGATCCCGTAAAACATACTGGTCCGACAAAATATGCAGCATCCATTTTACTGAGTGCGCGTTAGTAGTGTATATATGTAGTTATATGAGCAAGTTCACACAGAATACAGTAAGTATATCGGATACCGTAAAAAATACTGGTCCGACAAAATATGTCGCAGTCGGTTTTAAAGGACCCGTTTCTTTTCCAGTGATGGCGTATGTAGTTTTATGAGCTAGTTCACACACATGACAGTATTCCTAAGTTATTGGTGACTAGCTGACCTGCCCACGGCTACATCCGCTCAAGAAAAGCAGCTCAGCTCAGCTGACGCACAAAACCACCTTTACATAATCTTTGCCTTGAAAGTGGATTCAGGCAATAACGCCGGGGCTACGTAGACGACGATAGTACCAATATAATACGAGAACGTCCATCCTTGTCAAAGTCGGCGATACACTGAAGAACGAAAGTCTCCCGTAGCGACGGATCCTATAAACAGGATCCTGTAAATTCTGTCTAAATATTACTTCTAGCAGCGCCGGACCCGATAAAACGGATCCTGTAAGTGCTGTGTGAATATTACTTCCAGTAGCGACGGACGCCGATAAGTAAAACGGACGTACTATGTGTACGCGCCTTAAGTCCAATTTCACCGTTTGATGCCATGACTGAGATCAAAAAAACTAAGTTTAGCTTGATCGATTGACCTGACAGCTCTTGAACTTGTTTTAAGCGTTTGAACCGGATCAACTTTATTTCGGTGAAATGGGCTGAGCTCGCTTAAAGAGCTAAACTGAGTTTATCTTAACGCATTCAATAGCAACGGTGAAATTGGACCTCAATTCTAATCGACATTATAAAACACAAACCTTATAAACCAAATAAGCTAACTTCCCCCTTATATGAAAGATGAATAAGCGTCATTAATGTTGTTTTTTCCAGGAATGCGGCTGCCCTATCGTTGTAGAGGGAGCGTCGCTGGAGAACTCTCCCATTTGCGGGGGCACTATACTGTTCATGACGCTACTGCAAGGTACATATATTATATTTTACCTTCTATGATAACGAAATATGACTAGGTAACTCAAAAAACTTCGTTCCGTCCATTTCGTTTTTGTGAATCTCAAAATCGGAATCAATAACTTTATTTCTTTAGGCTTACAAATTATGTTACCTGAATTGACACCTGTGTCTTATTGTTTGATATCGAATGGGGACATTTATGTCCTCATTTTTTAGGGTTCCGCACCCGAAGGGTCACAACGGGACTCTATTACTAAGCCTGCGTTCTCTGTCTGTCCGTCCGTTCTTCAACGGAATGTATCTCATGAAACGTTAAAGGCTCTTGCCACTACAATAATATAATAAAAATATAACATGTATTAAAATAAAAGGGGCCTTCCGTAAAAACAACTTGATGCTTTTAGCTAGTTAATTGAACGCTTCTTTACAACTTTTACGTAGTCGGGTTCCAGTTTTTAGCTCAATTTTATCGCACTAGTACTTTTATCAAGGCTGTAGGTACAGTTGAAATTTTAACAGGATGTGTTTCATATTACAAGCCTATTACTACAACCCTATTACAGCTACAACCCTACTACAGCTATAACAACAAATTATAATAATAAATATATATATATATATATATGTATAAATAAATAATGTTATAAAGTAATAAAATAATAAGGTTCATGGAGGTGGAGAGTAAAAATGTATAAATCAGAAGAAAAAGGGCAAACTCCCGGACACAATGGTGAATCCACTCAGCCTATCTTTATATTTTTTTTCTCCCATAATTGTTTGGTTCTTGCCAATGTTCATTTTTTGAATCAACATTCTTGACCGTAGTCGGTATGCAAAATTATACGAGAGAGAATGTGATCCAAAAACTAAAAATGAATATATTATTGAAAAATCGTCAGTATGAGTTTGTTTTAGGCATTTTTTCGAGCAAGTGTTTCTTGAGCAACGCATTTGCGTTGCACAAGAAACACTTGTACACTTCCTGATACTTTGTAGGTACATAGTTTTATAATTTAACCATTTATGTTTATTTGCAAGGTTTTCTGTGGGGACGCTGTGACATCGCCCAGCCCTGCAAGAGGATCGTCTCCGTCGACAGAGTGGATGAAGAGTACGACTTTATTGTCGTCGGTGCGGGTACAGCAGGGTCTATTGTTGCGGGCAGGTTGACGGAAAATGACACATTTAGTGTGAGTCCTACCTTGGTATATCATTTTCATTTATCTCTGAATTCTGTAATTTTGTGGCGGAAACAAGATGAAAAATTAATTCTAACACAAAATTTCGTGTTTCGTTTCGGCCAGTTGGTATAATCTAAAGGTGCGTCTACATTTGTAACATTTCGCCATATATGTAGTTATATGACCGTACCGAACACCATAACCGTGACAAAGCCTCGTGTTTGTACCGATAATGTGGACGGGATTTGTTACGCGTATAAATGTTACAATAGTATCCTTCTCATAATCCCATAGAAAATATCAATCTATGAAAATACGCCCGAGCTTAGTACGTACTGCCTGCCACTCACAAATCTGGACGGTGGTGTTTTGGTTTTGCTACGGTCAAATGACACGGGTCACGGACCGATCCATACAAACTTGGTCTTTTTCAAAGACGTCCTCACTGCCATTTTTGACACGCGTACAAGCCCGCGTGTCATCACGCTGGTACCTACACGGGATTGATGGATTGTGCAATTGTATAACTAGTCTAATAAAAAAAAAACATGTTTTTCCCGCAACTTCAGGCAAGTGCCGTAAATTTATTTGTTGACATATTTTTATAGGCATGCAAAGTGTAGAAAAATAGAAATTTTTAAATGAGAGAGAGAGAGTTCACGTTGTATTGAATTTTCAAAAACACAATTTTTGTGTAGAAAAGTTTTCAGTGACTTGGACCTCACTGAAAACTTTTCTACATGTGCCAAAACACAGAAAAACAGAACAAAAAATTAACGTTTATTCAAAAGTTCTGACTTTTTAATTTCCCGTAAAATGACAACCATACTTTCACTTGGTTCTTATCACCCCTACTTACCCTTGGGCACAAGTTCTACAGCACTAAACATACTTAAGTACCTACAACAAGATTAGGAGACATAATTTGCCATTATCAGGGAATTAAAAAAGGCGGATCTTTTGAATAAACGCTTATTTTGTTATGTTTTTATGTAGTTTTGACACGTGTGGCATACCTACCTTTAGAATGGCCATAAACTATAAAAGTTTTGTTTTTTAGTTACATTGTTCATTTTATAAATGAACAGGCGATAGCGTTATTATTACTAGCCATATTGCCTTGTCTTACGTTTGTTTTATGTGTTAGTTTTATGTGAAATACACGTCTTTACTGGTCAGCCATTTTCTGTTTTCCTCATAGAAGTTTTGAGTGAATTGGAGGATCCACTTTTTTATTAAATCCATAAACTTGAGCTCTCAATTTAAATTTTTTACTTTTCAACACTTTGCATGCCCATAGCTGCTTTATTTAACTAGATCTGTCAAAATATTGATTTTAATAGTAAGGGCTTCGATCTAATATTCCAGAAATAAATGAAAAATAAATTGTGAGCCATGTTACTTCTTCAACAATTCTTGGACAAACTTAATCTATCTTTCTTTCTATTTCGTACAAATAAAGTCGAAGCACTTAATACTTCCGGAATATATTGAAAATCTTCAATATTGAAGCTAATGTGTACGGAAGATTTGAGCCCCCTGCTGTTAGCTAATAAGTAACAACTGAACGTTTATTCCAGGTGCTACTGCTAGAAGCTGGCGGCCCTGAGCCGATAGGTTCGAAAGTGCCCTCGTTCTACAGAACCTTCTGGTCTAACAAGGAGGTCGATTGGGACTACTATACGCAGCCCGGCGACTACTGCCTGAACAACGGCGACAAGGGATGCTCATGGCCACGAGGAAAAGTTTTAGGTAATCACTTGAATTATATCAGAGCTCTCTGTGTCCTAGATTTAGTATCCCTTCTCGTTATAATCGAAACATCATCAAGGCATAACATTTTTGTATGGGATTTGCGTAGTTCCATCTCCGCACACTAGAGATGCAAACTTAAGCCGCGTTGACACGATCTGCTTGTTGGACCGAGTGCACTCAGATACCTACTCGGAACATTTGTTCATGTCAGTAATACATTAATAGGTGCCTAAATAAGTTATAAATTTAACACACCGACTTATGTACATAGATCATCAGGAAATTAACTTTGAAAAAATAGCAACTAACAAACAAAACTCTAGTACCTCCCTTCGTAGAAGCTTTGGACTGTACGTTTCCACCTCTATAAATTGTATAATGTGGTCTCCTTGCAGGCGGAACAAGCGTCCTGAACGGCATGATGTACCACCGAGGCCACTCCGCGGACTACGACGACTGGGTTGCCGCGGGGGCTACGGGCTGGTCCTGGGAAGACAACCTGAAGTACTTCGACATGACGGAAGGCAACCGGGAGATCGGCTCAGTCGTCAGCGAGAAGTATCACTCGGACTCTGGACCTATGCCAGTGCAACGGGTAAAAGTTTAAAAACATTTACACTCAATTTGTTTGAAATAAACGTATTGAAATTGAAATTTACCTGAAAGTGTTATACAACGAGCGTTCGTACAGTACGGGGAAAAAGGCGCTCGCAACGAGAAAGCAGAATTATATCTCGATATAGTTTTGCGAAATACACTGATTTTATCACAAGGTGTAACATATCATGCTCGCTGGGAATGGTACACCGTAACACTGGCAGAGAATATTACTTATATGTACATAATACTGGTCAGTACAGTACCCACCTTAACAGGTTTGGTTTGTCAAACTAGACCTTGATCTCATTCACGGGATGCCCGTGGTAAAAATCGGATTACAAGGAAAATGCAAAATTACTTCTTTGATTCTACTTATGTGAAAACAAACTGAAATAAAATTGGATAAATAAAGCGATGAAAGTGCACGTTATTCGGTCGAGATCTCAGTTTTACAAGTATTTTAGGTAGCAGATAAGAATTTTTCCATTTGCTAAAAAAAAAAATTTTTATTTTTTTTATTGATAATACAAAATCCCTTAAATACTACTTATTCTAATATTATATACAAAACTTATGGCCAAAAAACGGATTTACATTTTATAGACTATGATTTTTAAACAGACAGTCGAAAGATATAAGTATAATACATGAAATATATGCCGAATACTTTAAAGCAATATTTTTTTTTTGAACTGAATTTGTTTTTACCCTTCTTACAAAATATTAAACTTCTCATACTCACAGAAGTATACAAACTTAACCTAATAAAAAACAATAGTAATTAGTTAGCTACATTAGGTACGCTGGCATCCCCCTCCTCCATTACTTTAATGATTTCGCTTCTAAAATGTATTTTATTACTGTGAAAAATATCATTTGTATTGAACTCCTTGTTGTAATTTCTTTGTATCCTATTAACTATGGAATAACGTGCATAATTTGTGGATGATTGCGATACAGCAAATAATTAATACGATATTTTGGGACGGAAAAACATAAAACTCTACTGGTAAGTTCAGGGCAATCTATATAACCTTTGCACAGACCATGGAGAAATGTCATATCCAACAGTGATCGTCGTTTTTGAAGGCTCATTATATTATGATATATACAGGATGCATCATAATCCCTAGAATAATAATGATTTTTAAAATAAATGTATTTGTTAAATTTATTTTGTATATTTTCTAAATTATTAATGTATATTGAGTAATTTGGATTCCAAATAGTACTACTATATTCCAAAATACTTCTCACGTAGGAAAAGTAGAGCAGTTTAATACACTTCGTATCAGAAATTGGTTTGGTAACACGTCTGATGAAACCAAGACTTTTAAAAGATTTATTTATAATGGATTCGATATGCTCTGAAAAAGACAGCTTGGCATCGAGCAAGATTCCTAAATCGCGTACGAGCTCTACCTTATCAATACTTGTTTCACACAATTGATACTGAAAAGTTATAGGTTGTCTTTTTCGTGTAAGCGATAAAGTATTACACCAGCTTACATTAACACCTATTCGGTTACTTTTATAATATTCTCCAAGTCGATTAAGGTCGGCTTGAAGTTTGGAACAGTCAGACATATCATTGATTTTCATAAAAAATTTGGTGTCGTCCGCATACATAAGAAATCTAGAGTGTTGGAAACATTTACCGACATCATATAGGTAACAAGCATACAAGAGTGGGCCCAGAATAGATCCCTGTGGAACACCAGATGTTATTTCAATATAGTCAGAACAAGAGATACCGACGACAACTGCCTATTTTGAATCAATTGTAATTTTCGAGTCTATCGACACAATGTTCAGTTTAGTTATAAATTTGACTCCAAAACTACGTTAATTCGTGGTTTATTTTAGCGTGGATTCATTGCAAATGGTTTAAAATGTGCGTAAAATTATATATAGGTTGGTTTTATGAGAAGGAGTATTTTTGGCGCATGGAGGTTGTGCAGCATTGAGATGGAGGTCGAATATAGTGTGTTCTTAATTCAAACATCAAAATAGTGATTTAATTGCTTTTTAGAGGGGGAATATATAAATATTTAAAATATTTACATAGAAACTTAGTAGTATTCGATCCAAAATTGTAATAAACAGCCAAATCATTACCTTTAATGCGTTGAGCATTTCTCAATCTTTTCTTTTCAAATTGTTGGTGCAAAATTCACACTTTTTTGAAAGATCATTCGGTTCGATTTCTTGAAAAAGTAAAACATTTAAAAAAACATCGTTCTTGTACTATAAATATAGCTCTTACGAGTATCTCCTTTCACGATTTTTAACTCTCATAGTTTCGGATGCGGCCATCCACTTCCATCTAAAGAACTACCCTGCCTATCTGCTAATAGCTTATAACAATAAGCATATATTACATTAATTTGATTACATTGAATAAAAAAAACTTCAAATCCCTTAGTTTAGTTTTAAACAGTTTTTTAAAGTTTTGCTGGGAAATAATAATTTCTTGAGAATACAATTTTTATGGAACCACCCCGGATTAGTCTATAGGTACAATTGCAAAAGAATCATCCAAATCGGTCCATCTATCACAGAGCAATCTACGGACGTACATAAAAAACATTCATACAGCTGAACATAGAACCTTCTCCTTTTATCGGAGTCGGTTATAAAACCAGTTTATTTTTAATTACTTTGCTTTCTACATGGTCTACAAGTTGTGTTGCCTGAACCATCCGTGACGTCTTGTGTTGTTTCCAGTTCAACCACCAGCCGGCGGCGCTGTACACGCTGATGGACGCCATCAACGAGACCGGCTTTCCCATCATCTCAGACATGAACGACCCCACCACGCCTGCCGGCTTCAGTATTGCGCAGACCTTTAATCTGTGAGTGCACTGTCTCTATCAACTCTTTAGTCTGTTTTCCACTGCGAGCGGAGCGGACACATTAAGAACTCTGTTAAACGCGCCATAGTAAATTGCATCTTAGATTTCCACCTACAAATAGTCGAGCGGAAAGAACTTAGCGAGTAGAAAGCGTTGAAATAACGCTCCGGTTTTATATTTGCCTGTAGTCCGATTGGTACAACTAGATATCAAAAAATTCCCGACCAGTAGAAATTCACAATAGGACCATGGGCAACAAACGGGGGATTCCCTTTATTTCATGACCTGCGTTACGTTTCAGGCATTACTAGGTTTCATATTAAAGATACACACATAATATACATAATAATAAATAATAATAACTCTTTATTCCAGACACAATGATCCATATCTTAGCTATAAACATACAATACATATAAATATAACTAAATCTAAACGCAAAAATTAAAGATATGTACAAAAAGTGGTAAATATAGGTACATTTCGACACCGTCTACCCACCGTCGAAATGTAGTTGTTTGAATAAGTCTTTCCGCCAGACTTTTGATGATGAAATTATCACACGAGTCAATTCTGGACATAGAAGACGCAATCCTCTGCCTCTGAATACCGTTGAATGAGTCTACGCGGGCCTGTGTTAGCATTTTAGAAGCACTACAGAAACGCTTCGAGCCCATCAGTTGCCTAAAATTTTTTATTGTTGGCCACGCGTCTTATCATCATCTTATCATTGCGTCTTATTATTATTATTGTTCTTATCGTTGTATCATGCGTCTTTTTGGTGTACTCAGTCCAGGGCTGACAGGTGTTAAATTTTTGGCAGAAATACCTAAACAATGTCAGTTTCACGTCAGGCGACGAGGTATAGAACTTTCTCGTGATCTTGTTCCCAACGATACAAAGTGATCTACGCTGCCGTTCCACATCATCATCATCATCTTTAAGGCTATATTTCACAATATGGCCAATGTACTAGAAGTTCTCGACTATTTTAACAGACTTCTGGTTCAAGTAGACCTCCGGTACGTTTGCCGTTCCCTTCTCGGACCTGAATTTCACCATTTCTGTCTTTTTTATGTTATATTTTAGTTATGTTCTTTCGCATACCTTTCACAAATTTCAATTAGTTTCCTCATGCCTTTAATCGAAGGGCTCAGCAGCACCATGTCATCGACATAGCTCAAGGTGCTGACGTATCTGTCATCCAACCTGAGTCCTACCGGATTGCTACTAAGGTCCACGATTAAATCATTCACATAGGTGCTAAACA
Organism: Eupithecia insigniata; assembly: GCA_947859395.1. NCBI lineage: Eukaryota > Metazoa > Arthropoda > Insecta > Lepidoptera > Geometridae > Eupithecia > Eupithecia insigniata. Next base: position 13,473,224 of record OX402003.1, read on the forward strand.
GGTACAGTGAGGTAAGCCCCCCCCCCCGCCTTACACCGCATGAAAGCGGTATCTTCCAGACAGCTCGGAGCCCCTCCTGACGCTGTTGGTCTGTTCGCGGTACCAATATGCAAGAATATCAAAGACCTCAGTCGGAACTGCCATGCTACTGTCACGCAGCTTCTTCCAAAAGTGGTTGTGGTTCAGTGTGTCGAAGGCACGGCTAAGGTCTAAAAAATATGCGTATACAGTAGTTAGTCGGTATTGTTTGTAATAACTGACAACCTGCTTCAGGGAGAAAATTGCCATAGCCGTTCACAGGTGACAAGTCAATTTCGTTCATGACATCCAGATCGTGTGGCATCAGCCAAGTTTCTCAAGTTTCTTGGAGGACGATCACGTCTGCATCTTTACATAGGTCCTGTACATGCACGAAAGATCATTTAAGTGACTTACATTTAAAAGAAATGAATTTCATATTATATTTAGTTCGTACTACCATACTGTTTTGTTGGCGCAGCGGTCACTTTCCTTTGGAAGAACGCGGTTGGCGATATTTACGAAAACAAAATTTTAAGGCCAAAAGCCTCTTTGTAAAAATGTATTTAACTTAGTAGAATGTTCTCCTAGTGATGGTCAACGCTACACGACTGCCCGCGCGTACCTCCTCCCGCAGTCGGAGCGGCCGACTCTCAGCGTGCGACTGAACACACGCGCCACTAAAGTCATCTTCAAAGGCAAGCGCGCGGTGGCCGTGCAGTTCCTGGACGAAAGCACTGGGGAGAGTTACACTGTTCGTGCTAAAAAAGAGGTCTGTTCTTAATATACCAATCATTGGTCCGTGTAAAGCCGTGTGACACGTTACATTGCGCCCTGTGTTACGGAGCGCAATGTAACGTGTCACACAGCGAGCGTTCGTGCAGTCAGTACGGGGAAAGAGCAATGCGACGGATTTTTGACGTTTCGTGCTCGCTGCAAATGATACATTACAGCGCGTTACACCGGTCAGTACCTGGCTTAGGTATTTATTGATACAAATATTTTGAAAAAGTTCTAAATATTTTGATGTAGCGTACCGATCGAACGATATCCGTATAATCACTTACTTATAGGTATGTATAACACAGACAGGAGTGACTAACTGCCTTCAGGGAAAGCGTCCTGTACCTGAGATTAAATAATACTTACACCAAAATCAAACGGCGCTGCCGTCCTGCTAGAGTCCGTAGGAAGTCCCAAATATTTTCCACTCGTCGGTTACTTGACCTCGTAGCACTATAGGTAGCATTCCTTTACTGAGCGAAGGTTGCGGGCTCAAGTACCATCGTAGTCGATTTTTTTTGTAATAGCTATTCTTTAATATTTTGGATAATCTATTCAGGTGATATTAAGTGCAGGCGCACTCAATAGCCCGCAGCTACTGCTCCTCTCCGGCGTCGGTCCTAAAGACACGCTCGCCAAGCACAACATCTCACTGGTGGAAGACCTGCCCGTCGGACATAACTTGTTGAACCACATCGGAGTCACCATCAACTTCATACTGAAAGCGGTGAATGACACCTTTGTGCTGGATTGGGCTAATACTGCGGAGTATCTGCTCACCAGACAAGGACCTATGAGCAGTACTGGACTTACGCAGGTACAAACATTAAAATAATTACAATACAAGACTACAAAAATATAAACATATAAAATAATTCTGGATAAATGTTACAGCTGTTTATGCCGGAATATTTTGAATTTCCAATGGAATCATCATTCATCAGCATTTTACGTGCAATCACATGCATGTAAAACCTTTATAGGGAAGGTACTTCCCGTTGACCTAGCTGGAATCATGAAATCAAATATAAAATTAAAGTAAAACAGGGCAATAGAGTGATCAATTTGAGAAGCGAACAAGAAAACGAACAACCTAACAAGGTAAAGGTACCTTGTTAGGTTGCGAGTTGGAGCAAAAGTCGTCCCATGCTTTTTTATCCTCTAAATAATCTGATATTTGTAATAACCCTTTTTACAAAGGATATGTTTGGTAGTTTGTTTGAATTTATTTATTGATTGTTTTAGAAGCGTATACATTGCCCTTTAAAAGAAATATGGCAAAGAGAAATATAGCTAGTTGAGTCCGACTCGCAGTTGATTTTTCTTTATTACCTATAAATAGAAAACACCCAGTACTCCCGGAACAAATATCTGTAAGTCATAAAAACATTTGACCGATGGCGGGAATCGAAACCGCTACCTCCTGTATCGCAGGCGGACCTTCACCTCCCGGCCGCAGAAGTCGTCATAAAGAGTTAGCGTTCAAAACGTATTATTAAAGGATGGCCAATTTACTCCCATCTAAAAGTGATTCCCCCTCTCTTTCTAGCTGACAGGCCTGGCCTACTCCAGCAAAGCGAACAGGTCACGCGGACAACCAGACATGCAATTCTTCTTCAATGGGTTCTACGCAGAATGTTCTAAAAACGGCCAACCCGGCGAGCCTGCCCAGGACTGTCCCGAGAACGGAATGAACGTCTCGTAAGATTTACTATAAAAACTGTCATAGTTTGACGAGTCGACCACCCGCCGGGATCTGGGTGTAGGGGTTTACCATGCCCAAAGAGCTCTCCACTCCAGCGAAGTGCTCACAGGGACGCGGAACGCGCACGACTTGAACCGCACTCATCCTGAAGAACTTCTTCGATAAGGGATGACAATCTTGGCTTCACTTTAACTCGTTTTAACCATCACAGATACGAGTATCTTCTAATCTGCTAACTTAGCCGAAAATATAACTTTAATTCTTCCCTCCGATTCAATCCCACTCTGCTTATCGAGTCTGCTTATTGACATTACAAACAACAAAAATTGGATGAAAATGATATAGAAGATAGGAAAATATTTATTTGGACACACAGATAAAAAACAATACAAAAAAACATGGAGGTTTAAAAGCTGACACAAATGGTGACAGTCAAAACGAGCTGAACACAATCCTGACACACACTAATAATGACAAATAAAAACAACTTGATATATTGATTGGCTATTTTTGATGGATTATTTGAGACCATCTTGAGACTTTAGTGCTCATATACAAGAGCGGAAAATTTCCAACGGCAGAGGTAACTGTAACCGTCGACCCGTGTCGACGGCAGCCATCGACACTCGCCGTCGGCTGCCGTTCGCGCGCCAACGGCTGCCGTCGACGAGTGCAGTTGTTGACGCGTCAACGCGTCGGCGGCAGCCGTTACAGTACAGGAGCCAGTTGCAAAATTAATTCCGAAGAAGAAACACTGTTATTGCTTTTACTCCGTCGACGCCGACAAAAAAGAAAACACGTGCATTGTGGGTTCAAGAAATATTATTGAATAGAGAACAAGATGGGCATTTTTATATTTTTTAGAAATTATTGTAGTCTGGGTACTTACCTACCTACCATGCAATTCAATTAATTACATATGTAGTTACATTACGAACAATTTGTGGTCTCCATAAGTAGCTATCTGAAATATTAGAATTATTGTGTCTCAAAAGAAAGGTCACGTCGTCGGTAGAATATTCTCTATGGTAGGTAGGTTGGTATATAAACTTCTTGCAGTCATTTTAAAGTCTACAAAAAAACAGAGTGCGCGTCGATACCTAATCTCAGCTAGTTATGTACATATGTCCGAGCGAATCAAAATGCATCATTCAATTGTTCGACTTGCGGCTCGCGGCTTCCTTAGAAAGCACCCACCTGAGTAAGAAAACTGTAGTACCTAGGTATATAACTAGGTATTAAAACTGAGCGCGAGTGACGTAGACTCTGGTAGCGTGAACCAAGGGACCGGCGAGAGGACTGCTGAGGTAGGCGGGCGCGGGTGGCTTTGAGCGAGCCGCCTCGCTACCAGCGCAGAGCGTGGAACATTATTTCTACCTTAATAAGGCTCAAAGTTGATTGGTGAAAACTATTAATTAAGGTATGAGTTACGAGGTAAAATTACCTAATCTGTGATCAAACAAAGCAAAGACCCACTTAAAACTTGAATGGCACCTTGTTAGTCTATAAATAGTCTGCTAAACATCAAACTCCAACTATTCTATTATATTTTTTTATAACTCCAATTTTATAAAAAAATATAAATAATTCGTTTACCAATGGCGTTTTCTCATTTATGGATTTATTCTTGAAATCACGTATAACTTCTTCACACACAGCCGCCCATGCTCTGTTTTTTTAGTGTTTTGTTACTATACTCTAGCAGATTATAATTCCAAATTATAATCTCCAAGACAAAAATACAAGCATTTTTCTTTACTGGCACAATTAACAATTCAACATCAATGTCACACATTTTATAAAACCGCAATGCGTGTGAACTCCAGAACTATTAGCAGTCAACTGACAAAATGACAGACGTGGCATGCTACAAACACAAACAACTGCAAGCGTCGCTATAGGTCGACGGCTGCCGATGGCGCGTGTCGACGCCTGCCGTCGACACGGGCCGTTCGTGTATATGAGCACTTAGGTGTGATTTCGTTTAATAGAGCAAATGCAGTCGACCTGTTGCCGAAGAGCGTGGGTCGAATGACACTGCGGTCCGGTGACCCGCTGGACGCGCCGATATTCGACGCCAACTACTTCGACGATGAAACCGACATGCAGGTGGTGAAGGAAGGCATGAGGCTGATCAGGAAGATATTTGATAGTCCGGTAGGTTATATTGGTGTTTTACATTAATTATTATATTATTATAAACTATAGGAGCTAACTTTTACTTTTAATAATTGGTTTGTCTGTAAGCCTGGTAGATAAATTTAATAAAAGGAGTAAATTTATTGGTATTTATTTTAAATATTTGGTCAGCCGGAAATATCAGCCAAATAGCTATTTGGACAGCCATATAATAATTTGGTAGATAAGCTTTATTGACAAAGAAAATAACAATCAAATAATATAAACAAACTAGCTGACCCGCCAAACGTTGTTTTTGCCTTCAACCCTTATCACTTAGGGGTATGGAAAATAGATAGTAGCCGATTCTCAGACCTACTGAATACGCATATAAAATTTGGTAAAATCGGTAAAGCCGTTTCGGAGGAGTACAGTAACTAACATTGTGACATGGAAATTTTATATATAAGATTAAACTAGTATTTACAATTGAAACAATTGAGCTAACTGCAGACTGTTGCGTTGTTGTTCATAGATAAGTAGTTAGATAGGTACATTCAACTCGTACTTTACTAATCAAAAACACGCATCGACATTTTAGTTTTTTTTTCATTTCATTTGAGTTTGCAACAGTTTGTTCTCTACTGTTAGCTCAATTATTTCAATTGTAAATACTGGGTCTAATTTGTTTCTATTCATTGAATGTAAATTGTTAATAAAGTTTAAACACCTAAGCTACACCCCTACGTTACTCACTTATAATTATGGATATGAATATTTTTCACCCGATCCATTCAGTAATTTTTTCAGTAAAAAAATGCCGACAAGAATAACAAGCATAAATCCATCCATCCTCCGTCCTTTCTAATTAATAATACCTTAATACTAGTGTGATTTTCGCAGATTTTGCAAGAGAAATACGAAATCAATCTGGACCCAGCGTACACGGGCCTCTGCGACGACAAGAGCGAGCAGTGGTCCGACTCCTGGCTGGAGTGCATCATCAGGCTCAACACGGATCCGCAGAACCACCAGCTCGGCACCGTCGCCATTGGTCGGGTGCTCGACACCAACCTAAAAGTTGACAATCTACAAGGTAAGAGCGAGCAGTGGTCTGACTTGCCAAGCTCGGCACCGCCGCCATCGGATAGGTGCTCGACACACCCTTGGTATAATCCTGGTCCATCTCATGCTAGGTGGTAGATAAACCATCTGGTGTTTTATATGTGCCATGTAGCTATGTTGTGCATACACTATGAGAACGGGTCTACGATGTACTGAACTGGAGACATGGATTATTTATCTTATTACTATAAAAGTTATAACATGCTGCTTGCAACAGGAAAGGCATGCTTTTGCACGCCTTTCCTGTTAGAAGGTAGCCTTAAGGGCAGCCAACCCGTCATACTTTCCATACAAATGCAGGGACATGATCATGGCGTGGTAACAAATTTTCCTCAGATTTTTTTGCACTATGTCTAGGTTTACATAGCAGCAAAAATTTAAAATAGTTTAAAAAAAATCGGTAAGAACCTCCCAAAATCAGCATTTTTCACTTATTTTACCTGAACTTTGGCCGTTCATAATGTACTCATAAATTGTAAAAGTGAAGAAAACAGCTAAATAGAAACTCGCACATGTATTGGAAATACTTAATAATAAACATTTTTTTTGACAAACTTGTAAGACTTTTCCAAGAACATGCATTATGAACAAGTTTATTTAAAATTCCGCGCACAAATTTACGTTTTTCTCGTTTTTACGACGTAATTTAAAATTTTCCGACTGCCAACTGACGAATTTGGCCTGTCTTTCGTTTTTCTTTGTAAAGTCACTGTAAAGTCTTTTTCAAACATTGCGTTGGAAACAACAAGCTTTTAAACGATGCTTGCGTTGTACTTCCGCGGCCCGGAAAGGGCTCTCTTAATATGTAATACCTATGAGGTCTAGGTTTAGATCTATTCAAAAATTAATGTCTGTATCAGTCTTTAGCTGTACTTGGCAAATGAGACACAAGTTACCAATAACAAACAAGCCAAGTCTGTAAATTGAGCTACCTCTAGATTGTCTGCAGAGAGCTCAATTGTTTAAATTGTAAATTCAAGTTCTGATTCGTTTCTTTGATTGTAATTTTCTTCGTTAGTAAATATAATTTAAATAGTCAGTATATTTTCCGTCTTTGCAGGTTTACGAGTGATAGACGCATCTGCAATACCTACGTTCGTGACCGGCAACCCTCAAGGGCCAATCATGATGGTAGCCGAGCGCGGAGCCGCCTTGACCCGCGAGGAGTACCAGTAGCCAGACCACACCTCACTTTGAATAAGCTCTCGCTTATCCTGGTCTAAGTCTTGTCTATCAAGGTCCAGACCTGACCTCAGCTAGACCAAGGACCATTTAGTTATCTTAACATCAGAACTGCATAAGTCATTCAATAATAAATGATTTGAATGTGTTCCCAAAGTACTTATAAGCTTTAAACACGTTCACTGCCAGGCATCAGCGTTGTAATCATGACGATGCGCTTACACGTGTCGATGGCGGTCATAGTGTAAACTTTAACGCTAAAATACCAATGTACATATAAAGTATAAGAAATAAATAAATTATACTTATTATAGACTTTACGTTTTCTTCACCTTAATGTTTGTGTTCAGATAAATTGTATAAAAAACAAATGCTTCTAAGAGTAGCTGCAATGAAACTTGTAGACAATAGGCATTAATTTACAATATTATTTAGCTAGAGGTCAGCAACGGCAAGTACTCGTAATAAGCCAAAATAACTGCTGTCTTCTACAGACTCTGCAATAAGAAGACGAATCGGTGTTACCAGTAGCGTAAAATCGTAACTCCCCGAATTCCTTGTAGTAATTAACCTGTAAAAATCTGATATTAAAATCAGATAAAATCTGATATTTATCTCATTGACTCGTGTTTATCTAACGCTGTTTTGACTGATCTAACAAACATAATTGAAGATTGAATTTTTTTATGATTTTTCAATTGACCCTTATCACATTCGTTTCCAACTTCGACGTTTTGTTGAAATAAAGTGGCAACTGGACAGTGACGTCACCTAGTGTCACTTCCGGAGGAGCAGACCTTATTTTCTTGGATCATGCTTAGATACTTTATCTCTAAAATGGGACTGAATGGGATGACAGCGAGTCAGCATGCTATCCTAGTTAGATCACATTAATATGCTGTGTTGCCATCTTTATTTATTTATTTATTTATTTAATAAGGCAGTACCAACAAAATACATAATAAAACATATTTATAGAAACAAAGTGTCAAGATTATACTATAGTATTAGATTAATTTAATAATTATATTATTTATTAATTTTATTAATCTTCAATCCTATTCTTTATCTAGGCGACTTCTGCCTACGTTCAAGACTTGGAATCTACCTGTCTCTACCAATCCAACCATAAAAAGTCCTACAAACTGTCAGCTAACGAAAACATTGGAAACTTGGCCCATTTCTTTTCCAATAACTATCTACTAATCAAAATAATAAAATAAAAATCATTTATTTCGAGCACATAAACTTATATAAAGGTCGTACACAATTAATTAAAATAACTTAAAAACTAATTGGATTGCTGGGCAGGTGTCGCTCACAGCAGTGCCTTATGTACGGGCAGTCCACTCTAGCGGCTATCATTGTCAGGACGGTGTTAGAGCTAGCCCGCAACCTGTGCACCAGGGAAGCTGCGCGCTTGCGCATGGTGGTATGGAAGCAATTGACTCGCGCTGACGCAAACATCCCTGACGCACTGCAGTAGCGGGGCAGCCCCAACACCGCTCTGAGCGCATTATTATACTGGACGCGGATGGCGTTGTACGTCGCGTGCGTATACTTCGCCCACAGGCTGCATGTATACAGAGAAGTACAATATGCACGAAACAGTGTTAGCTTCACTTTCTCTGAGCTACGCGCAAATCTCCGGGCAACCATATTCGCTCGCACTGACAGCGCCCTCCGCTCTCGTTCGATGTATTCATTGTCCTTGAGGTCGGTAGTAACCACGTGGCCTAAGTACTTGAATGAGTACACCCTCTCTAAGTTAACACCGTTCAGTCGAACTGGAGGGATGTTTTCCAAACGTTTTGTACCGGCCTCAAAGACCATGAGTTTACTCTTTTTAGAGTTGTACACCAGTCCGTGACCACAGGCGTATTCCTCACAGATTTTTATGAGCTCTCTCATCCCACAGATCGAGGCACTCAGCAGCACCATATCATCAGCATAACTGAGGTTATTTACGCAAATATTATCTATGTGACATCCGATATGGCGACTGCTGAGCTCCTCGATCAGCGCGTTCAAGTATAGATTGAAAAGGGTGGGTGAGCTCAACCTCCCCTGTCTCACCCCACACTGAAGCCGATAGGACTCCGACATTGCTCCCCCCCATTGTACACTGTTGATCTGGTGCCTGTACCAATATTTAAAGATGTTAATCAGCTCGGGGGGCAAGTTAATGTTTTCCAGCTTCTTCCACAGTATATTATAGTCCACCAGATCAAAAGCTTTAGACAAGTCAAGGAAGAAGGCATACACCGGCGTCCCACGATCTGTGTAGTATCGGACGGTATGCTTAAGACACAGTATTGCACTCTCCGTGGACAGCTTAGGTCGAAACCCAAACTGGTTGTCGTGTAAGATAGAGTACTGCTCTAACTGTGTATTAAGCATACCGTCAAACACCTTAGCAATGATGGTAGCTAGGGTATATCCCTAGCTACCATCATTGCTAAGGTCGGTAGTTTGTCTTGTCACCTAGGTCTCCAGTTTTGTCTTTCACCACAGGCACTACAATCGTTTTCATCAGAGCTGCTGGCAGATACTAGTGGCTCACGCACAACGAGAAGAACATCGCTAGTACTCCAGCAATATGAGGACCTGCATGCTGGAGGTGCTCCACGCTGATACCATCGTGGCCCGGGGATTTGCCTTTTGAGAGCGATTTTATGATTCCGGCTACTTTCTTGGCTGTAAATCTGTACTCCAGCTCCTCATTTGGTACCTCAGCATTGAGCACCTCCCTCTGCTGACCCAGTGGCGACTTTACTATGAATTGCCCCTTAAAGATATTCGCAATATTCTCAAGATCACTCGCACCATCCACACTTATTGGTCGACTCGGCCGCACATTTACCTTGTTGGTACTCCGCCAGAAATCACGAAAGTTCCTACAAGCATGTTTCTTAGCCAAGTCGTCCATTTTGAGTTGATCTCGATTGTTTTGCAACCACCTCAGACGCGCTTTAAACACCTTTCTTCTTTCACTCATTTCCTCGTAAACCTTACCAGTTTTCGGCTTTCCACATAGGACCCACTCCCTGAAACTCGACCTAGCTTCCCTATGGGCCTCTTTCACATGCGCGTTCCACCCCATTTTGTGTAACCTAGGTTTAACTTTCTTACCAGTGCTTTCTTTACTGTCCTTGGCTGCGTCACGAAGAGCGGTCACAATGTCAGAGTACATCCCATCAAGAATACGTCTGTGGCCAGATTCATTACATGAACGATCACTACATTTTGTGAGTGCTAATGGGAACTTAATATCTCTATATCTCTTTTTCTAAGGTTCCTCATAGTTTTCCGATATCGAATATGATGTGTGCGATATTTTTACCTTCTCGGCTCCGTTCTACGAATTATTGACATTGAGACAATATTCGAGCCATTTCGTTGATAAATTATTGAACTTTGCAGGTTTCTATTGGAAACATTTCGTGGAGGAAAGTTAACTTACAACTACTGCTAAGCTAGCTGATAAAAAAAATATTCAACTTCGATAAATGGAGGAAGAATGTTTGGCTGTATGCTTGTTTTTAGGGTTCCGTACGTAAAAAACACTTTGTTTTCCGTCTGTCCGTCTGTCTGTCTATGTGTCTGTCAACCCTCTTTTCTCAAAACGCGTGGACCTATTGAGTTGAAATTAATCTTAAATATGCAGGTCCGTAACCTCTTGGAGCCGTGATATAAATCAAACTTTTAGAAGTTTCATTCGACGTGAAACATCAACAAATCCGGCATGGACCGATCCGTTTCCGTTAGGGAGATGTTTGTAGCCTTCTTAAATAAAGTAAATCGATTTTTATATTCAAAATTATATTATTTTACTTCAAAACTAGACGCTTGGTGGTGATTGTCCAGCATTATTTATTCAACAAACCAATTCTACAAACACCAACCAACCGACCTGTAGAAAACTGGTCTATTTGTACTGCAGTTGTACCGTCTACATATTTGATGTCTACATCAGACTCCATGACGGTAGAGTCTCTTAGGAAATTACACTGCCTTTTCCATTTTCTTCGAGTAACATACACAAATCACAATGTTCACTTACCCACCATCTAGTGTTCTGGAACTGAATATAGAGACCCATGGACTTTCCTGATTGGTTCTTGTAAAGTACCCTTAATATTTGCTTCCTAACTTCCTTGTGTAGGTACTTACTTTATTAATTAAGGTAACTTGGTAGTGTCTGCCTGCGGCTTCGCAGGCTTTGTTTTTATGGAATTGGTCAACGGTTATTATGAATTAGTGTAATTTGAACTATCCAATGCAGATTATGTAGGCTTAAAAAAATGTTTTATTCGTTGATTTCTTTTAAGTGCTTTCTGGAAATAGACTCTGGGTGATTTTTAGAAGTCATTTCGAATGTTCGGTTATAATCCCAGTTGACGATGAAAAATCTAGGTTTGTAAAATTGGAGAAAGTAAATTCTTATTCAATCAGTAGGGTATAGGTTGTCAAATTAGGAAAGTTTATTTTCAATATCAATTTTCTTTATCACTGGGTTCTGAAATTCCCTCTAACCGTCTTTGTATCAATTAGTGAGTCAGCAATAAAATTAGAACGGGATAATTATGAAGGAATTTTCTGCGTCATTGAGGAGGTTGGGCAATATTATAATCTCTTGGGAAACTTGTATAGTACCTACTTACTAACAGTAACAGTTAACGGACAATTTTTTTTTTATTGAAAATTAATAATCTTATCTTATTTGAAATTTAATAATTAGGAATTTTCTACGTAATTGAGGATGTTGGGTAATATTATATCTCTCGGGAACCTGTTTAGTACCTACTTACTAAACAGTATCATTTAGTGGACAAAAAATTTAAGTGAAGACAAAATAAATAATTTCTTAATTGAACTTAAACTATAAAAGACTTGTTCTAGCTAATAGTTACACTGACTAAAACAGAATACGTATTTTTTTATTAGATATGGGCATATTTTTTATATTAATAGAACAAGCAGATCTATTTCTGATACTAAATTGTATCAGATTTTCTTGTTCCTAATATAATAACATAGATATTTGTACAATATAACTACTCTGTGACAGTTCATGTACACTTGCTTAATTTTTAAGTCTAACGATATAAAGTTATTTAATCGTTAGACTTAATCTGAAATATACTTATGATAATAACTTAATAACATAACACAGCCGGTCTAGGCTCCGTTGTCCACCACGGCGGCACAGTGGATACCCCTTTTCTTAGGAACACGTGGAGGTATCACGTTGAAATCTTATCAGGAAGGCCTTTTACTCCATAGATGATTACATCAATGATGTTAATGCTTGGCTAGATGTCGCTCCGTTCTGCACTGTCGTAAAAATGCAATGTTCTGTTTAGCTTTATAGAAATATTGTCATGTATGTAAATCGCATTAAATTTAGATTTAGATAGGCAAAATAAACATGTATCAGACACATAAGTGATATATAAATGTGCTAGTGGTTTTTTTCACTTTTTCCACTAGTGGACCAAAAATTGAAGTGAAGAGAATATCAATAACACCTTATTTATTATTTGATAATAATAACTATGTTTATAGTATAAAATTTGACTTGTCTAAGTGCTTATTTTGTAAGCCTAAAGAAATAAAGTTATTGATTCTGATTCTGATAACTTCTTCAGTCGACGCAGTCAGACGATAGTTTACGTCGCATATTTTGGAAATTACTTATCCAAACCTACGAAGATAGTTACCGTTGATCCTAAATTATATTATAAATGCGAAAGTTTGTTTATCCGTTTGTTTGTCCTTCATTTACGCCTCAACTAAGCAACCAATCGATTTGATTTTTGGCATAAAGTAATTTAATAGGATAAATTTGAAAGGATGAAGAGTAACTTTTTGTCCTGGTAAAACATCAAATTCTCATGGGAGATTTACGGCTTACGAATTTAGCGCGGGTAAAACCGTAAGTAACAGCTAGTATAGAATAATGGGCAAGAAAAAATATCAAACAACTAGCACTGGAATTGTTGTCTAGGGTACAAAATAGAAATTACGTCACTTTGTCATCGAATACGTAAATTATTTGAAACTACCTGTTCCCCGCGGTTTCACCCGAGTTAAATTCGGACAAAAAGTAGCCTATGTTACTTTCCATCTTTTCAAATATATGCTAAAAATCAAGTCCATTGGTGGCTTTGTTAGAGCGTGAAGGAAGGACGAAAAAACACACTTTCGCATTAGTTACGATTCATTCCTTCAACTTCAATAATGTACGCAATATCCCCGTCCTAGGGAAGGAACAAGAACATTACAAATCCATTTTTTGCATTTATCAACGACACCCTCCTCGGTGTGCGAGTGCGACGTCCTATTGTTTTTTTCATGAACTATTTTGGTACCTTAGAATTTTTATCTTTATTAATAAGACTAAAAAATGTTGTAGCCGATATTCTGACAGCTTAGTCTTTGCAAAGTTTCTGTAAGTTTGGATGTAGATACTCATTTTTTTTTTTTTTTTTTTTTTTTCATCGGCAGTTGTTTAGAGCAGACGTGCCTTATTCAATGTTTTAAAAAATCAATAATATATAGCTTATGCTGACTAGTGACCTTGTTAACCGCTAGCACATAATCTGTGTCATTGTGGAATTGGAGTAAACTAAGACATGTGCTACTAAGTGACTTGTTTTTGCGAAAGCAAAAAAAAAAAAAAACGAAATGAATCTGAACAGTCCCTTCAGCCGGAGCAGCAGGTTAGAGCGCAGCCCGCCTAGGACGATCGCCTCGCCCTCGGCCGTACCGCAGCCCCCGGCCACCCCGCAGCCCTCATCTCGCCCTGTAACAGTATGTGGAGACATAATCGCGACGTCGGAACTACAAAATTGGATGACGGGCATCGATCAGTGCTTAAATGAGATCTGCACAATCTCCGAAGCAGGCAAACTAAACTCCGAACAGAAGTTGAAGATAAGCAGTCTGTGCCGAAAAGTGGGTCACGGCAGCTCACAGATGGTAACCCTTTACCAATCTCTAAAATCAAGAGCTATGACGTTTAACTATGAAAATCAAGCCCTGAAAGAGAAGATGGACCTATCAGAGCGGCTCCAACATCTGACGAAAAGCATTGACGAGACCTCCAAACCTCCTTCTGGAAAGTCCTCCTTCGCAGACATGGTCAAAAGAGGTAATAATTTTATAAAGCCTGTTAACATCAGCTCTGTGGCCATTTATCCACAAGACAACCTCAAGTCGAGCGAGGAAACCAAAACCCTGGTTCAAAAAATAATTTGCCCTGAAGATATGAAGTTACAGGTTAGAGGCCTAAGAAAAACAAGAAACGGCGGAGTTATAATAAGCACCGAATCGAGAAGCGACATAGAGAAGCTGAAGCAGTCCGTGCAGCTCACTAACTCTGGCCTGCTGATAGATGAGCCGCAAAAACGGAAGCCCAGAGTCGTAGTAATTGGAGTGCCCTCATCTATGCAAGAAAAGGACGTATTTACTTGTTTGTACAAACAAAATATAGCTGAATCACTACCTGAAATTACATTAGAAAAATACATGTCGTCGATCAAACTGAGCCATAAATCCGGCAAGAAGGACGCTGAGACTTGTAATTTCGTGATTGAGATGCCTGCCACTATACGCAAGGCCCTCATAACTAAGGATAGGGTTTTTGTGAACTGGTCTTCGTGTCCTGTGAGGGACTTCACCCTGGTCACCCGTTGCTACAAGTGTCAGCAGTACGGACATGCAGCGAAGTTCTGTCGTGAGGCATCCCACATCTGCGGCCACTGTGGAGGCCAAGGTCACACGGTGAAAGAGTGCACAAAGAAGACTGAGGAACCGAAGTGCGCAACCTGTCTGCACTTCAAGAAACCAGGCCACCACGTCACTGGCTCCGCCGACTGCCCAGCAAAAATAGCGGCCGAAAAGAGGTATATTAATTCTATTGATTATGGGGGCGCCTAAGAGCGCCGTAAATTAAGTACTCTCTGGCCTCTTCTTCTATTGTAGATTAGTTTTATTTGAATAATGATAAGTAGTGTAATTCATGATTTAGATAATTTTTCCATAGCAGAGTCTAAACTAAGTGAAGTAGAAAACTGCAAACGTCATCTTTCCTCCTACAGTAATCCTTTGAATATACTAACACAAAACATTCGCAGTGTGTGTAAAAATTTTGATAACTTCACTGTCTTTCAAAATAGATTAAATATCAACTGCGACATCATAGTACTAACAGAATGCTGGCTTACTAAACATTATCAAGTACCATTAATGCCGGGTTATACTATGTACCAAAGCACGAAAAATTACAACCAAAATGATGGCTTAATAGTTTATGCAAGGGACCATCTTAACATTTCTGTTGAAGAACCGAATTTAGAGGACTGCAACAAACTTTTGATTAAAATTGGGTCAGAATTTGCAATACTTGCTTTGTATAGACCTCCTTCATTTAGAAACCTCAGCAATTTTAATGAATCTCTAAATAACACCTTGCAAAATCTATCATCTTATAAAAATGTCATTGTTATTGGGGATATTAACATCAATATTCTTTCTGAGTGCATCGACTCAGGGGCTCAGAACTACCTAAATCTATGTTCCTTTCATGGTATGCTTCCCGCGCATACTCTTCCAACACATCAATCTGGGTCTTGTTTGGATCACATCATAATGAAATCAAATTTTCCTTCACTCTCGCTTGTTATAAATTCATCCATAACCGACCACAGTGCTGCCCTACTAACCTTAAATTGTAAGTTACCTAAACTAAACAACAGTCGTACTTGTTCTAAGGTAAACATGCATAAACTTGAAGATGACTTACGCAACTTAGACTTTGCCCCAGTTTACGATTCCGCTGATCCGCAGTTTGGAATGTCTTTTGTTATTCAAAATGTACAACAGGCAATAATTAAAAATACAAGTCAAGTTCGTTTGAATAAAAAGAACTTTAACATAAAACCTTGGATCACTCCGGGTCTCATTCGGTGTATGAAACACAGAGACAAGTTACATATTAAAGCCAAATTAAATCCTATTAATCCTGTTGTTCAGTTATCGTACAAGCGATACAGAAATTTCTGTAATAACGTTTTAAAGAAAGTAAAGATCAGCTACGATAAAATGACACTAGAAAAAGCCGGGAAAAATAGTAAAAAGATCTGGGACTGCATTAAAACTGTAACTCATACCTCAAAGCAACGTGAGTCACATTCATGTTTATTGAAAGCTAGCTCGACACCGCTTGAATCTGCTAACACAGCAAATAACTTTTTCATTGACGTAGGTAAGTGTTTGGCGGATAAAGTCCATTCGCAACTTCCTACTTGTACAAATTTTACTTATTATTCCAAACTAACCTCATTTGCTTTACTTAATACTGATGAGACCGAAATTGATAGGATAATAATGAGCCTTAAGGACGATTGCGCAGTAGGCTGGGATAATATATCTACCAAAATAATCAAGCGAAACCGACAAATTCTTATACCACCGCTGACATATATTTTCAATAAATGTCTGGGCCAAGGGCATTTCCCCAAATGCCTAAAAAAAGCTGTGGTTGTACCGGTCTACAAATCTGGCGCAAAAGATCAAATCACTAATTACAGACCAATATCCCTGCTTCCTGCCTTCTCCAAAATATTAGAAAAAGTTATAAATAAACGGTTAGTCAAGTACTTAGAAGATAAGTCTATTCTGTCAAAAATGCAATTCGGGTTCAGAGCTAAGGTGTCTACTGCAGACGCAGTTCATCACCTTACTAACTACATTGAACAAGAACTGGATCAGAGTAACCACACACTTGCAATATGGACCTAGCTAAGGCCTTTGACACCGTTTCCGTACCCATACTATTGCGCAAGCTTGAAACACTGGGAATCAGAGGCACTCAACTAAAACTTTTCACGAGCTACCTCGAAGAACGCACACAGTGCGTTAGGATAGGCGATGTTCTCAGCAATGATCAAGAAAATACTGACTTTGGTGTTCCCCAAGGCAGTGTATTAGGCCCTACTTTATTTTTAATCTACATCAATAATCTTTGTAATCTAAAATTAGATCATGGCAAAATCATATCATATGCTGATGATACTGCTCTAATTTTCTCCGCTGAATCTAAAGAAGAAGTGTACAAGTTTGCGCAAAATGGATTCAACATTGTAAATAAATGGCTTCAGCACAACTTACTAACTCTAAATGCAGATAAGACTAAGTATATTAGGTTTTCGATGCGCAAACGCCCGTCAAACGAAATCAGCCCAAAATTGTATGCGCATTATTGTGTAGGCGCTGATAACGTATGTGTCTGCCCAACCATACATAATACAAATAAAATTAAATACCTTGGCATAATACTGGATGAATCACTCTCATTCAAACCCCATCTAGAAGCTTTAGTAAGTAGAGTCCGCAAGCTGATTTTTGTCTTCAAAAATCTACGCCATATTGCGGACCAAAAACTTATTATACAGGTTTACCGGGCCCTTTGCGAATCCATATTGACGTACTGCATTACATCATGGGGTGGAGTAGGTAAAACATTATTACTAACTGTTGAGAGAGCACAAAGAGCGATACTTAAAGTATCAACTTTCCGTCCTTTTCTTTTTTCTACAAACCTTCTCTTTAAATCATGTGGAGTATTAACAGTTCGACAGTTATTCATAATGAACATAATACTTAAACAACACGCAGCCCTTCCATATGTCACTGAAATCGCTAACAAAAGGAGGAAAAATAATGTTTGCCCTAAAGAACTAGGTCGAAGACATGCTTTTTCAAGAAAATTTTACAGTGTTCTTGGTCCTTTTTTATATAATAGATTAAATGTGTTAGCCAATATTTATTCCTTAAACTATAATAGCTGTAAGAAAAAACTTAGAGATACTTTACAATGTATGTCATACGATGACACAGAAAATTTATTGACTGTTCTAAAGTAGGCCACTAATTGTAAGCACCTTTATTATTATTAAAACTAGTTTAGCATAGTTAGCATAAGTAATTTTATAGTATGCATAGCATTTATTATCGGATTTTATTGTTTGTTTATTATCAGCACTTTCTTTGCCTGAAAAACAGGTTTTTACCTAGTTCAGGCACATGTACTATGTTATTCCCATAAAATCATAAGATTAAATAGTCTTAGTCTTTGTTATCCTTTTAGCCCTTAGTTAATTTTGAATAAATTATTATTTATTTATATTATTTATTTACAATAGTTATCTGGGTCAAATGCACACCGTCTCACCTTAGAGCCTAAAATTTAACTTGTCCTTGTGCTTATTTTGTAAGCCTAACGATATAACGTTATTTAAATCTGAAATATACTTTACTAGCTACTGCCTGCGCCTTCGCTCGCGTTTTATCAGAATAAAAAATAGCCTATATGTTATTCCAGTTCCCAAACTATACCCATACCAAATTTCAGCCTAATCGGTTCAGTATTGCCCTTACAAACTTTGACATTTATAATATTAGTAGGATAGGATAGAATGATAATAAAATAACATAGCCGGTCGAGGATCCGTTGTTCACGGACATGTTTCGGTAAGCTTGGATGTAGGTACTCATTTAGTTATCTAGGTCAAATGCGCCCGTCTCACCTTAGAGCCATTATCGCTGTTTTCTTATCTCGACGCTCTGTTGGACTTACTCTTGAGCGACGCAAAGTCAAGTAAGTTAGGTCCAATCTGGGCTCCCATTCTACTATACTATAAACCATTATTTATCGTGCCTTTATCGCGTACTTTGTGTTTTAATTTCTCTTACGTTTTCAACGCGTTGCATCAAACGTGGTCACGAGGCGACAGAAAAAGGAAGGTAGAAATAACAACACAAGGTAGAGTGATCGCAACTTAATGAGCTCTGTGAACTTAGGCACGGAAGCAAAACTGGGCAAGTACAATCGAATAGAAAAGTGATATTTATCAACTAGCGACCCACTCGGGCTTCGGCTAGAAATCCTTTTTAAGGTGCTTGAATAAAGACCTTCATTGCCTTCTTTTGTCATGAAACTCATGACATCGAACACCATTTTCCATGCAGTACGGTAAACCGCACGCGAGGCATATTTAACGTTTAAGAGAAACAGCTATTAACAGGGAATAGAACACAAAATCGCAAGAACAAACTATCAAATCAACGAAACGAACACCGGACAAGCGTCAAAGACTTTGCTGCGTCATTGTACTCAAAAGCATTCATTGCCCACTAGATTATAAATAAATTTGCTACACTGTAATTATTTTATTTTCAAACTTGGGTTAATTGCGTTCGATAAAAAGTTTAATTTATTCTAACATTTTGGGTTTAAAATAATCCGTCATTGAGTGTAAGATGTTTTTATATTATTCTATAAATATTGAATTGGAAAATAAATGTTTGTAGAACCAAAAGTGCTAGACAAAATAAAAATACGCCAGAATACTTGCTGGCAACCCTGGTTTGACAGACAGATCCCCTCTCACCCCGTTCTTTCCCTCAACGCCTTATTTACGGTTCAGTGCGCAGCCGTTGAAGCCAACTTCACAGAGCTCGTAAAGATTTGCGCGTACTCTACGCGACAAATATGTATTTACCCGAAGATAATCGTAAACATGCTAGCAACTCAAGAAAGTTTAAAAAAATAGAATGACAATGAAGGAAAATACACAATAAATTAAAAAATACACAGAATAAAATTTAAACACGATATTAAAGTTAGTTAGTGGCCAGCGCATAATGCTACTACATTGGGCCGTAATTTCTTGTTGCCGCCCAAGTGGACGGATATCCAATGTTGAAAATTGGGTTCTAATTGTAATTCTAAGTGAGATCTGCAATGACATCTCGCATGGGAGTGTTTTGTGCAGCATCCTCCTGCCTGAACAATAGAAGAAACAGCCTACTCTAGAAAGACGCCACTCGAGATCGAGTGATAGCAGATGATAGCAAAGCTATAAGGGAAGCAGGCATGTTAATACGGAGTTAATACCCAGTAGGTAAGTGCCTGGTATTTTTACACTGTTCGTTTTGAAATAACTAGCGGTAGTTAACTTTTGTAATTAGATCTAGATAAAAGAAAAAGCTACATAGTTTTAGAACTAGGTACAAGCACTTAGGTATCTTGGTGTTTCATCATAACTAGCTATAATTTTGTAATTAGATCTAGATATAGTATAAACCTAAATAGTATTAGAACTAGGTCCTAGGTAGAAGCACTTACTTAGGTGTTTCAAAACTAGTTCTCTCTCTTTGAGCTATAAAGGGTGCCAACTGCCAACCTCATAACCCGTTGGTAGTGGGGTAAAACCCATCGCTTCACAATGACAATAATTTTTAAAGTGATGGTATAGCAGAATAAAACCTCAGGCCTAAAAGTAAGTCAGGTATGTTGATGACCTAAGGTGCTATGGATGTAACCAGAAAGTATCATAAGGTACCCAATCAGTGGTCTAGGCAAGTCATCTTAGATTATTCTTTTAAACTATTTTTAAACTTGTTCCAATTGTAGGTATCAATGTAGGGTTGTATCTGGTGGATATACCATCGACTCGTACAAAGCGGTTCTCCTCCACCTTCATTATTCGCACCGCTAAGGAATGGAACTCGCTGCCTGCTTCAGTTTTTCCGGTGAATTACAATCTTGGCCTCTTCAAGACAAGAGTGAACAGGTGTTTTCTAGACCTTCGTGATACAACGTCGGCCACATCATGACTTTTCATCAGGTTAGATTGTGGTCAAACGAAGGTCTATATACTATAAAAAAAGGGCTAATGTAGTGTAATAATCTACTCAATTCTAAGCAGTTGTAGAATCACCTGAAAAAGTAGTAGTACTAACTATTTTCCCAATATAAAAAAACTAGATTTTATTAATCTAGGACAGAAGTGCTGGAAATAATATCCAACGAGCTCGAACTCGACGGGTTTAGTCGTTTCTCTTAGAAGGTCCTATGGCCACCTTCGTCTGCATCACCGGACCAGCTCAATGGTACCATGACATTGCATTGTCACCGAAGTAAGCCAAATTTCAGCTCATACAGTTGAGGATAACTCATCTAAAATTCAGTTGTAAGATTTGTACAAACTAGCAGAGCAAGTAGAAAAAAGCTTGTAAAAAAGATAGCTGGCATTTCATCATTAACATTGTGTTTTTCAATACATATATGGGACCTGTTATATCTAAAAGCTAACAAAGGTGAGAACAAAAAACTTTTTATTTACTCGTAGTACTGGCAAAAGTCCCTGGAGTACTAAAAAGGGCCTATTTTCCAGAAATTTCGAGGTTTTCCTCGTGGAAACATAATGATTAAAAATTTCTTCGTTTAGAAGCATAACGCTGTAAGTCCACAAGCATAATTTGCGTAGTAATATAAATATTTAAACACTATTTAGGCACTCAGATTAGGTATGTTCAAATATAATGTAAGGTTTCTTTACGTTTCTTACGATATATACAGAAAAGGGACACTAAAAGTGAGATCCTCAAAGAGTCATATGCTCATCATTTAATTAAGGTAACAATTATTTTGTATATTTTTTATCTGTATAATGTATGACAATAAATGATCTGTATTCTGTATTCTATTCTGTAGTGAATATCTAACCGGTATAATATGCACAGCATATTTTTTTTTCTGGCTGGCGTGTATTCGATGTTCCTTTGAAAGCTGTCGAAAACATCTTCCGCTCCCGTCCACGGAAAATGTTCTCACTTGTAGATATTATGTCATTTTCTTCTCTGAACTGACAGAACTACTTAGTGTGATTTTAATACACAATTATTATCTCAGTTCTGTCTGCTGCTTCCCACACCATGTTTCTATGGAAACGTTAAAACGTTAAAGTCAAAATTCTTTATTTCCGTAAATACAATAAAAGAGAAGATTAAAAAGAAAAGATATTTCTATACGATGGGAACACATTTATGGGATAAAAGGCATACCCTATATTTTATTCCAGGCCTAGATCTACATATTTGCAAAATTTCACTCCGATCTGTTCAGTAGTTTTGGCATGAAGAATAGGTGTCACAAACATCCATCCATCCATCCAAACCTCTAAACATCCAAACTTTCTCATTTATAACATTAGTGCGATGGTAAGCTCTGTTTCCTGCTGCACCATCTATTTTTTTTTTTGTTTATATACGCACAAAATATATAACAATGACAAAAAATATCAATCTTTAAATAATACATAAAATCATATTAATGTTAGATTAAAAATATTTAGAGCAAAAAGCATAAAAAAACCGTAAATATATTTAAAACAAAAGTAAAGTAAAATAATTATTATAACATTTTGCCCTACGTCTACTTTTCTATAGTTGGTACTGTACACCGATGGATACGTTAAACCTTAGAAAACACAGGCAACACAAATTTTACCGAAATTTAAAAATAATTCCTGTTAAAATAATATTTTACTGTAAAAATAAATTCTATATTTTTTTTCTACTCACAAAATTTCAATTGTCCATACAACATTATCTTATTTTAGCGTGTTTTATGAATAACCGCTTGCGGTAGGGTTGTCGAGTGCCTCATTACCCGCGCCAGGGAGCAGTCGACCCCATCCTCTAACGACACACATTATAATGTACTTATGTAGAAGTCTACGTCTATAAGTACACACGACTACTCTGGCGATACTATTTGCATCATCATTAGCCCATACACGTCCACTGCTCAACATAGGCCTCCCTCAAACGACGCCACGAATAGCGGTCCTGAGCCGCCTCCATTCAACGACTCCGGCGTGGTTTGATTTTTTTGTCTCTGATGTAGGTATTTAAAATTAACTAGTAGTTAGCCCATAACCGTAACATCGTGACTATTTTAGTTTCAATCGTCTGTCTCGAGTTTTTTTTTATTTTTTATATCTTTATTCATTAAGGAGGGTTTGATCAAAGTGATCATGTCACCCTCATTTAGTTTACAATAAATGTACTGTTCCGGAGCTACATATTATGACAGTTTGAAATTGCCATTGCAAGACGTAAGGCGTTTGGTAAGGCGCAAAGATAATTAAAATCAATAAACCATTTAAAAATGGGATTCTTATTGTTTTTTGCTTTCTCCTGCATGAACGGTCAAAGAGGTTCGCTAAGTTTGTAGTAGAAAGCGATGTACGAATTCATATGTCTAATAGAAAACTCAGGAGATACTACATGGGAATTATTAATTTCTTATGTATTTTGTCCCAAGACCCTTACCCCTTATTCATAAATTTCTAATTCTCGCTCTGTCTTCTTCTATTGACATAAGACAGAGTGAGAAATAACACTGCCAACTGTTTTAAGTTAGAAGACCATTATGAAGGTAGTAAGTTTTTAAGGGGCAGATTCTTGAATAGTTTTGATGGCATTGTAAGCATAAAGTATCTGTCTTACCGTAACACAGATACTTTACGTAAGACTCTACGTAAGACGTTTTCATGTAATTTTAGAACCAATGATAGCCTAATGGAAAAAAAACATGAACGACAAAAAAATGCGAGTTATTCATCTTGCCCGCAATGTCGAGTAAGATGGAGGCAAGACCAATCTTCAAATTTCAGCGTACGAAATTCGCATACAAATTTTAATATTGTCGTATAGCAAAGTCAAAGTCAAAAATTCTTTGTTTCCGTGAATACAATAAATGTAATTACACTAAGAAAAGGTCAAATTCTTAAAATTAAACACTGTCATGGAAATAAAGTGATATTTTGATTTCGGTTGCTTCGGTACTTGAACACCTGTGGTGTTAACGTCTTCCATATCCAATTTCTTCTTCGTTTCAATGAGAATACGACGTTTATAAAATAAATAACTCACTTTTCGCTTTATTGTAAAATCAAAGAGCAACACTAAAACATAGCTAATTTACTTTTTATGTACGTAGGTACGATAAATTATTCCACGTGTAAACGCTTTTAGCAAATATGATTACAAAAAGCTTTTATGAATGTCTGAAAATAAACACTAGAGTATTCACAATGCTCTGCTCGTAGTGAAATATATGAAAAACAAACCATGGAAATCCTGTTATCACACTAATATTATAAATGCGAGACTTTACTTCTATAAAATTTTTATTCCCCAGGTCCCGTAAAATAAAACTATTTTTAAAATTAAGGGACTTGATTTTTTTTTTTTTTTTTAGAGGCAATATCTTTATAGAAAATAACAATCAAATAATATAAAGAAATTAAACTAGTATTTACAATTGAAACAATTGAGCTAACTGCAGACTGTTGCAAACAATCTACAGATAGCTCAACTGGTCCATAGGGACTTGATTGTTTAAAAATACTAAAAATCGAAATCGATTTTTCTAGTTTAAACAATCAAATTAATAGTTATTTTACTATTTTTGAAATGTGTGTAGGCAGGTAAGTTAGTTTTTATAGACTGAAATTATAGATATATTTTATACCCAGCAGTGAGTGTTGACAAGCTTAATTATGATGAGAGAAGCCACGGGCTAAAGCTAGTTACTTAGTAGGTAATATCGTAAGAGATGGAAGAAAACAACTTTTAATGGAACAATAAGTCCAGTTGCGTGCCCGAGCCAGTTCCACTCCCGTAAGTATTGGAATTAGTTGGCAATTTGTTACTTACTTTGTTGAAATATTGTCGGCGGGACGTTTTATTTCGCAGCTGGCCTTCTTTGTACTAATAGATTGATGCATAATTTAAACGAAAAAAGTTTTAAATTGACTATGCCAAGCCTCGACTCGCATGTGTTAAAATTTGGAGAGTTCCCTATTGCTATACCCTCGGCTGCGCCTCGGGCCTCAAATGACACACTCGATAGGAATTAGGCACGTTCTCGCCTAGGTGAACAATGTACTATTTTTGCGATACTCATAATTGAAACCTGTGCTGAAAGAGAAGAGAGAATATAAGGTAACACTGTGTTACCTTATAATATAAGGTAACACTGTGTTCCCATTCCATACTTACCTACTTGTTGGAGAAGATATTTGTTTCATAACCAGTTTTCTAAGACTCCCTGAGCAGTCTCTTCTCTTTCAGCACAGGTTTCAGTTTAGATTGGTTATTATCGCCGTTTTATGTCGAGCCTTGGTTACTAAAGATATGCTTTTAACGTGAGGTCTGGTAAACATGGTGGGGACGATGCAACCAGTAGACGATAAACTTTTTTTGTTTGAGGAGGTCAAGTGGAGAGAGGTCTTTTGTTTCTGGATGAGAATACCTATTTGTCTAGGAAATAGTATACGCCTACTTTCGCAGGTGCCGGCGACGTCATTTATCAAAGTTTTTCTTTATTTTTCAAGGCATGAGCTCACTTGCTGAGTTGTGATTTATTTAAGAGCTTATTTCTAGATAACAAAGTTGTATTTTCAGGAAATTATGTATAATAAATAATGCTAGAAAATCTAAGCATTATGCTAGCCACAAGCTAAGCAGAGGTGGTCTTATGTTAGGGAGGTACCCTAACATAACACCAGCTCAGCTCTGTCTACTAGATAATTGGTTTACCTAACATTGCAATGAAAATAACAATCAAATAATATAAAGAAATTAAACTAGTATTTACAATTGAAACAATTGAGCTAACTGCAGACTGTTGCAAACAATCTACAGATAGCTCAACTGGTCCATATCAATACCAGTCGGAAGCGTCCCCAAGACGCTGGCTGCATTGCCCCGCTGTATGGCAATGCTAATGCGCTGCGCCAGATACTCACCAGCTCTCGGGTCACGCGTCGCTTCGACCAGGCGCTCAGATAATTTTTTGAAAACCCGGAGAGCCTCGGTACCCCACGGACCTAGGGTCTCGACTCCAAGGGGAGCAAATGCGTAGGCTCTGTCGAGACCTGCATATTTGCGCCTCTTGAGATCCTCGGCCAAATCTGCCGCCGAACCAGCCCTCACGGATGTCCTTGAAAGATGGGAAGACGCAAGTGTGTCGACACATGTAGCGTCCCACACAATAGGCCTGCCCAGCTCCCAAGGGACTAAAGTCATGCCGTCGGGCCTCTTACCATCGTCACGCAACAGACCATTCGGTTCGAGAATAGCTGGTACGTTAGCGGTGACAAAGGCCCGCCGGATGATGTCGTTAAGGCTGGCATGGCGAGATATCCGACCGGCAGCCCTAGTACACGATAATCCGTGATGACCAAGCTGTTCGACAACAGTACCGCACTGGCATTGATGAGGCGCGCAACACCTTGCACCCAACCGAAGACATGTTGCTATACGGAAAGTTACGGGATCCAATAGAGTGCCAGTATTATATGAAGGAAGTGCTTGCAACCAATGTCCTGACTCCCATTTAGAAACGGCCAGGAGACGGGCACGATCTGCAGAGCTGGAGCACGTTTGTAACAAACAATTCCGTGTCAACTCACACAGAGGCCCGTCCCATTGCCGTTGGGACAAAAGAGATTTTGGGGGAGCAGCATCAGGGCAAGCACTATGCCAAGCCATTCGAGCCTCGTCTAAGAACGAAATTTCGAATGAATTTCCAGGTGAGACCAAAGACGGATTTAACATTGCAATATATATTTTATTGTTACCTACTTAATATATAATATTTAACGGCGCGGAGGGCGTAGGTCCGCCTGCGACGCAGGAGGTTGCGGGTTCCATTGGCTTGGGACAAATGTTTTACGATCTGCAAATAGTTGTCTCGGGTGTTCTAGGTATTTTCTATGTATAATTAAAATATCTATCTATGTAATATATTGAATTATGTATATCATTTATCATTATTTATTTATAATATTATTAATGACAATGTTTGTGAGGATGGATGTACAGTTTTATACATCCATATGGATATTAATTGTTACACATTCACACAAAAACTGAACTTATTGGGCTGAAATTTGGTATGGTTGTAGTTTGGGACCGGGAATAACTTATAGGATTTTTATAACGATAAAGCGCGGGTGAAGGCGCGGGCAGCAGCTAGTTGTTATATATAGTAAAGATCCAGCTTCAGCAAACGGAACAATAAAATGCTGCCAGGTGCAACAATTTAAATCTTTGCCACCATTTTATTATGCCGCCTAAGTGTGCGGCCTGAGTGGCGGCGGCGTACGGCGTGTGGCGGATTGCGGAGCGTATTTTACGCGCGGATACCTGTCATTAGTGCATGCGGAAAAGTTGGGGCGTGCTCGCGTAAAATCGACAAAATATTACATTATATCATAGTACCAAACATGTAAGGTATGTCTGTTATCAAGTTATCATGATTGGGAATCTCCAGCAAGAAATTCATTCAAATTAACAACATTTCACTTCCTTTACTAATCGCAACTAAAAATCAAAATACGCGTATTGATGAGCGTATCCACTAGTAGAATGTGCTGTGAAACTACGCGCCCGCTAGCACTCCGGACAAGTTCAAACGTGTCGAACGTTTGTTTAATACGCCGTTCATTTACGCTTACGCAGTACGCCGTCACTCAGAACGCAGGCTAAAAGTTGACTAAAACACAGGAATATTCAGGAAATGTGTGGAAAAGTTCTAACATTTGAATTGAAAATGGAAGCAATTTCAAACTTCCAATAGAACGCGTTTTCCCATTAAAACTCTCGCACAGTTTGTATTAATGAATGAACGACAGAACGACTTGTAGAATGAACGTATACGTGTGCTTTTAAATTCAAATTCAGAATTCTCTCGCAGGTAATTCAAATTATAAGAATTTGCAGGCCTCTATCCTTTATCTAAAGGCGAAAGTTTATGAAGTTATGCATGTGAATGACGAAGACAACTACAAAACTACTAAACCGATCGAGTTAAAATTTTTCAAAAGCTCTAGTTTTTAAAAATCATATTTGATGGGCTCTTTCCGGCCATGTCAGTCGCAGTGGTAGAATATTTTTTTATAATCAGCCCGTGGATGTCGTGAAAAGCTACTATCAACCTACCAGACGGGCGCCTGCCAAGCGTGACCGCTTGGCAGGCGCTACACACCAGCTATAATCAGCCATAATCATCAGATTATGGCTGAGTATAGCTGCTTGGGTGAGAGTTGTTCAGAAATGGGCTTATGTTTGCCTTTGAAATTGGTTAAACGCGGGCGAAGCCGTCGGCTAAATCTTACTTATCCTATTATATAATAATACTGTATAATGGCGAGATAGGGAGGGACCCATTTTAACCCTGTGTTTAATTAAACCCTAACTGCTAGATTTTAGTACTTAACATAAGTACCTTGTATTAATTTTATATTAAAAATATATATAAATAAATATAAATATATTTATATAAGTAATAATATACGTGGACTTTTTTCTTGTTTTCTTTTTTATTGTTCTTTATATTTTTCTTATCTATGTACTTCCTACTAATATTGTATTATATATAAAGGCCGAACTTTGTGCCGATGGCGTTGTGAAGATATTTGGCCAAAAATAACGCCAAAACTACTGAATGGATCCAAATGATTACAATTGTACACATTTATGTGTACAAAATATCATCTTCTTCGATCTTTAGATCTGGACCTAGAATAACATTATGATATATATCACACTATTTACATATATTACTTTTCATGTCACTGACATAGCTCTCAGAATTAGTAAGCTGAAGTGAAAGTGGGCAGGTCATATAGCTCGCAGAACTCATACCTGCTG
The DNA here is from genome assembly GCA_947859395.1 of Eupithecia insigniata. Lineage (NCBI taxonomy): Eukaryota > Metazoa > Arthropoda > Insecta > Lepidoptera > Geometridae > Eupithecia > Eupithecia insigniata. Next base: position 13,501,734 of record OX402003.1, read on the forward strand.
GGGAGTAAAGGATCTCGAATGGCGGCCACGATGCAATACGAAACGGAGTGTTGGGAGACCATCTACTCGATGGACCGATGCCCTCGCAGCGGTCGCAGGGAGTAGATGGATGGTATGTCCAGCAGTGGATGTGTATGGGCTGATATATCATGATGATTACTTTTTATATCGAATAACGCGTCCGAAATCGCGGCAGAACCCAGGCCTAGTATAATAATATAAAGCATGTATAGGTTGCCTGGAAGAAATCGCATCTAAGCGATAAGTCTGCTAATCGTAATTTTTCATGTTGTATGATAAAGCTATAAAAATCAGAGGAGGCAAGTTTAATCCAGGCTTAGAGCATTTATCGCTTATGCCGCCGCCGGCTCGGAGCAGGGGTCGACGTTGCGGTCGCCAATTAAGAAATAATCTGGACAATGGTTGAAGGCATGGGCGGAGTGGGGCAAATTGAAGATAAAAATATATTATTTATTTATTTGGAAAATAAAATCTTCTGATCATTTTATGAACGGAACTTTTACGAACGGATAAAAAAGCGGTGTAGCGTCGAATCGCCCATTATTTCTGGCCAAAAATGGGTGGAACGTTAATTAAAAAAACTACTAGCGTCGTTTCGCCCATTGACGAACAGTTTCAAGATACATTGCTGGTTTAGTAAAATCAAAATAGCAGCTGTTGATGAAAAATTAGAAGGGTTAAAAATCCTATCAACCGAGCAAATTCTTTCAATTTATGTTTAGGAGTTAATTATTGCTGATTTTGGTAAAATATTTTGTTTACTCGTAACACTTTATTAACAAAGAAAATTGCATTAAAATAATAGAAACAAATTAGAACTAGTATTTACAATTGAAACAATTGAGCTAACTGCAGACTGTTGCAAACAATCTACAGGTAGCTCAACTGGTCCATATCAATACCAATCGGAAGCGTCCCCAAGAAAAATAAAATAATGAATTATATTCTAATTTTCGTTTTCGGATTACATAGAATACCTCTGAATATTGTGTGCTTCCATTGAAGAATTAAAAAAAAAGTATGATACTAAAGTTCTATTAGTCCTTCAAAAAAACTATTGAAAATAATGAAGGTTTGGAAAAAACTAGCTAATGTGGAAAATCGTATAAGTATTTTCCCTCGAAACCTGCGTCAGCTTATCTCCTAGTCTCGGCCTAATCCGAGTTAAAGCCGGGTTAAGCCCCTTTCAGATGTTGAAGTTGTTTTGAAAACTCTTGTAAGATAAGTACTTTGTACTTCGGACAAAATTGCCAAAATTGCACACAACAAAAACATTGCAATATTTTTTTTTGAATTGAAATTAGTGTGTGTACACGAGTGTGTAAAATGAGTTTCATAAGAAACTACTAAATTAGTTTAGTTTGGTTTGGTTCATTCACTCTGCAAAAAAGAGGTCGATTATCCAGGTTCCCGATTTCCGGAATGTACCGGTACCTATAAAGGATCAACTGGAACACCTCGGTGTCACTCTTACTCTCAACTTCCGAACCTTCATCGACTCAAAGGCCAAAATAGCAGCCATGAAGCTAGGAATCCTTAACAAGTTTAAGCGATACTTCACACCGGAACAGCTTCTAGCCCTTTATAAAGCACAGGTCCGGTCTGTTTTGGAGTATTGCTGCCATGTTTGCGATGGCTCGGCCAAATACCAGCTTGCGGCTTTAGATTCGATAGAACGAAGAGCCTTCAGACTCATAGACGAGCAGTATCTTGCAGAGACTAAGATCCAAAGTCTCGATCACCTCCGCAAGGTTGCTTGTCTCTCGATCTTTTATAGGATACATTTCGGAGAATGCTCCCAGGAACTTCATGACCTGATTCCACCATATCCCTTTCACTCCAGGACAAGCAGACGGACGGTACAATACCATCCTTATCTGGTGGATAAACCATCCACTCGTACAAAGCTTTCTCTACCTTCATCATTCGCACCGCTAAGGAATGGAACTCGCTGCCTGTTTCAGTTTTTCCGGTGAATTACAATCTGGGTCTCTTTAAGATACTCGTAAGAGTGAACAGGTGTCTTCTCGACCTTCGTGATACAAAGTCGGCCACAACATCACTTTCCATCAGGTGAGATTGTGGTCCCCCCCAAAGGGTTCCCGCCTTGCCGTGGCGGGGGGGCTTAGTAATCGCGGCCTGGTCACCCACGATGAAGCTAAGAGGAACCCATGGGGCCGAGCCAGCGCAGACGGCGACACGGCCGGCTCCGAGATGGACCGCTCCTCTGGGTTTTGTCCTCTAAGCCTAGTTGGAGCGGTAGTAGGTTGCGGTGTCGTATGGGAGGCACCCCAACTGAGGCGGGTGGCTGTGCCGTATGGGCGGCATGGCCGCAGAAAGGTGGAGGCCGCGGCGGGAGAGGAGTGCCGGTATAGAGGTGCGCCGCTCTCCCTGCCTTCCGCGGCCTTGACGGGGTCGCCACCGTTTGATGGCGGACGCGGTGGGGTCACAGGGGAGGAGGAGTGTCGGTATCGCGAGGGCCACTCTCCCTATCCTCTGTGACCGTGTGGCAGGCGGCGGAGCCACTCGGCTGACCCGTCGCAAGAGGACCTAGGGGCGTTTTGACACGGGGTCGTCTGGCGCCCATTTAGCAGGGTAAGGTCGCATCATGTGTTTCTGGTGTGTTGCGAAAGGGGGTGCCAGGGGGGCCCCCAGTGAGGGGCCCTCGATATCGGGCAGCCGTGGTGGGTTCGCGGAAGAGGAAACGTTCTCCTGTTCCCATCAGCAAGCGGCAGAAGCGGAACACCCTGAGGGTTTTAGTGGGTTAAAGTCCCACATAATCGTACTCTCTCCCCGTGACAGTACGATATGCGTGAGCATTTCCCTCAGGATAATAAAAAAAAGGTGAGATTGTGGTCAAATTAAGGTCTATATACTTTAAAAATAAGTTCATAGTAATGGACACAAAAAATTATCGAATTTAAATAATCTACAATCTAACAAGGATGGGGTCCATAATCACCCCCTTTTGGCTTAAACATCTATTCGTGGCAAACCTGCATATTGTACATAAGTAATCGCACCGCTAAGTTTTAAAAACCGCTGTCTGTTTCTGTTTTTCTAGCAAACAATAACCTGGGTCTCATCAAGTCAAGCTATGAGTAAATAGTCTTCGTGATGACTATGACTATTATTACTATAGTAATAGTAAGTGACGACGACATCGTCACTATTCGGCGAAACTGTGGTCAAATATTCACCATAAATAAAATAAACTTTGACTCAATATATAAATGTAGAACCTACTACTATCAATCACTAGGTACATAAATACCTAAAAACCTTCCTTCTGTCTGGTATGCCTGAAACGAGTATCTCTTTCTCTCAAAAGCACACCCATTTAGCAAACAAATGAAGGATTCTAAATTGTAATAACCTGCAGCCATCTGCATATCCACTTTATTTGATTAGCACGATATAGGATGGAGGAGTGGAATCACCCCAATAACCATACACTTTTATGGTCTCCTCCCTTGAATTGACCGATATAGTGCCGCCGACTTTTCTGTCGTATGTTTTTTTAATGGAGATTAGCATATGCACACGGCGTCGCACGCGTTTTTCGGAATCAATAGTAGCTTACGACCGATATAGAGCCGCCGACTTTTCTGTCGCATGTTTTTTTATTGGAGACTAGTATCTACCCGCGCCTTGGCACGTGTTTTTCGGAATCAATAGTAGCTGTTCCAGGTGCAAAGTTTTAGCTCGAAGTAGTTTTAGTATTGTCTAAGGTGAAAAATCTTCACAACGGCACAAACTTTCAACTTTATAATATTAGAATGGTGATTCTAGTATCCGCTAGGGGCGCTGCAAGGATCTTAATGTATGGAAGGAAACGAATTTTTTATAGTTTTCGTAAACAACGCAAAACTTATCTTAAGGTCAATACTTAGCACGTTTTCACGATGGAACTTTTTAGCCTGGATTATAACAGATAACCAATAGGAAAGAAGACAAGGTCGGTTATAAATTGGCGAATGCCTTTCGATGAGCAAATTTATCTGCTACCCTCGAAATCTAAAATACACATCTTGTCGTTCTCAAGAAAAAAATAATAGGTAACTGAGTAAAAAAAGTTGCAAAAACGCAGTCGGGTAAAAAAGGTAAGTACTCGTTTAAGTCTTTTGTAAGTTTCGCGTGTGCGGCGTAGCCCCGTAGCACGCGCTACGAAGCGCTACGAGAATTTACGTTTTTCTTCTTGGAGGAGGAAGAGAGAGTGAAAAGATTAAGCGGAAAGTGAGACGTATTAGAAGAAAGAAGGGGAAATCACCTACACAATGCAAAAATTCGTAACTTTCTACAACTTTTTGTTCTGGGGATATAAGGAGTTTCAATCATGCAAATGTCATCTACCGCAATAAGTTTATCGCACAAGTGTACCAAACTCGAAAAAAGCTTTATACGGCCCGGTGAGAGCCATTTTAATTCTGAAAGAACAGAAAAGTTTGCTGCACTGAAGGATATAAATGTCAAGGTGAATGGACATCACTCTTTGTGGACAATTTATGGACTCGTGTGTAAATTGCCACTCTACTACCCAGTTGGTACTAAAGCAGGTCGCTGCGGTAAGAATATATATAAATAAAGCCGCATATTTTCACAGATGGAGAGTTAAGTTGGGTACTGATCGGTGTTGCTGAGCTACACGATAAAATATATCATATTCATTTATTTACTGCCTCATATTATGGTACATGAAAGTCAGAACTTATTGACTACAGAGAATGCACACAATATGTAACCATTTAGGGTGTTTCAATGAGAGACTGCTAGATATTGAATCTAATATTAAGGTATGAAATGAAATGAAATGAAAATTCCCCTCCTCTATGACCCTCACAGGAAACAGAAAACACCAAATGAATAAAAAAAAACATCAGACTATTACTTACGTATCATCTTTCCTTCCTCTACACTATAAACACATTTATAATTATTATTATATTCATTCAGGTGGCTTCCGACTGGTATTGATATGGACTAGTTGAGCTATCTGTAGATTGTTTGCAACAGTCTGCAGTTAGCTCAATTATTTAAATTGTAAATACTAGTTTAATTTCTTTATATTATTTGATTGTTATTTTCTTTGTCAATAAAGACTTTATGTCCTTTTAGATTCAATATAACAATAATAACACACACTTCTAAATTGCCGTTCGCCGTGGCCGAATATCGACCCCTCCAACTCAACCCGTGGATGTCGTAAAAGCCGACTAAGGGAACCTACCAGAGGAAGGGCAGCAGCTTCCTTCTGAGTATTTTTAAACACCAACACTGCGATCACCAATCCGCCTGCCAAGCGTGGTGATTATGGCAAATCCCCCCCTACATGGGAGACCATCCACTCGATGGACCGACGACATAGTAGCGGTCGCAGGGAGTCGATGGATGGAGGCGGCTCAGGACCGCTATTTGTGGCGTCGTACGGCGAAGGCCTATGTCCAGCAGTGGACGTGTATGGGCTGATGATGATGATGATGATGATGACTTCTAAAGTGCCTTGCAGTGCGACATAATTGAAACTTTATATATTTTAAATGATTTCAATCTTAATCGTCATATTTTAGAATAATAGAGTAGAATAGAATGATATTTAATTGGTACATAAATAAAACATTACATTTTTGGGTTAGTAGTGCCTTAAAGCCTATGTTAGGTTTATCTACGACATTACAAGAGTACAATAATACAAGAATTTATTAATAAAAATACAATTTTACACGTCCATTGTTGATTTCACAATTATAATACATTATAATTAGAAAACTTATATGATTTATGATTAATCTTGTGAAATATATATTATACTTATCTAAATATTAACTATACTTATATATGTGTACCTAATGGCTGTTTAGTTGGTCGGGGGGGTCTTCTACAGTTCGGGTAATTCGAGGAATTCACCCATGCTGTAGAAAACCCTCTCTAACAACCATGTTTTCAAACGACCCTTTTTTTGGGTTAGTAGTGCCTTAAAGCCTACATATGTTAGGTTTATCTACGACATTACATTTTTGGGTTAGTAGTGCCTTAAAGCCTATGTTAGGTTTATCTACGACATTACATTTTTGGGTTAGTAGTGCCTTAAAGCCTATGTTAGGTTTATCTACGACATTACATTTTTGGGTTAGTAGTGCCTTAAAGCCTATGTTAGGTTTATCTACGCACTCGTTCTCACCTAATTGATATAATGTTAACAAACTGTATAAGTTGTGTTTTGATATTGGTCATGTTTTGTAATTTGTTGCATTACTATAAGATTCGTTTTAAACGAATATTTTAGAAGGTGCTGACAGAACGGGGAAATTTTTAAACACGTTGCATAGAAAAATACTTTAGTAATATAAATATATATATATAAAATAATAGTCCCGTTCCATCCGGGTTGAATAAAATTAAGTTACATGTGTGCCTTAAGTTATATATTATCCCCCTTATTCATAATAGTCTGCTAACTTAGAGCATTGCTAATTCTCACTCTGTCTCCTTCTATTGACATAAATAAGAGTGAGAAATAACACTACTAAGCAGCTGTTTTAAGTAAGCAGACCATTATGAATAAGGGGGTAAATCTTTTTGTTAATTAATCTGAACGCAACATAACAAAGTTTTGTCTAGTGACAACCTGTACGTAAAGGTAGGTACATACCTAGTTCTAATAAATTCTCAAACTCTCGTCTGGTCTAGACGTAGTCGATTAGATGAGATTGGACGATTAGATTGAATAAGTGCACTTGATTATTTCGATCGATAAGTCTATGTGACTACTGAGAGCCAATTTCATGCATTATGCATCATGCACGTATTCCCTTTCCAATCAGTTTCTAACGCCGATCTAGTTGGTTTGTATTATGTTTGCGTTATCGCAGCACGATCAAAGTTTCATATGATGATCAAAGTTTCGTATATTAGTCCACTGCTGGACCTATCCTGACCTGCGGGAAAACCTATGCTTTCCCTAATGAGCCTTGCCACAAAACAAAGCACAGAGGGAAAAACAAAAAAAAAATTAACAAAAAAGGTAGTATATATATTTATTTTGACTTTTTAAACTCGGATATAGATTCCTCAACAACATGCATACCACTGCTGGGATTAATTCTTACGCCGCGACTGTACTGAGATGAACTTGTTTAATTCTTTATTGTACACAATAATACATTTTATCAACTTTTCGTATATGATTATGGACATAGGCGAGCTTAACCCTGAAAAAGAGGTTCTTCATTCGTATATGGCCCGCGCGGACTTGCTTTTATATGGAATTGCTGAGTCACCGCGGCGGAGAGGTATCTTTGAGATGTACATATAATATAACTATGGGGGTAATGAACCTGTACTTTCCCCAGTAATAAACTAGCTGCCGAGCAAGACGGACGTTTCATTACTTAGCGATATAACATTTGACGACGAGGTCATGATCTACCCGCGAATAAATAAAAATGACGAGCTTTCTTGGTAATTTGTGAAACGTCGATACATAACGATAAACGTAAAATAGTTGTTTGTACAAAAAGAAGTGAGTCGATATCATTACGATGCAGTGCGCGTTGTGTTAACAAGAGATAATATTGAATGGCTCAAGTTGAAGATGGATGATCCTTTTCCTTATATGTGTGCGCCTACCATAAGGCCCATATTCTCTTGCCAATCAGTTTCTAACATGATTCAGTTGTTGCGTTGTGTATGTTTACTGATAGGTACATAATTATTTTGTTCGTGCACGTTCTGTAGAAACTTGATCAAGCAAAATTGGTCCTAATCTTTGTATTGTACTCAGGTAGAACCTTATTGCCGCAAAGAAGTATATTTCTTTCCATTTTTAATTTAAATAGATTTATTCGAGTGCCGTCTATATTGTTCTTTCATATCCGGGATGTCCACCCGGTTGCCTGGAATTGATCGCTCATAGCGATAATATCGCCCTTTGTACTTCTTTTATTCTTAGCATTATTTGTAAATTGTTTTTTTCTTTGTAAAATAAAGGTATAATAATGTTTTATCTAATGTATGGAGGCGGCTCTGGACCGCTATTCGTGGCGTCGTTTGAGGACACAGCTGAACATAGGAGGGCCTATGTTCAGCTGTGGACATACCTATACGGACTGATGATGATGAATGTTTTATCAATCCATCTTCTAACCATGTAAATTTAATTTATCAATAACTTTATTTCTTTAGGCTTACAAAATAAGCACTTAGACAAGTCAAATTTTATAATATAAACATAGTTATTATTATCAAATAAGAAATAAGGTGTTATTGATATTCTCTTCACTTAAATATTTTGTCCACTAGTGGAAGACCGAAATAAAAATATCACTCCACTTCCGCGTCAGTGTTTTAGCCTAGCAGCTTTTTAGCCTAGCCTAGCATTTTTGGACGGGCTTTTGGAATAGGTACGTAAAATCCCGTAATGAAATCGGTTTGAGGAGGGTTTACGGCGAGGATCGTTATTTTTTGACAGTTTCCAAAGGAAATCGAAACGAAGAAGCAATTATGAGGTGGAATCCTTATAATGCTCTATTGGCTTGACAGTTGAAATCACCTTCCGTTATCGCGAAAAACTGTATTGATGACAGAGAAGATATTATAAGAGGTTACTCAAAACTTCTGCAAACTCGGCTCAGCCTTTTACCAGAATAAATCGCCGCCGCACGCTAAGGTTGAGATGCCCAAATGTAGGAGCAACTTACTTAAGTTTGCCTCCTTGTCATTCGCTATATATTTGCTTAATATCCTGTTCGTAAACAGCGTGGACATATTTTACCAAAACCTGCCGAAAGTCTTAGAAATGGCACAGGTGGTCATTGAAACGAAATGTACATATATAATGTTTAAATGTGTAGTTCCTATAGTATTACCTTACAATTAGATTAATTACAATGTAACGTAGATATAACATCCCCTTAGGGCTAAAAAACTGTAATGATGTTGTTTCTAAATAAAATATAAAAAAAAAATTGGAAGGAATTTGCGCCTGAGATAGGACGATGCCTAAGACGACCTACTTAAGAAAATCTTATTTCCAAATTTTGCGGGAATGTGAAAACGCCAATACTTATGTATATAATATCAGACGGAAGCAAGCAGCCAATTTGACAGTATTTTTATAGCAAGCATAAGCTTGCCATAAAACGATTGTGATGAAACCATGTGATAGTGGCCATATGGTCATTTTAGGTTAAATGACGTGTCATAAGATGTTCTTGCTTTCTTAAATTGGTGGACAATCCACACAGCACCAATGAGCACTTGCTCGAATACTCGAAAACAAAGGGGTTCTTTATATAGGTGTGACGCAACAGTCCAACCAGTAGGTAGGTATTCTAGTTAGTCACCCTAATTCTCTGGGTATACCTACTAAGCAAGGAAGTTACAACAGTCTGCAATTGGCTCAATTGTTTCTATTGAAAATACGAGTTCTAATTTGTTTCTATTATTTGATTGTAATTTTCTATGTATCTTTGTGTTTTTTCTTGCACTGAGCAAGGTTAATATAAATTTTAATAAACTTGCCAGTTTCCAAGCAGCTTTACTCCAGTCGGTTAGCTGCTTGGAACTAAATAGCGTGCGGTTATAATAAACCGCGAGTCTTCAGACTCTTCAAGTCTCAGAAGCAGAACTTCAAAAGCGTATTTAAGTTTCAGTTTGAGAGCTTAGCAGTATTCAATACCAGCGTTTTTTATAACTTACCAGCGCAAGTAAAGAGCAATTATTGTGCTAAAAGAAATACCTACTAATGTTATAAAAGCGTAAGTACGCAACTATACTGGCCGTTACTAAGTACAGGACTAGTGGGAAATACAGGATTCGAAAATGAAAAAAATATAAATTTAAGTATATAAAAAAATATATAATAATATACTTTATGGAAATAATAAGGTAAGTATTTTGTACTAAATCAATTTTTTTTAATAGTTCGTCATCATCATCATATCATCCCATACACGTCCACTACTGGACATAGGCCCCTTTGAGCACCACAATATATTGATTGGTGCTCAAATGGGAATTACCTTTAGTGCTCAATGCATAGGTGCCCAAAAAATAGGTGCTCAATCCGGAATACTTTCTACTATTTTATGTTAAAGACAGGACCGATTTTGACGACACTCTCAGCATAAGCTACTTTAATTTTAAAAATAAATTGGGTTTTCACGCAATTAAATAAACCAAGACATTATGAATCCTATGCGGGCGGAGTCATGGGCAGAGCTAGTCTCTGATAAATTGCTCAATAGCATTGTAAATCACAGGTCTCTTAAATAATAAATCAACAGGGATTCTTCCTCTGGAATGAATAATTGATAGGTATAAATATACGACTGGCATTCGAGGTACTCAAGGCAACAAGAGCTTCTATAATCGCCCAGTAAATTTCAGTTTTATGTAGGTTCAACTGCTATCGTCTTCGCACGCGTTTATTCGAAAAAAAACCGTAACCACAAATAACGGGATGTTTACACTGATTTGAGTTTTGAGTTCTCCAATATTTTGGCGCAGTTTCATGCAACAACTGCGCCAAAATATTAGAGAACTCAAAACTCAAATCATGGTAAATATCGGAGGCCAGGACCCTCTATTGTGTTGGAAGCCAAGACCCTCTTTTGTGTCGCAGGCCACCGGGGTGTATCCGCCAGGAGAGTGTGTGTACCACAGGTACTGTAAAGGTGGTAGGAAGAAGTTGAGGAAAAAACGATGACTTATGTACTTATTAAGTGGACATTTTGAAAGCATAAAAATTTGTAGGTATTTGTAATAATATTTATGTATTGCGACATATGTACATAATGTAAATACTAGAAATAAGAACAAACTCGCTTTGCCCAAAACTAGGCTGCACAAGATTAGTGTATCTTTTAAAGGGCAATGTATACGCTTCTACAACAAAACTCCGAGTGAGTTGCAAAAATTATCAATAAATAAATTCAAACAAACTATCAAACATATCCTTTGTAAAAAGGCTAATTACAAAATATCAGATTATCTAGAGGATAAAAAAAGCATGGGACGACTTATGCTCCAACTCGAAAACTAACAACCTAACAAGGTAAAGGTTTCTTGTTCGCTTCTTAACTTTACCTTAAAAAGATTGAAGTGAACAAAAAATCAAAGTGATCACTTTATTCTTGTTTTACCCATGTAATTTTAATTTACGACGTGTTCAAGAGTCCTGTAAGGTCTAAAGGAAATAAAGCACTTTGATATTTGATATTCTTGCAAATAAATGATTGGTTTGATTTAGGTAGTATTTATCATTATCTGAAGAAAATTGTAATACCTCCCTTGATAAAGACTGAAGACCAGAACACAAGAGTAAAATACAGCCATTAAAACTGGCTATTGATTTCCTTTGTTCCTGTTTTTTTCGTCCATTAATTAGAAAGTAGTTAAGTACCTCATACTGAAAATATTTTGAAAATTAAAATAGATAGGTAATCCCGGGAAAGCCTTTTATGTAGATAGGTATTTATTAAAGGCCAGCATTAGTAAAACGAGAATTAAATTGCTTGGGCCGTTCGAGCCAAATGCGGCGAATCTTCCGAGCTATTATAGGACCCAGATGGTGGATGTCAATGATTTATTCAAGTCATTTGACGCGAAAATTCTATTTATGGACGATTTTCTATTGACTGCCTCAACTGAAATATTTGTAGATCGTTCCAAAAAAAATATATTTAGGGATTTTTATGCTAAGTGCTATTTTTAGTAAACGGTACGTGAAAGTTGAAGAGACGTTACTGAAAAGCTGTGATCAATAAAAACATTATCGGATATTATTGGGCGCCTTTGGAGCGATAACAGATCAAGGTAAATCACAGTCTAAGAGCGAACTCACACATAACTCATGTTAATAGGTAAGTTTAGTTTCTCATGAAGTAAAAATAAGTACCTATAGATTACATCAATTAGTTCGAATTACGCATGTTCGTCTTTGAGAGATTACAAATTGTTTATGCTTTCTAGGAACTTGCTTACAGGGTATTATTGTTTTATCATTTATTATTTTTGTCAAAAGAAGTTTCATATCCTACTTCCTTCCTACTAATATTATAAATCTCAAAGTTTGTATGGATGAATGCTTGGATATTTGTTACTCTTTCACGCAAAAACTACTGAACTGATTGGGCTGAAATTTGGTATAACTATACCCAGTTTGGGACCTGGAATAACATACATATAGGCTTTATTGTATCCCGATAAAACGCGGGCGAAGGCGCGGGTAGCAGCTAGTTATTTATAAAAACTGATAACTGTATAAACTCCACTGGGTGGTTTTACATACTTTTCAATAAATTACTTGACGGTCGATAACAGTTTGCCATACAATCTGTACATGACAACTATTAATCCTTCCTTCCGAAGTCTTTCATATCATAATGCCTCATCCTTCTGCTACAGTCGAGTAAAAAGGTTATGACGCAGTAGGTATAAATATTTGACCTCTAACGAAGCGATGCTGCCATCCATCACTAGGTATATCCGGCGTCCTTTCGCTCAATCACCGCAAATCACGCTCTTCGCCAACAACAGAGATGTATGGGCATCCTCTTTTTCCAACCTTTTGTTTTATCCACTACAAAGATAAATAAAACATATAGACATTAACATAAACAAGTACAATGGGTGGCCTTATCGCTTAGAAGCGATTTCTTCCAGGCAACCTTTGGATGTATAGAAATTTTACAATTTACGAAAGGCAAGGGTGTATACAACATTAATACATAAAATAAAACAATAATATATATAGAGTAGAAAATATATTATGTATATGAAATAAATAAATAAATACCAAGAGATAGATAGGTACCAATATTTACCCTACAGATCTTTGACGCGAGCTTTAATCATAACACTTGCCCTTCGGTAGTCGGGTAAAAACAGATAGAGATTCAGCTTTTCTAATAGACTCAGGTAGTGTGTTCCACAACTTTATGGCATGATTTGCTATAGAAACAGGTTCGGTGGAGAGGCAACACACCAAGTTTGGTAAAACACCAAGAATACTGAAAAAATAAATATTAAACATAAATAAATAAATATAAACGCCTTGCTGCGCCCCTACCGGGTACTGTGAACTGCATTTCCTAGAATGACAGCAATCCAATAGTTTATTACGAACTTCACTATAGACTTAAAATTAATTCTTCCGTGTTCGTCCCACTGGCTTCGGGTCAAAGTAGTCCGAACACGTCAAATTCAGTGACGATTTGATTCCGCAATCGTCCCATTTTAAAATTTCTAACAGAAAAGTAGCCAAAGGACTGACAACCACAAGAAGCAAGAGAAGAAGTAAGAAGTGCAGATAGCAGAACAATTTTGACTTCTCGATTTGGTCATGGTTTACGGATAAGCCCTAACTGCAGCATACAAGACCGATGTGGCGCGGTGGGCGAAGGTCCGCCTGCGACGCAGGAGGTTGCGAGTTCGATTTCCGCCTCGGGACAAATATTTGTACGATCTGCAAATATTTTATCAGGGTATTCTGGTCGTTTTTCTATGTATAATAAAAAATATCTATATATATATGTAATATATTGTATTATGTACATATATCAGTTATCTAGTACCCATAACACAAGCTCTGTTAGCTTGGGGCTAGATAGTGCTGTGTGAATTATCCAGCATTATCTATTTATTTACAGTAAACAGGTTTGATACACAACATGGTGGCTTTACCAGAATAAAACAATAAAAAACCATAGTGCCTCAAAACATGAGCAGACTGATCTTGCCATGGAATAACAAGTTTTCACACAAACTCTACTATAAGGTTATTTCATGTACCAGAGGTGTTTTCTTTTTTCATTATTTTTGGTATTATGGAACTCTGTTCCATTACCAACCAACATTCTGTTGCTACATTATTGACCTATGAAATAACGCGCCACTAAGTAACTGATCATAAATAATTAAGGTAAAGTGAACTACAAAACTCGCACTATTTATTGCTGAACACGCTCAGTAGTTTTGGAAGATATTGTGAACCTACTTTTTTTGCTGTCTGTCCCTGCACCAAAGCAGACCACGACAAACTTTAGCAGTCAGCCCGCTTTGCAGTACAGTACAAATAATGATTTATGCTCTTCCGAGAGTGGCCCAAGGTGACGTCACTGTCCAGTTGCCACTTTATTTCAACAAAATGTAGAAGTTGGGAAACAAATGTGATAAGGGTTATTTGAAAAATCAATAAAAAATTACAATTTTCAATTATGTTTGTTAAATCAGTCAAAACAGCGTTAGTTAAACACGAGTCAATGTGATAAATAATTGGTAAATACAAAAGCACATAGTTTTATCGGATTCATACGAGCTCGGGGAGTTACGATTTTATGCTACTGGTATCATCAGGAAACAGATTATTCTTCTCATTCGCCGATGGCATCGATGACGTAGCTTGGCGTCACGTGACCATCGTGTCTCGGAAGAGTATCATACCGAAGTAACATTACCTAATCTGTGATCATACGTTGTTTTCTTATACCATGGGTTTATGTATAGCTTTCACTGCTCTAAAGTATAATTCTCTCATTGTGTTCGGGCAAAGCCATATTTTTGTTCACATAAAAACTGCTTTCAGGCCTTGACTGTCATTTTTAATTCAGTGTTAATTCTTGCGATGTTTTATTTGATAATCCAGGGTTTACAAAACTTTTGTTTTTGATCTGAGCAATAGTCGCCAGAATTCCAATAATGATTATAAAAAAAGTACTTTATTTCAGACCAGTAGTCAGAATGTAGCCCGAGTTTATCGAGTTATTGGAAAGTTCCATCGTGATTTTTAGTGTTCTCTGTTTTTCCGGTCAATTACATTCTGGGTTTCTTCAAGATAAGAGGCCTCTTCTAGACGCCTATTCACTCACATCGTCACTTTCCATCAGGTGAGATTGTGATTAAACGAACGTTCTATTGACTATAAAATAATATGGCGTGTTGTAAAAAACGATATACCGACTTCAAATTCCCTTACTTATGTTAAGTTTTGCGGGATATATACTAATCCCCTGTGGATAAAAACTTTATGGGACCCCCTTGGGATCATTTTCTATACAATAAAGAATTTTCAAAATCGGTCCATAAGTGGCGGAGATATCGCGTAACTAGAGGATTCGATCCCGGTCTTTATTTTCGATCCCGGGATTTCGGGATTGGCGAAACGCGATCCCGGGTTCGTAGACAGGTAAATAAAATCGCAGTATTATTTGAAAATCAGCTTTTATTTATTTAAATTCACACAAACTTAATTTTACATAAATAAACATTAAATTTGTTTATAAATACTGCTCAGATAAATTGAACTACATAAAACTCTTGAAATTATGCAATCTAATAGGTGGCGCTAGTACGTTAAAGTAAACGGGCAGATTGGTTATTTTTAATGAATTGCTACACGTGGTGCCATCTTGCGCTCTATCAGATAACTGGTAAGGTTCTGGGTCCGAAGTATGGGCCTTGTCAGTCTATAGTTTATTTTCGTCCATGGTTTCATGCATCTTGTCTATCAGTGAAACGTCCAAGAAACCTCTACTGAATAATTAACGATTGTTAAAAAAGGCTGTTAGGTCGGATGTTTTTGATAAGTTTGACGTATAGTTTCAAGCAAAAAGGGAAGTCGTAATTATCGAGAAGATATAAATTTCACTAAAATGTTGACGAATCCACTCGCGACCGAGGAAGATCGATTATCTGTTTAAGGAATTGCTTTTATTTTGTGTACAAACAATACCCAAATGGTATTGTTTGGTATAAAAAAGCTTATAATAATATGATATAAGTTGGCTGAGATGATTAAAACTTAAGAATATTAATTCCAGTTATTTAAAAATAATATTATGTTTTAAAGACAACTATAACGATGTCAGCCGAAATGATCGGATTTGCCTTTTTTCATATTTAATTATGTTTCCGATAAGAAGTCGTTAGAATTTTAAGTTTATAATTTGTATTTACACGAACGCGCTTCGTTATTTTTTTTATTTTATCAGTTTTTCACAATCCCGAAAATCCTGGGATTTAAAAAATGTAATCCCGAAATTTTCAGGGTCGTAAATCGACCGGGATCCCGGGATCGAATCCTCTACGCGTAACATACATAAAAAACATACAGACAAATTGAGAACCTGCTCCTTTAGAAGTCAGTTAGAAACAGTACCTAACTACCTATGTATGTAGGTATATGTCTGCCTAAGGGCTCGCAATGAATTGACCAACAATTTGACAGACCATTTAATTTTGTGCAGATTCGCCAGTTTTTTACCCGACTACCGAAGGGGGGTTATGATTTGACAGGAAGTAGGTTTTATGAATATTAAGTAGCTTTTATTTGGTCCCAATTTTTGTTTCGCACCGAAATAACATTTAAGCAGAACGCCCTATTAACGGAACGTCCTAAAAGCAAAACGTATTAGCATAGCGTCCTGTTAGCAACATGACCTAGTAGCAAACGGGACTCACCAAAATCAATTTAGTAATTGTCAATAATTGCTTTCAATTAACTGTGAAGCTAAACCTACATAATTCTCTTGAAAGCTTTCATGCTCCATTTCAACGGAAACCTAATTTCCGACTTGCCATTTACTAATGATGGCCTACTCCATATCGTTTTGTATTTGATCTCTTTGTAGTTGGGCCTTCTGGAAGTAGCTCTACTACTCCACTTGGATGAATACGATCCTTAATAGGAAACTAATTAATTTATCGACACCAGTTGTATGATATATTGGTGATATGTACTGATTGGTGATAGATAAATTGGTACTAAGTGTGATAGTTTGATTCAGAAAACAAGATTTTATGAATCGAGTTTCAGAATCAGAATCAATAACTTTATTTCTTTAGGCTTACAAAATAAGCACTTAGACAAGTCAAATTTTATACTATAAACATAGTTATTATTATCAAATAAGAAATAAGGTGTTATTGATATTCTCTTCACTTCAATTTTTTTGTTCAATTGTTGATTGTGAGTTTACCGGCTCTGAATATTTACATAGTTCCAGAGAGTGAAATATTTAATATACATAGAACGATTAGTATTTAGTAATAGTATTCAATAACTTATTTTTTTTCAATCATAGTATACATACTACAAACAATCAAAATACCCTTTTTCAAGGTTAAGCTCGCCTATGTACATAATCTTATTAGATAAGTTGATACAATGTATCACTGTGTAAAATAAAGATGTACAATCTTGATGTTGAAAACAGGATATTATATAATTTATATATGAAATGAATGAAAGATTTTTTTTGATTGATAGATTTTTATTTACCTTACGAACTACTACAAAATAACTCTAAAATATTGAATATAAGGTTTAGTGGTTTTGATTTTGTGCGTAGCAGAGCGCAAAGCAAACGTGGCTCCGCTCAGCATTGTGCTGGATACACACTGATGTATGCACCCAACGGTTTTCAGCGGGAACCAAACGAATCACGTCACGACCCTCTAGAGGTGCAAAGATGCCTAAAACATAACAATAAAAGATGTATATAGAATAATACTAGGTTCTTATACATTATAACAATACAAACTATAAATACAAAATACAAAAGCTTAAACTTACGTAAGTCTATATATACTCTAAGCAAAACTATATAAAATTAACAGTTTATGTATAAATATAAAAAACGCTTATTTATATATATATTTTACTTTACATAATTCCGTCTACTAACCGTACTCGTATTATTACCCGTTTTCTCGTGTCCGCAGTTACCTAGTGAGACAAAATTGTGAAATACTCGAAATGGTACAATTTACCGGATGGAAATGTGAATATCCGAAATGTGGAGCCATTTTCGGAGCACGTTCGGAGCTAGAACCTCTGGGGAATTGGTTTGATCGTTTGGTATGCAAAGTACAGCCGCACGGCTCAAAGATAGATGATCGGAATACATAAGAATTAGCAAGTGCTACCTATTTTTGACGATCGATGTGACGCGGCGGGCGAAGGTGAGCATGGGGGCTCTTTAGTCAACTGATCCCGCTCTAAACTCACCCCACGGGATGAGTTGACTAAAGAATTAATTTTAATAATTTTGATTGGTCAACTCATCCCGCTTTCAAAAAAATATAAAAAGTAATGTACTATTTGAAAGGAAGCACGAGGTCGCGGGTTCGATGCCCGCCGTGGCACAAATATTTGTATGATCAGCAAATATTTGTCTCGGGTGTTCTGGGGGCCTACTCGGAAAAGGAAAATCGAAGTTTCTTTTTCGTGTCCATGTCCATTGCATAAGATTACCGTTTGCACGAAAAAGAATCAGAAACTTCGATTTCGTTTTTAAGAGTACGGGCCCTGGATATTTTCTATGCATGATAAAAAAATATACCTATCTGTGTAATTTAATTATTGTATTAAGTATATCAGTGTATAGTTTAGGAAAAGATGCGAAGTTGCACTTTTTGGCCACCAAACTTGGTTTTCGCATCTCCTCCTAAGCTATACAATATATAAAACTATTACACAGGCATTAAAAATAAGCTTATGATAGGTATCACAGTAGTGGGAGTATGGAGGTTGGCTTAGCAATGCTTAGCAATGTTGGTGGGCTTTGTGGTGGTGGGTACGGGCTGTGATGTGGTGGGCTTTGTGGTGGTGGGTATGGGCTGTGATGTGGTAGGCTGTGATGTGGTAGGCTGTGATGAGGTAGGCTGTGATGTGGTGGGCTGTGATGTGGTTGGCTGTGATGTGGTAGTGGGTATGGGTTAATGTATGGTGGGCTGTGATGTGGTTGGTGTGTGGTGTTACTGGGCTGTATCACAGGGGAATAATCTTCGATGATGATGACATCAGCAGGAAACTGAAAGAGTTTAATTAATTAATACACACATACCACACTCTAATCTACTTTCAGTCTAATCCTACCAATGCTATTTCCATCCAACTAATATTATAAAGGCCAAATTAAACTGTCTGTTTGTAATGTTAAAATAACAGTTTTTTTACTAATTTTATAATGAAAGTATATCATGATACCTCATAACATAATGAAGAACAATAAAACAAAACCATAGATAGGTTAATTAAATTGTGTGAAAGTATGTAAGTACCTCGCCCAGTCCTGTTTCCCTGCTTGTTCCAATACCATAAGCACTCTCAGTGCCTATCATGCTAAGAATCTTGCTGCTGGTGCTCGGCACTGGTGGCACCAAATCTGGCCTATTGTCAGTTTTGTTTATGGCCTCATTGTGCCGAGCACCATCAAACCGCGCTTTCTTTTTTAGGTCCCTCTAAGTTTGAAAATACAAAAAAAATGGTAGAAGCATGTGGCAGCCAATGTGAATAACTTACTAGCTTCTGGCCTATATCTTTGCCATTATATGAGATAGATATCAAATGTGGCACTGATAGTTATGGATAAAATAGTTTAGTGAAACCTTGAAATGGTTATTGTAACTTAATATTTGTACACACATTTTTCCACTGCTCCACAGTTATATCGGGCCCTAACTCCTTGAGTGCGCCTTGAAAACGCACCCATTCTTCATTACGGGCCCGACGTCCCAGTGGCCCCGAAAACTCTCCCACAGCGAACATGTTGTGGGTGGACATATAGTCCACCAAGTATTTCATTTGATCACGATTGTTTCTGAGACTGTAATTAAGTAGGTTATTGTTTGTACATGGATATGTATTGTGTGAAATCTTTAGTTTACATAGGTTCTAAGCTTTAAGAAGACTAGAAAATTCGAAGCCAAGATCAACTTTGAGCACTTTGTCATAGTTCACATATGTTATCAGCATATTGTACTTATGCATCTTACGTAGATAAAAATAGAATATTTGTACCACTCACTTTTTTCTCGACACATTACTGTTTAATTTTGGCGAAATATTCTTTGAACTCGACATTTTCACGACAAACTGAAGGGGGCTATGGCGCTCATTGGGGCAGGCCAGTAGTGGAATAGTTAGTATGGATTGATTTTGATGAACAAATTCATTCCCAATTTAATCTCTATAATCATAATCATTTCTTGCATGAAGTATGGCTATATATTTCGGATCAAGAGAGGCTTGATGGAATGATGGGCGACCTTTACCCATCTTCCTGATAATTGTCCTCCTCATAAGGTTCCATAATCAATAATAAAATAGGCCGATTTGGTTAAAATTTATATAATTAATTTATTCGGAACTAAATCAAAGTAATCAACGATTTAACAATAACAATAGTCAGGCGTGCATGACCAGTGTCACAGTTAAGGCGTGTTGCTCAGTTGGCTGCTCGAACCGAAGTGCCATCCCGCTGCTCTGCGCGCTCCATTTAAAGCGGGCAACCGGTTGGCTCCGCCCGTACACGGCCTGACTCGTTGAGCGGTTGTTGTCGTCACAGTCACGCGGTAGTCAAAACAATTCTTTTAATCGACAATTATTTCAATAAAATCAAATTTTAACTCCAAGCGCCGACATATATATGTACGTACATAGCTCTTAGGCTTAAAATTAGTTCCACATAATTTACCGATCAGTTCGGCATACAAAATAGACATAAAAACACGAAGCGAAATAATAAAAATAAATGAATTTAAATTAAAAAACAGTTTTATATAAAATGAATTAATATAGCCAGTGAATTTATATAATGTCAATCTCGAGAGTTAAGAAATTCAGATACAGTATAAAATGATTTGTCATTAATGTCAGTAAGCTACTTTTTTATTTGAATGTAAAAGTTTTGCGAGGTAATTCTTTAATATCTTTAGGTATTTTGTTAAAAATAAGTCCACACATTGAATGACAACTTATTTCGTAAAAAGCAGTTCTGGGCGTTCTAGATAATATATCTGGGTTAATAACCATCCTTGGGCATTTATCCCGCGCTTATATGAATTGTGATGACCAAACGAGCATAATTAAGCCTTGTAGTAAAACCTTCTTATCGTAACAAAGGCCATACTGAACCCGTTTACCCAAAAATATTAGCCGCCTCAATTATCTTATCTGTGACAACCGCAAAATTGTCCACACAACGCTTCAGTCGAAAACTACCCCTATTTACCTTGCGACAAAAGCTGTTTTTTGCTTACAAAGTGGTTTGCTTTATCACCAAGGTTCATTTTCAGTACATAACGAACAGTATTTTTCATCTGATTAAATTCGTTTCAGTACCCGAGCGGTTCATCTCCTTTTGTGACGCTATTTTGCCTTCATTTCTGAAAAGAATGGATTTTTATAGAAAACGGGACGATTTTGTAATGCGACCTGCAGAGATCATTATTTGTATACAGGGGGCCTACTCGGAAAAGGAAAATCGAAGTTTCTTTTTCGTGTTCGTGCAAAACCAACTCTTATGTCGATTGCATAAGATTAGCGTTTTCACGAAAAAGAATCAGAAACTTCGATTTCGTTTTTACGAGTACGGGCCCAGGTATTCCCAAGGATCTTATCTTCATTACCGTGATTTTAGTTATGCCTGTAATGTTATATGAGACTTACATAGTATAACGCTATTGTAATAAAAAGGAATTACATAATTAAATCTGAAATCTAAAATAAATAGATAAGTTATTTAACAAGAACTTATGTAGAAGTGTAAGTGACAGCAATCCACGATGAATCTAGCTATACACGAATCACCACGAGTTGTCGGTTTTGACATTAGATTTCGTATGAGTAAATCTTTAGCCTGGATTTATGTATACTATAATAAATTGGATGGTACATTCTGGTAGTTATAACGTATGTGATCTGTGGCAAACACCTAGGCACATATTAATTATCTATAATGTTATGTATGTGCGTTAGGTATTTGTAAGACAATAATGGACTAATTCAAACGTACCACAACCACACGACAATGACACAACATGGTCGGTTGCTTATTTGTATGAAAATGCATAGTTTTATTTACATGGACCATATTTTGCCATCTAATTCAACCTTATGGTCGGTCACATCGCAACCATAACGCAACCACCGGCCACGGCCACACCACGCACTAGCCGCCAGTGAAATCGCAACTACTACCGTCAACCGTCATCGCAACCACATCGATATTTTGTAGTAACCATAACGCACTGTAAATAACTGCAGCAAAATTATTCACACGTAACCAGTAACCACTGCTTTACTACTTTTTGTCGTAAAGCAGTGGTTACTGCGACGTGGTGTGGTTGTGGTACATGTGAGTTGTACCTAATTTATTTATCTTACGCTTATTGGAGCGAATAGCTATTCAACTATCGTACTTCAAATTAATTACCTACCCACAGTACCCACTCATTTGGTATTTGTACAAATACAACAGACCGTGAAAAGATGTCTAAGTTCTATTTTTATACATTGTTTATAAATATAAAAACTAGCTGACCCGGAAAACGTTGTTTTGCCATCGACCACTAAGGGTTGAAGATTATTGCAGTACTAACTAATATCGCTTTTAAAAAATGAGGGTTGGTAGGTATTAGAAAGGTGAAAATTGAGGGTTATACATAATATGTATTTTTTATACTAAATTAGAGATTTTTATATGTATAAAGATGGCCCAATCTAATTTTTTTTATGATTTGGTGTTAAAAATCTATACTTATAATAAAACTGTAACAGGTCCAATTCTGTACATTGAAGATATTTTGAAAATTTTTTTTGGAGGGCACTCTATTATCGATACTGATGCCAAAAATGCATTTTTCTCCCATCATGTCTGTCTGTCTGTCTGTCTGTATCTTGGCCGCGCATAGCTCCGAAACTACTGAACGTATTGAAATGAAACTTGGCAGGATTTGAGTTCATACTACGAGGAAGGACATAGGATACTTTTTATCCCGGATTTCAATAGGGTTCCCTTGGGAGAGGGGATGAAAGTAAAATTTGTTGGCTGCGCATAGCGCCAGAACTACTGAATGTATTCAAATGAAACTTGGCAGGATTTGAGATCATACTATGATGAAGGACATAGGATACTTTTTATCCAAGATTTCAATAGGGTTCCTTTGGGAGAGGGGAAGAAAGTAAAATTTCTTGGCTGCGCATAGCGCCGAAACTACTGAAGGTATTCAAATAAAACTTAGGATGATTTAAGTTCATATTACGAGAAAGGGCATAGGATACTTTTCATCCCGGATTTTAATAGGGTTCCGTTGGGAGAGGGGATGAAAGTAAAATGCAATGCATTGGCGAAATGCACCAGGCATTTGATGCTATTCAGTCTCTACTCGCTTATATACCTACCTACTGTCGTGGCGAAGACACTGGTGGAAGTGGATACAACTTTGATCGTTGACTCGGTCTCACGGTTCGGTTCGGTTCACTAAAAATGTTTACCGCCCAACGAAGTGGGCACGGGTCAGCTAGTACATAATAAAGTCCTCCGTTTTCACCATTCTAAAACCACCCCCAGTATTTAATAGCAATAGGTTTCTTCGTTGCTTCCTTACCTTAGTCTACACACCGAAGCGACCAAAATCAAAATATCACTTTATTTCCATGTCTGTGTTTAATTTAAGAATTTGACCTTTTCTAAATTAATGTACAATGCAAGGATATAAAGTATTTTTGAATTTTGGAAAATATTAGTACCAGTGTTAGTACGGTATTTCTTAATCAGTGGTCGATGGCAAAACAACGTTTGCCGGGTCAGCTAGTTTTTACATTACCTATATAAAAATCTCGTGTCACAGTGTTTGTAACCAAACTCCTGCAAAACAGCTAGACCTATTTTAATGTTTGTTTTTTTTTGTGTATATTCGATAGGTCTGAGAATAGGTCGTTAACTACATATTTTTTATACCCCTAAGTGATAAGGGTGGCCCAATCCAATATTTTTTATGATTTATTGTTAAAAAATACATATAACCCTCAGTTTTCACCATTCTAACACCAACCCCCAGTTTTTAATAGCAATATTAGTTAGTACGGTAACAATCTTCAACCCTCAATGGTTGATGGCAAAACAACGCTTGCCGGGTCAGCTATCTTTTTTATATAAAAATTTCGTGTCACAGTGTTTGTAAACAAACTCCTCCGACATGGCATTTTTTTATACCCAAGTGGCCTATTCCAATTTTTTTTATGATTCGTTATTATAAATACTTTTAACCCCCAGTTTTTAATAGCAATATTAGTTACTACGATAATAATCTTCAACCTTCAGTGGTTGATGGCAAAACAAGATTTGTGGGTCAGCTAGTTTTACTATAAAACTATCGCAGTTTGAAGAATTTGTTACAAATATGAGCGGGTTAACTAGGTTGATGTTCTTCCAACACAAACAAGGTTTATGTTGATGTTTTACAAAGAATTTTACTCACAATCAGACAAATTTGTTTGAGTAAAACAAAAATTGCTCACCATAGTAATCTGACATTTCAGCATCTGACCGATACTTATAGTGAAGGTGAAACCGTATGCAATTACGTTTAGCTAAATGTAGCTAAATTTATTGCTTAGGGTCTTCACTCGCGCCGAACATACCTTGGTAGCACAAGCTGAGAAGTCAATACCCATGCCGATACCATGGGAATCCATCAATGGATCTTTACAATGGATTTTAGTGGACCTAGGGGGTAGTACAGGTACATGGTAGAGTTTGAGACATACGTCTCCTACGTACATATGTCTCAAACTCTAACTCTCTTTTGGTAATAACTACTTATTAGCAAAAGAGAGTTAGAGTTTGAAAATACTCAGTCGGGCCCGCGAGCCCGACTGAGTATTTTATCGCGATCTTGAGCCGGTGGTCCGGGCCGAAGTTTCCCCTCTACGTATGTTCTTGTCTACTCATATGGACAAGGTTACAAAAGAGTATCAACGGAGAGGAACAAAAGATTTATTGTAAGTAATATTCTCAGAAACCACACCAACCACACTTCAAGGTAGGTTCGAAAGCTTTTGCTCCTGTAAATGTGTCTCTAAGTGTATTTTCGTCGCTTATTGGTGCATTTACTTTTGTTTATCATACGAATCTAATAAAAAAGTAGCAATGAGCAATGCATGAATACCTACATACATCTGAATTGACCAGCTGGAAGATGACGCGCTCTTGTGCGATGCTTTAAAGAACAATATGCGTGTAGCCCGTTCCTATCGTACGCTAAGTCGTGACTTTCAAAACAATATGATCTGGTCTATGAGGCTGTAGCATGTTTTAAAAGGTCATCAGCACTATTTTCATCTCCAATAGAGAAGCAACAAGCTAGAGGTTGAGCCATTTTCGTTTTCTTCTGTGTAATGTAAGGAATACATAAAATCAAATAAAAGGTCGTCGTTTTCTCATTTCATTTACTTTTAATTTCAGTTTTAGTTTATACTCTACATATTCTATCTCTTTTCAACCGACTTCAAAGAGGAGGTTCTCAACTCAACGTGTTTGTCTTAATTTTTTTTCGTTTTTTAAAACACGCCAAATTATTTCCAACTCATCTTGGTAGTTTCTAAAACATGTTATTAAACAACTAAGGTAAAGTAAGCTTTTCCTTTTCCTGATGGCTAATTAAGTACACGTTTTATCTCTGTATTTGGCGTAGGCAGGTTTTGACCTTTTCCTGTCACTTCGAAAGCTACGAGCTTTACATTAATTAAGGCACTTGTACACAGTAAGGTTATTTTTCACCTCTCTCACTCGAAAGCTTTGACTTTTCAGCTCCAAAAAATTTTCGAAGGAAAATCGTTTTGCTCTCTTGTTGAACAAATAAGAAGTGTTCTACGTGTTTGTCTTAATTTTTTTCTAAGTTCGTTTAGTGATATTTCTGCCAATAATAGACCGATTTTGAAAATTCTTTCACTATTGTATAAAAAATGATCCCGAGGTGGTCCTATTAAAACTTTATCCCCAGGGGATTAGTGTTTATCCCGCAAAACTTAAAAACAGTGTAAATGTAAGGGAATTTGAAGTCGATTTATCGTTTTTTAAAACACGCCAAATTATTTCCAACTCATCTTGGTAGTTTCTAAAACCATGTTATTAAACAACTAAGGTAAAGTAAGCTTTTCCTTTTCCTGATGGCTAATTAAGTACACGTTTTATCTCTGTATTTGGCGTAGGCAGGTTTTGACCTTTTCCTGTCACTTCGAAAGCTACGAGCTTTACATTAATTAAGGCACTTGTACACAGTAAGGTTATTTTTCACCTCTCTCACTCGAAAGCTTTGACTTTTCAGCTCCAAAAAATTTTCGAAGGAAAATCGTTTTGCTCTCTTGTTGAACAAATAAGTAGTGTTCTACGTACCACGTAAAACCAACGATAGAAAGCAAGATGTTTAATTTCATCCTTAACGTCCTAAAAATAAAGGCGAGGTTGAAAATATAGACTATACTGGTTACAGTCCCCCTGATTCCTCAGCCTTATTGGCTATTCACCGACTTTAAAAAAGGAGGAGGTTCTATTTTCGGTCGATTTCTATGTTAATTCTGAAATAATTTTGAAAATTATTTAGCTATTGAATAGAAATATTGAATATATAAGGTGTTTAGTTTTTCAAAATAATGCTTTTTTTGTTAACTGTAGGGGCATAATTCTACCTGCCTAAATGTAACCGAATCCGAAACCTAAACCAGAAATATTACGTCATTATTTTACCCGGAAGCGGACGTCTCACCTGGAGGTAAAGTAATGGCGGCAATGAATTATGAATAGTAAATTAGAGGATATTTTACAGGGAAATTGACAAATTAACTACCATTGCCTTCAAGTTATTATTTCTACCTTGGCATTATTTAATTTTTAGGGTTCTGTAGGTAAAGTTAAAATGGTAATAGACTGGCCTGGACCTTCAACGAGTTACTGATGACAGATGAACCAAAAAAGTAACAAACTGGACACAGACCCACTATATATGAAGCGGAAGCCAAGCAAACCATAGAACGTTGGCGTGACTTCCCCTCAACTGTTGAAAAGATTTTTGACAAAAAGTGCTTGTCTACAAAATCTCAAAAACATCGCGACTCGCTCCTATCGCCGTTTGCGGCTAGTTTCGCTCGCCATCATTTTTCTTGCAGCCTACTTCGGATTTGGTCACAAATTTTCTCGAAGTTTTTCACACCTTGGTGCCCGACATGGTCCCCTGGTACGTATCAATTTTGATCGCGTGCCTACTAGAAGGTGCGCCTGGGTATTAGTTGCAAACGGGCGCTTCATGTACTAGAGCCGCCCCTAGTATTTAGATAAATAAACATGGAAATGTTTTTTTAAGCCAAATATTGCATGCGTAAGAATAAGCTCAATGTTTAATTAATTATTAACCTTATAGGTAAGCTTCAGTCTCTCCCAGTAAAAATTTCTTTTATGTCCGTAATATGCTTCTTCTCGTCGGCCATCATAGAGGATTTGGCTCCTGTTGAATACTACCTAAAAACAAGTCGAAGTCAAGTCAAGGAAATAAGATGCAATTGCTACGGAACCCTATAGCCGTCCGTATCCGACACGCTCTTGATTTGAATAAGATTTGGATCAAATATTATGATTTACTTTTTCCAACAAAAAGCTTTTCCTTTAATATATTTTTATCTGTTCCGTCGAATAAGGAAAATGTTGGGGAAAGACTTGAGTTACAAGAGACATTCAATATCAGTAGGTAGGAAGTAGGTAGGTGTTTATTTATTTTATCTTTGTTCTATCTCTTATCTATCCTCATAATCGTCATCATCATCATCATCATAAGAATACCTAAAGCCTTACGTGCCATGTACACATACAAACATTTCAGACTTTAACTTATTCCAATTACAATTCCATAATTATGCATAAAATAAAATACAAAACAGGTATGTAACACTGGTCAAGAATGCACTCTTGTTCAGTGTCGGTGAAGAGCCAGTCGGTGTCGAGCCTCCCTGCGATGAGCTGAAGGTAGCTTTTGGAGCTGTCGCGCAGCTGCCGCATCAGGGACGACGTTCTGTTGCGGATAATCGCGTAGAAGTCGTCTACGCGTGCATCCGCAAACATCCCCGACGCGCAACAGAAGCGCGGCAGCCTCTTCAGCACCCTGAACCCATTGTTATACTGGACATGTAGAGCATTCCAGCATGTTATGTTTTAATGAAATACTCTACGATCTTTTTCAATATACCTATCTAACCTGCATTATATGCCTACGAAAGTATAGATAGGTAGATAGATAGAAAATTCTTTATTGCACATTTATTGGTAAGAAACAGAAATACAAAAAAGACAATTTTAAAACTAAGTTACAAGTGGCGGTTATCGCTCGAGAGCGATCTCTACTAGACAACCGTGTATGGAGAGGATTGTTGGATAGTACTAGGGGATCTGTGTGCTAGTATAGATTTAATAAATAAAAATACTCATAATAAATATATGTATATATATATATATATATATATTTACTTATATACATAGGGACACAGGTGTGCGTTCAATGACAACAGCCTAAATAGAGCTCCTTCACTATGGTTTTGAATAGTGGTAGCGACTTTGCTCACCTCACTGAGACTGGCAATGCGTTCCATAGTTGTACAGCCCGGGCAGTAAAGGAATGGGCGAAGAAAGAAGTAGAGTGAACAGGTACTTGAAGTATAAAAGTTTCAGAAGAGCGCAGAGAAAGAGCGTGCGAATGATGGAGAAAGGTAAAAAGCTCTTTGAGATAAGGGGGTGCAGAGGCGTAAAACAAGATATTAAAGAGAAGAGAGAGCATATGAGAATTTCGGCGAAGCCGTGTAGGTAAGCACTTGAGCTTCCTGCGAAATTCCGAAACATGGCCATACTTGCGCAATAAGGTTCATATTTGACCTTATCCGACATTCTGCAGGCGCTCAAGTTTGTCTAACTGTTGCTCAGTTAGACCAAGAAAGGCAGAATCGGCGTAATCAAGAACTGGAAGGAGAAGAGATTGTGCAAGAGAGATATATAGGTATTGAAAGGTACTTTGGGCTGCACGATATACCTTCCTACACTTTAGTACCTACCTTGTCGCTTTATAGTTGACTACAAGCCGCCTGCGGCCTCGCACGTAGTT
The DNA here is from genome assembly GCA_947859395.1 of Eupithecia insigniata. Classification (NCBI taxonomy): domain Eukaryota; kingdom Metazoa; phylum Arthropoda; class Insecta; order Lepidoptera; family Geometridae; genus Eupithecia; species Eupithecia insigniata. The sequence continues at coordinate 13,530,681 of OX402003.1, forward strand.
TTCCGAAATAATCTATGTTTTATTCCAGGTCCAGAATTACATCAATGCAAAATTTCAGCCCAATCTGTTCAAAAGTTTATGCGTGAAGAGGTGACAAACATCTAAACATCCAAACTTTCGCATTTTTATATAGCTTCTGCCCCAGGTTTCACACGCGTTGTTTTATGAAATAAAACAACGCGTGTGAAACTCAGCTCCTTACTGTGCTCAGAGACCTCAACACCGTTTCCCGCCAAGTGGGTCTTAAAATGAACATGGGTAAGACAAATATCATGTCTAATGCCCATGTCGCACCCTTACCGGTCTATGTGGGGAACGATGTTATCGAAGTTGTTCATCATTATGTCTACCTAGGCCAAATGGTCCAACTAGGTAAATCCAACTTCGATAAAGAGGTCAGCCGACGAATCCAACTCGGATGGGCAGCGTTCGGGAAACTTCGCAATATCTTCTCGTCTCAGATACCGCAGAGCCTCAAGACGAAAGTCTTTAACCAATGTGTGCTACCAGTAATGACTTACGGATCCGAGACGTGGTCGCTCACTATAGGCCTTGTGCATAGGCTCAAAGTCACCCAGCGAGCTATGAAGAGAGCTATGCTCGGAGTTTCTCCACGCGATAGGGTCAAGAATACGGAAATTCGTAGAAGAACCAAAGTTACCGACATAGCTCTCAAAATCAGCAGGCTGAAATGGCGATGGGCAGGCCATATAGCTCGTAGAACCGATAACCGCTGGGGAGTAAAGGTTCTCGAGTGGCGACCGCGATGCAATGCGAAACGGAGTGTGGGAAGACCTCCCACTCGATGGACCGACGACATCGTAGCGGTCGCAGGGAGTAGTTGGATGGAGGCGGCTCAGGACCGCTATTCGTGGCGTCGTTTGGGGGAGGCCTATCTTCAGCAGTGGACGTGTACGGGCTGATGATGATGATGATGATGATGATTTCTCAACGCCCGCGTTTAGTCCGTCAGCATAATGTAGGTACTAAATGTATCATTTTAGTAAACCTATAAAGTTTCATTGAAATCCAAGGCCCCAAGGTATAGTAAATAACCCAAGTAACATCAAATACTCAGAACGGGCAATAGCGTAAGATACAGGCCATTATAAACTCATTTCGAGCCATATTTCATAGCATTATGGACCCTATTAAAGAAGTAATAGTCTTTTTACGGACTGGCACTTTAAGTTGGAAGGAAACTGGCGATATTTTAGTTCGGTATCAGTACTTAAGGTTTAGGCTTTTTACTCACTTTTCGTAGGTATTTTAGTATTTTTTTTTCTTTAGTGCAGAACAGGGTATTTGCAAAAGTTTTTAAAACTACGCACACATTATTAAGTTAGTGATACTATAATTTGAAAAAAACTAAAAACTAACTTCGAATTTGTTAATTTTACACTGTTTTTAAGTTTTGCGGGATAAATAATAATCCCTCGGGAATAAATTATATTTTTATGGGACCACCTCTGAATTATTCTGTATGCAATAGCGAAATAATTTTTTAAAACAGTTAACATAATTGACGAACAAATCAAAGAACAAAAACATCGTGCTTTTTTCAAAATCGGTAAAAAATTCTGTCAGGAAATACATATAATTTACCACTAACTAAAGTAACTGTCAAACTTTTTCAGAAGCCTTGTAATATTAATTTGATTTAGCGAATAAAACAACAATTCTAGTGAAGATTTTTATTAAACTGAACATAAAAAACTTACATTTATAAAACTACCATGAAAGATCTATTTCATAGCTAATTAATATTATTAGCTTTATTCTACAATTTTTACACTATCTCTATATTCGATAGATGTATTTTAATTTTAACATTATTTACTGCCTTTTTATTTATTCCATAAAGTAAGATAACTCATAAATTTACTAGATTCCTATTTATTACAAAAATATTAACCCAGCCTCAATCCCAAACTGGTTAAAAGAAGGTCGGCAATATTAAACCTTGCGAGATATGAGTATTCAAGTTCCTAGTTAATAACATCATAAACACAACTAGGAATATAGGTTAACGACAGCCATTTCCCATTTCCAACACATTGACGGCAGACAATTTAATTTTCGGCCTATTCTCTTGGCATCGACAATAAGAAAGACTTCCGTTTTCAAAGATAATTTCAGTTATTCACCTTTTCTATTTAACAACTATCTTATGGCAACTTATGTTGCCACAAATTTATAAGAAGGAAAACAGTTCAAGTAGGTAATTATATCTCACTCACCTAACTTATTTTGCGGATTAATACACGTAAATAGGTCCGTATTTATACAGGGTGAGACATTATGATTATGTAACAAAAAAAGAGAATCTTCTTTGGACTTGGAGTTAGAGAAAGTATCACACTCAGGTCTGAGCAAACGGGCGATGGCTGTGACAATGATTTTCTTACATTATCAATTAGAGATGGCCAATTTTGTCATTGTTTTCCTTAATTTGATTTATCTTATCTGTATTTTTAAACTTATATCAGCCACGCAACCCTGCCACCTTCCTTCTGCTCAGCTTGTGATATGTCCGCCCCCGCCGCCGCAGGAATTGCCGGCGCCTCGCTGACGCGTCGCCGTGTCATGACGCGCGCAGGCGGCTCGCGTCAGGAGGTACAGTCTATGCGCAGACACACCGCTGCGCTCAGTAACGTCGCAACTGCAAGAGCGATCTGTACGACCGCGATGACGATTAGATCGCGGGGAGATGTGTCTTCTTCTGATGGGTTGTCGCTGGAAACAAATAAGAACGTCACTTGGTTGGTTGTCTGATCGTAAGTGCTTTTTAACCAATATTTTTTATTTTATTTTATTATTTGAGTGGGATCCCATGTTGAACAGTATGTAGTAGTGTAGGTATTCTTAAAGAATATTACTCAGGTTTACTTTATTTATATAATGCTATGTTATTAGATAATGAATGAATGTGTATAACGCTTAGTGATAGATAAGTAATGGAATACAATATGGACTATAATTATAATTTATGTAATAGGCTTAAGGTCGTTCAAATTAATACTAATAAATAAATAAATAATAAATAAATGTTTCTCATTTCCATGATCGCGGGCCATATAGTGACCCGGTCCTTTGGGAGGCATGCGCGGAGCCAAAGCCAACAGCACAGAGGCCCTTTAAGAGAATTAATCTAAAGGCGAGACATAGCGAGCGAGCATCATCCTTGGGTGCACAATATGATACATCCAAAGATGATATCCGCCATGTGTAGAGACTATTGCACAGGAAAATGAAAGTAACAAAAAAAACCATGTTATTGTGATGAATGGATGGACTGATAATCGGGCTATGGGGGAGTAACTCTGATTATTATTTGACAAATGTCAAAACATCTATAAATTAATTTGAGCATAATAAGTAGTATTTTAATACCTGTAAAGTTTTAAAATTGACCTTAGCATTAAATAATGAAAAAAAAAAAATTTTATTCAAAATATCTTAAGACAAAAAAGGATAATAATAACTTATATTCTAAAGATTATACTTTTGTGCAAGAACTAAAAAAACTTGTATATCAGGCGATACGAACCTTGTAAATAATAGTTTAGGATAAATACGGTAGTAACTAAGAAAATAGATGGTACTTTGTTCAATTATTTCTGATAAATACATAAAATAGTTTTTTTTTTCATTTTTGTAAAGAAAAGGACCTGTTTTGTAATTCTTAGATCATAATACTTTTTTCGAAGCTTTTTCGATAAAGATTACGGAGAAAAAGGTTTTAACAAATATATATATACCTACCTACGTATAAAGGACTTAACGACCACCGCGGCTATTAATTTACCTACCCGTCTTCAAGTCCAGGTGGGTCCAGTATAGTCCTACAGCACTGCACGACCAGAGCGATCAGCAAGCAGCCAGCCGCCGCCCATAGTGCCACCGCCGCGCTCGCGCCCGCCCCCACTCCGCTTGTGGCTGCGCTCCAGCCTCGCGATGTGTGGATTGACACCGCTGTGTGGCAGAAAATAATAACCATCAGTTTTTTGAAGTTCATTAAATGTTCACACTTCGGCTCGCGTGATCCAAAATCTTGCCGGCCGGAGCGACACTAACCCACACAGGCCTCTTCCTTCTAAATCTCTGGGATAAAAATAATCGGCGGAGTGCATTTTCTTATTTCGGCGTGTGTTAACTTCAAAGGACTTGTAGGTACGGTCTACACGGTTGTACGTAATTATGTACTTACTTTATCCATGGTTAACTTATAAGAAAACTATCGACTTTTTGACAATTGTTAGGTTTCAAAGTAAGGTTATTTTCTCTACATAACAACATGAAATTAAGAAATTTTTAATAAGATCCCAAAATTTTACTTCTTCTACTACCGACTTCGACGGAACTTGAACCCGCAACCCTCCCTTAGTACGGGATGCGCTGCCAATTGCGCCACGAGGTCATGTGAAATTTCTTAGAAATTATCCCCAGTTTGAGGCTTACGCACTATACTAATAGCAAAAACATGAAACTACTTGTCTTTTAGTTTTATTCCATGTAGGACTCAGAAAATATAAAAAACCTAATAAAGGTATAATCATAAAATATAAAATTGTATGAATATAAAATAAAATATTTATTTGTGTCCAAAAAATTTATATGAATGAATATTTAATTTTCGCGCTAATTCTGATTTCGATCCATTTAGAATATTCCACTGGTCCCACTGGCCGTTACTTAAGTAGGTAGGTAGCTAATTAGGTCCTAATTAGAGCTAACTGTCTCTAGGTCGTTAGGTCACTCTAGCGTATCTCTAGGTCTCTATCTAGGTATCTATACCTAATTATGCCCAACGGGGCGCCAGAGTACAAAGAAGTTTTTCGACTCCGTGTCTCCGACGTTACTTTACCTCGTGGTGCAATTGGTAAGCGCAGTAGGTACATACTGAGGGAGGATTGCAAATCCACGAGCGGTCGAAGTCGAAAAAAAATTGGGAAATTATTACATTTCTTAGACCTAATAGGTATTGTTTATTGCGCTGCTTGCCGTTAACGCACAATGTTTTATGAATGATTGTAATGAACACCACGAAATAATAAACACGGCAGATCTCTATATTAAAGCTACCTAGAGCCCCAGTAATTACGAAATATGGAGAAATAAAGCTTATTCCTGGAAAGCGTGGGTTTATTTTGCTATCATAAACGATGAAATGAGATTTATTATACCTTTTCAACCTTAGTAGGAGATTTGGTTATGATTTGTTTTATTTACCTAAACGCGTTTCTAGAATCCAGATTCCAGATTTCAATAACTTTGTTTCTTAGGCTTACAAAATAAGCACTTATTGTAAGACAAGACAAATTTTATACTAAAAATTATTATCAAATAAAAATCAAAGTGTTTTTGATTTTCTTTCCACTTTTTATTTTAGTGGAAGATGTGAAAATCCGTTATATATTGTACTTATCAACAAATATTATTTATGAATGAAACTTAATAAAAAATACTAATAGCAAGCTAATCACTAAAACAAAAACTTCAACAACGCATAATAATTGCATACGCGCAGCGAAAAAGGTTCTAATTCGAGTTTGAAAACGGACGTCAGAAGAATATTGTCAATGACAGCTTTCAAAACCAAAACTCGTTTAATTTGCGATTAGCTCCCAGGATACTGGTGTCATAAAATATTAACCATCATATTCGTATCGGTATCCCTTCGTACGTAACGCCAGCAGCATGGTTCCGAGGTTCCGACGGAAGACCAGCGTTGTGGTAGCCTACAGCTATTATCATCATCAGCCCATACACGTCCACTGCTGGATATAGGCCTCCCCCGTACGACGCCACAAATAGCGGTCCTGAGCCGCTTCCATCCATCGACTCCCTGCAACCGCTACGATGTCGTCGGTCCATCGAGTGGATGGTCTCCCATGTAGGGGGGGATTTGCCATAATCACCACGCTTGACAGGCGTATTGGTGATCGCAGTGTTGGTGTTGAAGAATACTCAGAAGTAAGCTGCTGCCCTTCCTCTGGTAAGTACAGGTACACCATAGTAAATACCTAACCTTTATTTAGATACCACGTATTTAAAAATTAGACCGCCATTTAAATAAAAGCCTACTGACTGAAACAACCGAATAATTGCGCATTCAAAAAGAAAACCCCAATTAGTTTCTGCAGAGTGCTCAAACAACACAACGGTAAAATAGATGCGAAACTCAATAGGCACTTAGTAGGCTAAGCACAGAGATTGTATCTAGGGTAGAACAGACGAAAATGACATCACGTCATTTAACATAAAGTTTAATAAATTATTCAAGTTGAAGGATTTGATTCATACACGTATTTCACGCATTAGACGGTGATGGATGTGACGTAATTTGTCTAGGGTAAAAACCCTAGACATTTAATGCCCCGTTCGTCCCAGCGCCTATAATTGGTGTATAATTTTAACTCAAACTATTGTTGTCCCATTCGTTCCACTGGTGGGACGAACGGGAAATCACGCATGTGATTTGCCTACAGCATGCATACGTCGTGTTCGCCTTTACGTCTTTGTTTGAAGGGCCTGCGTTTTAGCGTCTGTTGAATATCCCTCCTTTAGGCAAGGAAAGTTTTCCCATAATCACCACGCTTGGCAGGTGGATTGGTGAACGCAATGGAGGTGTTAAATGCACAGAAGGATGCTGCTGAACTTCCTCTGTTAAAGTTCCTTCGTCGGCTTTTACGATATACACGGTTTAAGTTGGAGAGGTCGATGTTTACATCGTGCCCGCCATAGCGTAATTAAATCAACAATGCATGAATTCGTTATTTGACTTTTACAACGAAGGGAACATGACACTTTATTATAGTTATCTCACGTCACCATACGCATGAAATATCAAAGTGCTTCCTTCAGACCATACAGAACTCTTGGACACGCCAGAAAATTACGAAAGTAACACTAGGAAATAAATTGACCACTTTGACTTTTTGCTCTCTCCAATTCGTGTTAGGTTATTAGTTTTTGAGTTGGAGGAAAAGTAGCATTTTTTGCGTTGACTTTACGCATGTACCAAATTTTATGTCGTCATTATCATGTGAGTTTTGTATTATCTTTACGCATGTAAATTTCATATCTATTAACGGTTACTATTTCCTGCTTCTAAAAAGCATTTAATTTACTGTGCTCTCTGCCTAATGAAGTGATCGCTGGCAGCAGCTGTGGTTAAGCTTAAATGTTAATTGGTTCATTCGCATAAAAATGTTGTCATACATTTTTTACGAGCGCTGGTTATAAGTCGGTAATGTTGGCTTATTCCACTTTTGCCCCTAAAATCCCCTAAGGCCTAAGGGGGAAAAGTGGATGCAAAAATATAAATTCCACTTTCCCCCATAGAAATCCCCCTGAGGGGGGGAAAAGTGGAATTTAAAAAGTCAATTCCACTTTTGCTCCATGAAGATTATGGGAGAAAAGTGGAATCGACAATGGATAAACCGCGTATCCATTCTACAAACGGGCTGATTCTAAGATTCGGCGGCAACATCTGGCAACATCTACCTATATCAAACCCCGCTACGTTACATCACAACAATGCGCATTCAAATGGGCTTTCACTCGTAAAAGGATTCGTTTCATAGTGACGGAATAAGGCAGACACGCACGGCCACGTCGTCGCTTGATATGCAGTAAGCACAGAGGTATAAGCAAACAAGGTATGCTCTTCCGAGACAAGATCACGTGGGTGGCTCAAGGCTACGTCATCGACGCCATCGGCGAATGAGAAGACGAATCTGGTTTTCTGGTGTTACCAGTAGCGTAAAATAGTAACTCCTCAAACTCCTTGTATCCTGTATAAATCTGATAAAACTATGTGGTTTTGTATTTACCCATTATTTATCACATATAACAAACATTATTGACGATTATAATTTTTTATAGATTTTTCAATTGACCCATATCGCATTTGTTTCCCGACTTCAACATTTTGTTGAAATACCAACTGGACGGTGACGTCACCTTGAGTCACTCCCGGAAGAGCAAACCTGTTTCTTTGGATCATGGCTTGATGCACGTTAAAATTTAAATGTATTTAAAATAGTTAGGTACCCGAGGTCACTCCGCGAAGCCTGTGAAGATCCCAGGAAGATTCTGCGCTTCTGGACGGAGTTAGGCTGGTTATACTAGCAAAATAAAACCACGCACAATGGACCAACTGGAGTCTCAGTGCGGACAAAGGAGTACACTCACCATACCACCATAACCATAAATAGTTAGGTAAAAGTAGTTTCGTCATTCTCATATCCCATTATTATTTACCTATCTACATAGTAATGAGCAATGTATTTTGAGAGCGTCGATATATGTGATCGACCCAGCCACCCACATCGAGGTCGGCGGGTCAAACTTTAAAATATCCAATGTCGAAGCTAAATGAATTTCAGTTCGAGTTGATGTAATTTAATGCTTGTTATTAAAGAGGTCAATGTTAAAGAGGATTACTCTTACAGCATGTTTTCTTTTCATTACTAGCTGACTCAGCAAACGTTGTTTTGCAACCGACCACCTAGGGTTGAAGATTATTACAGTACTAACTAATATAGCTATTAAAAATAGGGGTTTGTGTTAGACGGTGTTTGAGGGTCATATGCATTTATCTATGACAAATCATAAAAAAACTGGCGCCCCCTGAGTATTAAGCCACCCTTAACACTCAGGGGGTGTTAAGGGTGGCCTAAAACTCAGGAGGACCCATTTTTATTGGTTTTATTTTTGATTTTTCATAAAAAAATACATATGTCCCTCAATTTTCACCTTAACAGTAAGGAGATTAAAAAATAGTTAACAACCTATTCTCAGACATACAAAACACTATATCAAAATCGGTAACGCCATTTGAGTTGGGTTACAAACACTGTGACACGAGGTTTTTATCATATATATATAGATAAAAAGATTTATTTCCCACCTGCAGCTAGAACAGTAATCCCACCGGCTGGGATGCCGAGTCCCATGTTGAACTTCTGCCGTTCTTCTATGAAGGCCACGCTGCCCATCACCATCGCTGATATACCGCATACTATCTGCAAGAAAATAAACATTTATTAGGTAACTACATATCCATACTAATATGAACAATGTACGGGGGAGGCCTATGTCCAGCAGTGGACGTGTATGGGCTGATGATGATGATGATGATGATGATGATGAACAATTTGATTAAATAATAATTATTATTTTTTCTAAAGTAAGTCATTTATTCACTAAGTCACAGCACATTATGTATAAAAAATACAATATAATTATTTAATCTCATAAAATCAAATTTTAGGTGGCTGAATGTCAGGATTTTTTATGATTAAAATGATTTTTGATAAAATCCAAGATCTTAGGTATAAATTAGTTATAATAAATGATTGCATGCAATAATACCTACCTATATAGTGAGATATGAGTGAATTATTTAGACTTATACCACCTTTATATTATTATCATTCATTATGAATGTAATCGGGTTAACTACGAACCTAGTTTGTGTTGGAAGAACACCAACGTTTCATCCCTTAACGAGGGACTTCTAGTTAACCCGCTTACATTCATAATGAATTTGTCAAATTACGAAAGTTTTTATATTATTATCAAGTTTGACGCATATATTGTTTAAAAAATAAACTGAATTTTTGAAAGTAGTCTTTCTGCTTGATACCTTTTCAAGCCTAAACGACTGAAAAGATCTTTATGAAATTTTGCAGGAAGGTATATTGGGGACGTGGGCTATTTCAAAGCGCGCCACAAGCAGAGCAGTTTTACTATAAAAAATATCTTAGTTCGATAAATTCATGTATACGGGTTAACAAAGAACCTTGTTGAGATATGAAACGCTGGTCTTCATCCAACACAAATAAAGAAGACCGATGTGGTGCGGCGGGTGATAATTAAAAATACCTATCTATTTCATGTATTATAACCCTTGTAACACACGAGGTAGGAATTGCACTTTCTGCCGAGTGATACATACATACATAGTGCTTTATACTACACCTTTGAGGAAAATAAAAAGCTGACTAAATCTTTTATTTCTGGCGGTGTCATAAAATGTCTCGACGACATTCTGTAGAATTAATAAAATTGCCTACACCAAATTCCTATTTAGATGAACTTCCCGCGCCAGCCCTTCACGTCACATGGGTTCTTTTTTCAAAATATTGTTCGGAAATCAGAAGAGGCTTAAGCGGGCTTGGAGTAAAAACTTTTTGTCGTTTGACCTACAATGAAAATAGCTACTGGCCGATCTTTTAGGAAATTAAATAAAAGAACACGATAGAAATGGATTTCCATACACTTTTCCGTCCCGCTAAAACGCGTGAGAAATGAAATACCATAGAGTTTTTTGTTTTATAATTTATAGACTTTCGTTTGACCACAATCTCACCTGATAGAAAGTGATGATGTGGCCGATGTTGTATCACAAAGGTCTAGAAGACACCTGTTCACTCTTGTCTTGAATAGACCCAGATTGTAATTCATCGGAAAAACTGAAGCAGGCAGCGAGTTCCATTTCTTAGAGTTTTTCCTATACGCCTGCAATGACTTACTTTCTATCTTATATTTTGAAAAGTAATAGATTAGATTAGATTTATTTATTCAAAAAAGGTAGCTAGCTTACAGTCTAAACCAAAGCACTAACTACACAAAAATATATTAGGACTCTATTTGATTAAAATTACAATTAAAATAATAGAATCACATAATTCTGTTTGTATACATAAAACAGAAAAAACATTAAAATAAATAATTAAATAAATTAAAAAACATATTTCATTTAAAAGTAAGACAACTTTCCGAGCAGGGGTAGTATAAATAAATAAATATGTTGGAAAATTCACTCAGCTTTATCTAGCCCCAAGCTAAGCAGAGCTTGTGTTAGCTACCTAGCTGGGGCTAGATGGCTGTGTGAATTGTCCAGCTTATTTATTTATTATTAGAGTAAACAGATTAGCTAGTAAAAGAGAAAGCTTGATACGAGTTTTGCTCCCACTCTAAAAATAACAATTAACAAGCTAAAGGTTTCTTGGTTACTTCTTTACATTAGAAAAAATAATAAACCGATGACATATACATACAAATACTGTGACCGAAATAATAAATAGCAATTTCTTTCCATTATTTACTTTTTTTAAGGTTTCAATTTTGTATTATTTTTTTATATTGTATTTGTTTGAGTAAGAATTACAGATCTTTGTTATTACAATAATTAAATCAAAATTAAATATTGTTTATGCTTCGTTTGCTTTGAAAATGGTTAAGATTATTTTGATTCCCTATTAAGTGTAAAGAGGGCCTCAGTTTTAATCAAAGTTTAAGAGGAAGGTAACGAGAAGGTGTAACTTTCCGAGAAAATTTAATAATTTTGCTTTTAATATAAGATTAAATCATAAAGTTTAGTCCACGAAACAACAGTAATTTAATTTCCGTTTAATTTGAGAGATTGTTGGTAAAATTTATATTCGTTCTTCTTTTGCGTGGAATAAGTAACTTGGTCAGTTGGTTTATACCAAAGGAATGCTATTAAAAATAATTTTATAGTAAGAGACAGAAGAGACCGAAAATGTGCCCAGTGATCTATATTTAAAATAATCACTGCTATTATTTTATTTTGACCTGTACAATTTATTTCTTTCCCGAGAGCTGGTAAGTATCTGGCGCAGCGCATTAGCATACAGTTGGGCAATGCAGCCAGCGTCTTGGGGACGCTTCCGACTGGTATTGATATGGACCAGTTGAGCTATCTGTAGATTGTTTGCAACAGCCTACAGTTAGCTCAATTGTTTCAATTGTAAATACTAGATTAATTTGTTTATATTATTTGATTGTTATTTTCTTTGTCAATAAAGCTATTTATTTCTTATATTTGTGTTATTCAATATCTATTAATTCAATTAATTTATTTGATTAATTTTAATGACCTCTATAGTAATTTTAATTTAATATTAAATCTCTATGTTACTAATGTCATGTAATTTAAATTGTATTAGTTACTCAATAAATAAAGTACGTCGCCCGTTTCTTTTCGTAATTGGGGGAAGCAGTAACGCGCGTTTACGTCTAAAGGAACGAAAACGAAAAATCAAATCCAAAACAATGGGAAAAATATGCATGTATATACTATATCCGATAAATATCTATGAAAGGTTATTAAAAACTTATCTGATCATCTAGTCAACGGCGACGCGTGACCCGAGAGCTGGTGAGCATCTGGCTCAGCGCATCAGCATTGCCATACAGCGGAGCAATGCAGCCAGCGTCTTGGAGACACTTCCGACTGGTATTAATATAGATTAATTGCTGTAGATTGTTTGTGACAGTTTGCAGTTAGCTCAATTGTTTCAATTGTAAATAGTAATTCTAATTTGTTTCATCATCATCATCATCATGAGCCCACACACGTCCACTGCTGGACACAGGCCTCCCCTGTCCGACGCCACAAATAGCGGTCCTGAGCCGCCTCCATCCATCGACTCCCTATGACCGCTACGATGTCGGCGGTCCATCGAGTGGATGGTCTCCCATGTAAGGGGGGATTTGCCATAATCACCACGCTTGGCAGGCGGATTGGCGATCGCAGTGTTGATGTTTCAAAATACTCAGAAGGAAGCTGCTGCCCTTCCTTTGGTAGGTTCCCTTAGTCGGCTCTTACGACATCCACGGGTTGAGTTGGTCTAATTTGTTTATATTTAATTAATTGTTGCAAAACCCCCCCTACATGGGAGACCATCTATCAGCGGTCGCAGGGAGTTGAGGGATGGAGGCGGCTCAGGACCGCTATTTGTGGCGTCGTATGGGAGAGGCCTATGTCCAACAGTGGACGTGTATGGGCTGATATGAGAATTGTTATTTTGCTGTGAATTGTTAATAACGATCCTATCTCCATATTTACATATAAAGTAAAGGTTTGTTAGTAGCGAGTAATATCAGGAACTATGGGCCCTATTCTGCTAAACCAATCGCTTCACTATAACAATGGTATACCGTCACAGAATAACACGTCTTGGTATTCTCTCTCACCAAAGATGGAGCGCGTCAAATGTGTCGAGATTGAAAACATTCTATCAATCTCTTCGTGTAAATAGTACCACACATACCGAACTAACTGCACGGACTATTAAGAGTTTTATTTTTATTGTTTCATGAAAATCTACATGGCACATCTAGACGGTTCAAGCCTTTTATCTCAGGATTCTACGTGACGATTCTGCTACAATACCATTGTCATTGTAAAGTAATTGGTTACAGATGGTCAGATTAAAAAAAAACCAATAGGTTAGTTGAAAGAGAGGAATGGAAGTTTAATTTGTCTTTTCTTTGCCCTGGTATACCGCTTTGCCTCAAATTATAGTAGGTACTACTAGATAGTCACATTATCCCGGAGTGAAAAAAATCATCTTTTATCCAGATACCGCTCGTGAAACTGCGGACAAAAGATCGTTAATTGCATGAGTTAGTTGTATAAAGTTTGATCTCAAGTTTTTGTTTCGAAATAATGAAAGAAACATGATCGTAGCACTACTACGATGCTACGGCGTAGATGCTACGAAAGTTCTACGAAGACCTACACTATCCAAACAAAAAATGTAACAAATCTTTATAGTAATAAAAGCGACCAAGTGTGAGTCGACTCGCCCACGGAGGTTTCCTTACCATCGTACATATGTAATTATTTCACAAAAATAAGTCAAAAAACGGATTTCTTAAAACCTGAAAAAAAGCCATATGAAGCAGCCACCCATCCAAGTACTGACCGCGCCCGACGTTGCTTAACTTCGATGATCGGCACTTCGGCATTCAACTTGGTATAGAATGGATATTGGCCCCTTAATTATTAAACTTATTGTTTCCTGTCAAAATTCCAACTATCTACCTATTACAGTTCATGAGTCGTGATAAAAGTAGTGCAAAAATAGCCAAAAAACTCAAGTTTCAGTTTCTCAATTCAAGGAGAGGTGGTTCTCGCACTGCAGTGATGTGAAATTTGCACTTGAAGAGGCAGATATATGACGCTATTTGATGAAAAGGATAGGCATAGGATTTCGCGTTCATAGGAGCGGGACAAAGCAGAGCGTCGTAAGCGCAAAAATCATGTTTTTGCTTATTATTTATTAATAAGGACATTAATGTCCAAAAATAACCTGAAGGTTCCCTTGGTATTTTATTATTTAATACGATGAGGACAACAAAAAACCTTGTAATTAATAGTTTAGGAGAAATACGGTAGTAACTATGAAAATAGATGGTAATTTGTTTAATTATTTCTGATATTTAAAATAGTTATTTTCATTAAAATAGGGGACCTGCCTTGTATCGCATAGATTATTGTGTTTTTCAAAGCTTTTTTGGTAAAGATGACGGAGGAAATAAGGTTTTAACCTTAATTATAAATATAAATAACTGGGTCTTAATTACTGGCGCGAACATTGAAAAACTTAGTAATATCGAAGAAATGAAAAACACCATCCACTTTGTAATTATTCCATGTAAATCCAATGTCCAGATTATTACCACGGACAATTTTTTTTTCGATACCTGTCACCATTCTCTCCACGCAATACCACCGTATTATTTAATGTTCGGGATCCGATGACGACTTATGAGAAACCAAGATCAGAACTAAGTGGATATAAACATTATCTGTGATATTGGAAGTTCGGATATGACGTTATTGGAAAAACCTCGGATTTATTTTGTCTATGATATTGCTTACAAACGGCGGGATCAAAATATTGTATTACTTGGTGAATGACGATACGAGAGCTCAGGCTCGGCTTTGATGGCTAGAAAGTAATCTTCCAGTCGTCTTGTGCTTGGAACGAATAGATTTCGATAAAAATAGGGTTTAGTTTGGTTGATAGCTTCATAGCTATCTTTTGGTTTTGTTATGTGAAAGAATGTACTCGTAGGTACTGTTGAATAAACAATTTTGTGTAAGGATCCTCCCACTTGTGGGTAAGGATCAAAGAATTTGTAGGTACGGCCTCCGGGTAAGTACTTATTAAGTTCATGGCTTACCATGGACTTAATAAGTACTTATCCGTGTTTTTTAGCTAATCTCCTTGTACTTGGACTAATTTCATAGTATCTTGTAGATAAAAAAGTGATAGTCCTGTAAAAAACTAAAAACCTAATTCGAACTTACTTCGATAATTATTGGCTTTTTTAAGTTTTTCTGGAAAAATACAAACAAACAAACAAAAATATTTATTTTCCGAAAAATAAGACAACAATTATAAACTTATTTTCGATCGTTATGTATGTACATATCTATGTTATTTACAGACTAATGATCCTGTTATAAAAGTTCGAATCATCGCTCTAACTAAGAAAATCTTGTATCTAGATGCGAGGGATTCCAGCTTCGACTTATTTACAAGTTATTAGTGTTATTACCTATTGTTAACTTATTTTATGTTATGATACACCTATGTTTGGCTGTGGGGCCGCGGCGTACGAATATCGACCCCTCCAACTCAACCCGTGGATGTCGTAAGAGCCGACTAAGGGAACCTACCAGAGGAAGGGCAGCAGCTTCCTTCTGAGTATTTTTAAACACCAACACTGCGATCACCAATCCGCCTGCCAAGCATGGTGATTTTGGCAAATCCCCCCCTACATAGGAGACCATCCACTTGATGGACCGACGACATCGTAGAGGTCGCAGGGAGTCGATGGATGGAGGCGGCTCGGGACCGCTGTTTGTGGCGTCGTACGGGGGAGGCCTATATCCAGCATTGGACGTGTATGGGCTGATAATGATTATGTTTATAAGTTTTTAAATACCTAAAAATCAGCAGAAAAAATATCTATTGTGTGTGTACTTTCCTATTATGTTTGGTTGTGAAAGTACATGTGTGTGTGTACGTTCAGTCTCCTGAGGTCACCAGTCTTAAGAGAGTCTGGGCAACAGAGAGACAGCGTGAATGTAGAGTGTTTAATCTAAGTACTATAGATGCGTATCTATAGTGTAGCTATATACAACCCTCGGGTTCAAAATGTTTGTGGAACCACCTTAATTTCTATACAAAATATCAAATATCAAAGTGCTTTATTTCCTTTAGACCTTACAGGACCCTTGGACACGTCACAAAATTAAAATTACATAAGTAAAACAGGGAAATAAAGTGATCACTTTGATTTTTTGTTCACTTCAATCTTTTTAAGGTAAAGTAAAGAAGCGAACAGCAGAAGAAACATCAAAATCTTCCACATGCTTAAAAAATATAATGTACATGCAGCCGAACATAGAATCTGCTCCTATTTTAATCTATATAAATAAAAATTAACCCCTATTTCTTCTGGTCCCGTTATAACTTGAGAACGGCTTTGCCGTTTTCATTCATAATTTTTTAAACTGTTTTGTATGACCTACTTCGTAGAAGGTACTTGCATTAAAATAACCAAATCAAATGAGCATATTGCGCAGAAACTTAGAAAATTTAAGAAAACTTAACGACTTCCTTTTTTGTAAACTTTTTTAATGTAACATTAGCCGCAGCGTTATATAAGGTCTTTGCTAAGCACGTTTGAAATAACTGTCGTTATTGACTTGAATGACAGGATAACGTCTGTCGGGTCAGCTAGTCCTACTAAAATTATAAATGTCAAAGTTTGTAAGGATGCATGTATGGATATTTGTTACTCTTTCACGCAAAAACTAGTGAACCGATTAGGCTGAAACTATGGTATGGGTATAGTTTGGGACCTGAAATAACATATAGGCTATTTTTTTCCCGATAAAACGTGGGCGAAGGTGCGAGCAGCAGCTAATAGATATTTTAGCACAGCGTTCTCTGGCGTTAAAATAAGCAGAGTTCCTCAATAGTGTGAGACACAAACATCATCTGAATTTCGTCTGAATATCGACCGTATATGTCTTTATAGAAATAAAATATTTTATTAGACGATACAAAGAACACAAAATAAAAGTAAAATAAAAGTAAAAATCGTTTATTGCTACAAGTTAGGGAACAGAAATAGTTTTGAAAAACGATGTCATTTGCAGAAGTTTAAAACTGTGTCGCAGAATGACAACGCCCTCCTCACAAACCGGTATGATTAGGTACATTACCTCATACAAAAACATTTACAGAGAACTATTAAAATAACATATATAAAATAACTTAAAATGAAATATGGAATATACAGGTAGAACATACAGAGAGACTTAATCTTAAGTACGCTCAATCTACTAGCTAAAAAAATTAAAAGACAGGTGAACGGTGGGTTGGGTACTAAGCAGCTCATCCGTGAAAAGGTAGATAGAGCGTGTCAGATTCAGGTTCAGATTCATTATCTTTATTTATCAGTATATATTATATATATATATATATATCAGTTATCTAGTACCCATAATACAAGCTTTGCTTAGCTTGGGGCTAGATAATGGTGTGTGAATTGTCCAGTATTATTTATTTATTCAAAATTACAAATAAGCACTTAGACAAGTAAAATTTTATACTATAAATAGCTATAAATATGGTTATTATATTATCAAATGAGAATTAACGTGTTATTGATTTTCTCTTTAATTAAGTTTTTTGTCCACTACTGGGAAAATGTTAAAAGAAACTTCTAGTTAATTTAAATATAATAAATGATTTTTTTAAATGACTTAAAAAAATCTGTAGAATAGGGAACAAACCGTTTAGTTGCCAGTCTAAATCTAAATATAATGCAATTTAGATACATGTCAATAAAATGTGTATGTAGGTACCTACGTATATAATATATTTAACGGGATTTGGCTCAGCGTGATGCTGTAACACAGCGCCCTTTCAAAATAGCGGAACTATTGTGAAAGGGCGCTGGTTGTAGAATTACTAGAGAGAAGAAGAAACTACAAAGATAGATAAAAGATTTATTAAAAAAATCGAAAATATTTTTAATTCAAACGGGCCTAAGACTATCTTCATCTAACAAGACTTCCATCATTGTCATTCCAGACGAGTAATTTGCAGTCCTCAAAGTTTTCAAATAAAGCTCATAATCGTTTTAGCAACCCCAAAGTCTTGGTTAACTCGAATAAATAATTTTGATGAATCCAATTTTAGGACTACGTTTAATCGCTTACTTCACAATTTCTACCTAATTATAATAAATAAAGTAAGTTTTCACCTTTTGATTCGGGTTGATTCGGTTGTTCGCGCTGATAATCACGAAAACTAAACTCAAGAAGCTTGGAAGAGCGGAAGATCTACTGGTAGACCAAAGAAGCTCAACGAACGATATGTCGACACGTTATTTGAAGAATTACCTACATCGCTAAAGCAAAGAAGTTTCCTCGGCAAAATCAGATCGAGGCGGCCTCACCATCATATTTAATTTAGTATTCTTTCTCATCTGCAATGCAAAGCACATCTCTGTAACCTAGATATTTATCAAAGTTTAATAAGTTTATTTATTATTTTTTATTATATATGGTTTATAAACGTGTTCAATTATTCTTACGGGCGCACCCAATGCAACAGAATATCTACCTTATATTCTTAGTCTAGTCTTAATGCTAAATTTAAAATAGGAAATTATTAAACATTTTAGAATGAAAACAAAGACGAAATTAGATTCATCGATGACCCCGTACCGCCATTGATTGTGTGAGAAGGATAGGCATAGGATTTCGCTTTCATAGGAGCGGGACAGAGCAGAGCGGCAAAGCTGCAAAAATCATGTTTTTTTTTTAAGTAATAGTAATTTTCAAAATCTAAAACATATAACGTGTGCTTTATATTCTGTTTGTTTACTGTATAAAGTATCAATGCTTATTTTAAAGTATTTATTGAAAATCGACGATTTACTGTACAGTTTAGAGCGAATTTGTATTGTTTTTTCTATTGAGATTATAAGTTCTCTAATGAAATTGTTCATTCTAGATAGATATAAAAATGTGAAGTTTTGAAAGGTCATTGTACCGACGAGCTATTCTATAATGAATTTATATATCTCTAACCGAGCAACGCTTGAAGTAGGCCCTCCCTATTTTATAATCGCCCTATATAATTAATTATACAACCATTGAATGCGCAGCTCCAAAGTACCTGACAAAACACTCAAGTTTTCAGCGTTTGGAAATAATATAATACTGTTGCTTATTCAAAACGCTTTCCTCGGAAGCTTCGCTTAACGTATGAATATTCAAACAATATAATTTGATAACAATTGGATTTTCGTGAACGGGATCGCACAGGCTGTACGATTTTTATACACGGCTAGCTGCTGCCTGCGCCATCGCCCGCGTTTTATGCTTTTGTGCTTGCCCGAAAACCCGACAACCGATCGCCGCCATCACAGTGGTTGTTACAAACGATGTTTGCCGATTACACGTGAGTAAGCCCTCCCCACTATCGTGCTCGCGTGTAATCCTCACTATTTATAATAAATGCGATAGTGTATTTGTTTGTTTGTTTTTCCTTCCTTCAGGCGTAAATAAGCAACTAAACGACTTGATTTTTGGCGTAGAGTTACTTGAAAGAATGGAAAGTAACATAGGCTACTGTTTGTCCTGGTAAAACATCAAATTCCTATGGAAGATTTACGAAAAAAGTCTGTTTATTCTCCTTGAAATGTGAAGTTCGAATTTAAAGCGGGTGAAAACGCAGGGAACAGCTAGTCATCTATAATCGATAGTGAAGAGGCGCTATAACCTGAAACTATAGAACTTTTAGGTACGGCCTGCGGCCGATACCTGAAACTGAAAGCTTATGTCAATCTGGCATTCATTACAGTCAATGAGGGGTTTTCAAAGCGTACTTTTAAAAAAAGTGGTTGCCATAGACTAAGATAGATGGCGCTGTATGAAACTCAGTGTCAAAATCTGCCGAAAAAATGTGTAACATGGCACCGGTTCGTTATTTATTTATGACAATGAAATATACTCTTGACTTTTGTGCAGCGCCATCTAGTGTCAAAATAAAAAGCGTGATTGTTATTTTTAAAGATCATTAAAATTAAATTCCCCGATTACCTTAAAGCCCATCACAGACGTAGCTATAATATTATAGTAGGTAATATGAATAATAGCAAGGCATAGCGCCATATATTTTCTATACAAATTTTCGAGTGACCGGACACGGAGATATAATTTATATTTCTATGACGTCACAAAGCTAAACTGTAATTGCTTGTATTGCTTGCTTAATAGCACGGTATATTAATATATATTATAGATAAATAATAGATTATAGCTACGTCTGTGATGGGCTTTAGATCAAAGCACAAACAAACTTGATCGAGTTTAAAATTACTATACGATTTGACGTAAGCTTCGTTCACCGTTTTAACATTATAAAAATCGAATCGTAAAATTTGGTCGTCTGTACAAACTGGAGCCTAATTTACCTACCTCATTACTTATAAGCAAAGTAAGTCAGGAGTAATTTGATTTATTTCGTTCTTCAATTGTGGATCCGCCTGCCAAGCGTGGTGATTATGGCAAAAAAACCCCTCCATGGGAGACCATCCACTCGATGGACCGACGGCATCGTAGCGGTCGCAGGGAGTCGATGGATGGAGGCGGCCCAGGACCGCTATTTGTGGTGTCGTATGGGGGAAGCCTATGTCCAGCAGTGTATGGGCTGATATGATGATGTGAGTAGGACGGTGGGGTTTGTTTCCACTGTGTCGTGATGACAGATAGTTGTGCACTTCCAGCTTGTTTATTAAACTGGAAGTTTTTACACAGAGGACGGCATGATTAACTCACGTCCACGACTTTTTTGTTGTGATTAAATGGGAACAGTTGATAAGACAAACGTAAAACAATAAAAAACCTCACGATTAATCGTCACGGGAAATATGGCGACTATCTTACTAATACGTAAAATAATAAATAAATTAACTCTTTTTAAGTTTTGCGGGATAAATACTAATCTTCACGAATAAAATGTTTATATATTATATTCTATACTATTATAGTCTATAAAATTAGCGAAATAATTTCAAATTCGGCCCATAATTGACAGAGAAATCGACGAACATATCAACATAAAAAAACATATATACAGCCGAACATAGGACCTCCTTTTTTCGAAGTCGATATAAATAACGCAAAAGTAAGTTGCTTCTCTTTCTCTTGCATATTTTCTAGCTGGGATTTTGCCTGGGAATTGCCCTCCCTTGCTGGATAATTCACACAGCATTATCTAGCCCCAAGTTAAGCAGAGCTTGTGTTATGGGTACTAGATAACTGATATACTTAATATAATAGACTACACAAATAGATATTTTTTATTATACTAAGAAAACATCCAGATTTTCAGTCCCTATTTGCAGATTGTATAAACATTTGTCCCGAGGCGGGAATCGAACCCGCAACCTCCTGCGTTGCAGGCGGACCTTCGCCCGCCGCGCCTCAGAGGTCGTCAAAATAATGCTTATAATGCTATATTTTTTCTACAATTTAGGCCATCAAATAGAAGAGATATCTACAACAGAATACACACTCCCAATCTCCAAATACGTGCAATGTCTGGCAGACTAATGCAACGCTCGGCAACGACAAAGTTGGGCAAAGTTGCCAAGTTCATCTCGTTAGTGCGCCACAACTCTGTTAGACTAAACTTTATATACGCTTATTCCGAGTCTTTAGATTAACACTTCACAGTACCAAATGAACCTTAAACATTGATGTTATAGGAGTGATTATTTATTCACCCTAGGGATTTCAGTTCTCAAAGATACCAATAAATAATCTTCAAGCCTATGCCTGAAGATTATTTATTGGTTTGTTTTCTCTTGTGAAATGTATTAAGTTGTGTTTTTTGCAAATTCAAGAATATTTGGATATTTTTGGTGAATAGGCTAAATAGGTAGGCAGGTTGAAAGTTCGAAAGCCAACTTGTGGTATAGACATTTTGATGGAAATTAATTTGGGGATTTAATATCGACCCCTCCAACTTAACCCGTGGATGCCGTAAGAGCCGACTAAGGGAACCTACAAGAGGAAGGGCAGCAGCTTCCTACTGTGTACTTTCAACATCTACATTGCGATCACAAATCCGCCTGCCAAGCGTGGTGATTATAGCAAACCCCCCCTACATGATGGATACAAATCGACCCCCAGTCCTCGGCAGCTTTGCTATTCCTGGTCACGGTAGAGGCCAATATAACGGCGGGGCACGGGGTGCTAGGAGATCGTAGCGGTCGCAGGGAGTCGATGGATGGAGGTTGCTCAGGACCGCTGTTTGTGACGTCGTATGGGGGAAGCCTGTGTCCAACAGTGGATGTGTATGGGCTGATAATTAAGATAACGAGTCACTGTCGTTGTCTTTTACGATGAGTATATTTATTAAAAATCTCCTTAAAATCGAGCAACCAAATTGTGATTGAAAAATACTGAGATGTGTGTCCATAAGGCCGAATTTCTGTCACGGCAAGTCTTAAGGGAGACTAGCCAAGTGCACAGGACATATAAAAATACGGTTTAGTATAAAGTTTAAGTTAGATAAATGATTTTTACAGCATTGTAATTAATATTTAATTTATGTATACAATTTAATTATGTGCCGTGCGGCCGCGGCGTACGAATATCGACCCCTCCAACTCAACCCATGGACGTCGTAAGAACCGACTAAGGGAACCTACCAGAGGAAGGGCAGCAGCTTCCTTCTGAGTATTTTTAAACACCAACACTGCGATCACCAATCCGCCTGCCAAGCGTGGTGATTATGGCAAATCCCCCCCTACATGGGAGACCATCCACTCGATGGACCGACGACATCGTAGCGGTCGCAGGGAGTCGATGGATGGAGGCGGCTCAGGGCCGCTATTTGTGGCGTCGTACGGGGGAGGCCTATGTCCAGCAGTGGACGTGTATGGGCTGATGATGATTATGTATACATAGATATGTGTTTTTGTTTATTTGTAGTTTTAAATTTAAGTTTTCCACCCACAATGTATTTTGTTTTTAATGGATTAATGAAATAAATGAAATAACTGAAAATTTATTTAGATTAATGCAACGTTTATCCAACTAACCTGGAGAACTCGGAGCCTCAGTACCAAAGCTAGAGGGTAGTTCAGAGGGTGACGGAAGATCGAGTTGTCTCTTTCCCCCGTCAGCGGCGCCGCCGACTCTTTTCGTCTTGATAGAGATGTCTGAAATATAATGACTTGATCAACCACAAAATTTTAAAAAAAGTGTATGTACTCGTATATATGTTTTCTGCTATTTGAGCGTGACGGAGTAACAATTCCGTCACGCTCAAACAGCAAAACAGATTATGATGAAATTTGTATAGCCTGCATTAGCACAAAGGCTGCTTTTGGTCCCGGGAAAGAGCAGAGTTCCTTTGAATTGAATTGAGCTATTCACCGCGGGTCGCACCGCGGGGCGCAGCTAGTTAGAAAATGGGACGTTTTTAGCTGAATTTTGCCCGATTTGAAACTATTTCCATTTCGAACAAGTGTACGTCCGAAATTTTTGTAGCTTTTTAAAATAAATTTTAATTCATTTATTTCATAATTAAAGATTATTTATTGTTTATTTATTTCATATTTAGCTTTGTTACCTAATATAATTTTGAACACCCTAAATGCAGATATAAATATGAAACAATGAGTAAGATATTTTGATTACTTTGGTTCATCAACCCATTTTCGACTCCAATGTAAGACTTCACTCAGCCTCTCGGCTTCACTCAGAACAGAGAGTTCAAGTCTTTTGCTATTTATTTATTAACGAACAGTTCTTGGAGATTGATAAATAAATAAATAAAAATGTTTCTTTATTTCTCTTCACAAAGGTATTGACAATATAACAATGGATATACTAGGTTATTTAGTAGGTAAGTATTGTCAAAACCTGTTTTGTGAAGGTGCCTGAAATAGGTTCTAGGAACCTGTGTTACAGGTCACCAGGACTTAACTCGACGGACTAAGACAACGGAAATTAACAATAGGTAATTAAGGTAAATATGTAAGTATTTCTATATCAGTAATATAATAATTGACAGGTATATATAACTAAAGAAATAATTTTAATAATTTGAATTGGTCAACTCATCCCGCTTTAAAAAAATATTTAATTTTTATATTTAGATGAGGTGACCACCCCGTGCAGAATTAATTCAATAATTTATGATATTTGTCATAGACTTCAATTGTTCAGAAACTCTAATCAAAGGCTACGAGAAGGTTTGCGTTAGATAGTCAGTGTGCTGAAAAGGGATAATTATATAAATGTTATTATTGTCTGGCATCCAAGATGCCTTCTCTCCTCCGTAGACCGAGAGCGGGGAATTCTTCGACACCGCCGGATGCGGGGTCGAAGAATTCCCCGCTTCCGCCCTTAGGTGCATTCGTGCACCTAGGCGAAACCTCCATTACCCTCTTGTGTAGCATCTGGCGACAGCCCAAGCCGAGGCTCGCACCTAAGTGGTGGCCCTTGTGCGTGTCGCCCCAACCTAATTTTACCGTCGAGGCGCCCTCTGCGCCCGCCAAAAGCCCGGTAACGCTGTCATGGCCATCTGCGGTCAACAGCATTATAATCCTTTCGAAAATAAAAAAATAAAAATCCAAGTTGCCTTCGGGCACCTTCGGACCCGCAGAACTTTAGAATCGCAGTGGATCGTCCTTACTTCCTACTAATATTATAAACGTCAAAGTTTGTAAGGATGGATGTATGCATATTTGTTACTCTTTCACCCAAAAACTACTGATTTTAATGAATTTTTACAACAATATAGCATAAACATCAGAATAACACATGGGCTACAATTTATAAAGATACTAGGTGGTGCCCGCGAATTCGTCTCCGCAGGATTAGACCTCGAGTAGCTTATTTTCTTGGGCGGGCAAAGCCGCGGGCAGGTCAGTTAGTTATATAAGTATTGTTTTGATTGGTACCAGAAGATTCGAAACTTTGGCCATAAATTTAACTGGATTAATCTATGTCGAATCGAAACGCTTGAATACTAACCGATCACGTGCGTTGAACATCACGTCATGTAATTGATATTCTATTGGTTGAATTTGTCTTCAATCCTGTGCCACCCTATCTTCTAGGGGTAAACAATGCTTCGTACCATTAAGTACCATGTGAATAACGCATGCGCCAGTTCAAAGCAACCATTGTTTGCTAGTGTGTTTACCATGGCTACCCCTGTTCATTATCAACGGAATTAACAAATACTTCCAGACTGGACAAATACCATAAGTATCTAGAGTTTACTACTATATAAAGCACCTCAGATTAGAGGGAATAAAGTTGTAATTCAATTGACCTGACCTGAGTGGTTCGGTGGCCAAAAACAAGTGAAACGGAACGATTTTGGTTCAATTTAGGTTTTTATTATTTTCAGAAACATTTTTCCTTTTTAGTTTAAATTATGGAGCTGATGTTTAAAGTGAATCTATTCTAATTGTTTTTTATACACTCAAATAAGTGGAGATGATAAACATGCTTGAAATTATGAGTTCTGACAGCAGCGAAGATGAAGAATGCAAAGAGGCAATTGAAGAAGTCAGGAGGAACAGTTCTTCGGAATCAAGTTACGATGAAGACGAGATTGAGGACAAATTGCGAGGTGAGTGGAGTTTCCTCAACTTTTTTTAGTGTACAATCGAGAAGGGGAATGCTTCAGCTGCTGTTTGAGTGTGAAAAAGTATCAAGTTAAAAAGACAGACAGAGTAGTATTCGCATTTATAAGATTAGAATTTCGTTATAGAGACAATGAAAACCGTTCGGTCTACAAAACTATTTTTTTTCTGGTTTCCTATATACATATAATGTCAAATGAAAACATCAAGTGCGAGTTGGACTCGCGCGCCGAGGGTTCCGTAATTATAAGACCTTGTTTCTTGCCAAATTTCATAATTCTAGGTCAACGGGATGTAGTTACCCTATAGGTTTGGGTCGCTTGAAACAACCAATAATATTTTTTTTTGTTGATAAGACTACGTATTTAGAGATTTTTCCCTTGACTTGTGCTTTATGGCCTTGCTTCTTGCCGAATCTCATGATTCTAGGTCAACAGAAAGTACTTTATAGGTTTTCGGTCCATGGTGAGAATCAAATATTATTTTTTATGTGAATAAACTACAAATTCACGGTTTTCAGATTTTTCTCTTTATTTGTGCTATAAGGCCTTACTTTTTGCCGTATTTTATAATTCTAGGTCAGCGGGAAGTACCCTATAGGTTTTGTGTGCATTTGATTCCCATAAAAATTTCAAAAAAAATGGGCTTAAACGGCTGTAACTTTTGATTGCGTTGACGAAGTATGATTTATATCACGGCTCCAAGAGGTTACTTACGTACTTGAGTATTTGATGTTAATGTTAACTCGATAGCTCCACGCGCTACTGAGAAAAGAGGGTTGACAGACGGACAGACGGACAACAAAGTGTTCCTATAAGGGTTCCGTTATTCCTTTTTAAGTACAGAACCCTAAAAAGTGTTAATAACGTAGACAACCACTAAAACCACTTCACGCGGTGGTAGTTCGAAGCTACAGCCACACTAGTACAAAATATATTGACTACAATCGCGTGAGCGATGATGTTCTCTTAGCCGAATTTCGGCCACGGCGTTTCTGGCTCTCCGAAACACACGGGTGGAACACCGCCAACTTCCTGACTCTGGGCTGGGACTACTCCAGCTACTTTTTTGTGTTGATCCGGAACCCAGGATCTCATTATCTGCAGTTCAACACGCGTCACGCGACCGACCCACCTGACAGTTGTGGGATCAGGTCCTATACGTATGCTACGATTCTGTCGTGTGTAAAAAGCTGTGTATCCATACATATCTTACGTATTTAGAAGTCGAAAGCCGAAGAACTGCTAGGAGTAGAGCTAGCTGCATTTAATCGCTTGAGGCCAACGTCCGGTCACCTTTTAGTTTGAAACTTTTGAATATTACGACCATAAAGTTAGGATATTAAAGGCCATACTTTTATTAGGTAAACTACAAACAGAAAACTCAATCGTATTGTACAGCGTCCAACGTCAAATTATGTCATACAACATGTTGTCAATAAGTGACAACTGTTATTATAATATAATTTTATTTGACAACAATAGTATCAAAGAATATTTGTTGCGATTTTAATTGCAGAGGAGTAATTATTATATTCGATTTGCAGTCGATCAAGCAAAAATGGAGGATGAACAACAGGAACCACCAAAACCTCGCCGGAAGCGTTTTGTGCCTAAATATAACGTGGACGGCGTCATCGTCCTGGAGCTTGGTGAAGAAACTCAAATATCGGTAGAATGTGTAATAGGCCTGCACGTCAGCGCACAGTACCCCTGGAAAACAATAGAAAAAGCCAAAATGATGGAATCGATAGAATGTGGCATGGAGAACTCTGAATTCTTTCCCATAAAAAAACAATTAGAAGAATACGATGAACCAGAGATACTTATTGGCTACGTAGTTGATGAATCAAAAGATACAGATGAGTTCTACATTTGCGTTACCAAAGAAGCTAGAGATCATTGCAAGCAGCAGTCTGATAGGTTTATCAAAAGGCAAGAGAAGAAGTTAGAAAAAGCCGTGCAAAAATATCCCCGCCCTTGGATAAGTCTTGGAAGTGAGGTAGAGATACATGAGTTGATTCCGGTGAACTCGAGAACTTTGATAGAAATAGAGATAATTACCAAATTTCCTACTGCTTATCAACCTAAAGCATTTAAGGTTAGAGATACCAATTCATGTCGCGATGGCTTAATAGAACTGACACCGTACAGACAAAAATTTTCAAATGTTTTTAGACGAAGAGTTGACTGTGCTTCGCAAGCAGCTCCTCCTAGGATTGACAGGGCAGCACAAACTGTATTGAGATATCCACAGAATAAATGGACTCAGTCCATTGCTGACGCTTTGGGTGCGTACGCAGGAGATAATGAAGGAGGTGGTGACGCCGGCAAGGATCTTGTGGACGAACTAGAAGAAGAAGTGAGCACCGACTCCGAAGCGGAAGGAGTGATTGCAGAACCTCCTGATGAGATTGGCTTGTTAGCTTATAAACAAGCTCTCATGCGCATGCGACGAACTTCTTACGTAAAAAAGATGAATTCATTTGTGACTAGGATGCATAAAGAAATGGATTCGATCATAGAGCTCAACACTGTAATGGATATTTATTGTAATGATTATCCTAATTTGATAACAAATAAGAAAATTGATATTTACAACACAATGACGTTCGAGGAGTACGTCTGTTTTACTGATGTGCGTGCTAAGGACAAGTACGTGTCCTCTGCAGTGTTCCATCCGATGTGGACTGGAATAGTTGCCATAAGCTACGCCGACGGATCGCCAGCAGTAATGAAAACTGTGAGCACTCGACCTGACCCTATACAAAGAGCAGTTTATGGTTTGAACCCAGTAATGATCTGGAGTCACATAGATAGCCTTATGCCAAAACTCTACCTTGAATCTCCGAGAGAAGTGAAGACGCTGTCTTTTTGTCCTTTTAATGAAAATTTATTGATTGGAGGATGCGTAAATGGTCAGATAGTTGTGTGGGATATCACAAATAAGTTGGAAAATGTAGAAAAGATGGAAGTTCTCAGTGAAACTAGAGAGAAGTATCGTATAGCTATGAATGCTCATTTAGAGTGGATGAAGAGTGTACAAGACAAGACCACCGTTACTGCCACCGTCCTTACTAATTTACTGACCAGTCATTATGGCCCTGTTACAACCATAAAATGGTTTTCTCCTAACTTTTCGCTCACAGAAACTGGGCAAATGGATCTTGTAAAAGATGGAAAGAAATCATGTATATTCTTAACGGGATCCGAGGATGGGGATATTTTAGTTTGGAATTTATCTACCGAAAATATCTCTAGTTTCATGGAAGGCAAAAAAATTAAGAAGTCAAAAAGAATCTTGAGACGACCATCTGGACTTTTGGTCGATGTTTCACCTCTCAAAGTTTTGGATCGGAATTTGCAGCCAAGTTATAAAATAGTTTTAGGTACTGCCGGTCAATTGAAAACATTTGTGCTTCAAAGTTTCGGATTAAACGCACCAAAAGTAATTTATAAATACGCACCTAGAAATCCTGGCTCCGGACGAAAGTATTTTAGTTGTGAAATAGTTCCCCAGACAGAGAGTGAAATAAATACAATACTATACGTTGGTTCCCAGCATGGTCAGTTTAGGAAAGTGGCGTTTGAAGGTCATAATTTCAATACCGGTGAACTTGTGAATTCTGAATACTGTGACATAATATACAACTGCAATATTCATGATGGAGTCGTTACATGGGTTGAGAAAAATCCGTTTTTAAATCACTTGATACTATCAGTGGGTGGTAAAATATTTGCATTATGGTCTGACAAGCTAGAAGGTCGACCTCTTGTGTGGAAAAAGCGTCCTTCCCGTTTAACTGATGCAAGATGGTCGCTGTATAAACCTAGTATAATATTTATAGCAACGGCGGAAGGTGATCTCGAAACATGGGATTTATTGCTAAGAAGCGATCAGCCCATTTCAGTGCAAACTGTATCTGGATCGATGCTCACGGGAGTCAGTCTACATTCTCTACCATTGGTTAAGAATATCATCGGTGTAAGTGATCTATATGGATCATTTAGAATGTTTTTATGTCCACCTATATTTATGATCAATAACCCTCAATACATAGACCGCATGGAAAACTTGATCCAAAAAGATTTAAAAGTTATGCAATCTTTTACTGCTTGGCAAAATAATTGGAATACAGAGCATCCACATATACTACAGGAAATGAAAAGGAAGGAAAGACTTTTACTGGCCGAAAAAGAAGAGGAAAAGAAACGGATTCGCGAAGCTGAAGACCAGAGATTAGAAGACGAGGCTGAAGCATTACGCTTGGAAAAGTTAAAAGTTATAGGACCCGAAGAGAGATGGCAGATGATATTACAAAAGCTTATAGAACGAACAATAGCTGTCAAAAAGAGAATTAATAGAGCTCAGCTCATTGAACACGAAAAACCTTTACGAGAGCTCGAAGCCCAGAGGTTAGAAAAAGAAAGAAGAATGTGTGATATCATGAAGAATCAGAATACAATATTCAATGACACAGTTGCAATCCTTTTTCCCGAGGCTATCAAAAAGAAGGAAAAAGTTAGGCAGAGTATACTTGGAATTAGAACTTTTACGTTAAAGAAAGAATGCATGGAAGATTATGAGGAGTTAAAACGCAATGCTATAAGGACAGTCAGAGAAAATACTTACAAAGTACCGTTCTCATGGGAAGCTACTCTTATTGAAGGTAAGGAGAGAAGACAGGCACTGAACGCTTATGAGGGGTATGTAAACTGGCACAGGGCGCGGATTGCAGAAGGGGGAAAGGAGCCGGCACCACCTCCGTCTCAAACAATTGAGAGTAAAGTGTCCGAGGTTGACGATGAAGATTGAAATTAAGTTATTTTATGTTTGAACTAGTTTCTGTCCGCCGTTTCGCAAGCCTTGTTTCGATATAAATTTAAAAATTAAATTAAATGTAATTTTCACCTAATATATAATATTAATTAATAAAATATTTGTGGCGTCGTCGTATGGGGGAGGCCTATGTCCAGGAGTGGACGTGTATAGGCTGATATGATTATGATGATATTAATAAATATAAAGATAAAATAGTTCATGCAAAGTTACGTTGTTTCTATCCCGTGAGAACTGATTTATGGGAAAAGTATGTTTTATTCCCGGCCTAGAATTTTACTTTATTTATTTAAAAACTTTATTGTACAAAAGGGTGGACTTAGTGCCGAGGTATTTTCTACTTGCCATATGTTTTACAGAAAGAAAATTACACAGAAAATTACCTTTATGCAAAATTTCAGGCCGATTCGTTCAGTGGTCTTAGCGTGAAGGGGTAACAATCATCCAAACTTTCGCATTTATAATATTAGTGTAATGTTATAGTGTGGTAAATACTACTTCATCAGGCTAACCATAGTTCAGTGCGAACGGCAAAGTGCCAACTGTCAAGTGCGTGTTGACGGCTGCCGTTGTTGGCGCGTCGACGGCTACAGTTACCTCTGCCGTTTGCACTTTGCCGCTCGTGTATATGAGCACTCATACTATTTAAATTGATTTATGGTAGCGG
Organism: Eupithecia insigniata; assembly: GCA_947859395.1. NCBI lineage: Eukaryota > Metazoa > Arthropoda > Insecta > Lepidoptera > Geometridae > Eupithecia > Eupithecia insigniata. Next base: position 13,561,720 of record OX402003.1, read on the forward strand.
TGCCATGACCTTATAATAATCATGGACCTGAGCATATTTTTCATATATCCGGTAACTTTTCTTATAATAAAATTATTTTAAGAATTCTACATTGTTTTTCATTTCGAATCCTTGTGCTTATTTGTTTAATAAATTACCTACATTGGAAAATGAAAAGTAAAATATAATAATTTTGGAAGGCATTTGGTTGAAGTGAAGTGAAAATGGTTAAAAGTTATAATCTATACTTAGTTCTTTATTCCAGCAATAAATACCTCATAATTTAATAACGAGTAACGGGATATTTACCATGACAGGATAATTCATACAACATCTTTTAGACCCAAGTTAAGCAGAGCTTCTATAATGACAAATAGATACCTAGATACTTATTATATGTTTGGGTAGCTCGTCGTGTAGGTTAGTGAGGCGAAGAGAAAACACTCGAACACATTCACTTCAGTTTATTATGAGCTTACATGAAAGTTTATTAACAGAAGGAGTAGGTAAGCGACAGGTAGAAAATTAGGCACAGAGAAATAGGATAGTTCACACTAGGTATAACAGGCAGGTATAGCAAGCAAACTAGAAATAGATCGCGGACCGAACAAAGGAATTTGTCGATCAGAGGCGCGTGCGCTTCGCGTTCATGAAAGGCTGTGACTGTCGGTCGAGCGCGCCGCGCGCGCATTGGAATGCAGTGGCCAAGCAAGAACTGATTTCTCAGCTCCATTGTACGTAGTAGTTGTATTAGTAAATGTTAATACGATCTGTTGTATGTTTATTGTGTAATTCAAAATGGTGTAGCCTCGAACCGCCCACGATTGCCGCCCATTATTGGGCGCTACGGAACGCTACTTCCAAAAATAACTAGCCTCGTTTCGCTCATTAAAGAACACCTTCAACTGTATTTTGTTTCTTTAAAATTTTAAGTATTTTATGTGAATAGATTATCCATATCGTCAACAACATGGCTCTGACGGAAGACCAGCGTTGGTCACTAGCTTGCTAACAATCAGCCCACGCTGAGGTCATTTTGTGTTTATCAGGCTTACATTTTAAAAGTATTTTTATGTCATTTAATTTTTTGTAAGTATGTCGGTCTTTTTTACTATAAAAACTTTCGTAGTTTGATAAATTCATTATGAATGTAAACGGGTTACTAAAGTTATGTCGGTCTGTTTAAACAAATAAATTATTTCATTATATTTATTCTTATTCGTTATTCAGGCAGGAATCGTATCCCCAACCTGCGTCGCAGGCCTTCGCCGACTGCGCCACTGAGATCGTCTTGTCAGTGACTCATCATCATCAGCCTATATTAGTTCACTACTGGACAAGCAGTCCTTCCATAATACGCGTCATAGCGCCCTGTCTGAAGCTTGCCGCATCCAGCATCTACTTTAGCTTGCTAACTCTTTGAGCAATATGGGTAACTCTGGTTTTAGGTAAGAGATATCTGGTAAGAGACTATTCGATTTTTTGTAATTAATAAATAGTTGACTATTGATGTTAAACTCACAACATTGAGCTCCTCCATATCGTCACAGTTGAAGGGAGGCGCGCATAGTTTGCGCTTCATATGTACGGGCGTGGAGTGTTTTTGGCGCGAAATCTTGGATTAGGTTGTGGTGGCTGCACTGCAGGATCTGGAAATATTTGAATATTTTTGTTATAATTTTAATTTCGATGATCACGGGTCATATATTGACCCTGTCCTTTGGGACGCATGCGTGGGGCCGAAGTCAACAGCACAGAGGCACTGTATGAAAATTAATCTTAAGGCGAGTGCTACAAATGAAGAAAAGAAGAAAGAAAAGAAAGAAAATTGTACGAAGACTTACCTACAAGGTATCTAATTAATTGACCGTACAGCATATTTACGCCATTAATGGCTAAATTTCGGCCTGGACCAATCAGTAATTTAAGTTACTGGTCGTATCGGGTTGAAATTTAGCAAAGTTTTTTTGCCAAATTTGGCGTGAAGTGATAATAAATATCTATACGTACATCTATCCAAACTTTCGCATTCATACTAATTATAAGATGTGATGTGGTTACAAATATAAAAAAAAACTTAAAAAATACAATAAAATACAAAAACATTTTACTGCACACGAAGATAGAGAAAAACAGAACATGAAAATACAAAAACAGAAACAGGAGCAGGCGGCCTTATCGCTGAGAGCGAATACTTCCAGACAACCTTTGGATGGACACGTAACTATTGAACCTACATATGTATAGACGGTATATATAAAAAAACATTTCACTACTCAAAGCACGAAAAGCTTCTATTTACGTTATAAAATTAACCTCTCAGGGCTTTCACTAGTACAAGAAGTATATTAGTGAAGTTATATATCTAGTTCGTATACTTATGTACACGTGTTCGTTTTGTAGAAAGGCAAGTCCGAATTGCTCTCAAAGGCTACTTTGTTCACTCTACAAAATTGCGGGCAGTGTCGAAAAATCGGACGAGTGAAAAGAGACTGCGCTCTGAGTATATCCTTCTGACTACCAAAGAAACGGAGATTTAGTTTTAAAATTTATAATGTTACTTTTAAATGTACCTTAATTTTATTTGATAAAAAATTAAACCGCGGCTCGTATCTGAGTGCCTCGTATGAATGTCTGATTGAAATAATTGGATACTTTTGAAAAAACTAAATACCAGCAACGAATCACTTATTTGTAACAGTTTTTTAAATTTTTGAGTCCCTGGGCATAAAAAAATTATGTGGCCAATTCGGGATCATTTTCCATAATACTGCAAAAGAATCATCTAAATCGGTAAACAAATGACGGAGAAATTGACGGACATACACAAATAAACATATATACAACCGAACAAACTCGTAGAACCTCCTCCTTTCCTGGCCTCCTTTTTTCGAAGTCGCCAAAAAATTACAATTCTCCGGAAAAAAAATCCAGTCAAAAAATTCATACAATATTTTATAGCACCATAATTATATAACAACTTGTTGATAAAATAAATTATTAAAATTTTATTTCAGAGCATTAAAAGTAGACGTAGACATTAAAATTATATCTATATATTTTTAATGTCTACGTCTACTTTTGTTGTTATATATTAGAATTGGCCACATCATTTTGTTATGTGTTAAAAGTAGACGTAGACATTAAAAATATATCTATATATTTTTAATGTCTACGTCATATTTCGTCGTCATATGTACATATTTTCATCATATTACCACAGTATAGAAACATACAGTAGGTCGACGCCCTTGATCTCGAGGTAAATGCCGACAATTGACGCGACAGCGTAAAATGGCCAGGGTTGTCGCATCTTAGAGTCAAAGTAAAACTTATTGATTTCAGCTGAACATCGGCATCAACGCAAGATATGCTGTGTTTTTTTAATTCAAGATGGCGGATATTTTTTTATTTTCATGTTGAATTAATATCTGACGTTTTCAACTAATTTGAGGGCGTAGATGATGATTATGCGGTGTTTTTACAAATCCAAGGTGATGGATACTTCTTTTTTGAAATTTTACCTATGGTTATTATTTTTGACTAATTTGAGGGCAAAAAAGGCACCCATAATTGGAATAAACAAAAAATATCCACCATCCATTAAAAAAAACACGGCTTATTCGTAATCTGCGCTCTCGAATTAGTCGAAAAACTTTTCCTCACTTTATTGAATCTCGCTTTAACTTCACGTCTCAATCCCGCGTGTTTGATACGGTAGCGCAGGTTCAGCTAAATATTTAAATAAGCATGTCATTTATTACTATGTCATTTATTTTTAAGTCATTCAGAACAAAAAATTGACCATGATTTGTATTATTTTGAGCTTTCCACTATTACAGTACCTATAGTTGCATCCGCCAAGATCACGGAATAATTAAAGTCACTGTGAGCCACTGTTTAACGTTGGTTAATGTTGGCGCCAAGCAAATAACATTAATGTTTATTTATCAGCTCGTCTGTCTCTACCTTAATCAGACTTCAATAAGACCTCATAGGTACACATCGTGAGTACTAACCTTTTCATCAGGGTTGATTGTTTGCTAAGGCGATTTGCACCTTCATAGTGAAGTCAACTTTAACTGACGAGTTTTAGAGGTCGAAATTCATTCTACTATGTTCTCCACGTTAAGAATAGCTTCAAGCAAAGCTTCTAAGCATCTAGGATGCTAGGGAACATTCAGACGATAAGTACGTCAGAACTTTGAATTGGTATTGAGACGTGAAGTTCAAGCGAGATTCAATCAAGTGAAGAAAAGTGTTTAGTACTTTAATCCAAGATACGATACCCCTATATAGAAAAACATAGGTGTTTAGTGTACGTACTTGGTCGCCGGTCGCCTGGACGACTCGGCCTATGTTATGACATATGAAAATACGTAGAGGGGAAATTTCAGCCCCGGACCGGCTCAAGGTCGCGACAAAATACTCAGTCTATCTCAGTCTGGCTCGCGGCCGTCGCCGGCAGCCCGACCGAGATAGACTGAGTAGCCCGTTTAACGTGTAGCCGCGACCTTCTCTTCGAAGTTTCCCCTCTACGTATGTTATTGTCTACTCGTATGGTTATGGTCAAGTCGCTAGCGACAAGTCGATAGGGCGTAAGGGCTCTAAATTGTAGAAAGTCACAGTCGCCGTCAACCAAGTCATGTTATGTGAAAAACATCCAATTATTACTGTACTAGCTGCTGCCTGCGTCTTCGCCCGCATTTTATCGGGATACAAAATAGCCTATGTATATGTTATTCCAGGTCCTAAACTATACACGTACCACAGCCTAATCGATTCAGTAGTTTTTGCGTGAAAGTGTCAAGCGTGCGGTGCACCTGATGGGAAGTTGTTACCGCAGCCTATGAATATATATATAATATCCATACATCCATCCATACAAACTTTGACATTTATAATATTAATATTATTAGGATATAGTGGATATAGTAGGATTGAGGCGGCTCAAGACCGCTATTCGTGGCGTCGTTTGGGGGAGGCCTATGTTCAGCAGTGGACGTGACGGGCTGATGATGATGATAGTAGGATGTGCTCCAACACTTCATCATCAACAACAATAATATTCACTGCTGATATTCAATAGCTAACAATACAAGCACTTCAAACTTTTCACACAAAGCTAGGTATCCCAAAGAACCGAAGAAATAATTGGAACGATTGGAACTTTTGCCGATACCGCCTCAGATTTAGCCTTGAAGGCTTTTGTAAGGCGTTTAGGAAGTTTTGATTTTGTTTTAAAGTTATAAATAATTGTTGAAAGGAAATGAAAAAGATATTCAGGGAAATTTAAAGTCTATTACCTTCACCGCTATTTTAGACACCTTTGAAAGTATTATTGCAGGCTAAAATAACCGAGTACAAACCTAATATTATAAAGGTGTGCGTTGCTCCTTCATGCTAAAGCGGCTGAACAGATTTGAATGAGATTTGATACCAAGATAGCTTATTCCTGAAATAAAACATACTTTTGATTCCATAAAAGTGCAGTATTCCCATATTAACTTAATATACATATGTATAATGTCGCGGGTAACACCGCATTGCACCGCTAGTTATAGAATAAATCAGTCAGACAGTCAGTATAATCAATAATTTATTATTGTGAAATACCCGACCCTTCGAATGACACGCAAGGGGTCGAATTCAACAGCATGTATTCAAAGTTTGAGAAACGGGAACTTTTTACTTTTTTTTTTTTTTGGTGACATATGCGATTGAGATGCTCGTTGGGTACTATAGCGTTTTACCTGGAACGCACAAGGTTGCAGGTTTGATATTCGCCACGGCACAACAGTTTTATGATCTGCTTAGGTATAAATGCCTCCCGCAATGTTGGCAACATTTTTCATCACAGATGACCAGTTGACCGCATTCTTCTACGTAGGACTCTCGTCCAAAATTCATTGCATTAACTTTTCCGAATCCTAAATAAATCCTTCCAAATCTTCCCCAATCTACCTAAATAGGCAAAATGACCCTAATCCCAGTCAGGTTAAAGTTCATTCGCGTTTACATTGAATGATGGCCCTTCAGGTCTCGAGATTGATGGTAGAGATCTTGTTAGATTAAACGAAGCGAGACTGGTCCGGTTCGATTGTTAGCGCTAGTGAAGCTGCTACTCAACTGCGGTGCAATCAACCATATCTTGAAGGAATCATCTGATTGTCTGTTCGAAGCGACGCGTGACCCGAGAGCTGGTGAGTATCTGGCGCAGCGCATTAGCATTGCCATACAGCGGGGCAATGCAGCCAGCGTCTTGGGGTCCGACTGGTATTGATATGGACCAGTTGAGCTACCTGTAGATTGTTTGCAACAGACTGCAGTTAGCTCAATTGTTTCAAATTTAAATACTAGTTCTAATTTGTTTCTATTATATGATTGTAAGAATCACACTAATTATAACATTATATATATTAAATTTGAAAGTTTAGATGGATGTATGTTTGTTACTTGTATGTATTTAATTTTTAATACAAACTATTCTTATTTATATGCACGTTTGCATCGCTACAAAAAGTCGCCGTGGGCGCGCGCTCTCTACTAACCTTCTCTGATAATATAAGATCTAACAAAATGCATAGTCATACATCGCCCTCCCTCCATATTTGTCATGCCTTGCAATCAAAGAAGGTAAAACTCACTAACTGAGTCCATTAGGAAAGGGATCTATACCTGTTTTTAAAGCTCGCGTCAAAGAGTTTATCTGTCAGAAAAGTAAATATTGGTACCTATCTATCTTGCTCTTGGTATTTATTTATTTATTACATATAGATAATATATTTTCTACTTTATGTATCATCATCACCAGCCCATACACGTCCACTGCTGGACATAGGCCTCCCCCGTACGACGCCACAAATAGCGGTCCTGAGCCGCCTCCATCCATCGACTCCCTGCGACCGCTACGATGTCGTCGGTCCATCGAGTGGATGGTCTCCCATGTAGGGGGGGATTTGCCATAATCACCACGCTTGGCAGGCGGATTGGTGATCGCAGTGTTGTTGTTTAAAAATACTCAGAAGGAAGCTGCTGCCCTTCCTCTGGTAGGTTCCCTTAGGCGGCTTTTAGAACATCCACGGGTTGAGTTGGAGGGGTCGATATTCGTACGCCGCGACCCCACGGCTTGTATATTACTTTATGTATATTATAGCATAATCTTATTTTATGTATTAATGTAGTACACACCCTTGCCTTTCTTAAATTGTTAATTTTCTATCCATCCAAAGGTTGCCTGGAAGAAATCGCTTCTGAGCGATAAGGGCGCCCATTGTACTTGTTTATGTTAATATCGATGTGTTTTATTTATCTTTGTGGTGTACAATAAAGAGTTTTGTAATTGTAATTGTAAAAAAAGACTTACGCGACTTTGGTTTCTATAGTAATGTATAGAAGGGTAACATTATGCCCTAATTAACAGGTAGCCTTCTGTTAATGAGCCGATATAAAAGGGTGTATTAAGTATCCCAAAATACACCCTTTTATCAGAATGTAACCTTACATCCTTTGTGGTTATCTTCGGGTAAAAGGAAAATGTCCTGTTAACAGAAAATAAAAGAATAGACAATGGAAAATATACTCTCGTTTTTTTTTACGTAGGCATATATTACTAACCGGTCCCTTTGCTAGCTTTTGCCCGCGGCTTTCATGCGTTTTTTGGAACAAATAGTTGCCTTTAAGTTATTACCAGGTTAATATCTTTAATGTGTGCAAAATTTCAGATAAGACCCAGTGGTTTTGACTTTGTTTTCCGCCAAACGCTTCAATAATCGCATCAAAAATTTGGATTTTATTTGATTTGATGATATATGTATGTATACCGGGTTTTTGGTATTGGTACCGCCATAATTTATTGGAAAATGGGATTAGAAGTACAAACATAAAAAGGCTATTTTGGGTTTTCAAAATAACTTAAAAATATAATATCTTAGCAACTGGTGCACTTAGGACATTGATTTCACCGAAAATATAGTACATAACCCCCCAAATCTGATCCCAATAGCAAACATCCTGTATAATCTATCTCCAACCGAAACCTAGGATATGATTAAATGATACGTAACATTTAACCCCTGTCGTGCTCAGTAAGTTTGTATTGTTCAAAGCTAAAGTTTAACCGTAAAACTGTGCGCCCTAATTGCGGACTTGGGAGCGAAAAGGCTAATTAGGTCGAGTTTACTTGGGAACATGATCTGGGTTCAAACGGTTCTACTAGATTACAGCGCGGATTTTTGAGGCTTGCGATCTTTATGAGACTCCTTTTGTTGAACAAGCTTTACAAATAATATGACGTTTTTTACAAATCAAATCCAGCGTTCTAGATCCACACTCAATCCAGCCGGATTTGCTTTGATTCAGCATAAACCCAGCTGGACTCTAAATGCAGCTGGATTGCAAACCCTAGTTGGTTCATACATTTCAGATAAATCGCTCTGCTCGCAACAATACAGAGATTGGGCGGTAATGGCGAAGAACCATTATTCGACTCTTTTCACAACAAAACTAAACTAGAGAATTATTAAAAACTGTTTTGAAATGTACAAACCAATACCTTTCTTCGGGTATGCCACTAGATGTCCCCTTTTAAAAATTAGTTTTTGATTGTTCTACTTACAGATTTCACTTCGCTATATTTTCCTGTAAAATATAGATTTATACAAATGCTCTATACATTTTAGATGTATTGCTCTACATACTTCGGATAAACAGGGAACTGTCAATTTGTCTTGAACTTTCTTTCATTGTGTGCCGCAATTTTGAAAAAAGTGTTGTAGCCGATGTTAGAACCAAAATCTTCAAACCCCTTTCAAGATAATAGCTTCGGTCATGGTATAAAAAAATAAGGTATGCTCTTCCGGGAGTGTCACCACGTGACGTCACTGTTCAGTTGCCACTGTATTTCAACAAAATGTAGAAGTTGGGAAACAAATGTGATAAGGATCAATTGAAAAATGAATAAAAAATTATAATCGTCAATTATGTTTGTTAGATCAGTCAAAACAGCGTTAATTAAATACAAATCAATGTGTTAAATAATGGGTAAATACAAAACCATTTAGTTTTATCAGATTCATACAGGAGCTCGGGGAGTTACGATTGTACGCTACTGGTATCACCAGGTCACAGAGTCGTCTTCTCATTCGCCGATGGCGATGATGACGTACCTGGCGACACCCACGTGACCATCGTGTCTCGGAAGAGTATACCTGTGTGACCATGGCTTCGGTAGTTGCTGAGATATTCAACAACGAAAAATGGACAGATAGAGCGAGACCATAAGGATTTCGTACCCGAAAGAAACCCTAAAAACATATGTACCTACAACCGAACATAGAAACTTTTGATTTTTCGAGTACTTTGTACTTTGTAAATCAGCTGCAGAGATGTATCATCGTATCATTAAATAAATAATAAATAAATAATGTTGGACAATTCACACAGCATTATCTAGCCCCAAGCTAAGCAGAGCTTGTGTTATGGGTACTAGATAACTGATATACATAATACAATATATTGCATATATAGGTATTTTTTATTATACATTGAGATCGATTAGACTTGTGCAGTCGGCCACATCGATATTTAGAAATTTAAATAGGTAGGTTAGGCACATACTTGTGGTGTCTTGAGTATTCAGGTTTTTGAAAATCAATGCACTATAAAGTCAATGAAAAACGGTTAAATTGTTTGGGAGCTGTCCCACAGCTCCCAAACAATTTAAGTGAGGAAAAACACATAAAGAGACATTTACTTCGACATAAAGAGCAACTTACATACAGTTTTGATAAGGATTTATTAACATGTCAGAACCACACCACACCGTTAAAGTGAAAATAGAAATAGTAATAAAAAAATTAAGATAATCAATTTATTTGTTCTAGCAATTTATTTGTTCTATTAAAAATTTTCTTTAAACCATTTACACGTTTTTGCACTAGTTTAGTAAATTGTTTTATAAGAAAGAGTTGAGTTTACTCAATTAGGTCTAGCTAACTTTGTAACTGGTTTTCGTAAATTGAAAAAGTTAAACAATTAACTTTGCTTTGATGAAAACATTTGTCCTTTTCACTTATTTGGCGTCACTTAATTTCAGCAGGTTTCTTTAACTTAATTTATTTACTTTTTATTTATAAACTAGCTGACCCGTGCCCACTTCGTTGGGCGGTAAACATTTTTAGTAGTCTATAAAACTCGCAAATAACGTGGTTTAAACGATGCGTGTTTAGACAAATTCAATAGGTAAAAGAATTTTCAATATTGGCTCAGTAGATTCAGAGATTACCCCCTACAACCACACAAACCTTACTTATTTTTATTAGTGTAGTATAGTATAGATTTAAATATACCTATATTTTATTGACTGGACGTCACACAGCTCCACATTTACCTATGTATATTATGCGCTTCAAAAGCTTTTGATAGTTTCTACTGGAGAATAGGGCACAACACATCTATTGTCCAGTTCTAAAACTGGAAGGCAGAATCACTAGTCGTCCTAAATCTTCACAATTTCTATCTTGATTCATGGCGTCTCGCAGATCTACATAATTCTCAGAGCGCAGTCTTCTCTCATTAGTTCTGTTCTGATGTATACCAAACGCTTTGTTTTAATTTTAAACAAACCTCGAAACCTTTGCAGGTGAGCAATGCAACCTTCTCTTATTGGTAAAATGTACCTAGGCGTTGAATTGCATTACAGAAACTTTTTAGTGTCCTGTCTCGTCAGTTTTCGGATTCACATGTCGAAGATCAAAGTTGTATCCGTCTTCGCCACGACTCAGAATCAGAATCAGAATCAGAATCAATAACTTTATTTCTTTAGGCTTACAAAATAAGCACTTAGACAAGTCAAATTGTATAACTATAAACATAGTTATTATTATCAAATAAGAAATAAGGTGTTATTGATATTCTCTTCACTTCAATTTTTTGTCCACTAGTGGAAGAAGTGAAAAAGAAACCACTAGCACATTATAATATCACTTATGTGTCTAATACATGTTTATTTTGCCTATCTAAATATAAATTTAATGCAATTTAGATACATGTCAATATTTCTTTAAAGCTAAACAGAACATTGAATTTCTTACATACTACTGACAGTGCGGAACGGAGCGACACCTGGCCAAGCATTAACATCATTGATGTAATCATCTATGGAGTAAAAGGCCTTCCTGATAAGATTTTGTTTAATGTACTGTTTAAATTTACGAATAGGGAGTTCAGTTGCTTCAGATGGAGGCTTATTATAGAAGCGCACGCAATTGCCCATAAATGATTTCCCTACCTTTCGTAATCTATATGCTGGGATGTGTAATTTGTTCTTGTTTCTTGTATTTCTATTGTGAACATCACACTTTTTCAAAAAGCTATCTCTATTTTTGTGCCTATACATAAGATTTTCATAGGTATATACAGTAGGTATATAAGCGAGTAGAGACTAAAGAGCATCAAATGCCTGGTGCGTTTCCATTCATCCCGGGTACGCAGCACAATGTCCCGCCTGTCACAGTGCTGATCTACCAGGACGACGGCAACATCATTGGTAGCGAGAGCTTTGTACCACCCGGATGCTGTCCAGTAGGTCGTTTATCGGCACTAATAACAATTTTATAAACATTTTGTTGGCTTTTGGGGTATGGACTCGTATTTTATGTCCTTCCTCGTAGTATGAACTCAAATCATGCTAAGTATCATTCGAATCCATTCAGTAGTTTTTGCGCTATTTTAGGCCGAGAAATGTCACTTCCATCCCCACTCCCAAGGGAACCTTAACGAATTCCAGGATAAAAAGTATTACATGACCTTCCTCGTAGTATGGACTTAAATCATGCCAAGTTTCATTTGAATACAATCAGTAGTTTCAGCGCTATGCGCAGCCAATAAGTTTAGCCCTACTGCGGGAGGCCACTACGGGGGGCTACTAGAGGTCTCACTGCGGGGCAATGTAGGAGGCCCTTTGCGGGGGCAAACTGCCAGGGGCCCCCACTGCGGGTGCCCTGCACTGTAGGAGCCTACTGAGTGGGTCCCACTGCGGGGGGTACTGCGGAGAGCTACTGGGGGTCCCACTGCGGGGAAGTGTGGGGGGCCTACTGCCGAGAGCCCCACAGTGGGGGCTAATGAGTGGGTACCACTGCGGGGCAATGTAAGGGGCCCACTTCGGGGGGCCATCTGCCGGTGGCCCCCACTTCCGGGGCCTTACTGCCGGTGCCCCCCACAGTGGAGGCCACTGCTGGGATCTACTGGGAGGGTCCGGTTGCGGAGGGGCCCCACTGCCTGGGGCCCCACTGCCAGTGCCCCCCATAATGGGGGGCTATCGCTCTCTACCGCCCTTGCCCCGCACGCCATCCTGCAACGCGCAAAATTTCACTTCCATCCTCTCTCCCAAGAGAACCCTTCTGAATTCCTGGATAAAAACTATTTTATGCCATTTTTTGTAATATGAACTTAAATCATTTTAAGTATCATTCGAATCCATTCAGTAGTTTCGGCGCTACGTGCAGTCAAAAAATATTACTTTCATCCCCTTTCCCAAAAGAACCCTATTGAAATCTGGGATAAAAAGTATCCTATGTCCTACATCATAGTATGATCTCAAATCCTGCAAAGTTTCATTTGAATACATTCAGTAGTTTCGGCGCTATGCGCAGCCAACAAATTTTACTTTCATCCCCTCTTCCAAGGAAACCCTATTGAAATCTGGTATAAAAAGTATCCTATGTCCTTTCTCATAGTATGAACTAAAATCCTACCAAGTTTCATTTTAATACATTCAGTAGTTTCGCCGCTACGCGCAGCCAAAAAATTTTACTTTCATCCCCTCTCCCAAAAGAACCCTATTGAAATCTGGGATAAAAAGTTTTTTCTGTCCTACATCATAGTATGGTCTCAAATCCTGCTAAGTTTCATTTGAATACATTCAGTAGTTCCGGCGCTATGCGCAGCCAACAAATTGTACTTTCATCCCTCTCCCAAGGGAACCCTTTTGAAATCCGGGATAAAAAGTATTCTATGTCCTTCCTCGTAGTATGAACTCAATCCTGCCAAGTTTCATTTCAATACGTTCAGTAGTTTCGGAGCTATGCGCGGCCAAGATACAGACAGACAGACATACAGACAGACAGACATGATGGAAAAAAATTACATTTTTGGCATCAGTAATGATGATAGAGTGCCTTCAAAAATTTTTTTCAGAATATCTTCAATGTACATAATTGGACCTGTTACAGTTTTATTATAAGTATAGATAACTAGTTACCGTCCGCGGCTTCACGAGAATTATTTCTATAGAAACGTTCAAAGATTAACCCAGCAATAATTTGTGGGATAATAAAAGCGGCCAAGTACGAGCCTCGCCAATGAATGGTTCCGTACCATCGTACATTACTATTTCGCAAAAGGAACCCTAAAATCAGATAACATCCAAGTACTGACCGCGCCCAAGTATACCATTCATATCCGATGACCTCTGTGGCGAGGCGGAAGGTCTGCGACGCAAAAAGTTGCGGGTTCGATTCCCGCATCGGGCCAAATGTTTGTACGATCTGCAAATATTTGATCTGGGTGTTTCGCGTTTTCTATGTATTATAAAAAAGAACTATTTATGTAATAATATATTATATTATGGGTGTCAGTTATCTAGTACCCATAAGGGTACTACCTAAATACACAAGCTCTGCTTAGCTTGGGGCTAGATAATGCTGTGTGAATTGTTCAGTATTATTTATTATTATTCTATTTATATATTGATCACTTAAATTTTTGTCCCAGTCCAAGAGGAGTAATATGAATAAAAAATAGCAAGGCATAGCGCGATATATTTTTTATACAAATTTTTGAGTGACCGCACACGCAGCTGTAATTTATATTTCTATGACGCCACCAAGCTATACGTTATTGCTTGTATTGCTTGCTTTATAGCACGGTATATTACTATATATTATAGCTACGTCTGTGATGGGCTTTATGCTCGAAGAGACTTTATTTGAGTGACCGCACCCGCAGCTAAAATTTATATTTCTATGACATCACCAAGCTACACGTTATTGCTTGTATTGCTTGCTTTATAGCACGGTATATTAATATATATTATAGCTACGTCTGTGATGGCATTTATGCTCGTAGTAATATTTCACTATACAGCCATATCACTCAAGCTGCCACCACAGATTGGGTAATGCTGCTGATTTGAACTACATACATATGTATGTTCATGTAACTACTCGTAGATAAACATTTAAAGCGGCAGTAACCTACCCATTACCTACTACCGTTGTAAGGCGCTTCAAATTTTTACACTAGTTACATATTTAGATTTATTTTCCTGTTCATTAATCAAACCACTGTGATTTTTGATATATCAATTTATCCAAACAAAGGTGTGTGTTTTCTCAAAAATTTTTGTTCTCTTGTGTATTTCAAATAGTACATTACTTTATATATATATATTTTAGAGCGGGATCAGTTGACTAAAGAGCCATGCTACCACTAAGAACTTCGTTCGTTTCGCTCATTCCGTTCAAATACCTATTCAATGCAAAGTTTACGTCGTCATTCATCGTCTGTCGAAACTGTCGGATAGCTGATTCCGGAAGATTGATTGTTAAGCATATTATGGAGACATTCGTTGTCAGTCTTGTGAACTTGTTATGGCAGGCTTGCTTTATAAAAGACGACCTTCCTGACGCAGTGGGCGTGGGTCTGCGGGAAGGTAACGGGATCGAGTGTATGATATTTTTTGACGAACTTTATGCACTTATTTGTTCCCGTCTGGGTGTTTATTTATGTTAATTAAATTTATTTTGGGTTATTTAGTGTAATATAATTTTATTTAATAAATACTAGTTTCTGCATGCGGCTTTGCACGCGTTGTTTCTGTAGAAACGTTTAAAGTTATTTATATCCCGTGGGAACTAATTTATGAGATAAAACGTAGAGTGATCGCAAAACTTAATGAGCTCTGTGAACATAGGCACAGAAGCAATACTGCGCAAGTACTATCAAATAGAAAAGTGATATTTACCAACTAGCGATCCACCCGGGCTTCGGCTAGAAATCCTTTTTATGGTGCTTATAGACACACCTGTTGCAGCTGCAGTCCACTGAAAGAGCATTTTGAGGTTGAATTCATCGGCTTCTTTTCTCATAAAACTTATGACATCGAACACCATTCCATGTTACATGTTATGTGCGTTCCATGTTTGACGCAGCAGAACGTTATTCCGCCCGCGATGCATATTTAACATTTAAGAGAAACAGCTAATATCAGGGAAAACTCCACAAAATCGCAAGAATAAACCATCAAGTCAACGAAACGAACACCGAACAACCGTCAAAGACTTTGCTGCGACATTGTACTCAAAAGCATTCATTCGACAGTATTGCCCACTAGATTATAAATAAATTTGCTTCATAGTAATTATTTGATTTTCAAACTTGGGTTAATTGCGTTAGATAAAAAGTTTAATTTCTTCTAACATTGTTGGTTTTAAATAATCTGCCATTGGGTATTATGTAGATGTTTTTACATATTCTATAAATATAGAATTGAAAAATATAGTAATGCAATAACAAAATGTGCTAGACACAATAAAAATACGCCAAAATTCTTGCTGGCAAACCTGTTTTGACAGTCAGATCCCCTCTCACTCCGCTTTTTCCCCTCAACGCCTTATTTACGGTTCAGTGCGCAGCCGTTGAAGCCAACTTCACAGAGCTCATAAAGATTTGCGCGTACTCTACCCTATGTTTTATTCATAGCCTAGAACACATTTATGCAAATTTCAGCCCGAACTCTTCAGTAGTTTTGGCGTCATGAAGTAAAAAAACATGCATCTCCATCCATCCAAACATTCCCATTTGTAATTATTAGTATGATAAATTTTATGAAAGTAACGTATAATAATTTGATTATTTGAAAAAACAAAAAAAACTTGGGGTACTCAATTTTACACTATTTTGAAGTTTTGCGGGACATATACTTATCGTTCGGGGATTAACTTTTTTATGATCTTTCACACTTCAAAACAAACAATAGCAAAAACATTTTCAAAATCGGTACAGATAAATCGACAAACATACATAATACATTCGAACATAGAACCTCCTCCTTTTTACGCAGTCGGTAAAAAAAATACCTACCACCTATCAACATAACCAGAGCTTAGCTAACTTATAAGATGCTTATACTAGAGAACGAAATGTTTTTGCAACAGTTTTAACGATGTCATAAGAACGACACGCATTATCTGCATAAATAGATTATTTTCACGGATGACTATAAAACCAAGTCTAATACTTCCATAACTTTTTTATTTTACTATCAGAGATTAACATAAAAACAAAACGTATCGACAAAGACACATTTATTTCACCAGCGGGCGGTAGTAAAGAAACTGTAATGGGCAATTCTACCGAAGGACAGTACGCGTAGTATGGGTTTTTAGGGACACATTTCGATGACGAAGCGAATAGCTTAAGTAGGGCAAACGTCTACGGGGCGTAGCGATGTACTGGCGCCAGTACTCTGTAATCCATCATTGTAACAACTTGTCTCTAATAATCTTAAACCTTTAAACGAGCAATTCTTGTATATATATGTAATCTGAATCTCGAAAACGGCTCCAACGATTTTGATGAAATTTTGTATTCAAGGGTTTTCGGGGGCGATAAATCGATCTAGCTAGGATTCATTTTTAGAAAATGTAGTTTTATTAGTTTTTCATTAATCAGTTTTATCGATAGGGCACTCCCATAGACAAGATTTCAACGCTACAAAGCCTTCATGTATCATTTATGACAGTTTTTTAATTTACTGCTGTTTACTGCACATAAACGGTTATGACGTCACAATGGGGGAGAAAGGAGGTTGTCAGCTAAGATCCGAGGCTAAGATAGATGAACCCATAGACATAAAGTCCATTATTTTTTTCGTTGTTAAAAAGCCGCGACATAAACTGAAACATATGACTCTTCCTGACATCTATTGACGAATAATATTACTATTATTTTTTAAATTGGGAACAACTAACTGCTCTAACGACACAACAACACTAAAGCTACTCCAGCAGGTGGCGTTGTTAAGCAACACTAAGCCAATAAGTGTTTGGTTTGAGGTTAGACCAAGAAAAACAATTGTTTATTTATATTATTTGTGTCTTTTTAACTCACGTGTTAAATATAATTAATAAAAAACACAATATACAAAAAAAAATATACCGAGCAAAGCTCGGTCAACCAGGTACCATAAATCTAAAGTGTAATTTATCTTGCTCACTTATCCTTATTATAGGCAGAACACTACAGTTGTAATTAGGGCATCTCTAAATAATCCTACGGTTGTTACAATGATGGATTACAGAGGACTGGCGCCGCCAGTCCATCGCTTATACTGTGTAGATCCAGAAAAGTTTTATTTTACTACCGCTAACCTGTGAAACCTGTCGAAATTGAACTGAAGTAATACAAAAAAACATAGAATACAAAAAAAAAACATTCGGAAACTACAATCGAAATGGCAGAATTGTTGCAATGAACGGTTTTCGATTTGCATTTTTATAAAGAAAAAAATTTGTTCCAAATATCTCAATAGGTGGCAGGGGGCGTCAACTGGAAATTAGGGTATGTCAATGTCAAATAAAAACTTGAAAATGTTTGGTTTCCTTTCACTTGGCATTGGCATTACCCTAATTTCCAGTTGACGCCCTTCCATCTATCGAGATATTTAGAACTAATTTTTATTTTTTATTGTAAATCGAAAACCTCTTATTAGCAAAAGCCACGAAACAGAAGAAGAGGTCGTATGAAACTACTGGATCGCACGAAAAATAGTTTTCTATCCGGTAAGGGCGTTGTAAGGCGCTTAGGATTAGTGTACAGGAAGTAATAAGGAAGGAAACGAAAATGAAAATAGTTTCCGTAAACTATGCACAACCCATACTAAGGAGTCAGAGAGTGGCTTCGAACGACTTTTGTGGGTTTCTTCAGGGATGTTTTATTGAACGAATCTTTTGACTTTTCAAGCTATAACAGATAAAAATAAAATTTAACTAGAGTATTATAGAAGAGTTAATAAGTTCGCTTCCAATGTTATTAAAATGATTTAACTCTGGAACAAAACCTACTGTCTAAAAATAGTATATTAAACAAGCGTTCACCTATTGTCCATAGCATTTTCTTTTGATACTTAGGTAGTCGGAGGCACCCACCCCAAATACCTAGGGTACAATTAGTAACAAAGGCCTCCGACTACCTAAGTATCAAAAGAAAATGCTATGGACAATAGGTGAACGCTTGTTTAAGACTTTTATGTAGTCGGGTTTTAGTTTTTAACTATATTTATTTTTACCATACATATATCGATACAATATATGTATATCGATACATTTTTTCATTTGCCCATCCCTAGATGACCCGTTGCCATGGTAACAAATAAACAAGAGGTTTCCATGGCAACGGGTGTGTCATCCTTCACTCATCACATCAAACTAAATTAGACTCGAACTGTAACTAGATGTCGTCTCTTGCAAAATTTTATTGCGCTATCGAAGTGTTCCTGGTGTAATTTAGACCCAGTTATCTCTTAAAACCCTCAGTTTTGTCGGACACCATATAGCTTATAACCATCGGGATAATGAGACGAATCAATCGATACCTCACTTGTTGAAATCGAAGTAGTAGTTTCAGCGCTACGTGGGAACAAAGAAATCGGCTACATACATACACATACATACATACATAGGGTGCTAAAATCATAACCCTCCGGTAGTCGGGTAAAAACTTTTTTAACAGCAAGCTTTTATCTAAAACTCGCTTCAGTAATTCCTAAGTTCTCTCTCCGGCTTGATCACCAGGACCCTGTGTTTTGATAAGTGTGCAATAATTTGCAAAACAACGTTTGCCAGGTCAGCTAGTTAACAAAAATATTTAGAGTAACCGAGTGTAGAGCATCGAGGCAAATAACCTACAACTCTATTTAAACTATTTTTTATTTTTAATAAATTTTAACAGCAATTTCAACAATATATAAAAATTACTATATAATATACAAAAAATTTTAAACTTTCTCGATTTGTTAACGTAATTAAAGATTATTTATCGGGTATTTATCGCGTACCTTTTGTTATATTTTCCCCTAAATTTCCTTCGCGTTACAGCGATCGTGGTCACGGGGCGACTGGATGTATTCGGAGCTACCGAGGCAGTATCCACGACTATCCTCGATTCATCTGCAGCATCAGGAATGTCCAAGTTCACTTCAAGTGAACTTGGACATTCCTGATTCTACAAAAATAATCTGTAATATATTACTACACTAGCGACCTACCCCAGCTTCGCACGGGTGCAATGCTGATACTAAATTATACATATATAAACATTCCTGTTGAATCACTATATCTATTAAAAAACCGCAAATCCGTTGCTTAGTTTTAAATATCTAAGCATACATAGGGATAGACCGTGGGAAGCGACTTTGTTTTATACTATGTATTAGTAGTACCTACTAGCTGTGCCCGCGACTTCATCCGCGTGGAATAGTGACCGTGTGATTTTCATACAAACTTTCATCGGCCCTTTGATATTTTACCCCCTTGAGAGTAAAATTTGTAGGAACTTTAAATGAAATTTTATTTATATCTAATTAACAGCCTAAAAAAATAAATTACACGCTTTTAGCTTTAAAAATTACGATACTTCTATACAACCTTTCAACCCCTCTTTGAATACTTTACAACCCTTTTTTCGCATTAAAAAGTACCCTATGTCCTTTCTCAGGCTCTAAAGTATATGTGTATCAAATTACATTTAAATCAATTCAGTCATTTTGCGTGACAACGTGACATATAGAGTTACTTTCGCATTTTTTATATAAGGATGTAGTGATGCTATAATATTTCGTAATTATCTAATACATTACAAAAACTACAGAGAAGGAACAGTCGTACCTAAAATATATTATTGCGTGACCTCTTTCATCTTCATAATGGGCACCATCTGTACAAGACGAATCTAATATTAACTTAGGGTACCGTATAAAACGGAGGGTAAGGTTAAAACCACGTAAAACGGAACCCTTTTAAAACCTAATTATACCCTTCCGTAGATCTAAAATGAATTGAAAATGATGTAGATATTTATTAGAAATTCCTATAAATAGGTCTCCCCCATAAGACGCCTCAAATACCGGTCCTGAGCCGCCTCCATCCATCAACTCTCTGCGACCGCTACGATGTCGTATGAGGCCTATGTCCAGCAGTGGACGTGTATGGGCTGATGTGATTCCTATAAATCTAATATAGCAAAACTCCCTGTAGATAAATAGAAAATTATTTTTCTACACCACAGAAAAAACAAACATGTAGGTAAATTGTATTGAGATAAGGAGGAAATACTGAGAATCGCGGGAGTATAAACGGCAGCCTATATCACGATAAGCGATCTCTTCCAGGCAACTTTGGGATTGACTGTATTCTCTTTATCCCTGTATTTTTCTTTGAAGTCCAAAATAACCGTGGTTTTTGAAACGACTATGAAAAAAGCCATGGGCTCAAAAAGGAAAATCTTACTAATATTATAAATGTCAAAGTTTGTAAGGATGGATATACATCCATCCGTGAAAGAGAAACAAACATCCATACGGATGTATGGATGTATTTATATGTAACTATTTGTTTCTCTTTCACGCAAAACTACTGAACGAAATGGGCGGAAATTTGGTATGGATAATATAGTTTGGGACGTCGAATATCATATGGCTATTTTTTATCCCGATAAAACGCGGGCAAAGGCGCGGGCAGCAGCTAGTTTAACATAATCGTGAAAAGAAATATGACTCAAATAACAAGCAAGAACATAAAAAGCTGCCCGCATTTTTCCTCGTGATTATGTAGGAGTCAAATTGAAAAATATTATTTGCAAGAACCAAACTAAAATGAAATAGGCTCTGGCAAACGTTTTAATCAGGGGAATAAACAAGAAACAAGGGACTTAAAGATCTTACAGAGACGCACTCGTAAGAATTTGTAATCAGTTTTGGGGCAGAGTTTTTGGTGATCATACTATTTAATTCTAGATGTTATTTTGTTGAAGTCAAAATATAATACATTACTGTGAATGAGATAGATGGTCTCCAGTCACACAGTTTGTTCCGTAACACAAGATCTTGTTGGTATGGTAAACAGAGTTATTGGTAATTCTAGTTATAATTATCGTGTATTCGTTTAGTGTAAGTATATTTTTTTTTAATATATCACTGACAATGCTTGAACTGTATATTCTGCTCATCATCACGAACTAGTTTGTGAAGTCTTATTCTTTTTTTATAGTTGAAAGACATTCATTTCCCAGACCACAATCTCACCTAATGGAAAGTGACAATGTGGCCGATGGTGTATCATGAAGGTCTAGAATACACCTATTCGCTGTTGTCTTGAAGAGACCCAGATTGTAATTGGCCGGAAAAAACAGAAGCGGGCAGAGAGTTATATTCCTTAGCGGTGCAAATATAAAGGTGGAGGAAAACTGCTTAGTACGAGTGTATGGTATATGTAACAGATAAGGATAATATTGTATCGCCCTTCTACTTATTGTGCAGTGGAAGGAAAAGTATGAAAGTCACAATAATCACCGGATCTTAAATGCAGACATTTTTTGTTACTACATAGATGCATACTTTAAAGTTTTTCAGAAAAAATATTTTTTGCAATAATCTGCGGCGTTCCACGAGGCCTAGTTTAATAAAATCAGATAAATTATTACTTTTTCAACATGTTCTAACTCAGACAATCTCCCATGACTCAATAAACCATGTAGATACGGCAACTGCTTTTTTGAGAAGAGGAACTTAGCCCCCAATCTCAATACATCCCTGTACACAACGCTATAATAAAACTAAACGAGTCTTGTTAGTCTCAGAAAATCGAGCTTAGACGAGATCTTCTTCTATATTGTCTTTGGAATTGCTTTAAATAAGTGAGAATGAGAAACAATCACGAGCGCTATTGTTAGAAGATCTCATGTTAGAGAACTGACTTTGTTTCTATACTTAGGTAGAATACATTTCAATGTAAAGTGAGGTGTGGGCTGATTTGACCAAAGAATCTAAAAACGTTCATCAGACGACCGATGTGGCGCGGCGGTCGAAAATCTGCCTGCGACGCAGGAGGTTGCGGGTTCGATTCCCGCCTTGCGACTCGCACTTAGCCGGTTTTATTTGATTTGTTATCAAAATTAAGCCAAATATAGTATGAGTGATACAACCAATACATCTGAAATAGACAAGCTGGCAGTTTTTTAACGAAAAAATTAATGCTGGACAATCCACACAGCATCATCCAACCCCAAACCAAGCAGAGCTTGTGTTACGAGTACTAGATAACTGATATATAACTTAATGGAATACTTTACATAATACTTACCCAGAACAAATATTTGCAGATGATACAAACATTTGTCCCAAGGCGGGAATCGAATCCGCAACCTTCTGCATCTAAGGCGGACATTCGCCCGCTGCGCCACATGGAGCGTCAAGTAGTTTCTATATAAAAATCATGTTTTCAACTAAAATAACTACGATTTACTAATTGAAGCACCGTTTGCCAACATTTAAGAGGGCAATAAAGCTAACGGGTCGTAATCTCTAGCCGGAAAATTGCAGGGAGATAGAGATCAGTATTTATTGCAGGCCATTATAACTTTAAGGCCGTAGAGAAAAAGGTTTATTTTACGACGGTTTTACTGCTTGTACCATTGATAGAAATTTGACTTGGTTTTTTTCACTTTATATTGATATTTTTTATTATACAGGCTGGATTTTTGAGACGGGTCCCTTGACCGTTATAGTTATAGGAAAACGTTCCTAGGTGACCATCTATAACTTTTAGAGATACTCTGAACTGCATTCACAGATTTTGGAAAAAATGTACAGTCAGCAAGAAAATGGTACTTTTACCCAAAAACTTTTTTGATGCCAATCGATCCTATTTCTTATAAGTATCAAAAGTCTCTAATGGACCGACTCAGGTTTGAGTACTA
Source organism: Eupithecia insigniata (assembly GCA_947859395.1). Lineage (NCBI taxonomy): Eukaryota > Metazoa > Arthropoda > Insecta > Lepidoptera > Geometridae > Eupithecia > Eupithecia insigniata. The sequence goes on from OX402003.1 coordinate 13,584,733, forward strand.
GAAATGTCAGAAAATTGCATTGAATTTTTTTTTACATACATTTCGTTATGATATTATTTATACGTTATGAGGCCCGTGGGGCCGCGGCGTACGAATATCGACCCCTCCAACTCAACCCGTGGATGTCGTAAGAGCCGACTAAGGGAACTTACCAGAGGATGGGCAGCAGCTTCCTTCTGAGTATTTTTAAACACCAACACTGCGATCACCAATCCGCCTGCCAAGCGTGGTGATTATGGCAAATCCCCCCCTACATGGGAGACCATCCACTCGGATGGACCGACGACATCGTAGCGGTCGCAGGGAGTCGATGGATGGAGGCGGCTCAGGACCGCTATTTCTGGCGTCGTACGGGGGAGGCCTATGTCCAGCAGTGGACGTGTATAGGCTGATGATGATGATGATGATGATACGTTATGAACTTCTTCTCTGCCCAAACTTTTTGTTCTGGGTAGATCCGTTATAAAGAATACTGATAAAAAAATTATAAGTTAGTTACATAAGTTGTATAACTGAAAAATCCCTGGTATTGATTATTTAAATGCCGGTAAAGGAACAACATCGGTGTAAACGACTAAGGGGTGTCGAGAGGTGCGGCCCCGATTTCACCATCACGAAGACACGTGAGCGGATTTCCTCGTTATTACGCCATTAGACACTTCCACCCCCGAGTCTACATCCTAAGATGCATCTCTCGCGACTCCACTCAGACCGGCCAATGAAGGCAAGCAAGAGGTGGGGATCTGGTTCTCCTGGGATACCACTCCGCAAGCGGAGACGAGAACCAGGAGCTTCCCCGGGAGCTTCCCCGGGAGCACTCGGTATACCCGTGGTGTCGCTACTCACCAACAGCTCGCCACAAGCTGCCCAACAGGTTGATAAGTTAGTTAAAAAAGTTGTATTACTGAAAAATCCGTGGTATTGATTATTTCTGCTTGACACGCATTTCATCAGTCACCCTCTGGTTCATTTTCATTAATTTATTTCTTAGTTCTAGGTATTTTCCAATTTCATCACTTATTTTGCGCATTTAGAATCACTTCACCACTCAAGGGAATTCTTCAGGATGAGGGCTCACCACCACTCACCAGGGTGAAGTCCCTTGTTAAGGCGTTTGTATGCTACACCACCTATCATCATCATCATCATCAGCCCATACACGTCCACAGCTGGACTTACACCACCTATTGTTACTTAAAATTACGTTAAGCATAAGAATTTTCAAATATCTGTAGATTGTTTGCAACAGTCTACGGTTAGCTCAATTGTTTCAACTGTAAATACTAGTTTAATTTGTTTATATTATATGGTTGTTATATTCATTCTCAATAAATGTTGCATTTAAAAAAAAAAAACAATGTAAAATTTGTGATACTTATCCTAAGATTTTTTTAAATGCCTCTTAAATAGTTTACTTTCGTAAATAATCTAGACAGAGGAGCGAAAACAGAGTTCGGTGGCCGTCAAGAGCAACTTCGCCATTAATAATATAGTCTAGTTTGTGGCACACAACCGCTTTAAGGGATGAAAGGTTGCAACTTATAGAAGGTTCACAGTGAACCCGCCCACAATCATAACACAGAACAATACTTCCTAAAATTCATAATTAATTCATCATTTTCATTCGATCTTCTGTATTTATTAATAGTGCCCCTCCTAGCCAAATTTGAGAATGAGAATTTTTTGTTTTTATGTGAATCAACAATAAACAATGATTTAACAATAGAAGACAAAACAGACTTTTTGCCTTGAGTCACAAATCTGCCTCTGTCTCAGGATGACGCACGCTAGACCGTGCCGGGTCCGATCAACGACCGATCAGAGACCGACATAGCACGATCAACTAATATAACATTATATTTTATATTAGTGTATAAAATATAATGTAATATTAATGTATGTATATAATGTAATATTAGTTTTATATTAGAGTAAAAAAGTATGTAAACACGTCATAACCAATTTCGACCACGGCGGCCAATCTCAACCCAGCTAGTCTCTACTAGCCAGGTGCTCAGGACATATTATTATATTTCACAAGTGTGTGTGCAAACACAGGTTGTTTGTGGTTGTTTGCGTTTGTTCATACAAATTTATTATAGTAGATATAGTAAGTACCTACTAATACACCACAGATCCTTAGATTTCATTTTGTTTCTTTTCATTTACTATCATTGTTGTATTTTTTTAGTTTCATCGCCATGCACCTCTTTACCACCCCCCACCTCCACCATTCAAATACAGGACGTAGCACCGCTGTGTTTTAAGCTCCTTAAGCTCTGTGCTTTTGTGATTTTTTGACAGTTTTCAATGAAAAAGTGTCAAAAATTCTTCACTTGAGACGTGCTTAAATATGAGTTGCGTTTGAGTATTCGGGGGGTAAAGCGTGTTGACGAATTATCTTCGTTGCTATTTTTTAACTGTATTCTAAATAAACCTAATTTAAGATTAAATATACCTACTACTTCAATTATGAATGTAAGCGGGTTAACTACGAACCTAGTTTGTGTTGGAAGAACACCAACGTTTCATCCCTTAACCCGCTTACATTCATAATGAATTTATCAAACTACGAAAGTTTTTATATTAAAATACCTACTACTTACTAACTAGGTAATAATTTTCATACTAAATGTTATGTTCTGATAAATCTGTTACAAGGGATAAATACCAATAAAGACCGCAGGACTTTGGGAATTCAATCACGACATTCTGGAGATGCCAGCCTACCCGCATTCCACTTCCGCATCAGATGTCGGATAGGAGGGATCAAGCAATGGAATTTGAGTTTCAAGGAACGCATTTATGGCTTTGGATTACCTGCAGATGAATAAGATAGTGGAATAATATGGCGTGTTTTAAAAAACGACAAACCGACTTCAAATTCCCTTTCTTTTCACCTATTTTAAGTTTTGCGGGATAAATACTAATCCCCTTGTGATAATAATTTTATGGGGGGGTCCCATAAAATTCGGATCATTTTGTACCGCTTTTGAAAATTATTTCACTATTGTATAGTGAAATAATTTTCAAAAGCGGTTCATAATTAGCGGAGATATCGCGTAACATACATACAAAAAAAAATATACATTAATGTACACAGACGAATTGAGAACCTCCTCCTTTTGAAGTCGGTAAAAAAAAGAATAATATTTTAATAATTATTGAAAGCGACAAAAAACATTATTTTTGCGTGAAGCCTCACGTCACCGGACCCGTTGCGTGATGTCGTACCGGAAGAAAAAGCAATAAACAAAACAATTAAAAATATTACTTACGATAAAAAACAAGCAAATAAACAAGAAAGGGTAATAAAAATTATACTTTAGTGTCTAATTAAACTATGCTTACGTCATGCATGGCATTATTGGGCAAAGGTTTGTAACTAGTATTATATTACATATGTATACTTTATACAAAAAACACGGCAAAAATTACGTACCTCCCCTCGAATATCGAATAAATCACCAATCACAAATAATCTATACTATAACTTTTCAATAAAATTGTATTTAAATCCGGGCGTTACAATTTCACAAATTTCGGAGTTCTTAATTTAAATCGTCGACGATGCGATTTATGAAAAGTTTTTGAAATAAGAACAGACGTGAGCACAAACAAGAAAAGCGCGGGTAACTTCAGCGCGTCTAGAACGCCACGGAGCTTTCAGTCGACTGCCGCTACGAAAGCGGCAAATAATTTTTTATCCAAGTCAGCGTTGCGTAGAAATCGGTCCTATGACGAAAATATTCGAAACTTGGGTGCATTGGTTATGGTTTGTGTACTCTTTTTTTCCGCACTGAGACTCCGGTTGGTCTATTGTGCGTGGTTTTGTGTTGCTAGAGTGTAACCAGCAAAATTCTGTCCATAATCGCAGAATCTACCTTGGATCTTTTGACGACCGATGTGGCGCGGTGGGCGAAGGTCCGCCTGCGACGCAGAAGGTTGCGGGTTCGATTCCCGCCTGGGGACAAATATTTGTACGATGTGCAAATATTTGTTCTGGGTGTTCTGGTCGTTTTTCTATGTATAATAAAAAATATCTATCTATGTATATATTGTATTATGTATAACAGTTATATAGTACCCATAACACAAGCTCTGCTTAGCTTGGGGCTAGATAATGCTGTGTGAATTGTCCAACATTATTTATTTATTTATCTTCCTAGGCTTCGCAGGTGCATTATCATATTGTTAATATTTTGTTTGTTTCCTAAGGTACCTATACTATTTTATGTCAGTAGGTAGGTATAATTGAATCTTAGATGTCCATCCATCTCCAACTGAGGAGATAAATGCACTTATAATATTTAATAATATTACCTACGTTTTCACTAACCGATCAGGTCCATCCAAAGGATGCCTGGAAGAGATCGCTTTTAGCTATAAAGTCGCCAATTGTGCCACACTAAATTTTGATTAGTAGATACTGTATTTAATTTTGTTAATATTGAATAATTATTACCTGCGTTTTATACTAACCAATCCTGTCCATCCAAAGGGTGCCTGAAAGAGATCGCTTTCAGTTATAAGGCTGGCGATTGTGCCACACTAGATATAATTTACAAGTTACTGTGTTTAATTATTTTATAAGTTTAGGCTATTTTTTATCCTGATAAAGCGCTGGCAGCAGCTAGTCTTGAATAAAACGAGGTAGTTTAGATAAGGTACCTATCGATAAGAAAAAAATAAAAAAAAATACAAATTTATTACTTTTATTTATAAAAATAGCAATATATAAATAATAGATTCACGTTTACAATCTATTCAAATGCTGGGGATTAAAACTAAAAGTAATAAAATAACAATTTAACAATATACATTGATCTATTATACCACATTCTAATCTAATTATTTGGCATGATGCTTATTTTTCAACTAGTGAAACATTTTTAGGTTATCCTTTCTCACTTAATTTGCGCCTACAATAAACGAGTCAATTTCGACTTGCAATTTTTTAAAATTAAACAAAACATGTCTACGCTTTTTGACCACTTTTTTTAACGGGCCCTTCTAACCATCGCTACACTATGACATCACTGTCATACGTGCAGCGTACGTGACACCATATCGTCGCAGAATCGTCTCGTAAAATCCTTAGATTTAAGAAACTCCAGATAGTACGTGCTATTTGCATGGAGATATTGATATAATAGTTCCAAAACTGACAGTTTTGTAATGCGTCGCTTGATCTGTAGTTTTTTTTTCATCTAAGTAGAATACCAAAAGCTGCGATGATACTATTGTTATAGTAAAACGATTAATGTAGCAGAATAGGGCCCTGGCTCTTTTCGCAAACAGCTGTTAGTTTAGCTTGCGCAGTTGGCTCACAGCTTTATTCTTCAAAAGCTTCTTTTACACGATACAAAAAGGCACATTATAGTGAACAGTAACATTTTCTAAAATATAACCTATTTTACAACAGTTTTGGTTAGCGTGGTGAAGAAAATTACTCCAATTTCTGGACCTTCTTGATCTCGAGCAGTTTCATGGTGTTCAGTGCCCAGAACATAGCGCTCGCCACGTAGAAGGTCTGGAGAGCCGTGCCAATACCCGGGCTAGAAAGAACAAAACAATGGTTCATTTTATTTAGAATATTACGGTAAGAGATAACAAAGAAAATTACAGACAAATAATACAAACAAATTAGAACTAGGTAGTATTTACAATTGAAACAATTGAGCTAACTGCAGAATGTGCAAACAATCTACAGATAGCTCAACTGGTCCATATCAATACAGAGATAACTGTATTTGTTCGTATTTCAAAATAACTGATTTTGTTCGTATTTCAAAATAATGATAGACATTCGATTTTCTTTTGTTATTTGAAGAAAAAATGGAAGCAGTGTGGCAAAACATTGACAGAGTTAGTATTCCAATTTCAAGTTTTTAATTATTACAAACTCAATCTTCTAATTTCAAACAAAGTTTTTGTCTAAAATTAGATAGTTGACTCAATATTCCAATTTCAAACGAAGCATTTGTTTAAAATAAGAAGGTCGTAGAAGGTCGTCATGAGTCGTACTGCTTTTGTTTTAGGAGACAATTTCCACTGTAATGGATTATAGAGGGCGGAGATGCGTTCACTCCAGACTAGTTTCTGCCCGCGGCGTCGCACGTTTTGTCCATCAGGACCGCAACCAACTCAACAAAGATCTAATTATTGTTCGAAAGCTACGTTTTATCTATGGTGATTGCTATCCAATGTGTATGTAAATGCCTATGGATTATTCCAGGTCTAGACACCTACCTACGACGTAACGCAAAATTTCTAACCGAAGTGTTCAGTAGTTTCGGCGTGAAGTCCCTCCATACAAAATCCATCCAAACCTTCGCATTTATAAAATTTTATAATTAGTGTGATTCTAAATATTCGTTGATTTACACGTATCTCTTCCTTGGTGAAAGTCAGTGGACACAGTACCTAACTCAGGAGCCTAATTCTGGTAGCAAATCGCTTCACTATGACGATGGTTTTCAATAATCAATAATCATTTATTTCGTTAATTACAAGAACAACACGTCACATTCGTATCTATAGAAAATTATCTATAAATTTTATTCCTTGAATGGAAATAAATTAATATTATACAGTATAACAATGAATTTAAAATTATAATCGTACAATAGTTAGATAATGGTATATATAGACATTTAGTCACTTTTATAAGCTACAAATTCATCGTAGCTGTAAAAGCCAGTGCTTCAGCTTGTACTTAAAAGAAGTCAGGCTTGTTGCCTCCGTTACATTTTTAGGAAGACTGTTGTATACCGTCGGTCCCATCATGCGCGTTAACTTCCCAGACTTCGAGAGAGTACGAGGCAGGGTTTGTGCGCTCGCCGAGTATTGTATTTGTGAACGTCGCTATTTTTAGTGAAAGTTTCCAAGTTACTTCTTACGTATACCGCTACCTGAAATATTACTATGCCTGGAAGGGTGAGTATTTCCAACTCTTTAAAGTGAGGCTTTGCGGAGACGTCCTGTGGAATCTTCACTATTGCACGTACGGCACGCTTCTGCATGCGGAAGGCGCGCTGCCAGTCTGCTGCACGCCCCCACAGTTCAGCTCCGTACTGCAATAGTGAGTGGACAGTCGCAAAGTAGCAGGAGCGTACCACGTTTCTTGGCAGGAACCGCGCTAGGCGGCTGAGCGCGTAGCACGCACCACCAAGCTTTCCGCACACCTTATCGATTTGGGACTCCCATGTGAACCTCCTATCAAGTTCAAAACCCAAAAAGGTGGTGTTGTCTACCGGTTCGATGAGCGTCCCACCAGCGATTACCGATAGGGCTCTAGGTAGGCGTCCAGATAGGCAGACGTGCCTATCTGGACGCCGAAGATCTCGAAGACACACTTCGTGTGTGATGTTTAAGGCTAGTCCGTTCGCTGCGAACCACAGGGCGAGCCTGGACGCGGTGAGGTTCAGATTGAGCTCCAGGGAGTCAATTGTTGCACCGCAGACAACGGCGACCACATCATCCGCGTACATATTGTAAATACCTGCGCAGTGCTCACAGCCTTCGGAAGGTCATTAAGTAGCATGGAAAAAAGAATATTCGAGACTGCAGATCCTTGTGCTACCCCCATATCATATATTTTCCCATTCCGTTTCGCATCGCTTCGAGTGAAGTGATTGGGTAAGTACACTAGGACTTCATTAGTATAAATAGGTAGACCTACCTGGCAGGAAGGCTTCTCGTCAAGAAGGCGAGGGCAGAGCACCGAATGACCTCCAGCAATGGCGCGTACTTTGAGTTGTCGAACAACATTCCGATGACGGTCAGCGAGGCAATGATGTACAGCACAAACATTAGTACTGAGATTGGGGTCATACCCTGAAATCAAGGAAATTATTTTACATTAAAAATAAAAATAACTCTGCCCTCCTCATGAAAAGTGCAGTAACTAGCATTTTTGCCTAAATTGAAATACATATTCGGAATCGCCGGAAAAATTTAAAAAAGTTGCTTGAATAAGTAAATCTATAAATCTCAATTTTGTGTCGGTTACTGAACTTTTTATAAGGAGAATAGAACTGATCTTCAAATACCACTGTGGTGATTGTGCCCAGGATTTATATGACCTTATCCCTCCCTCCCATTTCCACTACCTGACAAGCATATGCACTGGTAAATACCATCCATACCTGGTCGACAAACCACAGTGCTGAACCAAACGTTTCCGCTCTACTTTTATTTTTTTTAACAATTAGGTTAGCCTACAGCGAGTACACCAAAACTTACAAGGTAGTCATTTACATAATTACTGAATATGTGATGCTAAGTGTTCTTACAGGCAGACACAGCATGCATGAAAACATAACTACAAGAACTCTAATAAAAAGCAAGGGAGATTGTAAAAACAACGGTGACACATTAATATAGGTATCAATTATGTTAAATATACTAATTTAAACAGAATAATAGAATTAAATAATAAAGTAAGACGTACATAAAAGAACATGGTAGGTTTATAGTATTAAACAGAAGTAATGACTAAAAAACAAGCATTTATCTGAGCGGCTGAGCGAATTGTAATTGCATTTGGCAATCGTGTCGCACGCGACAAGTGCCACATGAATCGCTTTTGTACCCTTTCGATTCTTAGATTATGTGTGGCATAGTATGTAGGGCGCCAAACAATACTGCAGTATTCAAGCGAGCTGCGGACTAGTTCATTGTAAAGCAAGATCTTCGTCTTTTTGTTACGAAATGGCTTTCCGTTTCTGATAATGAATCCGAGCATTTTTGAAGCTTTTTTGACAATGTGGTCAATATGAGGTATAAATGTAAGTTTCCTATCAAAAACCACTCCTAGATCCCTGACAACATCTAGTTCCTGGACAATCTCTTGTGATATAGCGTAAGTAAAGGTAAAATAAGTCAAGGTAATTTAAGTCTTTCCATGATATAAACAAATTAGATTTCGTATTTTGGGAGCATTTGGAAAAATGTTGATGTTTTGGCCAAAATCGTATATTTTCCCAAATGCTCCAAAAATAACAATGACTCGAAGTTAGTTTTTCATAAGGTTTACGATTTTCAGCAAATTATTATTCCGTTTGTTTTATTCCATTGTGATTCATAATCTCTGTGTTACAACAGAGAAAATTTAAAACCACAAAAAAATTATCTCGCGCCAACTCGATATGCGGTATAATATCAATTTATTATGTCATCCAAACAAACGTATTTTTCTTTTATTTAGAGCAAGTGCTTACCATGTGCCTGCCAGCGAGCTCAAAGAATCCATAAAGCACGATGGAGTAGTGCGAAACGAGGTAGAGGTTCCACCACGCTGGTAGATGGACGTCGTACTTATCTCGGACTTCCACCTGGAAAGACAAAAAGTTACGTGTAATATCTCTTTTTATCAATATTATACTAAAGATCTCTCTGGGTCTCGCACGAGAGCTAGATAAAACCTGCAGTAAGCGCCTTTTTTGTATTCTTGCCAAGACAAAACCATTTAATAGGTTTTCGTGCTTGTGTGTGTTTTACATATAAAACAATCCTTACAAGCACGAAAATGATGTATTTTTGATTATAATTTAAGGTTTAAAGTGACGCGATCTATGCTAAAGTGTCACGGAAGACCAGCGCTGCAGTTGCTTCCCGAGCTCCTGCAGCACACGCTGAGTGGCAGCTTTTTGGTCTCACATTGTTCTTTTCTTCTATAAATACAATAATGAAAAGGGTTAACCTTTTCATTATTGTATTATCTTGTATTGTGAACCAATAAAATTTATCTTATCTTATCTTAATTTCTGACAGGTAATTTAATATAAAAAAATATATATGCTGGACAGTTCACACAACATCAGCTAGCCCCAAGCTAAGCAGAGCTTGTGTTATCGGTACTAGATGACTGGGATACATGAAGTTACTTTATCATAATATAATGTATGTATGTATGTATTATACATAGATATTTGCTTATAGTAATTGTTTCTTTTACTTGAATGTATGATTATTCGAAATACCAGTGATATAGTTCTGTATTTACTGTACTGAACGAAAAGAATTATGTTAATATTTCCCCCATGTTCAGCTTTTACGCTAAAAGATAACACAGTTTTATGAAGTTTGTTTGAGAAAGCTGAGATTTCAGTGAAAATGAGTGCGAGTGGCTATGACATGCTTTTGCTGTTAAATCTTTTAGTATTTTATGATTTTTGCCCGCGTTAGAAGATTGTTCTTTTAAGTTTTGCGATAATATTACAAAAAAGCAATGATTACAATTACAAAGTTCTTTATTGTACACCACGAAGAAAATATTAAAAATAGACATTACATAAAACATGTATAATAGGCGGCCTTATTACCAACCGATACGACCCCCTTAGACTCCCCTTACCATGACACTTAAACAGTTTATTTACCCTTTTAAACAAAATTCGCGATTGTCTTCTTTTTAGTCTGATTGAAACTAAATACGATGCGAACTCTTTTTTAACCAACGACGAGAGAAGAAGAGGAGATTCTATGTATATTCGTCTGTATGTATTTTTTTATGTATGTTTGTTGATTTCTCCATCAATTATGGACGGATTTGATAAATTCTTTCACTATTATATGAAAAATTACCTCGAGGTCATTTCATAAAAAGATATTCACAAAAGATAAGTATTTGTCCCGAAAAACTTTAAAACAGCGTATATACGAATTAATTTTAAGTCTGCTATAGTAAATATTTCATTATTAATGAAATTGAGTGTTTTTCCACTAGCCAATCTAGGAAGCAAAGATGTATTGAAATTACATAGCATGTTTTCCACTAACATTGCCAACAACGGTACGGCTATATACAATTTTGATTTTCCGACTGCCGGCACCGATGTCAGTGGAAAATAAAGCGAAGTAAAATCGCAAAAATAATTATTTCAAATGCCCATAAAACGTATTTAATATATCTGACATTATGAAATAATAAATAATAAGTTCACACTGATACTAGTACTAGTAGGTGTCAGGCTAACTTGCCTAAACTTAGCTAAAACTCGCCCATTAGTCTCTTCGTCGCGTTCTACTATAATATTCTTTAGTTCAAAACTTATACACAGCAAAATGCTATAACAAGGTTTGCCACTCTGCCAGATTCCACTCGAGCTTTCTGCTTAATTAGTTGTACAGTTACTACGCACTTGACAATTTACTATGAAGTTGCTAATGTGCGCATAACTTTAATTTACCTAAGTGAATAAGCACTGAGTTTTCAGTGGTAGGTAAGTTTGGATCATGCTCGAGAGATTTATCGGATATATCCATTATTTGTGGATAAATAAATAATGGCCCATTAATAATTTTTTATTTTTGTATGGATAAATAAAATGTGTTTAATCTCAGAATGTACCACCGTCAGAAAGCTTAGAAATTAAGGACTGTGAGCCGTTCAACTTAAAAAAATATGCGTTTTTATTTATGAGCGCAAATTATATAAATTAATAAAAGCAAATGCAAGAATAAATTTATTTGAATTTGAATTTAGTTTGAGATAGTAAATTTTAGTTTAGTATAAATTAAATTCATTTATCTACCCAAATATCATAAACCCTCTCTAATGCATTCAAAAACCATAGGCAATGACGAGCATTACCAACCAACAGAAATAAACGGACTGTAATGAACTCATAACCTACTGAAAACCATAGGTTATAGAGTTTAAATTTGGAACAGGTGTCAAATTCAAGTGAGTGTGGTATATTAATATCTACATTCTAACTATAAATCGCACGACATTTTGATCTCGAGTGACACAAGAATAATGACTTTGTTCGTTTGTCTATGATTTTAAAAAAAATACATATATTCGAAACGCCGCCATTTCGAGCTGTCCATAGACCAATTAGTATACTTCGTAAGTAGCTGGAGCTGTCATTTGTTCGTTAGCTTTTTATTTCCAGTTACGAGTAGACAAATTTTCTGATAAGTTGAATAAGTTCTTTATTTCGGTCGAAAATTAGTGATAGTGACTCAGAATAAATAATTTGCTTCTGTATGTGTTCAATTTATTTTTTATTGCATTACACTGGTAACAATGCTGGTCATTTCCCTATGGTTCCTGAACCCATCATAGAGCCCTTATGATATTTGGGTAGATAAAGTAGTGTATGCAACTCTACATAATTAGGCATTACAGCACTCGTGTGATGCTATTAAGAAACTCGCCTTCGGCTCGTTTCTTAAACCCACACTTGTGTTGTAATGCCCTCCATTATGCACAGTTGCATAAACTACTATTATTAATTCAGACAACATATTAGGTCCATTTTTTGTTAGTGAGCTGTCTTAAAATATATGTTAAAATACACGGAAAGCACAATAGGTACATACAATTTAAAGGAAGGTTTACGACCTTTACTAGAGTCCCGATCAAGCTGTCTGAAGCGAGACTTTCTACTTGATCAGGACCCGAATAAAGGCCCTCATTGCTGGTAGGTCGTAGCGATCTGGAATGACCTGCAGGATGCTGTTGGAACTGCCCCGCACTCTGCTGAGCAATGAGGCAGTTTTTTTACAGATGATGGCGTGAAAACCATCGACCCGTGCCTCCGCAAACATACTGGATGCACTGCAGAAGCGCGGCAGTCCCATCATCATCCTAAAACCATTATTATTGGACGCGGAGAGCATTAAGCGATTTCTGAGTATAGCTAAACCACAGGCTGCTCGTGTAAAAAGATTGGCAGTAGGCTTTGAAGAGAGTCATTTTCACTTGCCTACTGCAACGAGCAAACCTGCGTGCCAGCATGTTACATCTGACCGCCAACGCTCTGCGTTCCCTCTCTATGTCCTCATGGTCATCAAGGTCATCGGTAATGTAATGCCCTAAGTATTTAAACTTGGAGACGCGTTTAAGTTTCGCTCCTTCAAGCCTAATAACTAGCACAGAATCAGGTACTTTACGGTATATCTACATTTCGAATGTTGAGAGACTTGAACACATAAACTAAAGCCTACCTTTGAACAGTGGGACGAATGCGGAATGAAATCATCTCTGAATTAAATTTTCCGTGTACGTTCCACTTTGATCCGAAGCTAGTGGGACGAACACAGAATGACTCAATTATTTATAGTGTCTAAACAAAGTCGCCCGTTGGGTTGCCGGGCATTACATGTCTAAACCAGCGGGCTGTGTCGGCGACATTGGCGGGCTTGATGTATAGAGTCCTTATTTCGAGTCCTTTGATGAGTCTTTCGATGCATAGAGTCCTTAGAGTCTTCAAACCGAACCCGTCAAGGGCAAGCCAGCGGTGAAATTCGATGGGTTCTTTACATACGATGATAAATACGTACTGAAAATGGAGCCCATGTGAATCAGCAATCAGCCCTTAGTTAAAAATACTCTAACCTCCTCCTGCATAAGTATATTTACATCGACTTTGAGCTCCTCCTCTCCTAGGCGAGAGGTCCCGGGCTCCCAGCTAGGGCCCCAGAAGACAGCCCTGAACTTGTCTCCCCAAGACTCGAAGGAACGGTACTTCTCAACAACGTAGCCGGTGTAAAATGCCTGTGAAGATAAAAAAGGTAGATTTAAAAAACTACACTAAAGTTAATAATGGATTATTTATCATGATATGAGTTCTCCAATATTTCGGCACAGTTTCGTGATCATGGCGCATGTAACTGTGCCGAAATATTGGAGAAATCAAAACTCAAATCATGGTAAATCATTAATTTTAGTGTTGTAAATAACCATGATAGTTACAAAAGTTTTAAGAAACTAGTGATGAAGTCTTAATCGATTCCTTTATATTATTTTAAGGAGAGGAGAACACCGAGATAATTTTTTATACAAAACCAAAAAAATATCAAATCGCTGAACATATGTACATAAAATCAGACAATAGTAGGTACATCACCGAACATATTACCTACATTATTAAAAGCCCTTTGACCTTGAGATAATCTCAGATGGACACCGAAGTAATTCCTAATTTTTCCTTTTGGGGTGCGGAACCCTAAACACCAACCACATGTCTATACGGATTTCTAAATGTTCTAAATGTATTGTTGTATCGTATATAGCTATGTGAAATGCTGACATTATTTAAAATTTCCTTCGGAGTTTCAATGGCATTTAAAGATCGTAATACGGGTAAAATAATTTATTTTTTGAAAATGTGAAGCATTCTGTAAAAATGTTCTCCGCCACAAGAGACAAATTAGACAAGATTAAATATTTAACATTAAAGAAGGAAAAGTCATGTCTGTAATTTCCCTGGAGCTTACATTTTTCTTGTCCTCTGTAGATAGGTACAGTAAAAGACAAAATCGCTGACAGGAGTCAATCACTACAATCACTATAACCGAAGGCTTATATGAGTTTAGTTTAGAACAAACTAATCAATAAGGCCTACACATTTTCTTCACTCGATACCCTTAGTCCGGTTTTTACCAAGGCTCTCCAGGTTTCAAAAATTGTAAGAGCGTCAAGTCGATGCGACGCGTGACCCGAGAGTTGGTATCTGGCTCAGCGCATCAGCATTGCCATACAGTCGGGCAATGCAGCCAGCGTCTTGGTGACGTGCTTCGTTTTCGGCGAAACTTTGTCCATTACTACGTAACGTAGCTTTGCCACTCGGTGGTTTTCCAAGCAGGTTGCGGAAGTTACTAGGTACCTATCTACTCTGTTAATCTTAAGGTTTGTAACAATTTGGTAATTTTTAGTACTAGAAGTGTGTCGTGTCAAATTAATTATTTCATTTGATTTCGTTATCGTCAACGTACCAACACTAATTTTTGTCGTGAAGTGTACCATCAAGAAATAGCTGTATGTTTCCTTGTCAACGTCTCCTAATTGTGTATTTACCCTACAATTTATCCTATTTGATCAAACTATCCAATTAGCTAGGTGCTCTATTTATTCTGTGTTCTAGTTAAAGTGAATACGCCCTAGTGGGTAAATCACTCACCTACGGCGGGGGGGAATCTTATGAAAAAGAATTAAAAACTTTATTTTTCCCAATTGCCTGCAACTTGGCATGAGCTTTTCCAAATAAAAAGTAGCCTATGCCCTTCCAAAGGATACCTTCTACCTCTCTTTCAAATTTCATTAATGTTTGATCAGGCGTTAACCCTTTGGGCGACACGCTAAAAACGTATTCCCTTGTTCTCTACGCCAAAGCACAAAGAGCACAAAAGATATTCTAAACGGGGCAACAGAAGTCTGACATTTCCAGAATCATCGTCATCTTCGCCCAGTTACACAAAACATCCATAATTATGAATTACTAGCTGCTGCCCGCGCATTCGCCCGCGTTTTATCGGAATAAAAAATAGCCTATATATTATTCCATGTCCCAAACTATACCCATACCAAATTTCAGCATAATCGGTTCAGTAGTTTTTGCGTGAAAGAGTAACAATATCCATACATCCATCCATACAAACTTTGACATTTATTATATAAGTAGGATTTCAGAATAAGACAGAATGAGAAATAGCAATGCTTTAAGTTAGCAGACTTACCCTCTTATTCATAATGGTCTGCTAACTTAAAACAGCTGCTAAGTAGTGTTATTACTCACTCTGACTTATGTCAATAGAAAAAGACAGAGTGAGTAAATTATGTAATCAAAAAGTTACAAATGTCAATGGGTAAGGCGCCAGCAGCGTTTTGGGGACGCTTCCGACTGGTATTGATATGTACCAGTTGAGCTACCTGTAGGTTGTTTGCAACAGTCTGCAGTTTGCTCAATTGTTTCAATTGTAAATACTTGTTTAATTTGATTTGATTGTTATTTTCTTTGTCAAATGTGAATTGAGAAGCTACAATAATATATCTTACAATGGCCAATGTTAAATTTCATATTAAATCTACTGAACTACATGTGTAAGGTCGGGTCGGGTTCTCAGTTTTCGTATAAAATAAGATGATTAAATCCATCCCTGTAAGGACAGGCAGGTAGTTAGGAAAGTGCACTCATGTTACGGTCATTTGTCTAAGTCTAGTCTCGGACAAGGCGAAATTATAAAGGTTCCTTGTTGACTACGGAATCAATTACGTTATTGTTTGAGAGCTACGTTGTATTGTAGACAGACAGACACTCATACACACAGAGAAACAGAGACGTGAGTTTGGTTTCCCGATAGCAAATGTCATACGAAAATCTGACATCTTGAACTCGATTTTTTTATGGGTTTTGCGTCTTGAACGTTCGATTTTTGGGTGTAGCGTCAAGTGGACGGCTTGACGCTACACCCAAAAAATGTTTGCCCATTAATGGGCGGAATGCTACTTAAAATAACTAGCGTCGTTCTGCCCATTAAGAAACACTTCCACGACACATTTGCTTGTTTTGTAAAATCAAAATTTTTGACTATTATTTCGAAGTTAAATTACTTATAGTAATCAGCAAATAGCTATTTCTTTTTCTGATAATATCGCCCAGTGTTTTCCGTTATTATTCTCAAACAACTTCACAGAGTAGTAAAATTCTTTGTATGGGATTTGCATAGTTCCCTGTCCACACAATAGAGGCGCTTTATGAAATCCTATGGAAAAATAAAACGTCACGATCACGATACTATCGTCAAACAGACTCGGGGATTAGATAGAGACAACAAGACACAATATAATCTGTTTGCTGGGATGAAGATACATCCCGAGGGTTATTTGACGGAGTATCGCTTCAGTTTTCTGCTATTCGCAGTGTGTTTGCTCCTTTAAGCGTGGTCATTAGTCAGGACACGTACTACGTTACTTCACCTGTCCCTACGGTTGTTATCCTCGTTGTTACAGATATTTTTTTACAGAAATGAGGGTATACCAACCCACTTACATCAAATTGTAATTAGACTAAAATAACCTGTTGATATAATTTTGGTTTTAATTTGAACTTATGGACGAGATGGAAACATTAGCATTTGTTAATGAAAATGTTGAGAATTTCCCATTGAAACGGGAAAAGTTTTTTATTTCTACTCAATAACGATAAATGTATGAATCGTTCTCAAATTTTGCATAAATATATGTATATAGTCTTAGAACTTAAATAACATGTTTGTCTTAGACAGTCTACACTACACAACACACAACACTGCGCTGAGGTGGAAAAATTGTTCTACCATGAAAAGTATATAATAAAATTCCTAGAGACATAAGAAAACTGCCTACCTACTAGTAAAACGACAAAACTCCGTAGGTGGCTCTTAGAAAAATGTTAATAAACAGCAATGAAATGTCTAATCAATAAATTACCTAGTCATATAAGTAATATATTGTATGTTCATAATTAATGGATAAACTGTTGTGCCACCTAGCCTTTAAGATCTTTTTTACACACACTTTTGTATACAGTTTCTACAATAAATCCATTTCATTTCATTTCACCAAAGTCAGCGACACATCTCGCTGGTATATGCGACATTTCAATGACGTATGTCTTTTGAATTAATGTTTTTTTTTCTTCAGACACAGATCCCGATGTTAATCTATGTATTGTAGGTAGCTTCAGCTAACGGTGTTTTGCCGATAACGAGTCGGCACCCCGCCTACTTGTGTGTAGACAAGATTTTTCCTTTGGTAATGAAGAACCGTAAGATAAACTTAATAAGGGGTTCTTCAAAAAATTTAAAGGGTTGGCAATGCGCGTGTAATGAAGGGTCATTACATCATCCATTACATCGGCTACCGCAACCTTTGGACGTCTGCATCAGGGGATGCAGACGTCCAAAGGTTGCGGTAGCCGCTTTCCCTCAGGTGATAGGCCGCATGACTATTTGCCACCTTGGAGGAGTTATTTCCAACGTCTCGCGGGTTCGTGGCTTAGGCTCCCAGTGGTCGACGCACCTGTGGCTGATGCCCCCGGTCAGTTAAATTTCATTCGAAGAAGCTTTTCATCAAAAAATACCAGCTGGCATAAAAGTGTTGAAAAAAACGCGTGTTCGCAACATTTTATAGCGAGAGACGCGCTCATTCTCAACATCTCACGAAAAGTATTCCCAACGACTCACGAAAACGCACCTACATATAGCCAACGTCTCAAGAGAAGTATTCCCAACCACTCACGAAAGTCAGAGCGTCGTGACGTACAATCTGCATAGGTATAAAACAAAATGTTCCGTCAATAAACAAATCTATTGTAATCTACAGGGTGATCTTACCTGCAAATACAGCGGGTTGAAAGAAGGCTGGTTGTAGATAAGCCCGTAAACAATCTCCACTTTGTCAGACTCCGGTCGGAAGGTGCCAAAGAGGCGGTCCCAGATGATCAGAACTCCTCCGTAGTTCACGTCCAAGCAGTATTTGTTGCTGCCTGGAAACCAAAAACAAATAAGGTAAATTTTAACGCATTATGAAGCAACTAATAAATTGCTAATGGGTTTTATTTTATAGCCGACCAAATCATATATGGCTGTCTAAGTAGTTTCTTTGCAGATTTTTCCAACTGACCAAATAACACTGCATCGTATAAAACAAAGTCGATTCCTGCTGTCTGTTCCTATGTACCTATGCTTAGATCTTTAAAACTGCGCAACGGACTTTGGTGCGGTTTCTTTAAATGGATAGAGTGAATCAAGAGGAAGGTTTGTATGTATAATTTAGTATCCGCATTGCACCCGTGCGAAGCCGGGGCGGGCATTAAGCTTCAGAATTCACCCCCTTGCTACTGATCTTTATTGCTGCAGAAATATTTAATGGAATGCTCAATGTCATATTACTTGCTGACCAATTTAATAGTTTTGGTCGACCACTATATGCAGCTCAATTCATTTTTCTGTGGACAAAAACCTCAATTATCTGCTGAACGTAAAATTACTATTATTGTTAAATTATACCCATAATAAAATTAGGTGGTGGTGTACTATGATGATGTCTGTGATGCAGAGAACGAAGATCCGCCTGCGACGCATGATATTTCTTTTCTGTTGGGTTTTGGGTACTGTATCCTACCTATTTCTTTTGAGCATTCGAGGGTAGAGAATAAACTAGTTAGAATCTATACCGTACATAGGTACCGCTAATGTTTGAAACTCGCTGCTTTCTTCTGTTTTTCCGACTGACCGTGGTGAAACGATTTTTGAAAAAGTATCATGTTGTTTATATTTTTCTCAGATTTGTTATTATCACAGCCTTACCCTTTTAAGTAAATTCTGAGCAATTTAATCAAAAACCGATCAATTTTAAACGAGTTTCAAGCAATTTACCGTTGCCAATCGTATTTACATCCTCTTTCATCAGAAAATCGTCTCATAACTCGACATAATGATTTTTCCTTTAAATTATTTCTGGCTGATCGAATTTTGTCAATTTTTTGCTTCAATTTAATTATTCATGAGAGATTACAGGAACATGACAAATACATTACTCAGAAACTTATTTTCCTAGGAAATTTAAAAAAAATTGTTAACAGTTTTCTTTACTAGGAATTTACAGAGCAACGTAATACTTTGAAGTCAAACTTTTGCGTTGATTTCATCGCTCTAGTTCTCCACTACATGTACATAATAAAACAAAGCCGTGTATGTATGTTTGCCTGTCGGAAAGAGCTAAAATAAAAACTACCGAACGGGTTATCATACGGTTTCATAATAATTCGATGATTAATTCATGAGTCAATAATAACAATACTTAACACAATACGTATAACACAATACTTATACTTGTAACAATAATTATGCAAATAAACCAGAAACAATTCTGAGCTCTACGATCCAACGCGTTCACAATTTCTTTTAAAGTTTTCACAATGATAACACATTCTTCTTTTGTGTAACGTTCCATTTTTATAAATCGGAATAATCATAGGTGAAAGCTGTGAAATATGAGAGTTGCAATAAGCATGAAAAAAAATTACAGCAAATTTAAAAAGTGCACTCTTATTGAGACACACTTTACAAAGTACACAGGGGGTTTGGAGTTATTATCAGTCAATTTAACTCTTTCATTATGGGACAGTAGGTACCTAGGTACCTACTCTTTCTTTAGATCTGGCCCGACGAGATTTAAGAGATGAGAAGCTTTCTCATCTCTAAAATACTTAATTATTTCATTTTAATATGTTTAATACCAACTTGTAGGTTAGCTGAAAGTCGACATCTTGACTTGAGGGACATTCCCACGAAATCACAGAAACAAAGATATTGTCGAAGCAAAAGCCGTGTTTAGGTGTACTCAATGTTGTTTCTTGAGCAAACAAAATGGTGTTTGCTGATAAGAGATTCATGATAACGCTTGCAGATATAATGAAACTATGTCTTTAGGTTATCTACTTTGTTTACATCTTGTCAATATAAACAGCCAGATAAGTTATAGAGACTTAATAATGTGGGATCAGACACCAAGTTAAGAGATGCAATCCTTTTAATTCCATCCGAGCGTTTAGAGTATTATTTGACAATCTCTGAATTTAAATCAAAATAGGAATATCCTAGAAAACATCAAATAATGTCCTTGAATTGGAATCTTCAAAATTGTTTATATGTAGGTCTTAGACTTCTAACCACTAATTATTACTAATTAATAATTTTGAAGGTTTACAAGGGCTTTGTAAAGCTTTGATCTCTTGATCGGAACGCGCACAACGTATGTGTGTGGACGGTATGCGGTATCACGGTATGCCGGACGCATACCTACTTACTTACCTCGCAGAACTGGTAGACGTTGAAGAGTAAAGGTTCACTATAGCCTACCGAGATGCAATGATCATCTACATATGACCAAAGTGCTTGGGAAGACAATCTAACGAACCCAAGCTTGACGTGGTTAAGTCATCATTTCGTTTAGGAGTTCCTATAGCCATCTTTGGTTTCTATCATTAGACCAGCTCGATGATATCATAACATTGCATTGTCACCGAATTTATATAAGTATGCCAAATTTCAGCTCTATTGATTGAGGATAACTGGTCTAAAATTGAGTTGCAATATTCCACCCGAACAAACATAGTTTTTGTGGACATAAACCTTCATTTGAGCACAATCTCATCTGATGGAAAGTGACGATGTGGCCGACGGTGTATCACAATAGTTACCTAAAATAGGCCTACTAGATCGCTTTTCGTGGCGTCTTTTGGGGGAAGTCAGCAATTGCCGGGCTGATGATAATATAATAATAATAAATAAATCAATAATAATAATAATGTTGGACAATTCACACAGCATTACCTAGCCCCAAGCAAAGCAGAGTTTGTGTTATGGGTACTAGATAACTGATATACATAATACTATATTACATATGTATACATATATATACATATATATATTTTATAATAAATAAATAAGAATCTTTACCATGATGAACTCTATGATGACTAGGGGTGTTCAGGATGTACTCCAGAGGCCCGAGGCTCTTGATGGCCTCCGTGTGGATCCAGAACATGTAGAGGTAGCTGAACTGATGGTGCATCACGAACTGGGAAGGGGGGATGGCCACCGCCAGAGGGAGATAGAAGATCTGAAGACAATGAAAAAAAATATATAAATCACAGATAAACCAAGGCATGTGCGAGCGGAACCAGAAAGGTGGGTTAGCAAAATATCACTGGCCGCTTACAAAATCCATCCATTTATTTTTTGGTGGTTAGGTTAGGCTACGAAAATGGCCAGTTTTGTTCAACTTTCTCCCCACCATTCTCTTCAAATTATTGATCTTTCTCTCTATTGTTCGAATTAATTTTACTTCATTAAGGTGGG
This sequence comes from Eupithecia insigniata, assembly GCA_947859395.1. NCBI lineage: Eukaryota > Metazoa > Arthropoda > Insecta > Lepidoptera > Geometridae > Eupithecia > Eupithecia insigniata. The sequence goes on from OX402003.1 coordinate 13,606,375, forward strand.
TACTGACCGGCGTTAAGGGGCATAATGTAACATTAGATAACGAGCGTTCGTGTAGTCTATACGGGGAAAAAAGGCGCTCACAACAAGAAAATAAAATTCCATTTCATGCCGTCTATTGTTACATGGATTGTCCTCGTTTATTGTAGGTTTTACTTCAATAAATAGTGCTAACAAACAATTATGTCTGTAACTCAAGTTCAAGCATGTGAATTTAAGTTTATTCGCTGTGGTTTGATTACAAACATGCGTAATATTAGCTTAGGCATTATTTTAAGGAATTTTATATCTCATAATAAATGATCATTTTTTGTTTTATGAGAAATAAACATCTTTAAACCGAACATGACATATCTATTTTAGCTGCAGTGTAAATATATAGAGAGTGTTCATTAAAACCTCTGTCATTAAAACCGATCTTCGATTCCGGAATATTAATGCTTTCATTAGTATTCCGGACATCATGCGTGCATTTGTATTCCCATTTGTAATTATTTCAGCTTAAAAATTTCACCGAAAACACATTGAAAGTCATCAAAAACCAAATTGACTGACATTCACGTGATAAACACGACGCGTGCCGTGGAATACGTGAATATAAAACATTGTCATTCAAAACGTGAGCGTATTGTATAAAATTTTATAAAGCAGACATTTTAATTTGAATATACTCCATAATCCTTTGAACGGAAATAGAATATGTAATTCTGTTTGATCGGTGAAGTGAGTTTTATGTTACTACGTTTGTTATCGGAAATTGTCGCATATTTACTTAAAACGTACCTGAGTGGCAATGAGTTTGAATCAAGGAATTTATATGCTAAGTTTATAAATTCCTCGGTTTGAACAATAGGTACAAAAGCAAAAAAAGAATTGTCGAAGTTGTCTCTTCTTAAAATGCAATAAATAACTCAAAACTATTTGGATCTATAGTTGTCTCACTATGAAGAAAAGTAGTTCCTCTCAGTATCCGGTATTTATGAAAGCTTTCAAAGAAAATTTTAAAGCTAAATCCAACCCCTACTTTCGCTCCACTTTCAAAAATGCAAACTCACAAATAATATTAGTTTAGATTTGTTATTAATACAGATATCACAAGTAAATCGCAAAAGAAATAAACTTGTGGAAAATCAGTCCCACAATAAGGTTATGTTTGAGCATTTTTTAGTATATGAAAATGTAGGTACGATGATTCATAATTATAATACAAGTTTATTTGCTATATTAACGTAAACAAAGTAATTTTTGATTTTTAAATCGCTTTAGTACTATTTATGTGATAAATCGTTTTATCGGGGATATCGCGCGGCGTGTCGCGCCACGCCGGCTGTGACGTCCCTCGCTCCGCTTTGGGCGCTGGACGTTCAACTGGTTATAGGACAAAGACACTGTTACAGAAGAGGCATAGTCTCTCTCAACAATTTTCTTGATTTCAAAGCCTAAAAGGATTCTATATACATATATGTGAGATTAGCTGCTGCCCGCGCCTTCATCCGCTTTTTATCGGGATAAAAAATAGCCTATTTGTTATTCCAGGTCCCAAACTAAACCCATACCAAATTTCAGCATAATCGGTTCAGTAGTTATTGCGTGAAAGAGTAACAAATATCCATACACCCATACATCCATCCATACAAATTTTGACACTTATAATATTAGTAGGATTTTAAGCAATTAACTTTAGTGCAATGACGCTCATAAACGCACGTATACGAATAGGAAAATGGAATATTTATTTGTCGCTCGTGACGGCGTAACAGGCTTAGCCTAGTGCGGGATACATAGGAAATCATTGCTCTCACATGCACAATACCATACAAATATAACAACTTTTGGTAGGAGCATTAACTCTATGTTTGTTCATCATCGTGATCATATCAGCCCATAAACTGCTGGACCTCGCCCATACGACGCCACAAATAGCGGTCCTGAGCCGCCTCGATCAACCGACTCCCTGTGACCGCTACGATGTCGTCGGTCCATCGAGTGAATGGTCTCCCAACACTCCGTTCGCGCCGCTAGAAAACCTTTACTTCCCAGCGGTTATCAGATCTGCGAGCTATTATGACCTGCCCACTGCTGCTTCAGCTTACTAATTTCTGAGAGCTATGTCGTCGACTTTGATTCTTCTACGGAAATCCGTATTCAGGATTCTGTCCGGTTCTGTCTGTTTGTTATCCTAATATTGTGTCTACTATAATTTTAAGCCTTATTTATATATTGTTATATAGGTAGGTAGTTACAAAGGTAGTTCGTTTTAGTTAAGACATGTGACTTACGAATCCGCACCACCCTTGCAACGCCGACTGCCGGATTCCAACGCCCATGTTGAAGTCTTCTGATGTGTGGTGCACTTGGTGCTGGGCCCATAGGATATGCACCTCTGTAACAATAAAAAACATAAGTTGTTTTTTACGAAAACACATTTTACACAATGTTTATAACACTCATAAATGCGAAAAGGGTTTAAAAAATCATTGAGCTATATTATAGTGTTCAATATTAAAAATGCGTTCAACGCGGAAAAAGTTTCCGCTCAGATAAACAACGATGAACTCTAAACGTGATTTTTAATAAAAATAACTTTCTTGTTTTGATTACAGGTACATGTAACAATGGGTTTGCCTGGAACCTTTATTGTTCCAATTTGTTTGCATTCATTCTTTGTGTAACCCGTTCAGGATAACAAAGCTTTTTGTTAGATTTTCTTTAGAATTAACGGAAATTTCATGAAACGTCTGATTTAATTTTCTCTTCGATTTCTTCGGCTATCATCAACTTGTTTTCTTGACCCACTGCTGGGTTTAGTTCTCTTTTTGTTTATGTTATTAGCCTCGGTTCTGTTATAGTTTGAACCAGCTAGTCAATTCGGATGTGTTCGTTAGTGTATGACTCATAAATACTCATAACTCTTACGCCACTCTCTAGCACTATTTTCAAAACAAAACAAAATGATAGCCGACGGAGCGGCTAGAATTATGGACTCTACTAGCCCTATACTACTAAACTAATTGCTTCAATGGTATCGTCTAAGAATGACACATTCTGGCATTCAAATGAAAGAAATTACTAGAGAGGACAAATATCAATAGTGTTAAGTTTGTAACCATTCTATCGATTTCTCTATTTGATGACTACATTATTGTATTGCACACACTACAATTTGGGATAAATTGCGTTCATGTTGCGATAAATTGCGCCTAATTAAATTCTCGATCTCGACTTCCGTTACTGCAACTGCACACAACTGAATAACTGGTTGACCAGATGACTTTGCAAAGGAAAAAGTCATTAAAAAGAACCTTTACAAAAAATATGTTGAGCAGATGTGGACTGCCCGGACCTTCTATTGGTCAAATTAGACAACAAAGAAAAGAAGGTGTGATCTGTAACCCAAAACCAACGCAAGGCAAAATAATTTCAAACTGGTGAGGCAGATCTTACGGCGATAGTACATAGGAAGTAGGTACCGCACGCACTTTCTAGAGTTTTTTTTTTCTTTTTCTAAGGATTTAATGAAGATTCTGTGACGGTACCATGCATGACTATGACAAGACTAAGACAACACTATATCAAAAATGGCGATCAACACTTGAAGATATTAAATAAATAATGTTGGACAATGCACACAACATCGTCTCACCCCAAGCTAAGCAGAGCTTGTGTTATGAGTACTAGATGACTGATATACTTAATACAATATAATTACATAGATATAATTGTTTATTAAACATAGAAAATACCTAGAACGCCCGAAACAAATATTTGCAGATCGTATTAACATTTGTCCTAAGGCGGGAATCGAACCCGCAACCTTCTGCGTCGCAGGCGGACCTTCGCCCATTGCGCCACATCGGTCGTCTTAATTGTCATAGTAAAGCGATTCGTGAGCAGAATTGGGCCACAGAGGTTCATTTTTAGAACATTCTCTTACCATGGCAAGCCCTATGCATCCAATAGTAGCAGAAATCTACGCCCAAGGCAGCAGCGTACCAGGTGACCGTGTTGTCCCAGGGCAGGTCTATCAGCCGGTAGTGCGTGTACACCCAGGTGTATAGGTAGGATTCTGCTCCACGCCATACTAACCTGGAATATAGTGATAATAATAAATAATGCTGGAAAATTCACACATCATTCAAAGGTTGCCTGGCAGAAATCGCTGTCAGCGATAAGGCTGCTTTTTGTATAATTTTTAGTAGGTACAATAAATTGTTCATTTATTGACCCAAACTAAGCAAAACTTGTGGCAGGGGTACTTACTTAAAACCACTCCCCTTTTTTATGGCAACAATTTAGATTCGTGGCGTTGGACGTGTACGGGCTGATGATGATGATGTGTGTGTACGTACCTACCGGCCATAGCTATGGAGAAAAACATTATAGAAGTAAAAGGAGGATAATCGCATTATTTCTATTCAAATCGAGCTAATTTGCATATCCTGAGAATACAGCGCGGAATACAGTCATTCAAACAAATGTAAATGAGATCTTTTATCTGTAGCTTAACGATTGTAGGTATACCTTTTGAATGGCTGAATTAAGTGCTATTTACACGATAGGTAACCTACACGAATTATGCTGAGAATTTTTGTACCATACCGAACCGTAAAATTAGGTGTTGATTAGGTAAATAAGGTAATAGATCTCGTTAGCAAGCTAGGTATTAAATTTCGTTCAAAATTTAACCCTTTCAAATTTTTCTTAGGTATCTAAAGACCGTGAGTCATTTATTTTCAAGTAAGAGTGATAATTATTTGTGATTGTTTTGAAAAAACTAAAAACCGACTTCAAATTTAATATTAACGTTGTTTGTTCAGTTTTCCAGGAGAAATACTAATCCCTTGGGAATCACATTTTTATGGGCTGGTCTCGGGATCATTGTCTAATTTTACAAGCGAATCATCAAAACCAGTCCGTTTGACGGATTCTAATAATATTGAAGTCAAGATGTTTGGCTGGAGACATCGCAAAAACTACGGAATGGATCGGGCTGAAATTCTGCACACAAATGTCTGGAATAACATATAGGCTACTTTTTATTCCAAAAACATGTGCGAAGTCACGTGCAGAAGTTAGTACATAATCAAAGTAAAAAAAAATATACAGCTAAACATAGACCCGCCTCCTTTTTTTATCAGTTAAATAACTAAGCTATAATTTTACGGTTTAACAGATTTTTATAACATAACTAAAAGACAGATAACTCTTTTAATACCACACAAACACAAAATACATACAGAGGAAAAGCTGACAATAATGAAGTACAAAGGGCGACCTTATCGCTTATGGAGTTAGTGATAAAAACACGCAAGTAGAAACTGGCAACCAAACATGTCAGAATAATGTCATCTGTGCCTACACTACTGAATAAAATATTTATAGAACTTACGTTAATTTCCATAAATATTTTATTATGTGATCTTGCAAAGAACTCGGAACGCTCTTTCGTCGAGCGAAATATTCATTTGAACCGTAGCGGTCAACAGTCCGCTTCCATTACCATTTCTTCCTTTCAACTGTAGTAGTAAAACGTGATTAGATGTCATGACGTACGATATGTGTATACAGGCTTTCTTACAAATTAGGCTTCTCTGTTTAGTATACTTACGTACCTACCACCATAGGTTGGTGGTAGGTACGTAAGTAGTTTGGGAAACGTACTTACGTACCTACCACCAACCTATGGTGCTACATAAATAGTGTAATACGCCATTAGTAAGGCATTTACCCTGTAAATGGTCCAATTCGTTGCCGCGTTTTTATGTTCACAACGTGATTTGTAACGGGAGGAAAAATCTAATTTATCCGGGACATTAGGAAAGGACCTCTAATTGAAATTCGATTAGCCAGGGCTTTCCGTCATTGATCTGTAACCGTGTAAGGGAAGATGTGGTCGCAAACTGGATCAAGATTTCAAATAAATATCAGCTCCGGCTCATGTGATTTCTCCAGTAGATTAATTTTAAAATATCAAGTAACAAATCCTTTTCCGATAAGATTCAATCCAACTTGGTGCAGTAAGCAGTGAATGTAGAAATTAGGTTTCTGTACATAATATAATCAATAATGTACTGTTCGTTAGTCTTGCTTGAACTTAAAAACGGTTTGACCGATTTGTTGTTTTTGGTTTGTTAGCTTGAATACAGGAGTGGCCTTAAAATATAAAAATGACGAAATTGTTTTGTTATATAAAGTAATCTTTATTAACAAAGAAAATAACAATCAAATAATATAAACAAATAAAACTAGTATTTACAATTGAATCAATTGAGCTAACTGCAGACTGTTGCAAACAATCTACAGGTAGCATAACTGGTCCATATCAATACCAGTCGGAAGCGTCCCCAAGACGCTGACTGCATTGCCTTGCTGTATGGCAACGCTAATGCGCTGCGCCAGATACTCACGAGCTCACGGGTCACGCCACACGTCACTTCGACGAGCCGCTCAGTTAAATAAAGTTCACTATTCTATTTACTCCTAAACCTACCTAACACACCTATTTCCTTCAAAAACGACTCCAAAACGTAGTCTGATAAAGTATAGTAGGTAACAGAACGACATGTGAATTCGTATAAGTACACGGAGTTCATTCCTACGATAGGTCTAGTCTAGACTATTGTTCTAGTTGATATTAGACTATCTGGCTTAATGTTAACGAGTCTATTTGCATAGGCCTCGTGAATATGAGGCTCTCGTCCCGTTTTATACGACCCTGTTCTACAAGGTCTTGTTAGAAACAGTCTGTTAGAAACAGACTGAGTTCACGCCACGCAACGTACGCTTTATGAGATCTGGATGGACGCTTGAGTTTGTATGAAAACATACTGGTACAGTATAGTTACACAAAATCCTAAACTTCACTCTGTTGCAGCGTTTTTTTATCTCAACTATTGTATATTATATCTGAAAATAGACACCAAGCAATAGAGTTTTTTTTGTGTCGTGGTTTGTTTACAAACATTTCATATCGAGGTTAGCTAGTGTATAGATAGACACTTTATCACACGCCACGCGATCTAACGTTTTCTACATTTCGTAGCGTATGTACGTCGCATCGGCTCAGTCTGTTTATAGTCAAAAAACACGTTAGAAATGGATTTCCATACACTTTTCTTTCTCGCTAAGCCCGTGAGAAATGAAATTTCGTTCTGTACTTGTTCTCTACGGTAGAGTAGACAATAATGACATCGCATTGTCATACATGGCGTATATTTTTGAAGATGGAGGAATGAATTTCGAATAATTTACGCATTCGATGACAAAGTGACGTAATTTTTCTCTATTCTACCCTAGACAACAGTCCCCGTGCTTGCCCTGCAGAAATGAAGAACTTTCTAGGTATTTGGAAAAGGAGTATGTCACTTTCCGAGTAGGGGATAAATGTTATTTTATCTTACCTGCCACACTCCTGCAGCAGTCCGTGGGAGACGCTGGTGATGCCGTCGTTCAGTCTGATCCCCGGCTTGCCCTCCAGTCGCAGCACGATGTGTTCTAGCACCATGAATATGAAGAAGTATGGCCACGACTGCGGAAAGAAAAACTATGTTCACTCCACAGAAATATATCTCGTAAGCCGTGTGCCGGTTAGAATTTGCATCAACTTTTTCTACTACTTGTGTGGACAAAGTTTTAGAAAAAAAAATTAAGAGAAGAGAAAATCAATAACACTTTAATTCATATTTGATAAAAAAAATTATATATATAGCTATTTATAGTATAAAATTTGACCTGTCTAAGTGCTTATTTTTTAAGCCTAAAAAAATAAAGATTTTTAAATCTGGAATCTGTCGTAAGAGGCAACTCAGGGAAATCCCGTGGGGTGCAGCAGTCCCACAGAAAAGATCCAAACTAAACTGTGATCCACCACCTGCACCCGCATGCCCAGCTTAGGTATTCTGGCATAACCAGATTAACCAGGAGGTTATGCCATACTTCCTGAGCTCTAAGAGCGAAGGTGTTAATCAGGGATGCCTACGCCCAGTAGTGGACAGGTAAAGGATGAGACTGTATCGCAATAGAGTTCGTGAAATATCTTGAGCGTTCTAAAAACTGCTCTAGAGGCGTCCCGCCAGCTTTAATGTACTTTTAACAGACTTCGAAAAAAGGAGTAGGTTCTATTTTATAATCGGTTGTATGTGAGTTTTTTACGACTTCGAAAAGCATAGATTTCTCCGTCAATTATGGAACGATTTTCAAAACATTTCCCATTAGAGAAAGATCCCGACGCGGTCCCATAGAAATATTATCCCAAGGGATTATTATTTTTGATTAATCAAATTACACTTATTAATATTTGTTTTATACCTAGTTGGTATTAATTTATACTAAGCTCACTATTCAATATCATCTGAAAGGACTATAGAGGATCCAGGATATCTCTAATCTTCTTCCACTTGTGGACAAAAAATTTAAGTGAAGAGAATATCAATAACACCTTATTTCTTGTTTATAGTATAAAATTTTACTTGTCTAAGTGCTTATTTTGTAAGCCGTAAGAAATAAAGTTATTGATTCTGATTCTGATATGATCGAATTAATAACAATTTTAAATATATACATATGTAGGTATACACATATTGCGATTTCTCATCTTAAATCTCATTACATGTCAATAGATGGAAAGGACTCCAATACGACAGTTGTTTTGAATGTTTTTTAGCGTGGAAGTATAGCATGTATTAAAATATGCTAATTTACTTGTAGAATCAAGAAAATCCAATTAAAATCCATTAATCAGCTTCAACAAACAAATATCATTGCTGAATTTGGTTTTGGCAAGCATATGTACATAATATCAAAGTATATGAGATCTAAACCCCACAGTGTTGCAATATGTAACCACAGACATGCGATAGTGCAGTGAATGGTGTAATTCGATACGTATACCAACACTGCTAATGGCAACAGCAAAGCCTAGTTATTGATTTTACTTGCATGGTAATAACTACAAACAAAACTAGCCTTAGCCCGCAGCTTTGCGCGTGTATTTTCGATATAATAATAAGGCTATTATTTAAGTTGGCTGTATTCTAACAGTACGCCAAAATTCTTCTTGATCTGTTCAGTATTTTTGGAGATATTAGTTAACAAAATAAAATTAGTATTCACAAACTTTTGGCCTTATAATACTTATTGGAAGGAAGTAAAGCAATTTCACTGATGGAACAAAACATTTTACGGTGGCACGTCAAGCGCGAAAAAAAAGAAATTTTATTTGGATTTTTTTAACATTACATTTTCCATACTACCACGCTTCAAATCAAGACATCAACTGTTCTTTTGGAGTCTTTTCACGTCCATTGAAATGTAATGAGATTTAAGATGAGAAATCCGTGAGAAATGTGTATACTTACCAAGGTAATTATTTATATTTAAAACTGTTATTGTCTGTATGTTATAGAAGAGGTCTTGAAATTGTGTACTATTTTATCAGATTTTTCTTGTAAGTACAATAGTTAACAATAAACATTTCTGATTCTAAGTCCTTATTATTAACACTGGAGTGCACGCGCGGGTTCCATATGTAACCCAGCGTGTAATAGTGTCGTATATTTTCGTATTTTTTGTATTATTTGTTTGTATTTACACATTTTTCATGTAGTCTTATTATGTTATGTTCACTATTTTAGATGGCGGGTAACTCGAACCGAGCGATTTGTTACCATTACACTAATCATTGGTTTAGTTTGATACTGAGAAACCAAATTTTTGCCGATTAGTATGTTCATAAATGAAAATAAGCCATGTAGAACTCTAACATTCCAAAAATAGTTGATTTTTAAGAACGTTTATGCTTCTAATCATAATTAAAGAGCTAAATTTTGTTGAATTTCTATGCCATAATAATAGATATAAATATGTTTTGTAATTCTATACTGTTTTTTACTCAATTGATGTATAAAACTGGGAATTAATTGACCCATAAATGGTGTACACCTGTAACCCGCGCGTGCGCTCAAGGAGTATTTACGGGCGCGTGCACTCTAGTGTTAAAATCAATATAACATTGTTAGACTTCAGAATAAAAAACAGCAAATGGCACGAGGATCAAACAAATAACATTTAAACAACACATATAACACTGTCGAAAATATATATGATGAAGAAATACTATTCAACGTGTGTAGAGCTACATATAATATAATACTGTACTAGGTAGAGCTAAACTAAAATTACTAAAATTAAAAACTAAAATTAACATACAAATCATATGTTGTAGCGCCCCAACGGGGGTCATGTCATGATCTCAGTATTCATATTTAAGAACATCTTATATATAAAATTTCCATGTCACATTGTTAGTTACCGTACTCCTCCGAAACGGCTTTACCGATTTTTACCAAATGTTATATGCGTATTCAGTAGGTCTAAGAATCGGCTACTCTCTATTTTCCATACCCCTAAGTGATAAGGGTTGAAGGCAAAACAACGTTTGGCGGGTCAGCTAGTAATATTGTAACACATGAAGCAACAGTATAAATAAATGAATGAATAAAAACAGTGGCCTACTCGGAGAACGAAAATCGAAATTCCTGATTCGTTTTCAAGCAAACGGTAATCGTTATAAGCGAGAAAAAGAGTTGGATTTGCACGAAAACGAATCAGAAACATCGAGTTTCCGTTTCCTAGTAGGCCAGTAGGTAGCAGATTCAGTCACGTGATCAAATAAATCGTGCGTGGAAACGATCCCATGACCTTTAGATTGAGCGTCAACGATCCTTATATTGGTCAAGCTGTTTGTATAGTGAAAGGATTCAATAAATACCTACTACAGTATACACGGTCGTTTAAATCCACGACACTCCGGCAAATAAACTTTATTGGCAAAAAAAAACCTACGATTATAAAATGAAAATTCATTTTGAGTCATGTTTGATTGCAGATTATACAATAATTTGCGGATATTTTAGGTCCAGACCTAACTATTTTTCTTTACAGATGTTTTCTACGAAAAATTTCAATTTTGCATTGAATAGATTTTACTAGAGTGCATTGGATAGATTTTACTTTGGTAAGGAGATAGAAGGCCCTTTATTTTTAGCGCATGCGCAAGAACCCTCCTTCTTGTCATGTTTTTTCTAAGTAATATCTTATAAATAAAAAAATCTGGTCCAAAAAGATTTTTTTTATCGAATTTGATGTAGCGACTGACCATCATCTCGGTTAAGAAAATGAAGATGTGACCTAATATGGAGCACGATTTCCCAGAAGGAACTTATTCACTTGGAATTTAATGACTGGTGATTATTTTGCTTTACCGGGAAAACAGATTCAAGAACTTCGTTCCTCTCTTTGCCTCTTTGCTCATCTAGTTCCGACTCTGCTGGCATATTCACTTTTTTTTTCATTATAATCGCTGGCTCTCAGATATCAAGTACATGGATCAGAATGACCGTGTATGCTTAAGGACAAAAAGAACAATTATCATTTCTCGTTTTAAAAACACGTGCGTAAACACGTTACCAACTATATCTATGTACCTAATTTTATACTTGATTGACAAATACCAGTATTTTATAACCTTGAAACAACATTCTGTATCGTATAGAGAAATTGCGACATTTGATATTGACTCGAAATGTTTTGCAATGGAGTTCTTGTATTGACAAAAACATGATTGACTTGATAAAGGAATGTTTGATCAAAATATTATGACTTATTATGATATGAATATGGCAACATTCATCATTATCATCAGCCCATACACGTCCACTACTGGACATAGGCCTCTCCCACACGACGCCACAAATAGCAGTCCTGAGCCGCCTCCAGAAGAGAGTTTATTTAAATCCACAGAAACTACCCTTTGTTTTGAAACATACGAGTATGTTATAAATTCAAGACTGATATTTTCTTTTTCAAACTGATAACAAACACATCATCTATCATGTTCAAACGCTGAAGAATAACACACTTCAGTTTTGTTTTCATAGAGATGAGCTTGTGTTATGAAAACTAGATAACTTATTATAAACAATTTACATAGATAACTGTTTTTAATTGCCCAAAGAAAACATCCAAAACAACCGAAAAAAACATTTGCAGATCGTAAAAATATTCGTTGATATTTGAGGCGGGAATCGAATCCGCAACCTCCTGTCACAAAGGCGGACATTGGCCACTGAGGTCGTCATAACATCAATTACATTTATCCTGCTCCTGTGACTACGTGTTCGGCAGATACCCTCGATCCGTTTCTTTCATATCACCCACGAACAAAGGTGTCGTTCGACTCACCACCATTTCCGCGGTCCACCGCGTCACTAGACTAACGAAACCGTTTTCTATAAACGGTCAACTAGTTAGAAAATCAGTTGACTTTTAACTGGTTTTAAAAGCAGTTGGCTTTAACTTGTTTAATAGCAGTTTACGATTAACTGGTTCGTTTCGTAAAAACGTAAACTGTATTAGAAGGAACTATTTAACGCAAAGTTCCTTCTAATACAGTTTACGTTGTAAAACCAGTTAACGTTTAACTGTTAGGGTCGTTGAATGAATTAACCAGTTGAAAGAATCAACTAGTTTTGCGGAAAAAAGAAAATAGTCGTTAACCGAAGTAGATAAACAGAAAAAATAATAATATGGTGTGTTTTAAAAAACGATAGCCGACTTCAAGCCGTGGGGCCGCGGCGTACGAATATCGACCCCTATAACTCAACCCGTGGATGTCGTAAAAGCCGACTAAGGGAACCTACAAGAGGAAGGGCAGCAGCTTCCTTCTGAGTTTTAAACACCAACACTGCGATCACCAACCGCCTGCCAAGCGTGGTGATTATGGCAAATCCCCCCTACATGGGAGACCATCCACTCGATGGACCGATGACATCGTGGCGGTCGCAGGGAGTCGATGGATGGAGGCGGCCCTGGACCGCTATTTGTGGTGTCGTACGGGGGAGGCCTATGTCCAGCAGTGGACGTGTATGGGCTGATGATGATAGCCGACTTCAAATTCCCTTACTCTCACACTTATTTTAAGTTTTGCTGGATAAATACTTATCCCTGGGAATACAAAAATTGTATGGGACCCTTTGGGGATCGTTTCCTATACAATAGTGAAAGAATTTTCATATTGTATAGAACATAATTGGCGAAGATATCGCGTAACACACATCCAAAAAAAACATATAGACGAATTGATAACCTCCTTCTTTTGAAGTCGGTTAAAAACGGATCGTTGATTCAACGCTCACTACATCGCGACACCTTTGTTGCAAAAAATATTCATCTAGCCACCGCTGTCTGACCGGGAATCAAAGGCCTCTCCATTACCCCCATTTAATCATAGGTCAGTATCAGGTACACTATCAGTGCTAGGCGTAAGCTACCCTCATCATCATCAGCCCATATACGTCCACGGTTGAACATAGGCCTCCAAACGACGCCACGAATAGCGGTCCTGAGCCGCCTCCATCCAACGACTCTATGACGGTAACTTTTGTCCTAAATGATGAATTTAGTAAGACTTACCTGTTTAAAGAAGTTAGGTACATCCTCCTTCTTCTCCCACATGGTATCCTGAGGGGAGTGGAGGTAGAACATCCTCCCTACTCCCTTCAGGTGGTCGCCAAGCAGCTCTGAGAAGCCGTCGGCGGTGCCGTTTAATAGGTCCGTTGCCATACTGAGGTAGATTTGGTTCTGGAAGAACAAAAGAGACTTACTTAAAATAAATTTTGATGCTTTGCTTAACTACATGAAAATAAGGTATTAATCTTCAGGGGCGTTTATAAAATTCAGTTTTTAAATTCTAGTTTTCCTTCTTAAGAGGGCTTTTCAGGGGTAAAACTGAAATAAGCCTATTTGATCGTGTACTAAAACAAATTGCTCGTTATGTAAATAAAAAATCCGTTATAGCACTTAATAAATAGTTTTTTGTAAAGTAGCAGTTTTAGACTTGTGGCGACTTTATTCACGAAATCATACGTGAATAAACACAATCCGACTAGGAAAAAAAGCAGCCGATGAAAAATGCGTTTGAGGCACCCTGCTATCAAACCATGTAGTTTTTTGAATGTTTCAAAAGATAAGTTAGGAATTGTAACGTTATATGTTGCGGAAAGTATCGTATTCCTAGGTTTCTATGTGTTCAAGTCACATTGTAACGCACTTTCTCCTAGCTGTTATACCACAGCATGACGTCTTATGTTACGGTTTCTTTTTTTGAAATTATTATACTACATTGGTTGGTTGTGAGGTTAGCTCAAACAGGTCTCATCTGAAAACCAGCGGTACCTTGCGAGGTAGCATAAAGCTGAGGTGGAACCTTTTGGCCTGCATCGCTACAGCGCAGAGCACACAGTCGGTAGCCGACCTATCCACTATCCAGCTTGTCTACCTGCTGCTTACGTAGCTTATTGGTATTTAGTATATAAGTTAGGTAGGTATTTATTACCTTATATTTTGCTTCTTTTTGTTCTGTGCTTGTGTTTCTGTAATGTCTCTTTAACTTTATATGTTTATGTATCTTTTGTCTTATTAACACCTATTATTAGCATAGAATAACTCAGTAAATGTATTAGTGGCATTTTGATGACGGAAATTATTTTTATAGATAGATTGATAGATAGAAAATGATTTATTGCACACTTAACAAAACAGTTTACAAACAATTTGATACAAAAAAGAAATATGACAATTGGCGGTCCTATCGCTCACGAGCGATCTCTACCAAACAACCTTGATTTTACCCTTAGATTTTAATGTTTGAAATGAAAACATTTGAAATATCGTAAAGCTATTGCGTATTTATTACTGAGCTTTTAAACTTTAACACTTAAAAGAGAATTTAGGATTTTTTTGGTGTGAGTTGTTCATAAACATTGTTTTATGTTTAATTTGGGAGTATAGGTAGGTCGAGTAGAATCGGTATCAATAAAAAAGCTCGGGATCATATATCATAAAAATTAGAACTACAAAAACAATGAAATATTTTAAATTTAATGAAGTGATAGATCGTTCATATTTACTAGCAACATCTAGCCTCCTTACGTAAAACATCGTTGCTGGAATAAAACAACACGCACATAACCGTAAAGATAAAATTAAACAAACGTTCGGAAGGCCTTGTTCTTTATAAATATAGACAGTGTTTATTATTATCTAGAAAAAAATAAATGCAAATATTCTACAGAAACACTCTGTTTCGCTGTTAAAAATACCTTTCACACAGCACTTTCAGAGCCAAAATTGCAATGACAAACTGAGAAACATTTTAAGTTCTGAATAATTTCCCATAGAGAATTATAAATGAACTGTTTTCAGAAATATAAGACTTTCAGTATGATGCTAATTCCTTTATTTTATCAGTCCATCTCGTCCTGCAGAAGTCTTAAGGTCATAAACCTAGCTATCTTATCTAAACAGATGTGGTATGCTAAGCATTACCTACTGCGTGCATGCTGTCATGCATGATTGATCGTTTTGTGATTGATAGTATGCATATTAGATGTTCTCATGAAAATCTAATAATATCTTGTGGACCGGGTTTTGTCATCTTTAAGTACACTAAGCTAATACATGGAAAAATCTAATATTCTAGTAGATTTTTCCATGAAAATGTATTGACAATAGTATAAAGCTTAAACAATACCAAAGTGACTCCGTCTGTTTTACTTTCTATTCCGGAAAACGCAGGCAAGCAAACGTCATGACTTAACCTTCCCATATCATTTTGCGCATTTATTACCTTTCTATCAGCTTGACTGAAAACCAAATTATTTTGTCCTAATGGTTTACCGATTCGATTTTTGACAATCTATTCTGTTATTGATGAAGTTATTTTTACTCAACATTTTTTATTATTTGAGATATTCAGACACCATAATAATTTTATTTATAACTAGCTGCTGCCCGCGCCTTCGTCCGCGTTTCATTGGCATAACAAATAGCCTATATTTTATTTCATGTCCTAAACTATACCCATACCAAATTTCAGCCTAATCAGTTCAGTAGTTTT
Source organism: Eupithecia insigniata (assembly GCA_947859395.1). NCBI lineage: Eukaryota > Metazoa > Arthropoda > Insecta > Lepidoptera > Geometridae > Eupithecia > Eupithecia insigniata. The sequence continues at coordinate 13,622,327 of OX402003.1, forward strand.
TGCGTGAAAGAGTAACAAATATTCATACATCCATCCATACAAACTTTCACCATTATAATATTAGTAGGATATATTTTTATAATAGATTTCAATTGTTTATTGTTTTATTTCAACAATTCGTGGCGTCGTTTGGGGGAAGCCTATGTTCAGCAGTGGAAATATATGGGCTGATCATGATTCTCTTAAAAATAGACTAGACTAATATTTTATACTCCCTACCAAGGACTGCCTGTTTTTCAACTGAAAGTATAATTTATTTTACTTTTCAGTTGACAAGTTTATTTTATTGTATCCTTGAATCAAACTTTTTGTTTATTCTAGTTTTATGTATTTATTTATAATACTAATTCTAAAACTAATAAAGAGCATCCTTCAACTTCAACTTCTTTTATGGCGGCCGCTTGCTTTACGAAAGAGCAAGCTAAAAGGAGCAATATTTATCACGTGTCAAGACTCCAATAAGGTTACACCGCAATGTCATATTAAACAATAATAATTATACAATTTGCAGACACTACATTGTGTTTAGATAAGTTCAATAGTGTATCTGAATCATAAAGCGATATCTGACTTTGAATGGGACTCATTTTGAATATTAATATTAATTAGTAATAAGACAGAATCTGATATTCTAGGCTTCTAGAATTTTGAAATTACTATATAGTATAAAACAAAGTTGCTTCCCGCTGTCTGTCTGTCCCTATGTATGCTTAGATCTTTAAAACTACGCAACGGATTATGATGCGGTTTTTTAAATAGATAGAGTGATTCAAGAGGAAGGTTTATATGTATAATTTAGTATCAGTATTGCACCCGTGCGAAGTCGAGGCGGGTCGCTAGTATAGAAATAATAGTCTATTACGAAAGCTTATGTGTTTATAACACATTCACTGCCCAGCTTTGGCGGTGCGACCCGCGCAGGGACTTGCCAAACCGCCACGTGCTGGCAAAAAGTGGAATTCACGCGCTAAGATTTATTTTATTCTAAAAGATTCCAACCTACTTAACGCCGACTAAAACCTCCCAAAAAGATATTTTTAGGGGGTTAGCGACGTTAACCCCGCGGCTTTTAGAGCTTAGAAACTACAAAAAACGGAAGAATACTGAGATTCTTCCGTTTCTGAGCTCTCAAGTGATTTGGATAGCAAATAATTAGTTTAGCGACCATTATAGCCCATGCTAAAATTACAGTTTTAGTACTCTAAGCATAATAAAATCATAGATATGTTATTGTTGAAAGGTACAAGGCTGACTTCCTCTATATAACTCAGTTTTCCTTCACTACCGTGAAATAATTATTTCTAAAAACATATATAAAACTAGCTGCTGCCCGCACCTTCGCCCGCGTTTTATCGGGAAAAAAATAGCCTATATGTTATTCCAGGTCCCAAACTATACCCATACCCAAATTTCAGCCTAATCGGTTCAGTAGTTTTTGTGTAAACGACTAACAAATATCCATACATCCATCCATACAAACTTTTACATTTATAATATTAGTAGGATAGGATGTAGAAACGTTTTAATCGAACGCTCAGTATGCCATGGCGCATTTGCTTCCGGAATTTACTTTAATACCCACTTTGTCTATGTATAATTTGTTCCGGGTGTTCTGGGTATTACATGAAAAAATATGTATATATCTTTGTATATAATGTATTGTATTATGCATATTAGTAGTATCATCTAGTAGTGGCCATAATACAAGCTCTGCTTTGCTCGGGGCCAAATGATGCGGCGTGGAGTTTCCAGCACTATTTATTATTATTTATTTATAATTAAGGAGAACCAAGACGCTATTTATGTTAACATCAGTAAGGGGGTATGAAACCGCCAAAACTCTTAGATAACAGCTTCTTAGATCATTTACTTAACCTCTCACCTTTCAAGATAAGATTGTAATAATATTCGTAGGAAAAAATATATGTGGTGAAATAACTTGGTATTTCACCATATTTAAACATTAGTTTTAATAACTAGGTAGGTGGTCGTATATTTTTTTATTGTTTTGGGTTATGAACGTACGACCTTTTGTTATTTTACCTTTACACAGAAAATATCCAGAAATAATACTCAGATAACCTGGAACAAATATTTATATATAGTACAAACATTTGTCCCAAGGCGGGAATCGATACCCGCAACCTCCTGCGTCGCAGGCAGACCTTTACCCGCCGACCTAGATAGGTAGTCAATTATGCGAGAAAGTATAGCGCCTATGCCTACATGAAAAAAAGAAAAAAAAAAGCCTACATATTATTTCGGGTCGCAAACTATACCCATCCAAATTTCAGCTCAATCAGTTCATTAGTATTTGCGTGAAAGAGAAACAACATCCATACTCACAAACTTTGACATTAATAATGTTAGTAGGATAATGACAAAGTTTATGCCGTTGTTGTGAAGATGTCTGGCCGAAGACAACGCCAAAACTACTGAATGGATCGGGCTGAAATTTTGCATACATAAATCTGGACTTGGAATGAAAAACATATATTCTACTTTTTATAAAAAACACGAGCAAAGCCGCAGGCCTAAGCTAGTCATAAATATGCCTTACATTGTGAGATAGGTTGCACTGGCATCGCACATGCAAATAATTTGCTCTGAGGTCAATATAAATAAATAAACAGATAATAAATAAAACAAGAATATTTAATCATCATCAGCCCATACACGTCCACTGCTGGACATAGGCCTCCCCCGTACGACGCCACAAATAGCGGTCCTGAGCCGCCTCCATCCATCGAATCCCTGCGACCGCATATTTAATATCTTTGTTGAATTAATTAGAATTATGCGATGCGCGTGGTGCTTGACGGAAATCTTGATGGTTCCTAAAAAAAACATCAAAGGTGACGGTGAGGTGTGGTTCCTATCTGGAAAATGTTAATATGATCATAGAAACTCTATTACCTAAACCAATTCAGATTTCGCCAAAACTAAACGAAACTGATTTGACATTACAACATTTTTTACCATCCATTTCATAAGCACAATATAATTATTTTTTGCTCCCCTTGGAGTCGAGATCCTAGGTCCATGGGGTACCGAGACTCTCCGGGTTTTCAAAAATTATCTGAGCACCTGGTCGAAGCGACGCGTGACCCGAGAGCTGGTGAGTATCTGGCGCAGCGCATTAGCATTGCCATACAGCGAGGCAATGCAGCCAGTCTTGGGGACGCTTCCGACTGGTATTGATATGGACTAGTTGAGCTATCTGTAGATTGTTTGCAACAGTCTGCAGTTAGTTCAAATGTTCAATTGTAAATACTAGTTTAATTGGTTTATATTATTTGATAGTTATTTTTTTTATGAAAGTCTTTTTAGAAATTGGTTATAAGCTTTCTCTTAACATGGCGATTATATGAATTAGGACGCACATTATTATTTTACCAAGAAAACGTTTGCATAGCAAAAATAGTTTGACTTTTTTTAACCTTCAAGTTTATTGCTCTGTCACATCTAGCATTGGTAGACGAAGGGCCGGCCGGTTGCATAAAGCAAGAAGCATTTTTAATGTATTTAGCTGGAAATATAATTAGTAAGTTGGCAAACCTTACCAACGTTAGATTAAAATAGTGCATAATATAATAATCGGTTAAATAAATCTAACATAAACAAGGAATTTCAAGGAAAATCACAAGGAACTCTTTTTAGGGTTAAGCCTTTGCCATGTATTTTCTTTTAAAATATATTACTCGTAAATCTCAGATCAATCTGATTTATAACTCTATAATTAGTACTCTATAAGAACTCTATAAGAGTACCTACTTACATTTGTCGACTTCGAATTCGAATATGATAAGCCTATTTTTGACAAAAACAATATAGTATTCATTCCACGTAACGCCATTCAATTTAAATGCTTTGACAGGTCGCCAAAAACTGAATAAGTCTTTGCCAATTACGTCCCAAAATAATCTGAGTACCTACCTAACTACGCACAGTGAACTGTAGATTATAAATAAACAAATAATCTAAAATACTGGACAATCCACACAACATCATCGTGCGGCCCGCGGGATCTCCTTTTCCGAACGCTAGTTAGCCGCGTTCCGGCCGCAAGCGGACCGCGGCTTCGTCTCGGCTGGCTGTTTTATGATTTTTCACCCCTCAATTTGTGAAAACTTGCCGAACCCGTAAAAAGTTTCGATTTTCTTTTGCCACGACATAACTTTTTTGTTTTTGCAATCGACGAATACCTATAGGTTAAGGGTACCTACATCCCGTTGACCTAGAGTCATGAGATTTGGCAGGAAATAGGTCTTATAATTACGGAACCCTGGGTGCGCGAGTTCAACTCGCACTCGACGTTTTTATTTTTATTAATTTTTCAAAAAATACCAAGAAGTGGAATCATTTAATTAGCCTGTCATTATGCTACTGAAGACTAATTCCAAGTTTCCAATTATATGTATTTTGTAAAAAATATTACTTCGTGCATGATAGTATTAACAAAAACTGCATTGTCAAAACTTACCCAGCTGTAAGCTTTCTTAAAAATGTAGCGAAAATAAAATAAATATTCTGTTTCAGTTTTTTTTAAATTTGCGAGATTGCTCGGGATTACTAATCCTTCGGAAATAACATTGTATTGTTTAAGAAACGGTACCTACTTATTAGTTATGATTATATGAATAATAATGAAATCCGTAACTTATGGCATCTCAGCCCCGTACGGTCTCTTTTAAAGTAGGTTCCCACACCATTCTCATTTCAATAATGATTAGGTGATTGTTCATCAATTAGCGAGGTCAATGACTTCGTCAATGCAATGCTTGCCTTTAATTTGCTCTTAATAATGAAACCGAGTCAATTGTCTATATTAATAATGATATACATACAAAGGAATTTGCTCACTATACCGAGCCATACTTGTACAAAACAAAATTATTCTAACAAATATGTATGTTAGGAAAAAACATGTTTATATCAAACCTAGCTACCGTGTCTATTTGGTTATTTTTAGTAAAGGTATCAATGAACGGATGTTTTTAAAAAAAATTCAACAATAACTTGATTAATACGGAAATGAACTAGGTTATTGTATCAAGTAACATGTAGGTAAACAAGGGGAAACATTTTGACAAATTCATAAACGTTAGGATGTAAAAGAAAATGATAAGTGACCCATTTTTATGTTTTCTCAAGTTGGTCGTAAACAATATTTGTAACCAGATACGAAGGACTTTTGTTTTACTTCATCAAACAACAATAATACAATTTGTGTTTAACTCTTTTTGCGCAAAGGGTTAGAGACCAATATGCAGGTAAAGATCAAAAAAGCAAATAAATCAGAAATTAAACATATGTATGTATGTGTAAACTTACAAACTGAAAATATGATGATTCGAGCGTCTTCTCAAGAAATTCTTCTAAAATGTCCTTTTACATTGTCACCACATTTCAGTTTAACGGAATTCACATTAACGGAAAATTCACGAATTAACCTTAAAATACGCACACACGTAGAATAATATAAATTTAAAATCGAGCGCTAGTGAAGCGTGCACCGACAACGAGGTAACGAGTTGTAACAGTCAATCCAGTTGGTCGTGATTGTATAAATAGGCAATACGGTAAGACAAGAAATAACACTTGAAGCTCTCTGTTTTGTATCAATATTTTTATATTCATTTAAAGATTTGATGTGATAATTTATTTATCACATCAAATCTTTCATTTAAAATAAATACAACGCCTGAATTTTATGATGGAAATCCATTGCAAAATATTAGATTGAAATATATATAGTAACAATTACGCGAAAAAATTTCTCAAAAATAAAATGCATTCACATGCACCACGCCCTTCCACAAATTGATATAAGATAAGATAAGAAACATTTTTATTGGTTCACAAAACAAAAATACAATAATGAAAAGGGATAATAGAGAAAAAAAAACACAATGTGAGACCAAAAAGCTGCCACTCAGCATGTGCTGCAGGAGCTCAGGGAGCAACTGCAGCGCTGGTCTTCTGTGACACCTTAGCGTAGAGCGCGTCACTGGCTATGAACACACTCTTTACAATATGCCGAAATTGAGATTGAGATTTGTGTCTTGTCTAAGGATGGAGATTTGATATGAACAAAATTATTTTTAAAATTAAATTGCGATATGATTTTTATACATGGGCTACGGTAAGACGAGTAACGGCCGCCACCGAAGACTCTTTTCGAACTATCTTGACTCGAGGCACTTTTCAGCTTTTCGCTCTTTTTGTTACAAATAAAACAGAAGCCATTTATATGTATTATTTGAGGTACTTTAGTTCATGAAAATTGTATGGTTATTTACATAACGGATCTCATTTATATACTCTGTTAACTATTACCGATCTTGAAAAAAATTCACAGTTGAAAAAAACACGGAAAAACTCACCGCCCCAAGATTTTTATTTTTTATAAGTACGAGTAGGTATGATTGCACTATAGACGCACTTTTATATTTTAATCACAGCAAAAAAATATAGAAAATAAAAAAAAAAAACTACTCACACCATCCACGGACGTGCTGTTAGTTTGCGTGGATTTTGTATTGTAAAGGGAACAAAGACATATGTATATCTTATTCTGCGATATGAATAAGCTGTTACTGTGCGTATTATCTTTTGGAGCTACGTGCCAAATTCTTCATTATCTGTTACACAATATTTGGGTATTTCTCACCAAATTCCGAAATTACACTTTGCATTTCATAACAAAAATAATGTTTTTTTTTGCTGTTTTACAAAGGTCGACTTTACTGAAGCTCCTTTAAAATGAAGTTCCTCCATATTCTTTTGTATAATTTGTGATGAGAAATACCCATTTTTTTTAATTTCTTTGCTGTATGAAATCAATAGGAAATATTTGCGTATTTTTTTATGGTTCCGTACCCAAAGGGTGAAAACGAGAACCCATTACTAAGCCTCTGCTGTCTGTCCGTCAGCCCGCCCTTCCCCCGGGCTTATATTTCGTGAACCGTAAAAGGTATAGAATAAAAATGTTCACAGAACCTTTTGCCGTTACAATAAGAAAAAAATTAAAAAGAAAGAAAATATTTTTATTTACCTTAAAACTACTATACACAAAGGCCTTAAAACTATATTAATTAATACCACTTAACTTAAAAATATAATTTATTTTTGTACAAGACAATTATGGTATACCGAAAACTTTACTTTTTGGATTACCTTTATGGTTTTCTGATCTTGTAATATTTTTAAACCTTCATGTTTTGATAAATACTACAAGGTAAATAGAATCGTGATTCAAAATTTTTTACTTCCCTCATTTCGAGAACTTAATCCGTTTTCCTTTGATTACCACAAGGATGTGGTAAAATTTATCAATAATCAGAGATCATCCTCATGATTGATACTTAAATATCTTGGAACTGCTTTCTGTATTGCTAACGTAATTCGTATTTATTAATTCCAAAGTAATTCGATTTACATAATTAAACATTGTCAGGATACAATACCAATACATCTTTCGATAAACTATACTTACATTCATCATCATCATCATATCAGCCCATACACATCCACAGCTGGACATAGGCCTCCCCCATACGACGCCACCGCCTGTCATGTGTGGTTTTGCCATAATCACTACGCTTGGCAGGCAGATTGGTGATCGCAGTGTTGGTGTTGAAAATACTCAGAAGGAACCTGCTGCCCTTCATCTGGTATGTTCCCTTAGTCGACTCTTAGAACATCCACGGGTTGAGTTGGAAAGGGATACTTACATTATTTAAACTAAATTTCAATAAAATATATTGTGCATTATAATATGTGGCTATTATATGGCTATTATATGGCAATTATGGCTATTCTACGTTGAAACTAGCCACCCCATGGCCGAAGTTCGGCTTGGAAGACTAATTTTTTAAAGAAACCTATGTTTTATAGATATTATAAGCGGTTTAATTAAAAAGAATAGGTAGGTATATTGTCTATTCAATTGGATGATTTTTTATCGAAACTATTGAATTATTTTATGTCGATTTTGTATAATTTGGACAAGGTCACTAGCACCTTTACTAGAATATTCACATTTTTGTTCGATATTTTTTTTATTGTTCTATAAATTTATACTCACCGTGGGGCGACAAATGTGTCACGTTTCAAATATGGCGCTACAATTGTCGTAATACAAGTGTATGTCTGGTGTGCAGCCTCACTTGTATGATAGGTAATAATGATTTTGTTTATGATTTTGGTTCGATATATACGTTTGATGAATGAAACATTTTTCGTACTTTTCCTTAATGACCCACAAACGATATTTTAAAGGTCTCTGGCAAAAACTTCAAGGCATTGGCCTACTGTGCTTATTTCCTTGTTAAACAGGTTGTTATTTTAATACAAATAAATACCTATTAAATCTTTTTATATGTAAATTTATGATCTGCTATATAAAAACCACAATACTTGATAGATATTCTCAAGTCATGATTTATTTGATCTACTTTATCTAGATTTTTTATGGTATGGTTAAGATTGGAAAAGTACCAGTAAGGAGTTTATTAAACAGACTTAAAAAATATATAAAAAATCCTGACTGATGTTTCCTGATTAGATATACCTACGGTGCGGTGACTGCTATCGGGTTCAAGATACCTACTTGACTGACGGTAAAGCTCCAATTTCATATTTTTCATGATATTCTCGAATATTCAAATTATTCTACGATCTTCCAGAGCTTTCTAAGCACTCGTTTGCGTCTCTAGAAAGCTCTAGAATCTTCGACTGACAAGGCGTAGAAATGAAATCTTATAATCTCTATCTTTCTATACTTAAGTATATTGGTTGCCGAAACCTACCACTATTTTTTTTTCTACTGAATTCCATTCTAAAAGAAAATAAATAAATAATGCTGGACGATCCACATCGCACCATCTAGCATCAAGCTAAGCAGAGCTTGTGTTATTGGTACTAGATGACTGATACAGGTATATAATACAATACAAACCTAGGTATTTTTATTTTACATAGAAAATACCCAGAACACCCGGAACAAATATTTGCAGATCGTACAAACATTTGTCTCAAGGTGGGAATGGAACCCGCAACCTCCTGCGTCGTAGACAAACCTTCGCCCGCCGCGCCACATCGGTATTCGTATGTTTGTAAGTCTATTGTATGTCCAGTATGACCATGTGACCATACTGTACAAGAGTCGCAGAGGACAGGCCTCAATGGAGGCACTCAGAAGAGTCCTATACCGAAAGACACACTGGAACTGAGAAACGTTTTGTAGAAGCAACACTAAAACCGTAACGTCAACATAAATCAGTAGAATAAAATTTTTGGTAGTATTCTTGAGTTATGTATGTATCTTCATTTATATATTCGTTTTGGAAATAAAAGGCTATTAATATTATGTATATTGTATGTAATGTGTCTGTCTAGTGTATATAGGAAAATTACAATCAAATAATCATCTCATCTTAGGTCTATATACAGATCTGTCAAATTCTGTAAGGTCCATATCTACCCACAACCATAAAATTAAAAATGGATTTATTGTTACTAATTGTAACATTGTAATTATTAGAACATCAATGGTAATGAACTTGACTACTCAAATGATGCAACATGCGACTCCACTTTCCTAAGAAACCGGTATGGGTTTGTCGTTGAATATATCATCAATAACAAATATGTCTTTAGCTGGCACCTTGCTTAAGGTGCCTCCACAACGACGTATCTTTTTGATGGATGTGTCATTGTCGGGCTTCTTTTAAAGAGATAGAATGGCGTTGTTGAGGATATTCTTAATCCTCTAGATAATCTGATATTAAAATATCAGAGGATTAAAAAGCATGAGACGACTTTTGCTCCAACTCGAGAACTAACAACCTAACAAGGTAAAGGTTTCTTGTTCGCTTCTTTACTTTACCTTAAAAAGATTGAAGTGAACAAAAAATCAAAGTGATCACTTTATTTCCCTGTTTTACTTATGTAATTTTGATTTTGTGACGTGTCCAAGAGTCCTGTAAGGTCTAAAGGAAATAAAGCACTTTGATATTTGGTATTTCAATGTGTTGACAACTCAAACTTTTGATTATTTGGAATAAAACTTAAGCCTTGGTATAAAGTATGACGGTTGGTTGGTTTAAAATAAGTGAAATGGTTGGTTTGGGGTCAATTATCATCGAAAAGTTATAAAAATAACACTATCACACTGTGAAGTGTGTGTGTGAACCCATATTATAAATGCGAAAGTATGGATGAATGTATGTTTGTTGCTACTTCACGCCAAAATTACTAAAGGGATCGGACTAAAATTTTGCATAGATGTAGATGGGATTGACACATGGTGTAGATCTCTGGATTATCACATAGGCAACTATTTATCTCATAAATCAGTCCCATGGGTACAAATACCATTCAAAGGATGCTTTGTGGATTGTCCAGCATTATTATTTTATTATTATTAAAGGTTGTCACGGAAACAACGCGTGCAAAGCCGCGGTTTCTGCCCCTAGTAATAAATAATGCTGGAAAATCTCATTCAGCATTATTTATTCCCGAATTGAGCATAACAGTGTGTGATATACATAAATGATAAAGAGTGTTTGTTACTTAATGTTTTACATTACTCTACAAAAAACTTAACTTTATAGTGGATGCACCTTTATATTTATTTATTTTAGAAGACACCACAAGGCTTGTAAAAATTGGCGATTGTCAATTGCCAGTTTGTAGCGCATGAAATGAATAAAAACGAAATACAACTTAGTCTACGGCATAATGACAGTTGCTTTTGCTGGAGCACTCTGCTTATTTTTACAAGCTTTTACTTCTTCTACTTTCGTGGTTTTTTAGTTTATAACAAAATTTTAGATTTTCCTATGGTGAACAGCGGAACATTCGCAATATCCATACAAAGGTGGAGAAGCCTGGGGGGCCTCGGAAAAGGAAAATCGAAGTTTCTTTTTCGTGTTCTTGCCCTGTTAGTTTGTGTGGGACGAATCTTGGAACTGAATTTGAGACTAGCTATCCTCAACCGATTGCGCTCATGAGAGTGAGTGGAGAGACTCATGGCTAGTCTCCGATAAGGCTAGGAAAACATCTTAACTCATACTGTTCTCGCCGCTCATCGACTGCATGTGAAAAGCAGTCCTACTCTTACTAAAATTATAAATGTCAAATTTTAAGAATGGATGTATGGATGGATGTTTGTTACTCTTTCACGCCAAAACTACTGAACCGGTAGATTTTGGGACCTGGAATAACATATAGATACGCGGGCCAAGGCGCGGGCAGCAGCTAGTGAAATATAAAATTAAAGTAATCGAACCATAATCGTCCAACTCAACCCGTGGACCTCCAACTCAACCCGTGGATGTCGTAAGAGCCGACTAAGGGAACCTACCAGAGGAAGGATAGCAGCTTCCTTCTGAGTATTTTTAAACACCAACACCGCGGTCACCAATACGCCTGCCAAGCGTGGTGATTATGGCAAATCCCCCCCTACATGAGAGACCATCCACTCGATGGACCGACGACATCGTAGCGGTCGCAGGGAGTCGATGGATGGAGGCCGCTCAGGACCGCTATTCGTGGCTTCGTCGTCGTGTGTACGGGCTGATGATGATTATGATGAATCACCCGTTATAACATCGTTCATACTTAGCCTGCTCCCTTGCAATCACCACCGAGACAATCGGCAGATAGTCCTCATACTTCTGGAGGTCCAGCTTCAGCTCCGTATCATTAGGACTACGCAGCGTGCTCTTGTACGTCCGCTTGTAGGCTACGTAGTTCTCTCGGTGCTTGCGGATGGCTAGTGCCCATGACACTGGCGCAAAATTTAAAAAATAAATAATTAAATGACAGCCCATTTGACAGATTTAGCCTTATCAATTATTTTGACAATTGATAAGGCCGTTCCGAACTTTGGTTCGGAAGTCCCTACTGGAAAATCCTGAGTGATACATTCACGTTATCTAGTACGTACTAATTTTTATTTCTATACTAGGTGACCCGGCAAACGTTGATTTGCCATCGAACACTGAGGGTTGAAGATTGTTACAGTACTATGGGAGCTGGTTTGGCAGCTGAGGACCGCTATATGTGCTGTCGTATGGTGGAGGCCTATATCGAGCAGTGGACGTGGGCTGATATGATGATGGGGTTGATGTGGGAAAAGTGAAAATTGAGGGTTATATATATTTTTTATACCAAACTACCTATAAGAAAATAAAATGATTTATTTTTGCCCAAAAATAAAAAATAAAATTTTGGGATCTTTACCACTTAGGGGTATAAAAAATAGTTAACATCCTATACCCATACCTACCAAATAAACACAAAAAAAAAACATAAAAATCGGTCAAGCCGTTTCGGAGGAGTTTGGTTACAAACACTTTGACACACGAGATTTTTATATAATACATAAAAATTAAATTTTGTGTGTTGTGTGTGATAAATAATTCGTTGTCCTTATTTTTTTCCTTTAAATAGGTACTTCTGATAAGACCTTCTGGTCACCGAATACATATTCCACTTATGTATATCCAACTTCTTTATTGACGACCGATTTGACGTGGTGGGCGAAGGTCCGCTTACGACGTAGGAGGTTGCGGGTTTGATTCCCGCCTCGGGACAAATATTTGTACGATCTGCAAATATTTGTTCAGGGTGTTCTGGTCGTTTTCTATGTATAATAAAATATATCTATATATGCAATATATTGTATTATGTATAACAGTTATCTAGTACAAGCTCTGCTTAGCTTGGGGCTAGATAATGTTGTGTGAATGAGGGGCTAGATAATGTTGTGTGAAAAAGTGTCCAGCATTATTTATTTATTTATTTATGTATCTACACAAATTTAGCTGCCAATTTGTTTGTTCTTTATCTGTTACTCAACATTTTCGTAAGTTTCTTCACAAGGATGTTCCTATCTGTTTGTTTTGCGGTGTCATTAAACTCTTCTGATGTTTTAAATTGAGTTCCTAATCATTAAAAATAGATTAAATATTCATTGGCTCAGCGGGGGGCTTCTAGTATAGTGTTGCCGATGCGACTAAAAATAACAAGAGCTCTAAAGATTTCCTGACGCAATTGTTATGAATTTAATTAATATTAAGCCTAAATTTAGATCAGTATGACACTGGAGCCCATATAAACCATAACGGTAGAAATACAATGACTCATTATTAACTTATTCCTAATAATATTATAAATGTTAAAGATTGTATGGATGGATGTATGGATATTTGTTACTCTTTCACGCAAAAACTGCTGAACCGATTAGGCTGTAATTTGCTACGGGTAAAGTTTGGGACCTGGAATAACGTATAAGCTATTTTTTATTCCAATAAATACGGACGTAGGCGCGGGCATCAGCTAGTAATTCTATAAATATTGCACATAATTCAGCACTACAGCTAATCACTTAAGTATCACAACCATAGCTAACTTAAAACCCTCGATAAATATCTAATTGCAGATTTTGAGAATACGCTTGTTTATCACTCGATATTTTGTCAGTTCTTGCCATATTTATCGATATATTGCAACGATTGCCAGAATTGCTCTCCAGGGAAAGAAGGCGCTCGCAACGAGCAACGAGACGGTTTTAGCACACGGGGCGTCACATAATATGCTCGCTGCGAATGGTAGGTTAGGTATATTACGGCCAGTATTGCCGGTTATTACCCGGTTTTACAGAGGTTATCCAGCACGGCTAGATTTGGAGTATGAGTAGGGTTGCCAACTCTCGAATTTTTTACCACAAAATCGTAAAAGGTTTTACATGAAACATCAAAGTTTGTAAGTATTTGTAATTCTGCTTTTACTAAAGAAATATTCATTCGGTTTCTTTCCTTGCTCCGTACCTGTTCCATGACGCTGAATACGCGTTCGCAGGATGCATTAGAGACAGGAATGGAAAGAACAAATGTGACAAGCTTTTTCAATTCAGGACAGGTATCTTTCGATTTCGTAAAAAATGCAAACCGGCGTAAATTCACTTGATTCTCTTCAATGAGATGTGGTTGCATTTCACGCAATATGCCAAACTCATCGTACAGTTTGTCTCGCCGTGAAAAACCGGAGATATTATTGCTTCACGGGAGCTCAGGAGATGAACAATTATTACCGGAGTCTCCCGCGCATTCCGGGAGGGTTGGGAACCCTAAGTATGAGGCAACAGTCATCGCCTGCTTTATATTCGGTTTGTTTATTCTACAAAGTATCAGTAGTAGCAGTGGGCTTATTTATAATTACATATTTATTGAATAGCAATGATTTATTGTACAATTTAGAGCAAACTTTAGATTTTTTTCTATAGAGAAAATTTTATGTAATCGGTTTTTCGTTTCAGCATCAATCGTGAACTATAACATACTTGTAAATGCTTCAGTATTATGGAAGATATGATCGCTGTTTCTAAGCGATTTCAGGCATTACTGGCTCTAACTCAACATATCTCATCATGTATAATACCCACATCCTTTCTCTTCTACGGAATATTCTCTATAGTCCAGACTCTCTTCTGTTTAAAGGAGCGTTTTGATTTCTCCATTTCTCCATGATTCTCATGCTCATACCTCCCGTGTCCTCCGGTCGTTAGAAAATCTTGTGTTGTATGCCACCTCACCGAACAACTTTCTACGACAAATCCTTTTCCATCCAGGCCATAAGGTTGTGCAATGACCAACCAGAGTCGACGAGAAAAGTACTATCCTTGCCAGTTTTCAAAAGTCGAGTCAAGGAGTTTCTCCTTTCGGACAAGTGAATATTGGTATATGTAGAGCATAGACTATTTATTTATTTATGTAGGTATTATATTTTGTTTTAGTATATTGAATATATTTTAGTAGGTTTATATTTCAATTGATTATATTTATTTATCTATTATTATTATTAGGTATTTATATGTAATATTTTGTCAATATTTATCTTAAATCATCCTTGGTACACCCCCTGCCTTTCTTAAATTCACAATTCTTTCCATCAAAGGTTGCTGGAAGAGATCGCTTCTAAGCGATAAGGCCGCCCATTGTACTTGTCCTATGTAACATTTCTCTGTAATGTTTATTTTCTGGTGTACAATAAAGAATTTTTGTATTGTATTGTATAACTCTTGTCTGTTTATAAAAGAGTTCGAGAGCATTAAAGCAATGCTGTATCGGAGAGACTACTAAGATTGTGCGTTATTAAACAATCTTTAGAAAAATGGCGGTAGGTACGGGGAGGGCAGCATCATTTGGTAACCCCTATAACGTTTACACGTCTACCGCTAGAGGGTTATCAGTTTCTGATGCCCTCTTTATAAACAATGTTCTTGTATTTCCAGAAAAAAAAAATAAGAGCAGCAGCAGTTCTGCTGCTGCTCCTAGTTTGCGATGTACACTTATTGGACTTACATTACATATGAATTCTACACTACAACTTTTCTAACTTATTTTTTCAAATTATTTTATAGGTTTTTCCCACGGCTTCGCACGCTTTTTGAAAATATGTATGTAGAAAATTAGAGGGCTATTACTACATATATGCAAAATTTCAGACCGATCCCTTCAGTAGCTTTGTCGTAATGCGGTAACAAACATTTAAACTTCCGCATTTAATTATTTGAATGTGAATAAGGGCTTTGTCGCACATCCGCAAGAATCAAGGTAAAAAAACATCCAAAGAATTTCCATGCAAATCACAATAATATACAACTGTTTATGTTAAGTTTCCATAGAGCAATGACTGTTATTATTGCGTCATGAAGAATTGAATTACAAATCAATTTAGTGCGAAGGTTTAGTAGTTAAAACTAGTTTCATACAAACTTTGTTTACATTTGTTCGATTTGATGATGTACATGTACTTGTGTGTGTTGTGTATATGCCAGGAGTCTACAAACCATAGTCAGCGATGTAGCGCGACGCGGCGGCGGGCGGGCGGCGTCGGCGGGTTGGTACGCAGTGTATTAATATTTTAGGCAGCCGACAGTGTATTATGAACTTTTTGCCAGCCACCGACTTTATTGCTTATACAGGGTGCCACAAAAATGGTGTATTAAGTCGGTAGGGGGTGATGACCAGATAGTCTACTTTTTAGTTAGTTTAGGTTTTGTTTAAAATAGTATGTGGAAACCTCTAGCTGTAAGTTTTCCCAAGATTCTGAAAATAAAATAAATAAAATAATTTCTTGAAAAAATTTCATTTTTTTATTTATATTCCTGTTATTTTAAATTTTTTATGGATAAACATTATTCTGTTGTAATTATTTCAAGTCAAAGTACTTGTTTTGCTGAATAGACAAAATAAAATATTGTAAAATACGTTGAGATAAAACAAAAAATAAAATATATTCGAAATTCAAAAAAACCGTTATTCACAAGTGATTCCTCCGGGTCCAGATTCATCCCCTTTTGACTTAGTACATCCTTTCCTTGGCACCATATATAGGTACAAATTAGCGAATGTATACATCTATGTATGTACGTGATGATAGCAAGCAATATACATATATTTATTAAGTACCTGACCTACTTAAAAATGTGACTTGATACACACATTGAACATGATTTTTGAAGTTTTGAATTTTTTTATCGATATTATTTCTTTTGCATGCGTCTAAACTAGTTGGACCGCCATATACCTAATGTTGGTCGGCTATAAAATATAAACCATCAACAGTAATTGATCGGCAACTTAATTATTTTTGATAAGTAAATAAATACCTGTTTGATCAGCAAAATTCACGTTTTGGTCAGCAGTTTTAATTATTTTATGAGCAGGATTTTACTTTCGTTAAGCAGAAAGAATATTGAGTTGTGATATTAGAAGGTAGGTATGTAAAGCTTAACTTGCTGATGAACCACTAGTTTTGGCAAAACCCTCTTGTTTGGGGGCCCTGCCCCCTGTTCAACAGTGGACATATATAACAGTGCTGACAGGCATCTAAATTTTCCTACTTTTATAAATTAGTGTGGATTTTATTTGCGGTAAATAATTTTTTTGCTAAATGACTAGCATTGCCATACAGCGGGGCAATGCAGCCAGCGTCTTGGGGACGCTTCCGACTGGTAATGATATGGAGCAGTTGAGCTATCTGTAGATTGTTGGCAACAGTCTGCAGTTAGCTCAATTGTTTCAATTGTCAATACGACTTTAATTTCTTTATATTATTTGATTTATTTTTTTTGCTTGTTTTATTCCTTGTAAAAAGTAAAAAGTTATTAAAACACACAAAAAAATTATCTCTCGCCAAACACGAAAAGATCAACCTGAAGTCTCTAGTGAACTATTTTATACAAAACTTTGTATGAAATAGTTCAAAGCAATGCTCTTTAAATAGCTCACTCAATCTAATTAATTGTTGCATTAAGTAATCTACTTTTGCATCAATAAAACTAATTATCAGATGATTTGTTAACAATTAGAGACAGGAAGGCAACCAATTTGTGTTAACCGATTGTGAGACACACAAAAGGTTGAAATTTCATCCCCTTATCTTTAGTTTTAATTATTTTCATTTCATTCATTTCGCCTTTGCGTTGTTTCCATGGAAACGGTTAAAAGTTATTTATATCATATAGTATTTATTATCTGTGCCTATGAAAACTTATTTATAGGATACTAGCTGCTGCCCACGCCTTCGCCCGCGTTTTATCGGGATATAAAATAGCCTATATGTTATTCCAGTTTCTAAACTATACCCATACCAAATTTCAGCCTAATGGGTTTAGTAGTTTTTGCGAGAAAGAGTAACAAATATCCATACATCCATACATCCATCCATACAAACTTTCACATTTATAATATTAGTAGGATTATAGCTTCCCAAGCAAATCCCCCCTTGTTTGGGAGAAGCAGGCAGTAGTGGACATGTGTGGTGATTAAGTCAGGTGGAATAGGAGAAGAGTAAGAACAATACATTTTATATTATTATTTATTATTTAAAAACACTGAAGTTATTTTAAACCAGACTCAAAACACTTATTTTGAAACTTTATATTGTCAAGCAAACCAATTAAAATATCCAATTTATTGCAAGCAAGCCGTACTTTGTAGAAATCCATTCTAAAATACACAAAAGAATGTTATGTATCTCTAAAGAATTTAATAATATCCCAAAAATTTACAACGCCGGCGGGACTTGAACCCGCGACCCTCCTATGAATACGAGGATGCGCTAACCAACTGCGCAACGGAGGCAAGTACCCGTCCTGTCGAAAATCTTTGGGACTTACGGACTATAGCACCGTTAGCTCCACTTACAGGGGAAACATTGAAGTTATCCAAATCATCCAAATCGCATCCTCGTATTCAGAGGAGGGTCGCCGGGTTCAAGTCCCGCCAGAGTCGTAAATTTTTTGGGATATTATTAAATGCTTTATGATTACCCAAAGTGCGGGCATAAGCACTATAAAAAACATTAAGTGTCTCTGTTGAAATCAAACGGAATACAGTTTGCACTCTGAAAAGCGCTTATGTAGGTACAGCATTTTGTTGGGAATTAACAAGAAAAAAAAACTGTCACCTTGCTAACTGATTTTTGCTTGTATTTTTTTAGAAAGAGTTTTTTACGGCCTTTGGGGAGTTTTAGAGTTCTGGAGCCGGTGGTACACCACCTGGGGTGCATCAGGTATTGTTTTCCAGGCCCGGGACAACCTTAGCGCAACATAAATTGAAAAGGCGGATCCTCTCTTTGTAGTTTGTTTACGTTGATTTTGACAGAAGTTTCGTCTTTGTAATTTTTCTGTTCACAGTAAGGAGGGCGTTTGCCGTGGAGCCCGGCGCCGGGCTACCACGCGTGCACCAGCCGCTGTCATCCCGTTATGTTATTTAGATTTGTTAGAATTTTTTATCAACAAGTAAACCAAATAGATGACAAAATTAGCCACAGCTAGATATCCAATTAAATTATATCCCAAAAATTTACAATTTCGGCGGGACTTGAACCTGCGACCTTCCCCTCAATACGGGACTACGCTAACCAACTGCGCCACGAAATCAAGTACCCGTAAAGTCGAAAATCTTTGCTATTTCCTTACGGACTATAGCGCCCGAGTGCGAGGGGAGGTTGCGCACTATATAGTAACAAAAACCTTAGGTAGCCAATGTCGTGAACCGGTGGTGGTCGGTCGAGAGAATCGACTCCTCCAATAACCCGCTGTAAGAGGCGACTAAGGGTATATACCAGAGGAAAGGCAGCAGCTTTCTTCTGTGGATTTAACACCTTTACTGCGATCACGAATCTGCCTGCCTAACGTGGTGAATTTAACAAGCTTTTTTGGAGGGGGCACCAGTCCAGCATTGGACATATGAATGCTGGTAGGTAGGTGGCCAATTTTTTCATTTATGTTAGGTTCAACGATTGTAAGGTAAATTAAAGAAACCTGGCGCGATCCTCTTCTGTTTTTCGTAAACTGGAGGTCTACTTCCACAACAAAATTTCGTTTTGTTTTTTCGATCTGGTACTGTAATCGAACGAAAACGGAAATTTCGTACAAAGTTGAGCTGCTTTTTCATTTTGGTATGATTTAATACTAGTCGACACTAAAATGTTGGTTCTTACAGTGGTTAATTGCGTTCTGGATGTTTTCTATGTATAATAAAAAAAAACTATGTAGTGTATTATAATTAGGTATATCAGTCATCTAGTACCCATAACACAAGCTCTGCTTAGCTTGGGGCTAGATGATGCTGTGTGAACTGTCCAGCATTATTTATTGTAAAAATGTATTAAAACGACTGTCATAAATTTTCTCCAATAACGGTCCTTCGTAAATAAACGAGAGTTGTGCAGCCGCACTTCGCAACTACGGATGAAAGGAACTAGAGTATACTTTCATAATCGACAGATTTGCGACATCAGTGTGGTTAATTTTACCCAAAAACATAAACAACCGCGCCAGCTTTTAAAAATTTATTATACTGAGACGATATCTCGACCCTAACGACGATACGTTGCTAAAAAGTGTAGATTTAATATTAAGGGAATATACAGAGAGATAAATAAGATATCAGTCGTATAGATAAACAACAGGATTGAAAATGGCATGCTATTCTGCTTAGATCACATTAGTCAAATATGATATAAGTGGCATAGCATTGAAATCAATCCCGTTCTTTATCGACACCACTCATACAGGCATCTTATACTGCCTTTTGAGTGACAGCGTTGATCTCATCCCTCTTACAGACAAAAAGCAGCCAGAAGAGTCCAGACACCGCATAAACCAGCTCCAGACTTGGTGGCAGAACCACCACTGGAGTCAACAACCGGACCAGAACCAGGATACTCATACAACGGAGAGTTTCGTATAGAGGAGCTTTGGGAGACGCGTCCAAGATCATTCCGAAGGTGGTGAGGGAAGCAAAGATGTATATAGCCAGGGGGATGACAGTCATGTAAGGCAGTACCTGAAAAGATGATTCGTTTTTAAAACGGTGTAAATTTTTTTGCAAAACCGAAACCCGAATCCCTCAGTTTAAAGCTGTTGTAAAATTTTGCGGTGTATATACAAATTTCTAGGGAATAATCTTTATATATATCAGAGCCCTCTAATGTGTAAATTGTCCAGCATTATTTATTTAGTAACGTAATTAAGCAGGGTCTAATTAGCCTTCATATAATAATACTAGCTTCTGTCTGCGGCTTTGCACGCGTCGACTTATGAAAACAAATGTGTCTAGCAGCCCCCCACCCGCCTATGTTGTATTCCAGATCTAGGACTACCTGTTTAAAAAATTTCAGCCCGATCCGTGCAGTAGTTTTGGCGTGAAGAGGTAACAAACATCCATCATAAATCCAAACTTTCGCATTTATAATATTATATATTGTGATTGTCTAAGCAACTCTTTTATAAATATATTTTTTAAGCCCGTAATTTAACAATAAACGCGGGTGGAACCTCGTGGAACCACGTGGAACAGCTGCTCCACGTGGTTTCACCTGCGTTAAATTCGAATTTCACACTTCTAGGGATAAAAAGGTTTTTTCCCGTTAATCTCCCATCGGAATTTAATGTTTTACCAGAAGAAAAGTAGACGAGAAGAGTAGAATTAAGTCTATTAATTGCTTACGTACCCTACCTTGAAGTTAGGAAAAACATACAAACACAATTTTGCATCTATATTATTAGTTAGGATAGAGAGTTTAATTCACATGACGGTGATCCAGCAACACTTTTAAAATTACTTACGGAGTGAATCAGGAACAGCTGGTAGAATCCACAAAGCACCAGGCTGTAGTGTGCGAGGAGGTAGATAGTACACCATGTGGGTAGTACAACATTATACTTCGGTATTGTGTGAATGCTCGGCTGAAATAAACAAAGATAGATCTCATTATGAATGTAAGTGGGTTAACTACGAATCTTGTTTGTGTTGGAAGAACAACTCGTTTCACCCCTTAAGAATGCGCATTGCGCACCATTTTGTAAAAAGGATAGCAATAGGATTTTGCGTTCATAAGAGCGGGACAGAGCATACCGTTTTGGAAAGGCGTAAGCGCAAAAAGTGTGTTTAAATAGTGTAATGACAACTTAATTTAACAACCAATCGAAGAATAAAAGACATAACTAAAGAAATACTTCTAGGTTTCTTGACAAAACAAAAGGCCAACAAAAAAGTGTGCTGTTCCCGAGATAAATAGCAAAATGTCTGCAAAACATGTATTTTTCAAAAAAATATTAACTAGAAAATTTTCACAAATCGTGTTTTTAAAACACGTAATCCAGGATATAAGTTCAAAGTATCATCTCCCTAAATATGAAGCTTTTACAAATTCTGATATAAATAACGATTTCGAACACTAAATTGCTTATGACATAATTCTGCCGAAATGTCTGTGTTGCGTGGTGTACCCCAAGGATCAATTTTTGGTCACATATTATTTATTTTATACTCCGCAGATATTATCAATAACATCAAATATTGTAAGTATCATAATTATGCCGACGACGTCCAACTTTATACATCCTTTAAGCCTTCCAATACGAATCTTGCTATTTCAGGGCTTAACAAGGACATAGATAGATTAGTAGACTGGTGTGACGCCAACAGTTTACTCTTAATGCCAATAAAACTAAATATCTTGTCCTTGGGTCCAAAAAGCAAAGGACACAAATTATATCACAAGGCCCAATAGTATACGTAAAAAATATCCTCATAGACTACGCAACTGAAGTCCGCAATCTCCGATTACTGATGGACGGATCTATGCACTTTGAGGAACATGTCCTCCAAATAGCTCGAAATTGTTTCTACCGATTGTCTGTTTTATATCGCGTACGTGACTATCTTAAGATTGATCTACGCATAGCACTCTGTGATTCCCTAATCCTATCCAAACTCAATTACGCCGATAATGTTTTCGGAGAATGTCTACACGGTCGCTCGAAGAAGCTATTACAGCGAGTTCAAAATGCGTCCGTCCGCTTTTGTTTCTCCATCCCAAATAGATCCCACATCTCTCCCATCAATAGCAACAAATTTTTGAATATGTCATCACGTCATTCACTTCACTTCGCAACTTTACTTTTTGGTATAATAAAAAGAAAAACGCCTGTATATTTATATGAAAAATTTAAATTCTCTAGCCGCCTGCCGCGTTTAGCTGTGCTATTAATATGTCCAAGCTATAGATCGACCGCATTTCGTGGCAGCTTTCGTTACGCTGCCACGAAATGTTGGAATAATCTTCCACCTCCCCTCAGAAATTCAAATTCATTTTACAGTTTTAAAACCAATCTCAAAAAATATATTTTACAACTTCAATGTGATTCGCATTAATTTGGTCGATCATAGTTTCTGTTTTTGTTCGTTTTATCCTATTTATTATTATGCGCCTATTTATTGTTTTTTGTTTGTTTCTTTTCTATTTCAGTTTATGTGTTTTGTAAAAAAATCTGTTATATGTAGTTCACCACCTGTATCGCACATGTCTTGTTATATTTTTTTATAAAATTTTACTTAACACGTAGGTAATTTATGTTATTTTCTTAACTACCTGTATTGTAAAGAGTGTATTCATAGCCAGTGACGCGCTTTACACTAAGGTGTTACGAAAGACCAGCGCTGCAGTTGCTCCCGAGCTCCTGCAGCACACGCTGAGTGGCAGCTTTTTGGTCTCACATTGTATTTTTTTTTCTCTATTAACCCTTTTCAATATTGTATTTTTGTTTTGTGAACCAATAAAAAATTTTTCTTTTTTTCTTTACATATTCTTAAAGAAGGATTTGATCAGGGTCAACAGATGCATCACTATTTTTAAAAAGAAACAGAGCTCTTTAGAGTTATACATACATGTGTCGGCTCGAAAAATATCGCAACTAACGATAGATTCGATATTTATCGAGGTGACAGATTACGTGTCTATGGAATATTGCATCCTTTCATTCAGTCAAAAAAGTAAACTCGTGGCTACTGGCTAGAGTATAATGTCCTCTAGTCCTCTAGTTAATCAGTTAACTGTGCAAGAGTCTGCAATTAACTCAGCTGTTTCAATTGTAAACACCTTAAACAAGTTCTAATTCTTTAATTGCTATTTTCTTTTTAATCTCTTGGTGGATACTCACGTCTTCCTCCATATCCTTGAATCGGGTGGAGTTGCCTGGTTTCCAGCTGGGCCGTTCGAACACAGCACAGAATTTATGGTACCAGCTGTCGTAAGAATTGAATCTTTGAACGACGTAGCCGGTGTAGTATGACTGTAAGAAATAGATAGAAGATTTAGATAGAAGACGATAGAAAATACTTTATTGCACACAAAACAATTAAATGACTAGAATATCTAGCATTGTGTGAAAAGGATAGGCATAGGATTTCGCGTTCATAGGAGCGGGACAGAGCAGAGCGTCAAAAGCGTAAATATAATGTTTTTGTTTTTTACGGTAAAAATAAAAGTAATTTTGAAAATCTAATAATAATAATAACGTATGCTTTATATTCTGTTTGTTTACTGTACAAAGTATCAAGGCTTATTTTAAAGTATTTATTGAAAAGCGTCGATTGATTGTACAGTTTAGACCGAACGTTAACTATGGATTTTTTTCTATTGAGAAAATTTTATGAAATAGTTTTTGAAACATATGAAGGATAAATATTCAGTAGTTTGGAAGATTGTCCATATCTTCCAAACTACTGAAAATTAAATTTGAAATGTATTTAAGGTAAAGTTCAGGACTTACTTTATCCTTCATATGTTTCCGGCGAAGTTGAAAATATGCAACTTGAGGTAAATAATACAAACAATTTGCTACAAAAAATGTGACAATTGGCGGTCTTATCCCTCATGAGCTACTCGAGCACGAGCATTAGCTTAGAAACCAAAATACTATCTTTGTCGTTTATAAATAGATCAATTATACTTTTTTATTTCAGATGTATGTATATAACAAGTTAATAAGTCCGACGCTCTTCGTTTTTCATAAATGAATTAAATTCAAATTATTTATTTACAAAAGACCATATTATTACCGATGCCTCCAAGTCCATCCCTAGTAGATTGAATAAACAACCTAATGAACTGAGAGTCAAATATAAAAAAAAAAAAATACAAAAAAAAAATATGTACGTACACCTACAGAGAAACTGAAATGAAGCTGTCAAACGTCATAAGTCCTGCTCCGGTACAAATCAATCATTTAGGTTGTTGAGCTATCTGTAGATTGTTTGAAAAAGTCTGCAGTTAGCTCCATTGTCTCAATTGTAAATACTAGTTTAATTTTTTTATATTATTTGAACATATATAATTTAGGTATTTCCCAGGATATACACAAATATTATACAATGTCAGGTCTTATAACTATTCAGGTAATTGTATTCAGCCTGGACGTAGGCGTGCTAATATTTTTATCATCATCATCATCATATCAGCCCATAAACATCCACTGCTGGGCATAAGCCTCCCCCCTACGACGCCACATATTATTATAGGCACTATTAAACTTATGTTATAATTCAACTTTCCAAATATTATTATTTTCCAGTAGGTTACCATCCACTTAAATTTTTGATGAAATGGTAATTTATTGTAAATGATGATACACATGTTATATACATTTATTTTATTGGCACTGGGGTTTATAAAACAAAAATTTTAAATTTAATTCATTTTTACCGAAGGCCGAGTCCTTCAAGGAGTTGGGCTGGTAGGGCCCGTTTAGGCAGGATAATGCACAATACACTCCCATGCGAGATTTCAGTACAGATATCAGTTCCCTCATTTAGAATTAGAATTAGAAAGGTACCTACATAAAAATATGAATTTAGCACAACAAAAAAGATGTCGAAAAACATAAAATAACATAATTAAAGTAAAAAAGATTTTTATTTGCCAGAACAGATAAGTAATGTACAGCAAATTAACCTTAAATAAAAAGAAAACCTGTCAAAATCGGACTCTACTCAGCATGTGCTATGGTAGAGCAGATCATATCATAGCGCTGGTCTTCCGTGGAGACCGTGTAATTAATTGAAGACATTATTACCTGCAAGTGGAGAGGGTTAAACGAAGGCTGCTGGTAGATCAAGCCGTAGATGATACGATCTTCCTTCTTCTCAGCCCTGAAGGTACCAAACAGTTTGTCCCAGATGATGAGTACTCCACCGTAGTTTACGTCTATGCAGTAGGGGTTGCTTCCTGAAAATTATTTACATAACTGTCCACACATCCAGATATTCCGTGTTTGTCACACTGGCTTCGGCCTAAAATATTCCAAACACGGAAAATCTAATTCAGTGGTAATTTCATTCCGCATTCGTCCCATTTTAAGATTGCTAACAGAAAAGTAGCCAAAATATTATCAAGCTCATTATGTACTTCTAGTGCAGTAGTCTTGATTTACCATTATCTTACTCTCGATTTTCCTGATCGATATGCAAAACTCACAGTCTGATAGTGCATTATTTTCAAGATACAAGATACAAGATTTTATTAGTAAATAATAAATTTACACGTCAAATAGGTTCACATACTTATGATTACTTTTTACTTAATGTCTACAACCAATACTTAGCATTCCTAGCATCTAACAGCTGATATGGATTAGTTGAGTCACCCATAGACTGTCGCAACAGTCTGTGGCTGGCTCAATTTTTTTACTTGTAAATATAAGTTTTAATTAGATATTATATTACATAATATAACATATTATTAATCAATTTCTTCCATTCCATTCATTATAGCGCCTGATAACTCTATGAGTTTAGTTTAGACATCGTTGGGACGATTGCTAAAGGTCTGTAGTTTTTTACTCTCAGACTTGCTTCCTTTCCCTTTATAAAGTGGATTAATTCGACATCTTATACATATGTTTATTGGTATATGTTGCGAGTGCAAAATTTGATCCTATCCTACTAATATTATAAATGTGAAAGTTTGTATGGATGGATGTATGGATGTATGGATATTTGTTACTCTTTCACGCAAAAACTATTGAACCGAATAGGCTGTTTGATATGGGTATAGTTTGGGACCTGGAATAACATATAGGCAATTTTTTATCCCGATAAAAGGCGGGCGAAGGCGCGGGCAGCAGCTAGTATTATATAAATCTTTAGTAATGCTGTTATTTAATTTTGATTTCGCTAATCTTAAAAGGCCTTCTGGGTGGATACTATCGAGGCAAATTAGGAGTTTGTTTTTTAGTAACCAGTTTAAAAAAAAACTCACCGTGATGAATTCTATGATGACTAGGTGTGTTGAGGATGTACTCTAGAGGCCCGAGGGTCTTGATGGTCTCCGTGTGGATCCAGAACATGTAGAGGTAGCTCAACTGGTGATGCATTATGAACTGGGATGGTGGAATGGCTACTGCTAAAGGTAGGTAGAAAATCTGCAGAAAAAAATATTCAATATTAAGTACCTAATGATGAGGTCCGCCTGCGACGCAAGAGGTTGCGGGTTCGATTCCCGCCTTACGACAAATGTTTGTACGATCTGCAAATATTTGCATCGGGTGTTCTGGGTATTTTTTATGTAAAGTAAAAAATATCTACCTATGTAATATATTATAGTATCTGCTACCCGCTTTTCATGTATCCGGGATACCATCTACCTCCTTGCCAAAAATCATTAAAATCCGTTCTGCCGTTTAGGCGTAAAAAGGTAACACAGAGACAGAGAGAGAGAGAGAGAGAATAGAGTTACTTTATTTATAATATTACTAGCTACCCGCCCCGGCTTCGCACGGGTGCAATGCTGATACTAAATCCTACTAATATTATAAATCTCAGTTTGTATGGATGGATGTATGAATATTAGTTACTCTTTTTTCATCTTTTTTCACTTAAAAACTACTGAACCGATTAGTTAGGCTGTTTGGTATGGGTATAGATTGGCACCTGGAATAACATATAGGTAATTTTTTATCCCGATAAAACGCGAGCAAAGACACGGGCGGTGTAAATAAATTAAAACACTTTCTAAAAACACCGCGTCCAGAAAAATTTTGCTTTACATTTTATCATGCAAAGTTTGAGCAACTGTGGTACAATTTTTTTTATCGAAACCTGTGTTGCCATGTACGTTAAAAACATGTCCATTTCAATAGGATTCTCAACTCTCAGTGTACCTGGTCAGATTTTATCACGTTGGTAATTTACCCGGTTGAGTCCATGAACACATTGATTTTTTTGAAATTAAAGAAAATTCTGTACATCAAAGTGGATTATTATTCCTAAGAAATTTAATCGATAAAAATCGATAGTTTTTAGGCTAATGTGAATCTTTGCGCGGAGTCCTTATTTATTATCCTGAGGTAAATGCTTACGCATACCGCCTGCGACGCAGGAGGTTGCGGGTTCGTTTCCCCCCTGGGACAAATATTTGTACGACCTACAAATATTTATTCAGGGTGTTCTGGTCGTTTTCTATGTATAATAAAAAAAAAACTATCTATGTATTGTATTATGTATATCAGTTATCTAGTACCCATAACACAAGCTCCGCTTAGCTTGGGGCTAGATAATGCTGTGTGAATTGTCCAGTATTATTTATTTATTATGTGGGAATTTGACCCACTAAACTCCTTCAGGGTGTTCCGCTTCTGCCGCTTGTGGTGGGAACGCGGTAACGTTTTCCGCGAACCCACCACGGCTGCCCGATATCAGGCCCCTCACTGGGGTTGAAGCACCCCCGACGAACCAGAAATACATGATGCGCCTGCGCGGAGTCCCTGGGATCTAACAGGCTAAATTGAGGGTTAAGTGGTCGTTTGTGTCTTCTATCATTATAAGCCTTTTTATTCTAAGGTTAATACTC
The DNA here is from genome assembly GCA_947859395.1 of Eupithecia insigniata. Lineage (NCBI taxonomy): Eukaryota > Metazoa > Arthropoda > Insecta > Lepidoptera > Geometridae > Eupithecia > Eupithecia insigniata. The sequence goes on from OX402003.1 coordinate 13,650,545, forward strand.
ACAAAGCCACACCAGCCCTGCACCACCGACTGCCGGATCCCCACAGCCATGTTGAAGTCTTCAGACGTGTGGTGGACTTGGTGCTGCGCCCAGAGGATGTGGACCTCTGAGAACGATGGATTTATTGTTCTTACTTAGATCATTTTATAATGGGGACCAATTTTGGTAAACACCCTAGAAGATCTTTCAATAATCTAATATGAACTTTACTCATTCTGGTAGTAATAAAGCGGATCAGCTCTTAAGTGTATCAGTCAAAGCATGTATTTTCGCTTCTAACTGGTTCATTTTCTTCTGTTTTATTTTCTGTTTTATTTTTTATTGAAATGCTGTCAATAATGGTGTAAATTCGGATATTGCCAAAACTCAAATCAAAATAAAAAAAAAACAAATCAAACAAAAAAGGTCAAACTTTTTAAAAATTTCAGTTAGATTCTTTATTGACAACGAAAATAACCATCAAATAATATAATCAAATTAAACTAGTATTTACAATTGAAACAATTGAGTTAACTGCAGACTGTTCCAAACAATCTACAGATAGCTCAATTGTTAAAATTGAAAATGACATGGAAATAAAGCGATATTTTTGATTTCTGTCGCTACTGTATGTAGACTAAAGTAAAGAAGTGACGAAGAAACCTTTAGACTTTTAGACGTTATCTCTCAAATTAAGGCTAAATCCGTCCATAGTTTTAATTAATGTGACATCACTTAAAAATATTGCCGTCCCTTTCATAACGATCGATACAAAAAAATGTGTCATTATTTTTAGTGCTTTCAAATTAGTTTAGTTAATGTCCACAACTAGGTTCGTAGTTAACCCGTTTACATTATTTTTATTACTATAAACGCTGCAGCTTCCAAGGGTGAACACTCGAAGTGGCAAACACAATAGGCCCCTACCATGGCCGCTGTGACACCAAAGCTACCCTAAGCAAATGAAAAAAAAAAACCCCGCTTACATTCATAAAAAAATTCGTTTAACTATGAGAGTTTCTATAGTAAAATAGTTTAGTTGAGTTTAGCGTTTAATTGACAGCGATTTGCAGTGAAAATATAAAGAGTACAACAGTACGAAATATAAAGAGTAACACTCGAATACCAGCTGGTAAATATGGCCCAACCCGCTGTTATTAAAGAGGGCAAAACAAAGACTTTTGAAGAGTTATTGAAAGAAACTCACCATGACATGCCCTATGCATCCAATAGTAGAAGAAGTCCACTCCAATCGCAGCCAGCACCCAAGTAGACAAGTGGTCCCAGGGCATGTCTACGATCTTGTAGTTAGTGTATATCCAGGAATACGCAAAGTGTTCAGCACCGCGCCACATGAGTCTGTAAAAAAAGATCAAATCTCGTGTTTGTATGCCTCAAGAGGGTAGCAGTAAGACAAGAGTGAATAGGTGTCTTCTAGACCTTGTAATGCGGCTAGTCGTGCAGGGAAAGGTATAGGGTAAAAGACCGATGGAGCTGGACCGTACAAATATGATGTCAAATAGGTGTCCCCCTGTATGAATGCTCCAGAATGACCACCAACAGGGAGAGATGGCGATATATCTAGAGATATATAGTGAGGCGTGCGATATCAGCACATGCCATAAAAGACTCTTCATGACGACCACAACCGTTTATTTATTTATTAATATAGGTACACCAACAGTATACATATTAAGCTTATATAATAGATGTTGATATGAGACAAGTTCTAATATATAAGAGGTGGACACAACATTCATTATTATGCTTACTTGAAATAATAATTAACAAATTGAGATCAGTTTTACTTAAAATTACATTTACTTTAATTTCGGGATTTTATCTTAATCTTATATATAAAATTTCCATGTCACAATGTTAGTTACCGTACTCCTCCGAAACGGCTTTATCGATTTTTACCAAATTCTATATGCGTATTCAGTAGGTATGAGAATCGGCTACTATCTATTTTCCATACCCCTAAGTGATAAGGGTTGAAGGCAAAACAACGTTTGGCGGGTCAGCTAGTAATAATATAAAACTAAGTAAGGTGATAATGATAACAGACAATCTGTTATTCCTATTAAACAGTCTAAACTCTAATCTAATGAGGGCTGCTGAAAATATTCCAGCAGCTTTTTTTTAAAAACAATTGCATTATCATAAAAATGTCTAAGTCTACAATTTTGTTATTCATAAAATTGTATTGATTACATAGTCTCACGGTAGGCCTGTGTCAAGACCGTTCTGATAAGAACGCTACGAATGAGAAGATCTTCGTGATACGTCAGCCACATAGTCACTTGAAGGTCTAGACACAGTTTTACTGCGCGATGCTGTGCCGTAGTGTAATTGTGTTAGATTAAGGGCTCATACACACAGAATCCGTTTTACCGGATTCGTTTATTTTCCCGTGATGGCGTATGTAATTATAGGCGCGAGTTCACGCACAAATTCACACAATACAATATTCCGGATCCAGTAAACGATTGTTACCGGACCGTTTTTTACGGATTTTTAGCTACTGGGAAAATCGTTTACTGGCTCCGGAATACTATCATGTGTTTAACTCGCTCTTACAACTACATACGCCATCACGGGAAAAATTCACGGATCCAGTAAAACGGATGCTGTGTGTATGAGCCCTTATGTGCACAGAACTTAATAATCCTCCCATAACACAAGCTCTACTTTGATTCGGCTAGCTAGCTAGAGGAAATAAAAAAAAATCTGATAGGTGGAATATTTGCCATTTATCTAAATTTGTCGACTTTTCCGTATATTTATATGATCTGTGATTTATTCAGTACACTTGCATGATTTCTCACGCCAAATAAAGCTATATAAATTTATAAAATCAATTGCATACCTACATCATTTTCCGAAACAACGAATAATAACTCGATGCTTAGAAACGGATATCTAATCTACATTCAGCGAAATAGACAACCATTTATCATGAAAATTACGTTGACATTGTAATCTCACTGAATTTGAGGCGTCACAATAGATAATTATATTCTGAATATAATCTCGTTTCTACTAACAACGCGAAACTTCTAATCTGCTTTCTAAATAATTTTATTATTTTCAGAAACCTTAAAACCAACTTCAAATCCCTTAATTTTAAACTGTTTTTTGTTTTGTTTTGCGGGATAAATACTAATCCCCTGAGGATACATTTTTTATGAGATCACCTCCGGATCACACCGGATTTTTAAAATTATTTCACTATTGTATAGAAAAATACAATAGTTGAGAACCTCCTCCTTTTTTGAAGTCGGTTAATGACTACTTGTAGAACGTGGAAAATAAAAAAGCTGTTGTTTTATTTCACGAAATACGTATCCTGCTCTTCAACGGACACAATGTCCACTATTGGACATGCCTCCCCAATCAGGGGGGGTTTGCCATAATCACCACGCTTGGCAGGCGAATCGGTGATAAATAAAATAAATAATGCTGGACAATCCACACAGCATCCCCACCGCCCAAGCTAAGCAGAGTTGTGTTATGGGTACTAGATGACTGATATAGTACATAATATAATACATACAAAGTTTTGTTTATCATACATAGAAAACACCTAGAACACCCGGAACAAATATTCGCAGATCGTACAAACATTTGTCTCAAGGCGGGAATCGAAACTGCAACCTCTTTTGTCGCAGGCGGACCTTCATGCACCACGCCACATCGGTCGTCAATCACTGCAGATGTGTTCAAAATCACAGAACCTACTGCCCTTCCTCTGGTAGGTTTCCTTAGGGGTTTAGTTGATGGGGTAATTCCTAAGCTGCGACAGCCATGACAATCTACCATCCTTACTAATATTATAAACGCGAAAGTTTGTATGTATGGATGTTTGTTACTATTTCACGCAATAACTACATACTGAATTATAATAAAACTTTACAATATTATAGCATATATGTACATCAGAATAACACATGGGCTACAATTTATAAAGATACTAGCTGGTGCCCGCGAATTCGTCTGCGCAGGATTAGTACTTCGAGTAGCTTATTTTCTTGGTCGGGCAAAGCCGCGGGCAGGTCAGATAGTCTATGATACTTCTATTTTACCTTCCACTCGCCAGAAACAGTCCATTTGACACGCTTGTGATCTGATCGTTCAGCCTTAGCCCCTTCTTGCCTTCCAACTTCAGGACGATGTGCTCCAGGATCATGAACATGAGGAAATATGGCCATGACTGGAAGCAAAACGTAAAAACATTCAACGTTGTGGTAACAGAAATTATTAATGTTCAGTAAAAAAAAAAAATAGATTCAGGCGTTACTTTGCGGAAATCCACTGCATAATATTAGAATGAAAAAATATTTTGTAACAATTCCCAAGTGAAGTCAAGTCTTGGCACGAGGAGCTCGGAGAGGCTACATCACTGGCTGGACTCTGTCGGTGTTGCTGTGCTGACCAATCTCAATGTCAAGGTCGAGTAATGTGGTATCCTGAAGATGTCTCGTGCAGAGACGAAACTAGTAGACAACTGACTTTGATGAATACTTACTATCAGAGAAGGTTATACGCGGAATTGTTACTAAATATTTTTTCATTTTAATATTAATTATGTTCATTTGAATTACAGAACCACTACTATTGTCGCGAAAGTTGTGTTTTAGTAAACGTTTCCAAAGTTGTGTTGCCCTGGTACCTTAGCCAGGAAGAACTCCAATTTCATATTATTTGACTTTCTACACTGATTCACGACGTTCTATCAAATTGCATTTTTATGATAGCACATGAAGGCTTACATTCTACCAACTAATAATTTTATATAACGGTAGGACTGAGGCTCGATCTGTTACAAAGTCTTACAGTAATAATAACATGGCGTGTTTTAAATAACGATAAACCGAATTAAAATTCCCATACTTTTACACTTATTTTAAGTTTTGCGGGATTAATACTAATTCCCTGGGGGTACAAATTTTATGGGACCCCTTCGGAATTATTTTCTATACAATAATGAAAGAATTTTCAAAATCGGTCCATAATTGGCCGAGATATCGCGTAACATACATACATACAAAAAAAAAACATACAGACTAATTGAGAACCTCCTCCTTTTGAAGTCGGTTAAAAATTAAAACAAATTTCACTTTATCAATATCTGATTATTCTATTTGAATAACCTGTCAGAAAGATAAAATGTCTAAAATCTTAAAAATTATCAAAGGGTATAAAATAAGGACCCTCAATTGTCTCGTTATTTAATTATCAAAATGCTTTTTAAAAATGGACAAATTAGTATTGCCATACAGCGCGGGACATTGCAGATGCAGACAGTGTCTTAGGTACACCTCCGACTGGTATTGATATGGACCAGATGAGCTACGATAAGCCGTGGGGTCGCGGCGTACGAATATGGACCCCTCCAACTCAACCCGTGGATATCGTAAAAGCCGACTAAGGGAACCTACCAGAGGAAGGGCAGCAGCTTCCTTCTGAGTATTTTTAAACACCAACACTGCGATCACCAATCCGCCTGCCAAGCGTGGTGATTATGGCAAATCCCCCCCTACATGGGAGACCATCCACTCGATGGACCGACGACATCGTGGCGGTCGCGGGTAGTCGATGGATGGAGGCGGCTCGGGACCGCTATTTGTGGCGTCGTACGGGGGAGGCCTGTGTCCAGCAGTGGACGTGTATGGGCTGATGATGATGATGATGATGATGATGATGAGCTACCTGTAGATTGTTTGTAACAGTCTGCAGTTAGTTCAATTGTTTCAATTGTAAATACTAGTTCTCATTTGTTTCTATTATTTAATTGTAATTTTATGATAATAAAGATTTATTCTTCAAACCTGAATATAGATATCATCTTCCCCCCGTCCAAACAAACTGTCCTTAGGGTTGATCATATAGAACATACGTCCAGCGCCCTTCAGAAACTCCATGGCTCCATTATCATCATCCACGACTGTCTTGTTGTAGTTGATTGGAACTTCCATTTTACGCACGTTTATCCCTGGTTTTGGTGTACACTTAGTTATTTAATTTTCTGAATTATTCACTGATATTTTGACCAGTGAAGATTTTGATCACGAATAATTTGACGCAAAATTTTACATAATCAAAACGGTTTACAATAAGGTAGAAAAAAGACGTTTGCGGCAACGTGGCTCAAAAAACCTGGGTGGATAGTTTTACAACCCTTCTCACAAATGAGCAATATTATGTTAGTTTAGATCTCTTATATCGATTTAACTAATGATTATTATTGAAACCATTAGTTGTTTTAACTGAAATTGATTGCGCAACTTGTGAGCAAAATCGTACAATATCTAGTACTAATCATAATTTCACAATAGTTTTAATTATTGTGTAGTCTTTTTTAAAAGGTCAATGGAAAGTTTAGTAACCACAAATAATGGAGATGTTTTTTTTTTGTTTTGGATTAATTCTACCTATTTACTAAGTGTTATGAAAAGTAGGTACAGCATATTCTTTTAGGTAGATATATGATTAAATTATTAGATAATGTCGCTGTGTCATTTTGTAACGCTATCGTTGACATCTGACGATGACATTGCTGTGGTAGGTGCCACATTTATAATTATGTACCTAATATAAATAAATCCTACCGAATACAAGAACTTTTTAAATCAATGTGCATGTTTTTTCAAAGTACATGAATAAAGTCAATCTCACAATAACGTTTTTATTTAAAACTATGAAATTCTTAAAAATTTTCATCTTATATTATTTTTACGGGACGTCAAACAAACTGTCGTTATCAATGATTTTTATACTTTAGATAAGTCATCACATATCTGTAGGTATGTAACCTAACGATAAGTAAGAGTGTGGATTTCAAAAATCAACCCCAACCTTTGTTATTTAATTGTAAATCATGTACCAAAATGAACGTCTTTTATTTGAAAAAGATTACCACCAGCTAAATTAATTATCTCTAGCTGGAAATCGCAGCCTAAAAGGAACCATCTTGAGTGAAGTACCTCACACAATAATAAGATTGAATATACAAAAAAAAACAGAAAATATTAATCACAGATTCACGGATCAATGACCATACAAGCTAAATATGTAGATGTATTATTGTAATATCTAATTAAATGCACGCTTCCACTCTCACTTTCCACTAACAACTTAGAAATGACTAAAATCGAGAAATTTATCAAACACTTCAATTAAATTTTACCAAAAAAGTAACAAAAAACGTTCAGTTTTTGTAGCACACATATCATTTATGACATCACTCACAGGTTAAGGGTTATTTTTTAAAATTTTATCTGTGTTGATAATGTTGTGTTTAAAAAAATCTTTAATAAACCCAAATGCTTACTAGTGTTAGTACCTACCTATTGTTCATCTGTGTATTATCTACCAGTTAGCTAGTAGGTTCTAAGTAGTATTTTATTTTTTTGTGTATTGTGTTGTGTCTTATAAATAATTTTTATTATATTAATCTTCGGCCAAGATAAAATAATTGTTTCTGAATTAATGGAAATACCTACCGCATTAAGTTTTGTGATCAGCAAAATAATAAGCATAATTTGATACCTTAAAATTTTATTGAACCTTACAATATCATTTTGTTGGTAGACATCAATAGATTCCAACATCAACATCAGCGTATATTAGTCCACTGCTGGACATAAGCCTAATGAGAGTCATAGCACCCTGTCTTATTGCCGCATCCAGCATCTGCCTGCAGTTTTTCGCATATTGTCATCCCACCTGGCCGGAGTGCGTCCTACACTACGTTTGTCGAATCGCGGTCTTCACTTAGGTAAAGTAGAGTACGATATGGTACTTTGTCAGTTTTTTCTTTTGGTTCAGAAGTAGTCTAGTGCCGCCATCTCTTAGTTCATACTAAAACTTGTTATTATATAAAAAACCTTCTAGGGTACCACGTCTTCATACATGAAGCAAAACCTTTCATTTTAGTTTCACGTTCTTTGTGAAGATGGCGCTAGTTACCTTTTCAAGGCGAAAAGCTGGTTAGATTGTAAAAGATTGTCTAAGAGGCAAAGTAACATTGCGGTATGTATATATACATAATATTGCATTTCAGTAACCATTATAATTACGCTATATCTCCGCCAATTATGGAGCGATTTTGAAAATTCTTTCACTATTGTATAGAAAATTATCCCGAAGGAGGATTCCCATATTAATTTTATCTCCAGGAGATTAGTATTTATCCCGCAAAACTTAAAATAAATGTAAACTTAAGGGATTTTGAAGTCGGTTTATCGTTTTTTTTTTTAAAACACGCCGTATTTATACAAAAAGGAAACAACTAGCTAATAACGCTGCAAGCGATTATTCACAGTCGAATCGCCTCCTGGGTCAGGCGTACGATTTTTGCCTGAGTGAGCACTTCTTATAGACCGGGGGTCTAGTAAACTGGATTATAAAGATAGGCCCCTACATACCTTCCCCCTTATAACCACCCCTATCGTGGGTATAATACAAATATACGAGTATATATGAGTTCTATCCGCTGATTGGCCCCCTTTTGAATCCTCTACGTGTATACAGGGCGTATTCACCCTAGACGAAAACTCGCTTCTTCTTATAACCTTTGGCATGCCTGGCTGGGTCTGTCAGAACCACTACTTACCACAGATTAAGTTACGTTGCTACGCCACTATTACTAGAGTCAAACCGTTCTGTCAACTCCTTAAAATTAGTTTTTTGCGCGTCACTACAAATTGGGCAAAATTGGTCGATCTTGCTTGAGTGCTTCCTTTTGTTTTGAGGTTGTTGAGTTTTGTTCTTATGAATCTACGAGTACAAGTTTATTTTGAAGACTAAAACAACAGTAAGTACTTTTGAAATATACATAATGCCTTTAGGCCGTATTTTTTATGAGGTCGATAATGCGCAACTGCTTTAAAATGTCAGCTTTATGCAATAAAAATGATTGTACAATTCCCATATTCTATTCATTCAAATATCTGCAGATCGTAGAGACATTTTTCCCGAGGCATGAATCGAACTCACAACCTCCTGCCCCGCAGACGAACCTTCGGTCGCTACGCCACCGACATCGTCATACTGCACGCAATTCACCCGCCATGCTGGCACCTGTGATTATGTATCGACGGGCAAACCCACATAAAACAAAGGCTTCCCCGTGGGAACTCACTTACTGCTGTCCTAACTACGGCGTTGACTGCACTATGACCTGCTTGAGTTCTAGGAAAACTCACTTGTGTTTAAAATGTTGAAGAGCTTTATTTCCTTGCCAGCTGGAGTACGAGTGGTACTCGGTATACAGCGTTGTCTACTATTAGTTGTAGAATACGTGTAGTTATTTATGAAAGAATTTTCAAAATTGTACTATATAATACAATTGTATATTTTTATATATAATACAATTACTACTATATATTACAATTATTGCACACAAAAAAAATCGTAATAAGTTCCGAGGATAACCCATCGTAAACAAACAATCCTAACTTATATTAGGTATAAATGCGGATGTGTGTTTGTTTGTCTTTCCTTCACGCCCTAATTAGGCAACCAATCGACTTGATTGATTTTGTTTTGGTATATAGTTAGTTGAACGGATGAAGATTAACATAGGCAACTGTTTGTCCTGGTAAAACATTAAATTCCCATGAGAGATTTACGGGAAGACTTCGCTATCCCCCTAGAAATGTGAAATTTGAATTAAACGCGGGTGAAATCGCGGGGAAAAGCTAGTTACCAATACCTATTGAAATTGCATAATCATCTTATCAGCCCATAAACGTTCACTACTGGGTACGGACATAGGCCTCTCCCATTTGACGCCACACATGTCCTCCTCGCCGAATTAGACCCCGGCGTCCAATGTCAACGGAGACTAGCCAGGTTCACAGGACATATTATAGTGCACAAGCGTGTGCGTAAACAAAGGTGCACTTTCTTTTCCCTCACTCTCATAATCCGATGGGATGGCAACCCAATGCGACCGGAGAGAGGTCAGGCGCAGCTGACCGCAAGACCAACAAGGTAGTCAACACGCCACAAACAGCAGTCCTGTCACAAAGGATGGGAGTTATTGGATATTTTGGCTACCGGTTATTAAGTTGGGTATTTTGTTTCAATACCGCTAGTACCAACTGGTACCCAATAACGTTACAATATTCTATACCTGTCTTGATTTCTGCCAAATATATTTCTAACCGATTTGGTTAGAAATACCAAATACTTGTTGCAGCTACATAACTTTACGGGTGAACGGTCCGCTAGTACCTATGCGTAGATGATAGTTAGCAAAGTATAGGTATTGAAGCGTTGGGTAGTTATGGCTCAGGGTCGGTTAGGCGCGATGCTCGCTTTGCACAGTTATTCCTTAACGGTATGCGGATTTTACAATAGCGTTAGATATTTTAGGACCATGCTAACAGGTACTGAGTTAGTTATTGAATACCGGACTCATCTCTACCTGTCACCCTCTATCCATCGATTCCCTGCGAATGCAACAATGTCGTCGGTCCATAACAGGGACGGATAGGATAGTCCTTACGAAGGCCAAAGAAGTGATAGATTGTGTTGAAGATGTGTATGTACTAAACTTGGTTACAGAAACGCTCTAAGGGGAATTAAAGACCGAGGACTGTTTGTTCGAAATACTTCATTGGGTAGGTACCTCTAATAATTATTATGAGACTTCTAAAAGTTTTGCAGCTCTATGGTTATAACTTGGTTGTTTACAATCGTAATGTACTCAACGCACGAGATGCAACAAACGGTTGAGGTACTTTTTTTGACAACTGGCTGAACGCACGTAATTTATGTATTTGGGTAATTACTCGAAAATGACAGCGCACGAGATCTCACTAATTCTATTTTACGATCAACCTGTAGAATGATGAAATAAACTAAACGAAGACTTGAATAACCTCGTTATGATCATATCATATCATCAGCCTTGAGGTTCCTTCTAGTACACTGTTGGACATAAACCTCCCATTGATAAAAGTTTATTGCGGAAATATGTTCAAATAATTAACATAATTTGTCTTAAAATTAGTTTAGTTAGTTAAGCCGTTTCTTGGAGAAATTCTAGTTCAAACTATTATAATGGTTATAGGCTATATAATTATGTAGTGTCAGCTGCCTAAACTAGACTGAAAAGTTTGTAATATATATATATATATACATAGGTAGGCAGTTGTGCAATCCTACTATTATTATAAATGTTAAAGTTTGTGGGATGGATGTATGGATGGATGTTTGTTCCTTTTTCACGCAAAAACTACTGAACTGATTGGAATTAATTTGGCATGGATATAGTTTGGAACATATCAGCAATTTTTTATCTCGATAAAACGCGGGCGAAGGCGCTGGCAGCAGCTAGTGTTACAATAATAGATGGACAAGATGACGTCATACATTAAATAATTAAACACAAAACTTTTAAATAAATTTAAAAAATTCCATGATTTTAACTATTTAAATACATATCCGTTTAAAAGGATTTAAAAAAATTCTGCGTTAAACTCCTTCTTGGCTCTCATCTAAGGTTACATTAAAAAAGTTTATTATAAAGGTAGTCGTTAAATTTTCTATGTTTCTGCGCTATTTTCTTATTTTTTTAATGTAAGAACCTTTTTCGTGCTGTTAGAAAACATTTTAAAAAAAGATGAACGAAATCGGTAAAGCCGTTCTCTCAAGTTATAGCCGAACCAGGCGAAATAGGGGTTCATTATAGATAGATTTTAGACTTATCAATTATCATCATCATCATCAGCCCATACACGTCTACTGGACATAGGCCTCCCCCGTACGACGCCACAAATAGCGGTCCGGAACCGCCTCCATCCATCGACTCCCTGCGACCGCTACGATGTCGTCGGTCCATCGTGTGGATGGTCTCCCATGTAGGGGGCGATTTGCCATAATCACCACGCTTGGCAGGCGGATCGGTGATCGCAGTGTTGGTGTTTAAAAAATACTCAGAAGGAAGCTGCTGCCCTTCCTCTGGTAGGTTCCCTTAGTCGGCTCTTACGACATCCACGGGTTGAGTTGGAGGGGTCGATATTCGTACGCCGCGGCCCCACGGCCCACTTGAGGACTGGCGTAATTTTCACAGAATAATGATGGATAGACTACAGAATACTAAAAAATTAGACAGATATTCAGCCTCACATTTACGGAGAATTGGAGTGACTCTGTGCTATAAACGACCACACTGCGCGCCCATTGAATAAGCAATGATGCTGAACCTGACCTGGATCCTCATTGGAGCTGGAAGGGAAATTCAACTTTAAATATTCCCTATACGACGGAAATTCCTCTAGAGCTTCTACGGTTAAAATTGAAGCTGGATATCACTATCTGAACTTGCTCTTACACCTTTTAAAATATGGCTGAAATTTCTCTAACCCGATATGTTAAGATTTTTTTAGTGAATTGATATGATTAGTTTTTTATGGACTAAAACTTTGAAAGATGAAAACGTTTGCTATCAGGTTTTTGCATACTTTGGGGCTAGATGAGGTAGGAATTTTCCGCATTAAACCTATTGTTGTTATGTGTATATTCTGCACTTTTTGAGAATTCACGGATGGCTTCACCTTTACCTACCAATCATTAATTTACATCAATAGCAAATTATAGAAAATTCCGTACATCTTATTTTTCAGCGCAGCAACATCAGTGAAGTCCCTCAAATGACGTAAAATAAATAAAACGGCGCTAATCTTGAACGAAGATACCCATTTGATCCGTTGGGGGTAGAAACCCTTGGTTTTTGGGGTAATGAGAACACGCAATATTAAAAAGATCTTACCGAACTTCTCATAAAGTCCACAGACGATGGCTTCAATTAGCTTGCTATTCAACGTGGTAATGCTGCCAGCAATGAAATTACTAGTTGCAACTTCCATTAGTTGCTTTTTTGTTGAAATGTTTCTTTGTCTTTAGTTCTTAAATTTCAGCTACATGTCACTCGAATGTGTAAGCTCCGAGCCCGAATAAGACTAGAATTCTCCAACAGATAAAATAATTTTAAAAAGTTGATATACTCATTTATTCGCCGTAGGAGCACAGGTCACACTTGGATACGTCACTTTACAAAAATATAGTTTACAATAAATGGTGCTTAATGTGCTTATATTATAATTCAAAGCCATAAAACAAACATGATAGGAAAACATCAAGAACGTAGATTTTTTAAAGAAAAGTTGTTCTGATGTTTTTGACACAGTTTTCATACATTAAATGTCTAAGTTAATCGACGTAGTTGTCTAATTGGCGATTATATTTTGCTGAAAACCAGCTATAGTACCTTATCTCTCCAGTTCTCTGATACGCTGGCTGTCACCTTTTCCTTTCCATTTCTTTTATCTTTCCATGCCTACCCGACCCTATTTAGAAGTGTCGCCAACAATTCATATAATTCCACCTCCATTTTCAGGGTTCCACTTCCTTATTATTTCTGTGGTTCCAAAGTAGAATAAGTGGTTCCACTTCGAGGGATCGTTCAAGAATTTCGTGTTTTATATTCGAATCAGGTTCCGTCTGAAATATTCCTGATATTACGCACGACCGGCGTATCCTGCGGCATTTAACGGTGAACATTTACAGGTATACTGAATAAATTCTTACAGGCGGTATTTGATAATTTTTTTTTTTGAATACCAGAATATTTTTTTTATTGTAAACTCTTTATTGACACAGAAAATAACAATCAAATAATATAAACAAATTCAACTAGTATTTAAAATTCAAACAATTGAGCTAACTGCAGATTGTTGCAAAAAATCTACAGATAGCTCAACTAGTCCATATCAATACCAGTTGGAAGCGTCCCCAAGACGCTGGCTGCATTGTTCAACACTGGAATGGAATGGATTTTGGTTCGTGATTATTTGGGCCGGGAAAATCGGACCTTATTATATACAAGCAAATAATACAAAAGGCATATCTTGATATATTCAATTTATTGTCTTCGCAATATGTATTTGACCGCTTAAGTGTAAGTTTTAAGTTTAAATGATGCTCTTTATGTCAGTAACAGTTATCAACAGTACTTAAAAAAAATTACATGCAAATTTTCCTTTCAAAACAAACCGTTGCGTCGTGTGGGCCAACCAAATCGTCGATTTCCATCAGGTGAGACATCGACTTCTTCAGTCTTTTTGTGAAATTTGGAAGTCGTTTTCATAATAGTAATTACCTACCGGTTCTAGAATATGTTTTGTAAACAAAGGGGTTACAAAACAAAAATATTTGTGGAATATAGGTATTTTACTACTCTGGTACCATCGGAGCATATGACAGAAGATTGTTACAATTTTTGGTTTATCAGTTTTCTTTCATCACTTAATTCTTCTCTTCCGCAGACATTTCCTTCCATCCTAGCTCGTCCGTTTTGGAACTCAAATTAGGAATCAGAATCAATAACTTTATTTCTTTAGGCTTACAAAATAAGCACTTAGACAAGTCAAATACGTATACTTACTTACCTTGTTTTAATGTATCACCGCGCGTGGCACTTATGCGTTATAAGTTATTGTTTTGTTCTATGTTTCTAGTGGTTATCTTGGCACTAGAAACATACAATTTTATTGTTACCTAGTTGTTTTCCGTTATTTTGTTAATTTTTCTTTAAGTTTTCATTCATAAACCTCTGTGTTCAGGTAAAATATTTTGAATTTAGAACCGTGTATAGTGCCCAGCTAAGACCTTAACAGACACCTTTAAACTTTTGGGATTTGTTAACATAATTAAGGATTATTTATCGAAACTCAAATTTTTTTGAAAATCACTTCGGACTTATTAAACAAATCCTCACTATTTTTACAGTTAAGATTTTCGGGATAGATACCCAACAAATTGAATTTCCGAGAGAATACAATTTGGACCACCGCGGGATTATTCTCCATCACAACAGCGACAGAATTATTCCAAATCGGTCCATAATTGACTAAGAAATCGACGAAAATACATAAAAAATTATATACAGCCGAACATACAACCTCCTCCTTTTTTGTTATTCGTAAAAGCACTAAAACAGTCGCAATTCTTAAACAACTGCATTTCCATGTAAGGTCGTGACGTCAGTAGAATTTCAATATCGTTTTAACTGCATTAAAATGAAAGTTCTCTCCGTCGCAACCTTTTGTATATAGTATAGTTTACATACTGTCGTATAACTGTGACAATCGCTTAAATATGATAATGTTATCATCACAGAATCGTCCATAGATGTAAGAAACTTTAGATTGTGCGTGCCGTGCTATTTTCACGGAGATAATGATAAAGGGTTTCAACCTTGGCACTTCTGACATACGTACACGTCATCCGTAGGTTCTTTCATCAAAGTTAAAATGCGACAACGTATCATTCTGAGACCGTACCGTCGTTATGTTGAAGCGATTCATTAAGTGGAATAGGAGCCCTGGTTTCTAATATTCGGTTCACTTTTAGGGTACATTGCCAAAATGTAAGCAGTCCTTGTGATATGGGTAGGTACTATAGATTATAATGTGTTGAAGAATCAGAATCAGAATCAATAACTTTATTTCTTTAGGCTTACAAAATAAGCACTTAGACAAGTCAAATTTTATACTATAAACATACATAGTTATTATCAAATAAGAAATAAGGTGGTATTGATATTCGCTTCACTTAATTTTTTTGTCTTTAAAGGTATATTTATTGACAAAGAAAATAACAATCAAATAATATAAACAAATTAAACTTGTATTTACAATTGAAACAATTGAGCTAACTGCAGACTGTTGTAAACAATCCACAGATATGGACCATATTAGTATTGATATGGACTAGTTGAGCTATGTGTTAAAGTAAAATAAACAGTAAATAGATTTTGTTTTGAAAATAAAAATCCCGTATTAAATGTATTTATTTATTATTATTATTATATGTAGATCGTAATTTTAATTTTGTGATGTGTCCAAGAGTACTGTAAGGTCTAAAGGAAACAAACTCAAAGGTGTTTGTTATCATCATCACCATGAGTTTGTTATTTGCATACTTAATATTACATAATTAATTTAGTTTAGGTACTTGTATAGGGTAGGTTGAGCCAAAACAAACGAGAACGTTCTATTTAACACCTTTTATTAAATATTTTAAAAAAACACGGAAAGGCTCACAAACACAAAAGTATAGGTAAAAATACCTAGGTAGGTATCGCGAGCGCGGACGAGGCGACGTGCGCCGTCTTGAAAGCTTAGCACTGACTGATCCGGCGCACGTAACCACGCTCGCGCAGTCGGGTGGAACGGCGAGGGGGGACCCCGCCCACCGAGTCAGAGGCAGGAAGACTATCGGGGTTGCTCGCTATACTTGTTAAATATACAACTGTATTTGTATGAATGAGCAGGGCATCCTGGAACAATTATATACAAATTTAAAATGATATACTAACTACTGTCTAGCTTGTAGAGTGACAATCATCATCATCATCATCATCAGCCCGTACATGTCCACTGCTGAACATAGGCTTCCCCCAAACGACGCCACGAATAGCGGTCCTGAGCCGCCTCTATCCAACGACTCCGTGCGACCGCTATAAATCATATTTACATCTATTTTGCTCTACATAATTATTTCTCATTACATTAACAATATATAGAATTTCAATTCAAATTACATTACCATCCACATTTCAGATCAGCAATTTGAACGTACTGCTTTCAAACACAATTCATAAGCTACTTCTAGCACCTTGGCCTTGAGTAACATCGTGTTTGAGGCTACTTCGTGAAGTTGACACTTAGCTCCAAATCGTAGTTATTTGCTTTAGTCACGTTACCATGAAATAGCAGAAACGTTACCAAGCACTGTATAAATTTAATCTGGGCTTTGATTATAAAATGGTAAAATATTATTACCAATTACCGCGTTCACTGCCTACTTGCTCATTCACATGGGTTAACGTTAGAGCGGCGCTGCTTGCTACATGCTATATAATTAATTTATGCTATTTCAACAAAGAAAATTATATTATAATTAAATAATAGAAATAAATTAGAACAAGTATTTACAATTGAAACAATTGAACTCACTGCAGACTGTTATAAACAATCTACAGGTAGCTCAACTGGTCCATATCAAAACCAGCCGGAAGCGTCGCTAAGACGCTAGCTACATTACCCCGCTGTATGGCAATGCTAATGTACTGCGCTGCGCTAGATACTCACCAGCTCACGGGTTACTAGCTTCTGCTCGCTACTTCGCATGAGCTTTTCAAGTAGCCTATGTCCATCCCTGGGATATTCTTTACCTCCCTACCAAGTTTCATTAACATCCATTCAGTCGTTTAGGCGGGAAAAGGTAACAGACAGACAAAGTTACTTTCGCTGTTATTATATTACTAGCTGCTGCCCGCGCCTTGTTCTGCGTTTTATAGGGATAAAAATTTGCCTATATGTTATATTCCAGGTCCGAAACTATACCCATACCAAATTTCAGCCTAATCGATTCAGTAGTTTTTGCGTGAAAGAGTAACAAATATCCATACATACAAACTTTGACATTTATAATATTATTAGGAAGTAGGATAGAATTAGTACAAGCGACCCGCCCCGGCTTCGCTCGGGTGCAATGCTGATACAATTTTTTTCATAAAAAACTTCTTCTAAAATCACTATATCTATACAAAAAAACGCTCAATATCCGTTGCGTGGTTTAAAAGATCTAAGCATACATACATAGGGAGAGACAGACAGAAAGCGGAAGCAACTTTGTTTTAATCTATGTAGTGATGCATAACACTTTCAATGTAGAGGCCACGCGCATGATATGTGTTAAAACTTAGCTTTTTCTTCGAGAAATAAATAATACTGGACAATCCACACAGCATCATCCTCGCCCCGAGTTACTCAGAGCTTGTGTTATGGGTACTAGATAGGTATACGTAGGTATACGTAGGTATACAGTCACATAGATATTTTTAGTAAACAAAAAAATACCACCAAAACTCGGAACAGATATTTGCAGAGTGTACAAACATTTGTCCCAAGGCGGGAATCGAACCCGCAACATCCTGCGTCGCAGGTAGACCTTCGCCCACCGCGCCACAGAGGTCGTCATATACCCCCTACACTTTTCTTCACATAAATAATTTCATTGAATTGCTCTGCAATGGAAATGTACACACAATAAAAAAATATTTTCCTTTTCTGCTCCTTTAAAGTCAAAGCGACCTTCCAACTTATCGATTGTTAACATTTGGCAGGATCTCAAGTTTATCTTCTACAAATTAAAATCAACCCTGAAGAGTCAATATAAAGTTCCTTACAGCTTGACATGGATTATGTTTATTTCGTCTCCTTTAAAAGCTTGGAAGAAGATTGAAAATGTAATCTTAGCTTTGGATTTCTCCGAGCAATTTGGCTTCGTAATAACAATTTACGAAAACCTAAACATTATGAACGAAAAACGATGAAAATGTTTGAAATCACTTAACCGCCATGATCGAATAAAAAGGTCTTTAATTTTTTCTATTAAAAAAGAAAATAAGATTTTGTTTTCTGTTTTTTGCAAATGACACGGCACAAGATACCACTAATCTATGGACAGTACCACAAAATGTTATGCCTTGACATTTGTTCATGCAGTTTGCTGTTTTTTTGAAATACGAGGTTTTGCTAATGTCCCAATAGTTCTGTACAGAATTACAGCACAGAACTTCTAGTAATAAGTGTTTTATTGAACTATACCTGTTTTTGAAAAGTGTAGAATAAACCAAATTTGGGAATTACTTGTGTTCTTGTCCAAAATTGGAAATTCTGAATACTAACTTAAGCAACATTTATAGAGCGAAAGCCATGGTTATGATCATAAAAACGGCTAATAAAAAGCTCTACCAACGAAATGGAACCTAGGTAATTCAGCTATTTTGATTTCAAAAGGTCAAAGGCTTTAAATTTAGAAAGTACCTAAAGGTCATCCCGGAGTTCAACAAAGCATACACTCATCGAACTGATACCCATTTCCGTCTGTTTCAGACCTTTTTTGACCCTTTTATTTGTCTATCTGATGTTTTTGCACTGAAAAACATTACAGTAATGTAAAAAATATATCAATTGAAGAACCTTCTCCAGGTTAAACACGATATTTTTTCTTAACGAAACTCTTCAGTACTGTAAAGTACTATTATAGTTCACTTCGTTTGGAATTTACAATTATTACAATGGTTCAAGTTACTAATAATATTGAACAAATTTATTATGAATGTACGCGGGTTAACTAAGAACTTAGTTTGTGTGGTGTTCTTCTAACAAAAACTAGGTTCGTAGTTAACCCACTTACATTCATAATGAATTCGTCAAACTATGAAAGTTTTTACATTACTTGGAATTAGTTTTTTGTAGTTATAAAATACAAGCCAGTTTTGATAAATAAATAATGCGATAGAATATTTACATCCTCATCCAGGTTGTCTAGCAGAGATCGTTCTTGAGTGATAAGACCGCCAATTGTCACTTATGTTGTTATTATCTTATTTGTAAACTGTTTCCTAGTTTAAAGTGTGTAATAAAAGTATTTTCTCTCTTTCTATCTATCTAGCTCCAACATACCCAGAGTTTGTGTTATGGGTACTAGATAACTGAATGTACCTAACACTATACATACATAGATAGTTTTTAACCGACTTCAAAAGGAGGAGGTTCTCAACTCGCCTGTTTTTTATGTATGTTACGCGATATCTCCGTCAATTATGAACAGATTTTGAAAATTCTTTCTCTATTGTTTAGAAAATTATCCCGAAGGGTTCTCATAATTTTTTTATCCCCAGGGGATTAGTATTTATATTGCAAAACTTAAAATAAATGTAAAAGTAAAGGAATTTGAAGTCGGTTTATCGTTTTTTAAAACACGCCATATTATTTTTACGTAAAGTAAGCACGCAGAACAAATATTCCGAAACAGATATTAGATCAAATATGTTATTTTATATAATTTTTTTGCAGTGCCCTACAGTGTATGTACAATAGTACCAGCTTAGATCTATGTTAGCCTAGGTTAATAGGCCTAGGCTAACATTAAGATCTAAGCTGTATAAATTTACATGTGAGCAAAATAAATAAATGAAATAAATAAATAAAATGAAATATCTGGAAATAATACAAACATTTGTCCCGACGCGAGAATTGAACCCGCAACCTCCGGCATGCGTCGGATTCGGATCCTCACCCGTTGCGCCATATAAATCTTCAAATACGAAGTAATTGAAATTGAGGACATCCCTAGTTTCATTTGATCTCTTTATAAAAGGTAGTATACAATACGTGGTGGTGATTTTAACTAGACAACTTTTCACCAAGCAAAAATCCATCTACGTAGCTTATAGACAAAGTCTATTTCTAATTACAAAAGCTATCTTTAAGTTCCTTATTACAAGTTTGATAAGAAAAGCTTACAATACATTGCCAGGGTTTGTTGGTGATGTATTATTTACAGAACTACCATGGAACTACCGCAAGTTGTGTGGTTCCTGCGCGCATGTGCAGAACGTTTCGTAGTGTTGTGGTAAAGTGATATAAATTATCTGTAAAAATGTCTGCGATGAAAGCAGAGCAATATCAGATGCGAGAATTAATCAAACACTAAAAAGAACAGGGCTTGAGAATATCCGCAGTAATCTTCTAGTTTTTCTATAGAAATTATAGTAGTTTGACGAATTTTTTATGAATGTAAGAGAGCTAACTACAAATCTATTTATAGTTTGTAGTGACTAGGACAAGACGGCACTCATCGTGATTAAGTTCTTCGTGGGAAATAATCACGAAGGGCTGAAACATCTTCGTTCTTTCAACACAAAAAAAGGTTCGTAGTTAACCCGCTTACATTCATACTGATGCTTCTAATAAATTTTATGTTTATGTGAAAATTGAAAATCTTTTTCACATTATATTAGTTTCATTCATAGTTTCGCTTTCCTTTCCATCGTAAACATCTTTTCCATTTCACCCATTGATATATTTGAGCTTTTCGAGTATTATGGCGACGCAAATCATCGATATCGATACAAGAACCCCATCGATTGACATCGATACCACTCCACCCATCACTAGAGTCTCACCCAGCCAGTCGCGGGCAAAGCTTCCCGACCGCGCCCGTCTACCCTACTGCATCCCTAATTGTGCAGTGTTGCAGTGGACTCTAACACATGTGGCCATCGGGTATAAGGTTCAATATCGCGTGGCATAAGCCAGGGTAGTTTGTTATTGCAGCTTTTTGTCAGCGGGAATGATACGGTAAGTTTTTTACCTCTTTGTTTGGTCTTTTAACAGTGAAAAGTCACCTTATTTCCTGAGAAAAGATCCAATTTGCTTTGAAAATCAAATGTTTTTTTTTTAATTTTTATGTTTATTAGTATTCTGATATATAAAACCTAAATAACCTAATTTTAAAATGACATGGGATCCAATTTTCTTTGACAATTGAGTCAAAATTCCCTTCTAATGTACGTAATTGTAAATTATAATTGCTCAGTTGCTAAGTAACAAAGGCCGAGATGAGAAAAGGAAGCCGTGTTGTAGTAATTTACCTTAATAAGTCCTCTTTGTGAAGAAAACTCCCAACACAATAGGATTTAAGTGCTTTGTTATTTACAAAGCGTAAAACTTGATAATGTGTTCTTGTAAGAGAGGATCTCGTATGTAATTCATAGTGAAATGAAGACGCCTACTTGACATAGTGGGGGAACAGTCTAGTGATGGAAAAATCGAGTTAATGTACCAAAATATCGGTGTCATGTCGTGAGGTGCACGTTATGACATTGTCGTCAACGCCAATTTAATAGCGTCTTCATATATCCTTTTTTTACCGTGACGATATATCTTGCTATATAGTCAATATACTATATAGTAAATATATCGACGATATATTTATCGTCACGTTAAAAGTCATAAAAGCGCCCAATGGGTTAATTTTTAAGATATCCACGATACGATAATATCTACAGAGAAGTTAATTATATGAACATAATCAGGAAATAATATAGGAAGACGCTATTAAATTAAAAGCGCCCAATGGGTAAATTTTTTGCTGTTATTACGCAGATTTTCGTTACGTGCAACGAACGGTTGCATGTTATTTCATCATCTTCTCCTCCAGTCATGTCCATATGACACTATCCACATATCATATCATATACACTATCCACATATATGTACATATATCCACGGAAATAAGTCTCTACCAATCAAAATAGTCGAAATAAAAAAAAAACAATTATTTTTCTCTCATAAAGGTTAAAGATATACAAAAGGTTATAGTTACATGGTCGTCTAATGTTAACCTGCTTTATGAGAGACTGGTGCCTGCAAAGAGTATAGAAACCTGTATTACATTTTACCGATATAAAGAGATATTTCCAAATGAAACTGAAACGTGCGGATTTTACTCACAAAGCTCATCTACTGATCCTGTTTGTATCCATTCCCTATGCCATGGACCTGATGGACCAGGATGGTCTATCAACTATCTTTTGAACATAAAATCACAGAATTATAAAACCGCCTTGCATTAAAATTTTCACCTGCATCAAACCAATTGCATGCCGACATGGCAATGATTCCAGCTCGCTTTAAAATACTGTATGCCAATAATTTCCCAACGCGTTCCGTGACGCCAGGCAGTCTGTATTGTTGGAAACACACGGGAAGGTTACACGGACGGCATCGCAACTGCATTGTGTCTACATGATAATCATACTACTATTATAAACTGGTTTCTGTCCGCTGCTTCGCACGTGTTGTTTCGACACCACGGGAGTTGGGGGGTCGAATGTACATCGAAACCGCCATGGCCTCCAGAGATGCTGGTTGTTCTTGCTGTGTGGTGTAAAGATTAGGATATATCTGTTTATATTTGTTCCAGTCTCCATGTTACCTGGTCTTTTCAATTGAATATTAATAATCGCGTATGTTTAAAAAGTTTGTTAATTAAAAGAAAAACATAGATTTTTAGTCTGATTCCCATTCCAATATATCTTTGGTTACTTTAGGGTTGGGATATGGTGCTGAAATATCCAGCGCTGTTTATCTAGTGGTGAACTAACTATAAACACTAATAGCAAAACGCACTTCCCAAAACTGACGCATTTTCAAACAGGCACTCACACAATATTGTCCCGTGTGTCAACACAACGCTTTATGCGTTCCCCTCTGGCATCATGCCAAACCATGGGGGATGCATGGTGGGAATTAACTAGGACAATTAGGTCAGTGGGTATACATCCATGGCGATCACGCCACAAAGAATCGACCCCTTCAACAAGGCCGTGGATTTTGTAAGAGCCGACTAAGGGAACCTACTAGATGAAAGCGGCATCTTCACAATTTTATTAACAATGAGAAAAATGCAATATCTTTTCGTACACATCCTCCACCTGTTCCATCGCCTCTCTTATAACTCTGAGGTTTGCTGGAAGAAAACTCTTTTTCAGGGCTAAACTCGCCTATGTAATGTACCACAATGATGCAATGTATTACTGTGTACAATATAGAAAGAAATTAATGAATGAACACTTTATTGTACTAGAAATTACAAGAATCAGAATCAATAACTTTATTTCTTTAGGCTTACAAAATAAGCACTTAGACAAGTCAAATTTTATACTATAAACATAGTTATTAATATCAAATAAGAAATAAGGTGTTATTCATATTCTCTTCACTTCAATTTTTTGTCCGAATGCGATCAGCAATCCGCCTGCCAAGCATGGGGATTATGACAGAGCCCCCCTTGTTTTGGGGAAGCTTGTTCAGCTGGTGGGAAGACAGCCAGCGCCCCTTGCAGAACAGATACACCACCGAACTGCGTTTCCAACCCGCATCCCCAGTAGGGATTATTGAGTCATTCCCAACGTCTCCGCGTGAGACGTGCTCAGTCGCAACGTCTCACAAATATTGCATTACCACCTAATGACAAAAGCCATTAAGACCACCTGACGGTACTGTAAAGTTTGTTTTTTTGATTTGACAACCGTGCAAGCCTTGGTTTTTGTTATTATAGTGCTTAGCCCGCACATGGGGTGCAAGGCTTTTTAACAGCCTTCAAAAATGAGAGGAGGTTCTAAAAACATATATGATTTTTTGGGCCAATCAAGCCATGCTTCGTCTGACTTAGGCGAGTGGATACGTTATGATAGTTACAATCTTACAATTAGACAAAAACCTAAGTGGTAACGCAAAAATATTGACAATCTAGAATGAACTTGCCACATACTAAGGCTTGGTTTATTCCACTTGAGCTAGCGTAATTGCAGAACTTTTGGCCAGGCGAAGCCTTCTTGAGTACTAACATGGCTTCAACTTTTAATGACCTATAAATTCTAGAGCACACTTCTACAACATGAAAATACATTACCGTTGGTAACTAAAAGTTGAGTTCATAAACAACAGGAAAATTTACCTGCAGTTTAGTATAGAGTTTCCTTCACTTAAAACTAAGTTACCACTTTTCTGACTAATGTGTCGCTCGCGATTGATAGTTCAAAAACTATTCATTTAGTTGAAAATAGTTGCATTTACAGTTTGGTGACTAAGGTCCTTTATTTAATTGGACTAAATTTACTTTTTTTCTTTCTGTGTCCATTTTGTTGCTTGGAGATATCAGAGTATCAGATAGACAACCACATGAACACTCGGAAAACAAAACCCATGCTACGCGGGTAAAAAAAATAATTACATTCTTGTTACTACTGTCCACGAAAAAAAATCTCACGATAAAGGACCTTAGTCACCAAACTGGAAATGCAACTATTTTCAACTAAATGAATAGTTTTTGAACTATCAATCGCGAGCGACACGTAAGACATTGCATCAACACGAGACATTACAATAGTAGGAAAGTACAAGAAACATAGACATATGTATGAAAAAGAAAAAGTATACATGAAGAAAATAGATAGAAACAGTTACAAAATAATGTGTTACACAAGGGGCCAAAAAGTACCCTGTTTCAGCATCAAATTTTGGCTCTGATTTTCAGGCATGTCCTGGAAAATAATCCGTTTTAGATGTTAGAGGAATCAAGATACTGGTCTGGTCTTCTATTTGGTTCTTATAATATTACTTACATATTATTTTGTAGGCCTTTGCCTTGCGTTTCTATAGTTTCTTCAGTAAGTTTAGTTTAAAAACTTGTTTACACTTTTTAATTATTTATTTGCGAGAGAAATTTCTTTTTGTCTAGAAAGTGCTCCCACTTTATATCTCACAGACGGAGAGAAAACGAAACTTATGGAATGAAGTTGCTTCTTTTAACCACTAAATTATTTACGACTTTTATGTTCTCTAGTAAGATTAAGCGGGATTGAGGAACTGTTTGCAGGTCACGATTTGAGAAGATTATTTTCTTCCGAACTTCCGTAATAGAGTCGGAAACATTGAGGATCGGTAACAAAGTCACGTTTTCCTTGGATTTTTCGGGTTAGTCGATCATATTTCTTTAGTAGGTTGCGTGAAACAAGCTATAAATGCTGGGTTTTCCTATCTATACATCGTAACATGTTAATTTTATATTTTAACCAACTTCGAAAAAGGAAGAGGGTCAATGTTGCATATACCTACATACATTATTTTTTATGTTTGTTCGGAGTTCTTCGTCAATTGTGGACCGATTTTGAAGATTCTGTTGCTATTGTATAGGAGATGATCGATGATTGATGAAGATGAATTTTATTCACAAGAAATTAGCATTTGTTTCAAACATAAAAATTGTGTAAAATAAAGGAATTTGAAGCCAGTTTTTAGTTTTTTGAAAACAATTAAATATTTTTCCCATTGCAAGAAATAAATACTTCCCTTTATTTGTTTTATTTTTTGACTCTCGATGTTTCGTTAGATCTAGTGAAAATCTTGAGTCATGAAAAATCAATTATTTGATGACAGACCACAGTTGAAAAAAATCGTATTTATGGGACTCCGTTCAAATTAAAATAGTGTATGAAAGCTAGCCAGAAGTTTTGTTTTGCAATGAAAAGCTTTTAAGCTAGTACCTGAATAAATCTAGGTACGTTCCTCGTCAGCACACGTCCTCATCAGCATACCTCCACTGCTGTCCCCTAGCATAAGGGGGCAAAATTATCACGTTTGGTAGGCGGGATTGCAAATCTGCCTGCCAAGCATGATAATTATTAGCCTAATAGGCGATAAAATTATTCAAAAGGAAGCTGCTGCCCTTCCTCTGGTAGGTTCCCTTAGTTGGCTCTTACGACATCCACGGATTGGAGGGGTCAATATTCTTACGCCGCGATCCCACGGCCTACACAGTCTACTAAATTTACGTTATTCCAGTAAAATACTACTGGGACAACGTAAACGCGGCAAAAGAACATCTCTGTTATAGATTAGCACCGTAGTCACGCACCAAACGAATGTTCGACATGATTTATACAGATTCCATTTGTGTAACATTGAAAGCTGAACAACAGGGTATTGATTATTTATTTTGGAGAGTATTGGTCACACACACAACATACACTTAAAAAAACATACAGACGAATTGATAACCTCCTTGTTTTGAAGTCGGTTAAAAAGACGCGGCAACTGAGTGAATTTTAGGGTTCAGTATGAGCAGTTTAATTTCAAACATTCTACATGAGTAAGTTTGGGTGTAAGTATCATCCGCGGCTGTCTGGTAAAGATCGCTCTCGAGCGATAAGACCGCCATTTGTAACTTAGTTTTAAAATTGTTTTTTGTATTTCTGTTTCTTACCAATAAGTGTGCAATAAAGAATTTTCTATCTATATATCTATCATTTTCTTAAAAAAGTTCTCTTCACTTCAATTCTACATCCAGTTTGGCTAAGTGTATACTTCAAAAACTGTCGTAGTTTGATGAATTCAATAAGAATGTGTTCTGACTTACCATTGTAAGTCAGAGGGGTGAGTCTGGCCTGACGTTAGTAACGAGACGTGACTGAGGCGTCGACGTCTCGATCACGCCTTGCCAGACTTGCCCCTCAGAACACATTCTTATTGAAGTTTTATTCATATTTTCAAAGTGGATCTGCTAAGCTTATACATCTGCCGAGCTGTTTAAAATACAAGTCGGTATTTCACGACTATGTATGAACAAATTTTGTAAGACTCATCAGAAGCGTTTGACAAGGATACAAGAAAGTTCAAGTTAGTTAATTAGCGGAGCCTGATACTTTGAATGAACTTTTGATGAACAAGCGTTTAATTTTATAACGAGCTTGTTTTTGATGGTGTTGGGGACATCAAGAAAAAAGTTTGGTTTAACTGCACATGGTTTATTTATTGTACTAAAAATACTTAAAAATTAATTGATGGGAAAGAAGCTAATGAGCCACCATGTTAATAAAAAAAAAATATAACTTATGTTAACTTAATACCTTAATTACAAACAAAAAAAAAAATTATACTAAAATTAAAGACCAAAATTAAAATTAAAGAGTAGGTGAAGGTGCGTTGTGCCGAGGATAATCAACCAGGGAAGTAGTTTGCCTCATTGATCATCCTTTGCACAAGGCACCTCCAGAGCGGAGATATGACGCATTCCGCCACGGTCTTGAGGATGCTGTTTTGTCTGCCCCTTACTCTGCTCATCAGGGACGCGGTCTTCTTACGCATGATGGCGTGAAAGCCATCAGTGTAATGTGGACTTTTTTTTTATACCACAAAGGTAGCAGTCAAGCGTGCGGTCCACCTGATGGGAAGTGGTTACCGCAGCCTATGGACACCTGCAACGTCAGGGACGTTACACGCGCGCTGCCGACCCCGTAAATACTTTAGAATGCCCTGCTTGAAAGACCTCATACTATAGTCCATTGGGAAAACCTGGACTGGAGGCGCGGGTGACCGCATGTCGCGCTTCGATCGGTCCCACGGTCGGGAAATGCCGAGTTGCATTTTTATGTACTTATTGTACGAACCGTACAGATGATATACATACATATGTATGTATATAGATATATATAGAAAATAAGAGCAAAAGAACGATTTGCAAGGAGCGGAGGTTTCGCGTTCGATTCCCGAGGCGGGAATCGAACCCGTAACCTCTTCGCAGGCGGACTATAACCGTTGCACCACTGAGGTCGTCGTAAAAAGTAGCATAATATTATATTATTACTAGAAACCCGCGCCTTCGCCCGCGTTTTATTGGGATAAAAAATAGCCTTTATGTTATTCCAGGGCCCAAACTATACCCACCCCAATCAGTTCAGTAGTTTTTGCGTGAAACAGGAATATTATAAATGTCAAAGTTTGTATTGATATTTGTTACTCTTTCACGCAAAAACTACTGAACCGATTAGGCTGAAATTTGGTATGGGTATAGTTTGGGACCTGGAATAACATATAGGCTATTTTTTATCCCGTAAAACGAGTGTGAAGGCGCGGGCAGCAGCTTTTTTATAATATTAGTAGGATTAATGTAACAATTATTATTAATTTATTACATTCAAGTTACGATTTATCTGTTTAATTGAGTTGCTTTGATTTTTGCGCATGTTGTGGCGATCTGTAATTTAGAGTGAACTAGTTTTTAAGTTCTATGGTATTATTTTTGTGATTTTTCGTTTCATCTCTATTTGGTTATAAATAAATTAAGTACCTGCATGCTTTGCTTGGTTTTTGAATTTATTTTTTGGTAGTATTATTGTGTTTTTTTGGAAATTATATTTAAATACGAATTACAACCAAACACTCATTGGCTTAGTGTTGTTTAAAAACGCTACCTGCTGGAGTAGTCTTAGTGTTGTATCTTCAGAGAAGTTAGTTGCTCCCAATTTAAAATAAATAGTATTAATATTCGACAATAGATGTTAGGAAGAGTCATATTTTTTTCAGTTTATTTATCTACGAACAAAAACTATGGACTGTATTCTTGGCCTTGTCTATCGGTTCATCTGACAACTTCCCTCCCCATTGTGACGTCATATCCGAATATATGCTGTAAATTCTTAAAAAAAGCTGTCATACATGATAGATCATACTGATAATTATATGAAAGCGTTGTAGCGTCGAAATATTGTCTATGGGAGTACCCTATTGATAAAGTTGATTATTGAAAACACGAATAAAACGACATTTTCTAAAAATGAATCCTAGCTAGATCGATTTATCGCCCCCGAAACCCCCTGTATACTAAATTTCATGAAAATCGTTGGAGCCTTCGTCGCCTTCATCGTTGGAGATTCAGATTATATATATATATACAAGAATTGCTCGTTTAAAGGTATAATATATATAGAGTTGCAATCAAATAGAAGTGAAAATGAATGAGCTGTGTTGTAAAATTGCTCGCGGGAGTCTTTGATAACTTTGTGAAGTGAACTTTATACAAGTGAATAGAAGTGTCAGAGTTCAGAGCATTCATAACATGAATGCGAGATATTTTCTTGCCTCTGCAGATACTTGAAGTTCATGTCTCTGACGTCATTCGCAGTGAAATTGTTCTCTGAATTCAGAACTATATTCTGTCTGCGACTTTGCACACCTACCCTTTGTGAATATTTTTTATTAAATCTGAAACAGACTTCAAATTCCTTAATAATCACTTTTAAGTCTGGAATGACATATGTATAATTGATTTTAAAATCAACGTATCTACATAAATACAAAAAACATACCTACGCCTGGAAGAGATCGCTTAAAGCGATAAGGCCGCCCTTTGTACTTCTTTTTTTGTTAGCATTTCCTTCTGTATTGTATTTTGTGTTTGTGTGGTACAATAAAGAGTTATCTATCTATCTTAATTTTTAGGGTTCCTTATCTCAAAATTAAAAAAGGAACCCTTAAAGGATCACTTTATTAGGGTGGCCGACGGTGTATCACGAAGGTCTAGAAGACACCTATTCACCCTTGTCTTACATACAGCCCAACATAGAACTTCCTCCAGTTTTTAAGTCGGTAAAAAAGCTAAGTTTCTTTACCGGTGGCATTGATGTTATTCTTCCTAGAATGCTACAAGTTTTTTTGACTAACGAATTTTCAGCCTTTTGTTAAAGTATTACCGACATAGCTCTCAGAATTAGCAGGCTGAAGTGGCGATGGGCAGGCCATATAGCTCGTAGAACCGATAACCGTTGGAGAGTAAAGGTTCTCGAGTGGCGACCGCGATGCAATGCGAAACGGAGTGTGGGAAGACCTCCCACTCGATGGACTGACGACATCGTAGCGATCGCAGGGAGTCGTTGGATGGAGGCGGCTCAGGACCGCTATTCGTGGCGTCGTTCGGGGGAGGCCTATGTTCAGCAGTGGACGCGTACGACTGATGCTTATGATGATTAAAGTATTTTTCGGAAATCTTCGCCTTTGGACAAGAAATTATCGTTTGTTCTTGATAGCGGTTATATCAAGCAAGTTACCTATTATATTTATTTTGGACAAGTTAAAGTAGCTTGTGTAGGTGGGTAGGTACTGATAACTGATATTTAAAACATTCCATAGTAAACATACATAGACATTACATAGTAAACTTTTTAGCAAAAGATCTGTGTGATATATGTATAGTCTTATTTGCTGATGATACTTCACTGGTTTTTAAAGTTGACAGAAATAAATGTAATTATGACGATGTAAATGACGCGCTTTACACGTACTAGATTGGTTCACCGCTAATAACCTCTTACTTAATGGTAAAAAAAAAACAAATGCATTAAATTCATGTTACCTAATGTAAGAGAATTTCCAACGAAGATAATGCTAAAGAATGTGATTGTTGACTTTGTAGACTCTACTGTTTTCTTAGGGTTACATATTGATTCCACTCTTCAATGGAAACCGCAAATTGATGCTCTCGCAGGCAGACTTAGTTCAGCGGCCTATGCAGTTCGAACAATTAGATATATTACCGATGAAGATACAGCTAGGTTAGTTTATTTCAGTTACTTTCATAGTATTATGTCTTAAGATATTTTGCTTTGGGGACAGGCAGCTGACATCCAGACTATCTTTGTTCTCCAGAAAAGAGCGGTACGCGCAATTCACAAATTAAAGCCACGCGACTCTTTGAGGGAATTATTTAAAGAAATAAATATTTTGACAGTAATATCGCAATACATCTATGAAAATCTTATGTATAAGCACAAAAATAGAGATAGCTTTTTGAAAAAGTGTGATGTTCACAATAGAAATACAAGAAACAAGAACAAATTACATATCCCAGCATATAGATTACGAAAGGTAGGGAAATCATTTATGGGCAATTGCGTGCCCTTCTATAATAAGCTTCCATCTGAAGCAACTGAACTCCCTATTCGTAAATTTAAACAGTACGTTAAACAAAATCTTATCAGGAAGGCCTTTTACTCCATAGATGATTACATCAATGATGTTAATGCTTGGCCAGATGTCGCTCCGTTCCGCACTGTCAGTAGTATGTAAGAAATTCAATGTTCTGTTTAGCTTTAAAGAAATATTGACATGTATCTAAATTGCATTAAATTTATATTTAGATAGGCAAAATAAACATGTATTAGACACATAAGTGATATTATAATGTGCTAGTGGTTTCTTTTTCACTTCTTCCACTAGTGAACAAAAAATTGAAGTGAAGAGAATATCAATAACACCTTATTTCTTATTTGATAATAGTAACTATGTTTATAGTATACAATTTGACTTGTCTGAGTGCTTATTTTGTAATCCTAAAGAAATAAAATTATTGATTCTGATTCTTCTGAAAACATACATAGAACACACATACATAGATAATAATTTTTTTATTATACATAGAAAACACCCTGCTTGGTACAAAAACATTATATTTTAACGACCGATGTGGCGCGGCGGGCGAAGGTTCGCCTGTGATGCAGAATGTCTAGGGTTCGATTCCCGCCTTGGGACAAATGTTTGTGCGATCTGTTAATATTTGTCTCGAGTGTTCTGGATATTTTCTATGTACCTATGTATATTAAAAAAAAACTATCTATATAATATATTTTATTATGTATGTCAGTCATCTAGTACCCATAACACAAGCACTGCTTAGCTTGGATGATGCTATGTACACTGTTCAACATTATTTATTTCATTTATATGCCCTGAAGCGGAAATCTAACCCGCAACATCCTACGCCACAGGTGGATATTCACCTGCTACGCAGAGTTGCATCAAGATGTGAAGTCAAATTGTCTAAATATAGTCTGCTTGATCTTAGGTCTCAACCTTTTCCCCCTTATTCATAACGGTCTGATTTCTCACTCTGACTTATGTCAATAAATGAAGACAGAGTGAGAAATAGAATCAAATTAAATAACTTTATTTCTTGAGGCATACAAAATAAGCATTTAGACAATTCAATTTCTATACCATAAACAGTTATAAATATAGTTATGATTATCAAATAAGAAATAAGGTGTTATTAATTTTCTCTTCACTTCATTTTTTTTGTCCACTAATGCAAAAAGTGAAAAAGAAACCACTAGTACATATATCACTTATATGTCAAATACATGTTTATTTTGCCTATCTATATAAAACTAAGCTTAAATTTCTTACATACTATTGTCTATTAATGCTTTAAGTTTGCGGACTATTCTGAATAAAGGGTTTGCATTTAGCCTTTCCCGTAGAGATTATGTCTAGATATCTCTCCATTCTACAAGACAAAAGCATTGTCGATTATTGTTCTTACCTTCGAGAAAGACATCTATTCAGTCACGATTGTTATATTGTTATCTAGTACATCTGAATATCTAGTAGATCTGTATAACAGACATATAAATAAACTGTTTTATTTATCTATAAAAACAATAATAGATGCTTCTAGTTTTATTAATGCCAACGCCACTGAATAAGTTTATCCATAAAATGGCTTGTTTTTATAAAAACGATAAACCGACTTCAAATTCCTGAACCTACCTCTTATTTACGCCCGTTGCCGTGGAAACTGTTAACAGTTATTGAATTTGATTGTTTTCAGAAACCTAATAATTGACTTCGAATCTCTTACTTTTACACTATTTTTAAGTTTTGCGGGATAAATACAAATCCCCTGGAGATAACGTTTTTATGGGACACCTTAGGATAATTTTTTAAGAATACAATAGTGAAAGAATTTTCAATATCGCGTAACATACATACATAAAAAGACATACCTCCTCTTTTTTGAAGTCGGTCAGAAAGATTTTTAAAAGGAAAGCATGAAAAGTAAATTTATGCTGAAAGAAGTACAAGATTATGAAAAAGAAAGAAACAAGCAAGCATAGCACTTACTTTCTAAGTTCTTTACTATTCCAATGTTTACCGTTTTTGCATGATACCCACCTGTGGCTTTTCGACCACCGCACCTTATGCCCTCAATCCTCAAAAGGGTGGACAGTTTTCAATTTCAAAGTTGTATTGTGGTTATCTTAATTCCTTTTGTGGCGAATTGTGATGCTTTTGCAAGTTAATCCAAACCTCGAAAAACCACAAAATAAAGAGCGAAACTTCCAGAATGGATAGAAACTTCTATCGACCTTTCTACGCATTCTATACATTACCTACTATGATGTACTATTCCAGACTTTCGCTACTTCGCTTTAAAGTATAAAATAGGTTGACGACCTCTAGCTAATTTGAACTTAAATAGCATTCAAGACATTATGATTCACAGCAGTTTAAACTAGAGGTGGGTATATAATAAAGGCGGTACCAAAGGCAGGTTGGTACGAACTTAATGCGAGGGAAGGGGGATATTATGGGCTAATAACTCGTAATCTTGTGCTATGAAGAAACTTGACATTTTAAAGGCTTTGTTTGAGCTTTTTAATTCGCTGTATTCAGGGGAAACAGAATTTTTAATGTGACGAAGGCAATGCTTAGTCCTGGGATTATACGGAATGGTAGAGCAAAGGTAGTCAAAAATCTTTTCGCCTAATTAACTTGTAAATTCGTAATATGTATTTTGAGGATTGAAAACGAGTTAGTAAATCGCTTCCATTCTTTTATGTTCGAAGGTAACAGTGCTAATGAATACCATCGTATCAAGATGGTATACATCACCTATTTTCATTCAACATTATTATAGCTGAAAATTTGATGATTTATTGAGCATATTTGACATTACTAGGTTTTCGTAATTTACTGTATAAAATGTTACACTGTAACAATTTTCTTTATCACAGTCCATGAATGTGATTTCGTGCATAGCAAAACTTTTTGGTAGGTATTTTAAGAGTCGAGCATCGCAGGACTCGACCATAATGGGGAAAAATATTAGCTTGCTTATATCAAAAACAAAATCAAAGTCCAGTTGGAAGCTTCGATATCAGACACTATCATACGTTAGGTACAATGGCGTTCATCGGTTGCTGACCCCCTGGCATGTTCCAAATCTCGTAGTCACATCAGTTTAGAATTTATAAAATTTAATTTATTGTTTTTGTATAAAACGGCTTGCATCTTTCATTTTACCGAAAGATTCTAGTTTTAAAATATTTATGTATTCCTAGAAATTTTACTTCAAACGTAATAAATAGCACATATTTATCAAAGTGCTATAGGCAAAAGCCTAGTTAAAAAAGTGACAACTTTTTTTTTATTACTTCTTCCTAAATTGTGACTTAAACTCGCAGTTGTTAACAACTAGTTGCCAGTTGCCGCAATAGTTTATCTGTCTGCGTGGCGCCACACCTACGCAATACGCATTACTTACGCCTCTGTTTGCATAGGTGGTAAAAAACTACTGTAACTCGAACGATGTCGCGGACTACAACTAGCACGTTACAGAGCGTTGAGCAAGCTGTAGGCGCGATAACCGGAAGCGATGGATGGCCGCCGGATATTACGTTATCTCGTCCCGGATATCGCTGTCAGGCCATGTAGATTACGAAATAAGGACTATTAGTGAATGTATAGAAACATCGGGTAATTTTTTATGTCATATACAGCTACACGACTCGAGAACGTGACTCTAACACCGCTGTGTTTGTATGCCTATGTGCCCACAGTGTTTACAACCAATACTTATTTAATTATTGATATTTTAAGAAAACCCTAGTGTCTAGTTACACCTAACTTAGGATATAAGACACTATGTACCAAAACCATGTAATATTTTTATCAACAAACGTAAATTAAAAATTAATAATCATTTGAGTCGGGCCGTGGGGTCGCGGCGTACGAATATCGACCCCTCCAACTCAACCCGTGGATGTCGTAAGAGCCGACTAAGGGAACCTACCAGAGGATGGGCAGCAGCTTCCTTCTGAGTATTTTTAAACACCAACACTGCGATCACCAATCCGCCTGCCAAGCGTGGTGATTATGGCAAATCCCTCCCTACATGGGAGACCATCCACTCGGATGGACCGACGACATCGTAGCGGTCGCAGGGAGTCGATGGATGGAGGCGGCTCAGGACCGCTATTTCTGGCGTCGTACGGGGGAGGCCTATGTCCAGCTGTGGACGTGTATAGGCTGATGATGATGATGAATCATTTGAGTAACTCCTACCCCTACCCTACCAACCTCGTATATTTTTTTAAATTAAGATCAAATTTTTATTTTTATTGTAAATAATATAATATCCCACATTTCTCTGCTCGCGACTTAATTGGCACGCATTGTTTTTATGGAAACGTTTTAAGGGGATTTTTATCTCATGGGAACTCATTTCTGGGATAAAATTAGCCAATGTTTAATTCCGGGCCTAAAATTACCTGTATGCAAAATTTTAACCCGATCCTTTCAGTCGTTTTGGCGGGAAGAGGTAACAAACATCCATCCATACATCCAAAATTAAGCATTTATAGGTTTAGTCTTATTAAAATTGTTATAATTTTAAACTAGATAATGTAAAACTATCCTCGCTTATGTGTGCCTGAAATAAAACAGGATATCACATTTAGATAAGTTTATAATCATTTTTGAATGTATAATAATAATTCACAATAAATACAATACTCCCCAGATGGACACAATTTTTCGACCTAGCAGAGTTGCCCGCTGTAAAAACTTGCCAGCTACATTACTTTTAAATTTTTACATTTTTATGCAAGCTAATACTATACTGTAAGTACCTCTATTTAAGATTATCATTTAAGCTTTTGATATTAAACATCAAAATCAATCATACCTACCTCACAAGTCATAATTGAATGAGCTTTTATTATGATGGGGTTTGATAACCTCAACCATAAAAACGTTTACCTACCATACGTAGTAATAAACGATCTATACAATAATAACATGAGTGCTTTTAAAATTGCCAAAGTAGGTAAAGATAAGGGCCAATAGTGCAAAAGTAGAGTTAGTAGAAAAAATCCGTGGTGGCTTTTTCATAGAATTCATTTATAAAAGCTTTAATATGAATCCACTTGTAAAAAGTTGTTAAAAGTTTTGTGTAAGATTTGGATCTTATATCTTACTTTTGATCTTTCTCAACTGTTCAATCTGATAAGCTACTGGAGATCATATCGAGTGCATCGATACTAAATTATCAGATTAATTTCTAGCATTCTTGAAGACTAAATTAGTGAGCGACCTTGTTATGTTTTATGGGCGCGCGTTATAATATTTTCTCGTAACCTGAAATCAAATTAGTCCTAAAATTATTAGTGATGGTATGGCAACTCTTTGTTGCTGCGCGCTGCCAAGTCAATGTCGAGTAAAACATTTACCCTTGTTTGTCAGAGACAATGCAGAATTGTGTTAAACAAACCAGACATGAAGCCTTATAGAAGAAGTTGAAGTAGAATGAAATGGTCATGGATAGAATTGTATCAAACCAGACGTAGAGACATTCTACAAGAAGTTGAAGTTGAGTTGTGTTGAGCTTTTTCTGTAAGCAAAATTTTGCGGTACTTATTCAGAAAAATAGCGGTCCTGAGCCGCCTCCATCCATCGACTCCCTGCGATCGCTATTTGTGGCGTCGTATGGGGGAGGCCTATGTCCAGCTGTGGACGTGTACGGGTTGATATGATGATGATGATTCAGAAAAAACTAAAACGTTTAAAACGCATAATTCTCAGAAAAAGCGTGTATTATGTAGTAGCTTATACATATTATAAGTGTGAGTGTTGATTTCAAAATGAAACCTATGTATATACCAAAGTCTTTAAATTATGTAGTGGATTTTGTAATGGAAACAATTTTAGTGTTTATTTATTTATTTATTTATTGTAAGGAAAACCAGCAGCACATACATACAAATTACATAAAAGAAGTCGAAGCAGAAGGCTATTAAGAGGTTTTCACGGTTAAAAATAATAATAGTTACATAAAAAGTGTGAACAAGCTGAATAAACTAAAAACCTATGTTGTAGTATATACCTGGATATGTTCACTGTTTCAGTGATGTTCAAGTTTCTCGCTATAAGTTTAAGTATTATGCATGTTTCTACCTACTAATTACTTCGTAAACGGCGAAAGAAACTTTAAGGACGGTCTGTACATGAGTAAGTAGTGCACACACATACACGCGCCCACACATACACACACATACACCCACAGGAACCTAGGTTTTGGTCAAACTCCTGAAGCGTCAGGTTTCTGAGATATTATACACAGATGAAAAAACGATTGCTCTTATGATTTTTTTTTTCCTAGATTAATTATTTTATATATACATAAATATATTTATTACTTGAACTTAAAAGTTTCCTGTATCCAAATAAATAATGTTCATTGTACGCCGCAATTAAAAAAGTAAATCGATGTTAAGGCCAAAATCTTTAAACCCCTTTTTTAGCGGACGTTTATTTTTGTGTTTAAGTTTAAGAGTAAATCGAGATACTCTACTCCATATATGCTAGAAACCAATAGCTTAGGTACCTATTCTTTCTCTTTGTTGCCGATTCCTAGACGCCATCGCGCCAGTCTTATTGTCAGGTCAAGGTCTATGTCTGGTCAAGTTCATTATTCCCAATTTGATTCTCTTCGTGACCTTGGTTGCTACAGAAACTGTAGCTTATTTGACTATGTTCCGTGCCTATTGATTTTGTTGATAGGTACCTACGTGATAGGAGAAAATGAACAGGCTAAGTGTTATTGAGTAGTTTCACATTTGCCTCGAAAAATAAAACACAAACTTTCATAAAATAATATTTCAATTATGCACATCCATCGTGACGTGAGCGAACTTGGCGCGATCGTGAAGCGGCGGCGGCCACATTTTCGAATTTCAAATTCAAAAAAGTAGGCGTTGCTGCTTCGCGGTCTCGTCAATATCAGCCAGTAATAAAGTAGTAAGCAATGTAAGCCCTAAGCCCAAGCACTAGTGATTAAAGCTATTTGTCATAGAAGTGATAGGTAGTCGTTGTCATCTCAAGATTGAATTTTTAAAATTGCGACAGGTCACACTCGTTCAATACGGAAAATTGCTAGTAAAATGAGTGAGGATGACGACATTATTAATAAAATGCGGATGATTTATTTCATTATGATTTTATCAATTTCTCTGGAATCTTAACGCAAGTCAAACGTGTCGAAAAGGAAAAAGTGGTGAAAAGGAAATTTATTCGAATTTAATAGTCAACGTATGCCGAGGCGACTGGTAAGCACTTTTTTCCGAGTAATACATAGCGTTTTATAATACATAGCGTTTATACCAGTTTGAAAATTTGAAGCCATACGAAACATTAACTAATCTGTGGCCATACCATTAGGTGCCATTAACAATACCCACTGGCGCGTTCTTCATTTGGTTCTTTTTTTAAATTAATGTCCCGAAGACGAAAGAGGACGATATCATTTGGCGGAATTGGAGTTAAAACTTTTTTTGATTTGACCTCTAATGAAAGTTACTTTGGCAACAGACACATATTTCACAAAACTAAAAAAAAAATACGTCGGAAATGGATTTCCTTTCTCTCTCACTAAATGGGGAAAAAAAATCCATAGAGTTTTTCTTCTGCAATTTAGTAAAACAGCAATTACCTACGTACGCTGCTACGTACAGTGCCTCATGTTTGAAAAAGGATAGTCGCGTTCCTAGAAGTTGTACCTTCTATAAAAATATTTGTAGTATTATTATAACAATAATCTGCATCGTTGGGCAAAGACCTCACCCCTGATCCCTCTAACATCGTATGAGACTTTGTCCGACGCCGAGTCAGAAGAACTGCCAGAATTCATTTGTTTCTTTATGCTCCCCGGAACCTTAAGAAGGCTACGATCCTCTCCCAAACGGAAACCGATCGGCCCATGCGGATTTGTTGTTGTTTCACGTTGAATGAAATGGGTTGCGCTATGAGTGAGAAAGCGCATCTAACCATCTAATACGAAGCTGTCATGTGGCTGCGTGCGTGTGCTTGGTGTCGGCACCATTTTTTGATATTTTTTCGTACTTTCCGATTAATTTAGAATAAACGATTGATTTCAGTTTTTTTTTTGTATAATTATAATGTTGATTATATATAAGAACGCGACAGATTTTCGAATAAAGGTGTCTATCATGCATAAAATATCGCTTGAAAATTACTCGATTTGATGGTCAAAATTAGTTTCGCTCTCATTTAAAGATCATTATATTTTTTGAAAAACTAAATTGCTACAAAAATTGCTGTTTTTCATCCGATTACGTATGGAAAATTTAAATAAGATCGGGGACAGATTATGTAGTTTCCAAATGAAGCGGAAAGTACGTTTGTATGGGGGCTAAGGCTATCCGTTCCATTCTTAAGGTGCCATCGCAATACGATAATTATCGTGTCGGATAGGTGTTTTATGTTCAGTTCAAAAGTGGTCTATTATTCAGAACTTTAGGTTGCTACACAAAACTTTTGACGTATTAGCTACAACTTTAGCGTTTTTAAACACCGGATGAAACGGACCAACTATTTGACACAGTTTTTAAATCAAGCTCATGCTATTCCCACTCGTATTTGAAGCACTATTAACTTTATTTATGTCAGCACACTTTTGAAATGAAGTGCTGAGCAATTCTAGCGCTTATTC
This sequence comes from Eupithecia insigniata, assembly GCA_947859395.1. Classification (NCBI taxonomy): domain Eukaryota; kingdom Metazoa; phylum Arthropoda; class Insecta; order Lepidoptera; family Geometridae; genus Eupithecia; species Eupithecia insigniata. The sequence goes on from OX402003.1 coordinate 13,690,361, forward strand.
ATATGAGTCTTGAATTTTATTTGTCGTGATAAAAGCAGTTTGCTGTAATTGTGGCGTGTTTTCGGGCGCATTTCACACAATCGCGTTTTGTACAGGTTTTGAGGGAAATGTTATTCGTCGGTGATATTGTTTTTTCCGGGAAATTATAGGTATATTTTGTGTATGTACTACGAGAAAGAAAATTACACAAGCCAATGGGCTTGTGTTTTCTTTCCCCAAGCTAAGAGCTTGTGTAAATGACAAAAGCTCTTAGCTTGGGGCTAGATGATGTTATGTGGATTGTTCAGTATTATTATTTTTTCATTAGAACTAGTAATTACAATTAAAACAGTTCAGCTAACTGCAGAATGTTATAAACAATCTAATAGTAGCTCATCTGATTCATATCAATACCAATCGGAAACGTCACCAAGACGCTGGTTCAATTTCTCCTCTGTATGGCAATGATAATGCGCTGCGCCAGATACCCACCAGCTCTCGGGTCACGCGTCGCTAGTTACAAATTGTTATGTTCGACGTTATCCTAAGGAAAAAGTAAATTACGCCACGACTAGCTAATTTCTAACGACTCTGTAGAACTCTACCTATTTCCAAGATAATGAAGATTCCATACCACCTTCATACGCAATGCTAGCACGTACCCCATTTGCACGTTTATGCATACATTCACGATGTCAGCATACATTCACAATGTTTGCATACATTCACGACCGTGCACTAATTTCTGAGTTTACAACCCGCCGTGACGCTGAATAATTTGATGAATTTCGTAAGTTTTTGGGCAGCTTCTGTAGAATGTGGTTATTCAATATATTAATACATGGTGACAATGTGGTCACTTAAGAATATATGAAATTGTGGTCAAACGAAGGAATAGCAAACAGAAAACTTTTTCGTAATTTATTGACCCATGTTATAATAAAAAACATAATACCTACATACTTAAAATATATTTTTTTCCTACTCATAATATAAAAAGAAATGCGAACCGTTATTTGGATCCAAGTAGCTGATATTTGTTATTTTCACAATTCCCATTTGATCCATTGATCCATGATCCATTGATTTTTTGTCAGTCGTAACTAAGGCTTTACAGACATTTTCCTCTTGGCCAAATAATAATAAAAACAAGATCCAAAAGAGAGTAGGTATTCCTGGTCTCGGCGCGTATCTTCAGGAAGTTCCTCTCTCTGCAGCCCTAGTCACCGGCCGCTTGAGCCTATGTAGCTTTACGGCCGATGATCCACTGTTTTGCTATATTTCTTTACTGTACAATAGTTTTAAAATAGTTTATAGTATTTTCTATAGTAAACAATATATTTTATAACGAGATTTAAACTAAATGAAGTGCCATAATAATAATAAATTCAAAGAATCACAAGTACACACAAGTACAATGTCCATTACTTTATACCTATTCAGTTTAGGACCGCTGCAATACTAAACTCGATACTTTTCTTCTACTACTAAAGATAAAATACAGCTTCAAAGTAATTAGAGCACACATTAAACACAAAATAAATATTTACAGATTATACAAATATTTTATCCCAACTTCCCAAAGTCTAAAAATTCAACAATCATCATTATTATCCAAGACTGCCCCAAGATTCCACCTTAAATCATTTATTGTGCCCAAAAATCATGAAAATGTTCCACAAATAGTAGGTAAAGCTAGCATTCAAAATAATGATAGGAAGTGAGTCTTAGTAGGTACGTATATCTTATGCTTTCGCGTTTCTTCATTCATTGTACTCAAAAATCATAATAATAATTATTAACAGTTTTGGGTACAATGCATGATTTTTTAGTTATTTTATTTTTAAATTAAATCTGTTTATGTGTTATCTTTTAGCAACAAAACAACTGATCGGATGTTTACGTTGGTAAAAAATATATTCATATGTATATATTTGTATACTGAGGTCATAAGCTACGTTATCGATTATTGTTTAAAAAATATTTCACCTGTCAAAGCCTGTTCGCTAAAAGCAGCAGGGAAATTTCGCTTGGTTCCGCACGTCAAAACACCGGCCATTTTGTATGTACTGCATAGCTGCATACCCTAAGGTGCCGCTCTGTGGTCCGAATACTCCATACATCTAAACAGGCCTTTACTTTTACATTTTTGTAACAGTCCACACGTCTTACAGGCCCGCGCATTGCGGTGTACTCACCACGCATGCGTTAAGAATTACATGGGATTATCAACCTTGTCTGACAGATATAAAGTGCAGTTCACGTCGTGTCATGTGTCACTGCAAACTCTTACTGAAAATATTTCTTGGGAAGCGTTCCTTGATGGCTTTATTGTAGAGTATGGATACACGAGTCCAGGTATTTGATTGTTTTGTATATGGGTAGTCGTTTAAGGGTTTTTTTTAAAGATTTTTAATGAAAGCAAAGCTGCATGCAGAAGCAGGTATATCATAATGTGATTATTTAAAAAAAAAGAAGAACTCTACTTGGCATCCTTTAATATTACACTATTTTTAAGTTTTGTGGGATAAATACTGATTCCTGGGAAATAAAATTTTAGTGGGACAACCTCGAGATCGTTCACTATTCATATATAGTGAAAGAGTTTTCAAAATCGGTTGATAATTAATGGAGAAATTGACGAACATACATATGTATGTATGTACATACAGACGAACAAAGAGCTTACTCCTTTTTCGTAGTTGGTTTATAATAAAGAATCGGTCATCAATCAAGTCATTACAAAATATATTTTTATTGTAAATATTTCTACAGTTGTTCCTTCCTATCATATACATATCTATTCAATCTAAAAGGAAAATAGTGAAGGCTAAGGACACTATCGCATAAAGTCGTATTCGGCTGATACATTAATTATATTTCGATTCAAAAACCAGGTTTTTTTTTATACAAAGAGGTTACAACACTCAAGGAATATTGGTGGAAAATACATGACATTGGTATCATCGAAGAAAAAGCTCAGAAGCTCGAAACTATTTTTGAGTTTGAAAGCTGGGAAGCTGATTACTCGTTCGTTTTCGAATTCAAATATAAAAAAAATCTTACAAATTTGAGATTATCCGTTGTTGAAATTTATGTTTTAGGTTTTCGTGATCATTTTACAGTGACCTTGTTGTTATCTGTTATTGTTATCAGTTTTTGTTAAGATAACATTCATAAATGTCTTTGTTGCCATAAAATATGTTGAATTCTAAATCGAAGTATGCCAGTAGGTACTAGTTAGCAACAGAAAATTTTGATGGAGTTTCCTTGTCAAGCACTAATGGAGTAACTACTTAGCACTTTACTCACTTCAGTTCGAGAAGCCGGTATCAGTTGCCTAATCACTTGGGGACGTCAGAGCGGCTGTAATTTATTTATTGGGAAATTGCCAAAAAGTGATGTTTTTATTTCGGGTTTCCGAGTGACTATTTAATGTTTTTTTAGTATTTTTATATCACAAAAATATTACATCTTAAAAAGTTATCTTAGTCTATCTATGGAGTGAATTATATTAGTATACCCAGTATATCAGTTATCTAGTACCCATAACACAAGCTCTGCTTAGCTTGGGGCTGGATAATGCTTTATAAAACGTAAAAAAAAGCGTTTGTATGAAAAAAAAAATACATAAATTTTATTTGTATTTTTTTCATTAAAGCGCACATAATTTACGTAAAATGATAAAAAAATTCTTTGGAAAGCCCGATAAAACTGCTACCAGTCAAAGTCAAAATACAAAATACTTTATTTCCATAAATACAATAAATATGCACTTAGAAAACGAACCTGGGAACATGTAGTTTTCATGTATTTCATTTAATGTGCATTACTTTTTATATTTCTAGCTGTTAGTTTCCCTAGAATTCCCAATAAATATAAACAAAAAATATTCAAAACGTAGAATTGCGCATTAATCTATATGTGAAAAGTGAGTAGGGATGCTTCTTTGCAGATACACTCAAAATCAATCAAAATCAAACAGGCGCTACTCAAAATCCAACCTCTGTATATGGAAAGAACAAAACAGTTCAAGCCCTTACGACACTCGCTACGAATTTTTAAGCATTGCTTCACTTCCCGTAGCGATTGCTACGCTTCCCGTAGCGATTGCTACGTGAGTAGCTGCACACGAAGCATCTTGTAGACATTTTTTCCACCACATATTTTACAGATAGGTACATTTTCTGTGTTTTCCACGGATTTTTACTTAATCATTGTTAGTATGGTATTTCCCAACCATAGTTAGTATTCCCCACTAAGCGTAATCGCACAATGTTGGGTGCACATTGCATTGATTTCCTTCCTCACGAATAACTTTTGGCGACAGCGTTCGTGAGGCACGCACCTTAAATTATTTGAACTAAGAACTTTTACAGCCTTATTAAAATACATTGGAAATAATACAAAAGAATAGAAACCTTGTATGAATAAAAATAGAGATCGAATTAAAATGGGATGGACATTAAAACTTATTAGCCGGGAAAATGAAAAAAAAAATAAACGATTTTACGTTATAGAATTTATTAGAAACCTTGTGTTCATAAAAATAGAGATAAGATTCGAATAGGTCGAATTTTTATATAGCCGTTAGAAAAGTTTATAGGTATTTACGGAAGGGTCAAGTAGCATGTTTCTTTTCGTTAGTATTGCGGAAGTAAATTCTATTACTGGGGAAAATACTTGTAAGAATTTGTGAAAATAGTCGAGGGAATTTTGTGAGTGAATTTTTGTATGTTTTTCGTGCTGTGCGCGTTTTCGGCGACCCTTTCTTAATGAGTCAGATTACCTGAATTCCAGAAAGTTGTAAAACAAACATTTTAAGTTTATATACTTGTAAGTACCGTGGCCGTGGCGTACGAATATCGACCCCTCCAACTCAACCCGTGGATGTCGTAAGAGCCGACTAAGGGAACCTACCGGAGGAAGGGCAGCAGCTTCCGTCTGAGTATTTTTAAACACCAGCACTGCGATCACCAATCCGCCTGCCAAGCGTGGTGATTATGGCAAATCCCTCCCTACATGGGAGACCATCCACTCGATGGACCGACGACATCGTAGCGGTCGCAGGGAGTCGATGGATGGAGGCGGCTCAGGACCGCTATTTGTGGCGTCGTACGGGGGAGGCCTATGTCCAGCAGTTGACGTGTATGGGCTGATGATGATGATGATGATACTTGTAAGTCGCTTTGTAATGGTGTATTATAGGAGAACTAGCTTCCACCCGCGATTTTACACGTGTTTTTTCGGGATAAAAGTAGCCTATATCATAAAAAATCCATATATCCCTTTGTCAAATTCCATTAAGTTTGGTTCAGCTGTTTTCAGGTGAAAAAGTTAGCTTAACTCATGCAAAAACGCCTTAACAGGATTTTATATTAATCGAGCTATCTTCAGATTATTTGCATCTGTATGCAGATATTTAAAAGTTTTTATTTTGTATAAATTTTACCTATTAGTAAGTATTAGCACACATATCCCCTAGTACTATCAACAATCCTATCCACGGTTGTCTGGTAGAGTTCGCTCTCGAGCGATAAGACCGCCATTTGTTTTAAAATAGTTTTTTTTAATATCTGTTTCTTACCAATAAGTGTACAATAAATATTTTTCTATCTATCTATTAGTTATAACTATTAGCACTATTCACAAACACACACACACTCGCGGTCTGTCCTGTTGCCCAGACTCTAATGAGACTGGTGTCCCCAAGAGATCCATCACATAATGTATATAGTCACATATAGACCTCATAGGACTACGTACCCACAGGGCTGGATTGACAAAACCCAATCTATTGCATATCCCCGTTGTTAAAACGAACTACAGACAGAACGCGTTTTTCATTAGAGCAAGTGTCTCTTTCAACACTTTGGTAGGATATTGATATAGATATTTTTAACATGTCTCCAAGCAAGCTCAAACGACTGTTAAATGATAAATTCTTTCTGAATATTTCCATTGAATATATAATATGTAGATAGCTTATGTTTTGTTTTTTCCTATTTTTGTGTGTGCAATGTGTATTTCTATATAGTTTTTATCTATTTTTACCCGACTACGACGAGGATTATGATTATGACACCCTAAATATGTATGTATGTAGCCGGTTTTTATGTTTCCACGTAGCGCTGAAACTACTGGTCCGATTTTAACAAATGAGGTGTCGTATGATTTTTCTTAATAGCTCGATGGTTGTAGGCTATGTAACGTCATATGAAAATGGGAGTCTAACGATAATATCCCAAAAATTTACGTCTCCGGCGGGACTTGAACCTTCTCCTAAATACGGGGATGCGCTATCCAACTGCGCCACGGAGGCAAGTACCGGACTTGTCGAAAATCTTTGGGACCTACGGACGGATAGCGCCGTCAACATTTTTGGGATATTATTAAATTCTTTAAAAGATAAAGATAAAAAAAGATAAAATTTATTTATTTACCCACAAAATTAAATAACAAGAACAACAAATAGACAGCCTAAAATTAACATAGGAGACATATATACATACATAGAATTCTATTAACTAACAATTATAAAAAAGGGGTAATAAGGGTCCCTATCTCAGCGTTATGCAGTATTGGGCAAATAATTGTCCAATACTGCGCTGGTTTTCAGTGGTCTTTAAGATTACCCCAAGTGCGGGCATAAGCACTATAATAACAAAAACCTCACCTACCTACAATCTATATGTTATTATTTTTTTATTGTATGTAGGTCAGGTAATCTGTGGAGCGGGGGACTGGAGTCTTGTTGTTACAGATATTTTCAAAACCTATAGCAGGCTCCAGCCTCTCATAATACAGGTTTTTACATAGACTATTACACTAGATATGCTCGTATATGTTTAGGTTAAGATAAAAACCGTTTGTCAAGAGGAAATAAATAAAGTTTATTATTTACTTAGTTGTAATTTTTACCTCAAACTGGCATTAAAACTCTAGTGTAGTCAGTTAATCAAATATAAGAAGTTACCTATACTCCCAGGCATAGTTTGTAACCCAAACATACCTATTTAATATGATTAATGTAGCAATTCGGCGAAACGGCGCGCTGGGGAGCACATTAAGAATCACTTTGTGGCTTATTACCTTTAACTGATTTCTTAAGCCGAGTTTTCACGTCGCTGCCAAGTTAAATAACTTAGATCTGATAACTCCGTCGTTTTTATAATTAAAGATTATTTATTGGGTATTTATCGCGTACCTTTTGTTATATTTTCCCCTACGTTTCCATCGCGTATATAACACGCGCAAAATATAACAAAAGGTACGCGATAAATACCCGATAAATAATCTTTAATTATGTCCGTCGTTTTTTTAATATTTTTGGTTAATGATGTATTAAAATAGGGTTATTCCAGTTTTGCCCTTTGATATATCACTCTTAGGGGAAAAACTGGAAACTTTTAAAATGGTCAGAATTGCCCCTCACCGTTTTTTCTTATTCCAGTATCCCTCTTGAGATAGGTACTCGTCTGGACCAATGATTCTTAGCTACATATTTTCGTCTTTGCGTAAATGTGGAGGATATTTTACGAAAAAATTATAACTCGGGAACCGGCCGTCGATTTTTTCTTTCAATTTATTACTTATTCCACTCTTCTCTATCATCTCCGTACTCACACAATTCATAACCATGTCATGTTCCACATAGAAACTTATTATGTAAGTTATATCGTGTAGAAGTGCCTTAGATTTGACCTGCCTCGGTATACAATATATAAATACTAGCTGCTGCCCGTGCCTTTGCACGCGCTTTTCATGTACCCTATGTATTCTCAAAATGACAAATTATATAATGTCATTTACATGAGAACAGGGTTCTTAGTTATAGATAGATACATAGGTTGTATACATATATGTATTACAAGACCTCTATCTTTTTACATTGAATGGTTATTGTAGATGGCAGCACCGCTGGGGTTGCCACTATCGTTTCACAATATTGCCAAAGATATTGCTGTTATTGCGTCGGTAAACATCTTACGTCCAATTTCACCGTTTGCTGCCAAAACAAAGATCAACAAAGCCGAGTTCAAGCTTGATCGAGTTCGAATTCGTAATATTTATCGTGTGGCGTGACAACTCTTGAATTCGGTTAAGCGCTTGAACCTAGTTGATTCTTTTTCACTTCTTCCACTGGTGGACACAATTTTTTTTTCTTAATCGATAAATAATTGTTAAGTTCTAGTATAAAATTTGTCTTTGACTTGAAGCCTAGAGAAATAAAGATATTAAAATCTGAAACTGGATCATTTTTATGTCTGTAAAATGCGCAATATTATATGTATATAATATCGTATATATCGTACCTTCAGTTACGATTAATATTATATTGAACTCGTTCAATTGCAACAACAGCAAAATTGGACTTAGATAATTATTCATTTAAGCTGAGAGCCGATTTAACCCGTAAGATAATTTATTCGGTTACAGTGGGCAAAATCCCGCTACGGGCTAATTGCACTAGGCATTTTTGCAATAACTTCAAAAATGCATAATTGTTTGCGATTCATCACCAAATTTATGTGTGGTTTTCTAAGGGTTTTGCTAATAGAGTGTGTAAGCACTCGCACTCGGCATAATCGACTAGTCGGGTACTTATCTCCATGGCGCAGTTGGTTAGCGCAGTCCCGTATTCGGGTTCAAGTCAATTTTGAGGATATTATTAAATTTCTTTGTGGTTTTCTGTTATAGTTTTCAGGTTTTGCTTTTTTTTGTTCATAAATGTCATAGAATATTTTGGATTCTAGAACCAAATATAGTTTTACAGTTTTTATTTGTTCTAAATCGTACTAATAATATAAATCTCATAGTTTGTGAGAATGGATGTATGGATGTTTGTTCATCTTAGACGCAAAAACTACTGAACTGATGGGGCTGAAAATTGGTATAGGTGTAGTTTAGGACCTGGAATAACATATAGACTGTTTTTTATCCCGATAAAACGCGGGCCAAGGCGCGGGCAGCAGCTAGTAACTAATAATTTCTAAGTTACAATGATACACTCTAATAAGTATCAAAGACAGATAGGGTGGTTGGATGGTTCAGTAATGTCCATGATCGAGCTATTTCAGTACCCCAGTGGCAATGCTCGTAAAATATAATCGATAACTTGCCAATATTATAGGCGTGGTTCTCGGATTGTATGAGAATATACAAATATTTGTAATATTTGGATTGCTCTAGAATTTTTGAAGAAGGTCTACATTTATACCTACTATGTTAACTTTTGCTTGCGGCTTTCGTCACGTGGTATCATTTTTGGAAAAATTCTATATACTAGGTTCAAAAATATAAAGGTACCACGGATAAAAATATATAATAAATACAAAAGAAAAAAAAACATGGTTCCGTTAGCCGTTTACTGTTAAAATAGAGTCATAGATCTACTATCGCAATAAAAACATGAACCTCTATCAGGACTTCATTAATATTGGTCTGAATTCGTAAACCTAATCTGCGCCGACTAACGAAGTTAGCAACTATTCCCAAACTCTCGACGTAAGGTCGATATTCCCAACCTAACTATTTCCAGAGAGATCGAGATTCCGGTTTTTATTTTTATTTCAAGGCGTCTGGGTCGACCCGGTTTTTGTTTGTTAAGGCTAGTTTTTTTTTGTTTTGTTATTCTGTCTTTTATTTTTTATTAAAGCTCTAATATTATTTATTATATATTAATAACGGAATATTTAACATACATACATTGTGCTGTTTTTACACAGACATCGTAGAGCTACGCCTAAAGCAGACCGAACATATTTTCACAATTACATAGAAAAAAATCAAATAATGTTTTGGTCACTTTCTCTCTAACTAAAAATGAATAAGCCTATCTCACCTCTTTTTACTGTAACAACGCTAACTCACCATAGACAAAAATTGAAGATGAGGCAAATTTCCATGATTTGTTGCTATGCAACTAACGACAAATGTCTGCAAATGTCAGCCAATCGTCATGTTATGAAAGTATTGTGCGTGTTGTTACTTCTTTATTTTATATAAATCTCGTGAAATATGTTCGAAAAAGACTGAAATAAATGGCGAAGTGTACTGCACCTATGTGTGGCAAGGCATCGTATTGAAAAACACCCGAAATTCCTTTTCATCGGTAAGTTTTGTTGTGCCTTACAAGATCTCAAATTGTTTTTGGATTACTGTGTGGATATTTGGCGATAATTCGGCATTATTTATACAGTGACTAACTGTTCTAAGCCGTGGGGTCGCGGCGTACGAATAAGCCGTGGGGTCGCGGCGTACGAATATCGACCCCTCCAACTCAACCCGTGGATGTCGTAAAAGCCGACTAAGGGAACCTACCAGAGGAAGGGCAGCAGCTTCCTTCTGAGTATTTTTAAACACCAACACTGCGATCACCAATCCGCCTACCAAGCGTGGTGATTATGGCAAATCCCCCCCTACATGGGAGACCATCCAATCGATGGACCGACGACATCGTAGCGGTCGCAGGGAGTCGATGGATGGAGGCGGCTCGGGACCGCTATTTGTGGCGTCGTACGGGGGAGTTCTATATCCAGCAGTGGACGGGTATGGGCTGATGATGATGAACTGTTATATGTCCAGGATCTCGTAAAACATGTACTAAGGTCGCTTATAAATAGTCCTGTAATAACATTTATCAGTTTTTTAAACTTTGTTGCTTTGTTTTGACTTTTCATATACTTGTATGATTTTCAAGGGCATCTGATGGGTTATAAGCAAAACCAAGGTTAAAATTAGGAATGAATTTTATTCAGTAAAACGACATTACGATGTATCGCCATCTTAGATGTTCATGACAAGTGTTACTGGTCTATGGTGAGCAGCGCCACCTACAACAGTTGTTCTAAACAGTTTGGTTTATATTTCCAACAGCATCTAGGTCCAGCCTGGGTCTAACTGTTTTAAAAGTGTGTGTGACGAAGTTTTATTTGCAGTTTTATGGTTTAGTATCCATTCTTGAGAAACCCTTTGATAGGTATCAAATAGACTGAATAATATATTTATTTAACAATATTAACATTTTTCAGGTTTCCACAGCATGAAAACCAAACAAATACTTGGTTGGTAAACATGAACTGAATAAATTGGAAAAAGAAGAACAGATTAAAGGAAATACACTTTATTAGTGTGATTATGTATATATAGCTTGATAAATAATAGATTCAGGCGTTACTTTGCGGAAATCCATTGTACAATATTAGAATGAAGAAATATTTAGTAACAATTCCGCGTATAACCTTCTCTGATAGTATTCATCAAAGTAAGTTGTCTACTAGTTTCGTCTCTCCACGAGACATCTTCAGGACACCACAATACTCGACCTTGACATTGAGATTGGTAAGCAAAGCAACACCGACAGAGTCCCGCCAGTGATGTTGCCTCTCCGAGCTCCGCGCGCCAAGTCACTTGGCGCGCGGAATTGTTACTATTGTATAGCTTGATAATCTAATTATTTATTTTTGTGATTTTAAGACCAGTGACGAACACGATTTTGATCACATGCATTTATTGATTTAGGCTATTGTTAAATTTTATGTTGATTTAAGAATAAAACTTAATGCTAAGCAAAGCAATTCAACGGAAAGAAATCATTAAAACAAGTATTTTGTAAAAAATAAAGAACACACAACCTGTGTTTATTTATTTGTAAATGTGGCAGTATATCGGAATAGATTATAATGCCACAGTTGAAATGCCCCCGCCCCCTTATCCCTGAGTTCGGCCCATAGATTGTCCATGTGTACGTGATATTTGTATGTAGGTGTAATTGGCACAAATAGTTTTAGAAATGTGTATTCTGCTTCCCTATTAGAATTCTGTGTGTTAATCGTAGCTAAAGACAAAGGATTAGGGTAGATTAGTATATCTGCCAATAAAAACTCACTCGCAGAGACAAACGCATGCAATTGTGCTGAAATATTGGGAAACTCAAAACAACGCAAATAATAGTAAATATTGCCAATATTATTTTAAAATTATTCTAAGCTTGGGGCTAGGTAATGTTGTATGAATTGTCCAGTATTATTTATTTATTTTATTTTATTTATTCCCTTATAAATAACTTTTGTGTAATGAAACGTGATAGTCTTAAAAGTTTAGACAAATACACATTAGTTTACACACCATTCCTCTTTTATCAGTCAAAGCATTAATATCAGTAGTTATCTTGACTTTATACATCGTCCGCCACATCGTCATTGACCATCAGGTGATATTATGGTCAAAAGAAGGTTTTAAGATAAAAAAATCTCACATTTTCCCTTCAGAGCCGTACAAAAAGACAAGATTTTCGTGATAAAACCGCTCCGTTTACTTAGCCATCACGTTTATACAATCTTTTCCTTCTGGTTATGGCTGACTTAGCTGTAAGGATAAGCGTAGGGACGCTTGTTCCATCTACTCGTACAGTAATGTGTCTGGTGGAGTTTGGTAGGTACACAATTGTGTGCCTTCAACGTAAAAGATGTAGGTACAAAATTCCTTGAGTCGCATATTTGCCTGTGTTTGAGAATGTTTTCTCTACGTATCCAGCTACCATTGTGTCTAACAAGATTGATAATCGATTATGTCAAGATTTTTATCAATTTTTATTAAAAAGTGTCAAAATAGAAAAATTTGATCATTTTCTTATCGCCAATACAACCTTTTCCTTATTAGCACAAATACTTCAACTGCTGAACATGACTTGCAAGCAAGCAGATAGATGATCGCAGAAGAGGTGTTATGAACTTTTATCCACCATGAAATTATCTCATGTCTCCAAGCATTGTATGTAGCACATAATATCCAAGAAAGAACTATCGTCAACAGACTTCGTCACACGTTAATTTATTCTCCTGTTGTTTGAAACTAATAAAAGTGCATCAGGTGGGTGATTCTCAGACTGCAACATTAAAGTTTATGTCGCATACACTATGCAAGCTCTGGCAAAGTTTCAGAGACCACAATGCACAAAGGTTTGTTTGCACGTGCCGGCTTGTTAAGCCATAAGGTACCTTCTGTGGCATGAATAATATACAATTCAGCTTGTTTGTAGCTATGCCATAGAATAGTTATGCGACTGAGATGTTGCTACTGAATTTGTAACTATTTTGATTTGGACATTAGGTATAATCTGTTTTGTTTGGCTGAACCGTGTAGAGATGAAGAATGTCCTTTTACCTGAAGCTTTATGAGCTTTGAAGCTTTTGAGATGACACGTAAAAGGAGAAACTTTAGACATTGTAGACAGTACCGTATTCTTAGGAATAACTTTAGACAGTAAACTTCAATGGGGCCCACACATAGATAAACTATCGAAGAGACTTAGTTCTGCAGCATATGCAGTCAAAAAAATCCGTCATCTTGCAGACGTTGATACTTTTAGACTTGTCTATTTCAGCTACTTCCATAGTATTATGTCTTATGGCATATTACTGTGGGGGAACGCTGCAGATATTAATACCGTATTTGTGCTGCAGAAGAGGGCTGTTCGTGCTATCTATAACATGGGTCCTAGAGAATCCCTGCGTGATAAATTCAAAGAAATAAATATAATGACTGTACCATGTCAATATATTTATGAAAACTTATAGTACACTCATAGAAATATCGATCGATTCCCTAAAAATTGCGACATATGTACATAATGTAAATACTAGAAATAAGAACAAACTCGCTTTGCCCAAAACTCGGCTGCACAAGATTAGTGTATCTTTTGAAGGGCAATGTATACGCTTCTACAACAAAACTCCGAGTGAGTTGCAAAAATTATCAATAAATAAATTCAAACAAACTATCAAACATATCCTTTGTAAAAAGGCTTATTACAAAATATCAGATTATCTAGAGGATAAAAAAGCATGGGACGACTTTTGCTCCAACTCGAAAACTAATACCCTAACAAGGTAAAGGTTTCTTGTTCGCTTCTTTACTTTACCTTAAAAAGATTGAAGTGAACAAAAAATCAAAGTGATCACTTTATTTCCCTGTTTTACTTATGTAATTTTAATTTTGTGACGTGTCCAAGGGTCCTGTATGGTCTAAAGGAAATAAAGCACTTTGATATTTGATATTTGACGCACAAGTTATCCCTGTAAGCTATGGTATCATGGCAGCAAGGAATATAGCAGAATGTATTGGTTTGAATTTTCGACAAATATTTTGATAATAAACTAAAGAATAGTATGTCAATAGCTTTACAACTTAGTTAACAATGCTGCATTTGATGGTTCGGCCCAATTATTTGTGGGATAAGGTTCACTTGGCACATGGCGACCGCGATGCAATGCGAAACGGAGTGTGGGAAGACCTCCCACTCGATAGACCGACAACATTGTAGCGGTCGCAGGGAATCGTTGGATGGAGGCAGCTCAGGACCGCTATTCGTGGCGTCGTTAGGGGGACGCCTATGTTCAGCAGTGGACGTATACGGGCTGATTATGAAGGCTCACTTAACACCGAGATAGCAGGGCCCGGCAGCTACGCGTACCTTAGGACTTAAAGCAAAACAAAAGATTGTAAAGTGACTAATATTCCGCTACGCCCCTCGCTCGTGCTACAAAACCACGTAGCACTTTTTGAAAAGTAACAAGCAAATTGTAATATTGAAGTGGTTGATTGCTAGCTCCTATATTAGAATTGTAGAATCTAAAGTCGTTTTCCATTTTTCAGGCATTTCATTGGCATGTGACGTCACGCATCGGGCGGCATGCGAGGCGAGCGCTCCTCCCGAGCGGCCTCGCTCGCCGCGCTCGCGACGCTCCTGGTCGCGGTGCCGGCGCTCGGGGCCAGCGAAAACACTGAAGACACAGGTACCCCCTTACCCTCACACTGACGCCTTAAGCACTAGCTACTGTAACGTCGCACACCGAGCAGCCTCGCTCGTCGCACTCGCTACGCTGGTCACGGGGCTAGCGCTCGGGGCCCGCAAACTCTTTGACGACACAGGTCCTCCCTCACTTACACACTGACGCGTTCGGCACGGTACAAACCGAGCGGCCTTGCTCGCCATGCTCGCGATGTTCCAGGTCACGATGCCAGCGCTCACGGCCAGCAAAGACACTGACGTCTCTAGCATAGATCAAGTAAGTAACATCCCGCAGCAATCGGTCTCACTCGTCTTTTGACTCTCCTCCAGGCATCATCGATGACAAAACATTTGTTAAATTATTGCTTGGATCCTTATATGAAAAACAATCTCTCTCTTTGTATTCAAAATTTTAGATAGCCAAAATATATTTTTAGGTTATTGTTATTAGGTACACAACAAAATAACCAAACCACTAAAACAACACTAAAAACTTTATTAAATCTAATAACTCAAAATGTCCGCCACTTTCAGAACATAATTCCATTTGAAAACAGGTGGCTGTTTTAAAATGCTGAAGTATCTTCTGGGACCTGAATGAAATAATTTGTCCACTCTGAGCTTCTTAATTCACATTTTGGGGAAATAATTAGCTTTTGCTACGTTAATTGAGGGTAATGTTGTTAGGGCTTTAGGGATAATAATTAGAATACTTTAAATTAAAAATAAAAATGAACATTCACGAGACTCTCACGTAACCGTTTTAAAACAACATGATTATCAATGGGACCGCAAGAAACACTTAGAATGGTATTGGTGGTCCCGTAGTTCTTTATACTTTCATTATTATAGTTTGTTCAGATTTCAGAACTCTATGTTTTAGGCTTACAAAATAATCACTTAGACCATGGCATAAGAAAACAGGTATGCTCTTCCGAGACACGATGGTCACGTGGGTGTCACCAGTTTACGTCATCATCGCCATCGGCGAATGAGAAGACGAATTTGTTTCCTGGTTTTACCAGTAGCGTAAAATCGTAACTCCCCGAGCTCCTGTATGAATCTGATAAAACTAAGTGATTTAGTATTTACCAATTATTTATCACGTTGACTCGTGTTAAACTAACCCTGTTTTGACAGATTTAACAAACATAATTGACGGTTGTAATTTTTTTATTGGTTTTTCAATTTATCTTTTCACGTTTGTTTCCCAACTTCTACATTTTGTTGAAATAAAGTCGTAACTGGATAGTGACGTCACCTGGAGATGCTCCCGGAAGATCAGGCCTATGTGTTTTCTTGGATCATGACTTAGACAAGTCAAATTGTTTGTGTTGCTAGTGGTAAAATATTTTTCTTATTGATAGTCGAAAACAAGATTTCACGTGACTACACTTCATAAAGAAAAGATATTTAATATAAACCGTTGCAATGAAAACCAACTTATGTTGAGACATCGCATTTTCGCTCTCCTTTGCTTTAGACCATCTAAAAACTTCTGCGAAAATTTTAAACTAATGAAGTTAATTTACAATCAAAACTTTTCACTGCAATAAAAAACTTATCCGTTAAAGCGTTTTTTCAAAGCAAGCCATAATTACAGTGCGGTCTGTATGCGACAAGCCGCGGTTCATTGCACCAATATTGATTGAACATACTACCTACGAAGAAGGATATTCTATTCTTCAACAGCACATACAGTTCCATAGCTGAACATATGGCTTCCCAGAGAGGTTTTTTATAGTCTGTGTACTTCGTTTGACCATAATCTTTCGTACTGGAAAGTGACGATGTGGCCGACGGTGTATCACGAAGGACTAGAAGATACCTACTCACTCTCAATTGCTTCTGTTTTGTCATTAACCATTACGCTTGGCAGGTGAATTTGTCATCAGTGGAGGTGCCCGATAAACACAGAAGGAAGCTGCTGTACTTTCTCTGGTTCCCTTAGTCGGCTCTAACATTTTCCACAGGCTGAGTTAGCACCGGACCTTCGGTCGTGTCGGGCTGCCGTCCCATCAGATTGTGAGAGCGAGGGAATAGTAATTGCACTTGTGTTTGCTTACACACTTGCGCACTATAATATGTCCTGCGCACCTGGCTTGTCTCCGTTGAGACTGGCTGGAGGACATCATCACAGTCTAAGTTGGTGGAGTCGATTCTTGCACATGGACGGCCATTGCCTCGTCGGTTTATGCGACAAGGTTCATACACCTCTATTGATTAAATATATTTCTACTACAAAGGTTATTTTACCATTGAGCTTTATATCACTGTATAAAATATCTGCAAGTTATTTTTAAAAGTTTTACGTTGTCTGGCTGTGCTATTTTTAAATCAGATGCAAGTTATTTTTCTCTTGCTTGTGTCGCTGTCTCGTATTTTATGATATAGCAAATCATGCAAGCAATGTATATCAAAAGTAGCAGAAGAGTTCACGTTTAATTTACTCGTAACGTTTAAGGACAAAGCACACATACAATGTACTCATAAAGCACCGCTACCGCAGAGCTTCGCTACACCTTCATATCGTATCGTATTAACCGCACGCTGTTACGCGCCTTCCACTTGGCGACAGCAAGCATCAAGATCGTTGTCCATGTACGGTCGGTAAAGAACAGTATCATGATCGTACAACTTGCTTCAAGCGCATGGACAACTCACTTTATACTTGCGGTAAGCAAGGTGTAAATCAACGTGTTGCTCGATGCGGAAAGCCTGCGCGCTGTCTGCTAATTTATTGCTGTCACTTTAAAGATTTAGACCCATATTTGAAGGCGAGTTAAGACTATTTTTGAATGCTCCTTTTTTTGCTGTGCTGCAGCTGTAGTGATGCTGCCCATGTACTTCATTACAAGAAAAGAGTGAATAGATATCTTCTTGACCCTCGTGATATACCGTAAGCCACATCGTCACTTTCCATCAGGTGAGATTGTGGTTAAACGAAGGTCTATGGTATGGACTATAAAAAAATCTATGTTACAATCGTAATCAACCGCGCGGGATATTTTATTCGGACCTTTCATCGGTTTTCCTATCACACCCTTTGTATGTAAAGTACAATCTGTGTGCGCGATCAGAATGGGATAGAAACATTTCGAGAAAACTGAAAGAAAACTGACGGATGGACCACAAATTCATTATACAGTAGGTACTACCATTTACTTTGACTAGCTTCCATACAAATTGTATGAAAAATGAGAAGTAAAATTTACTACCTCGGGATGCCTGGGGAGGCATGCACCGGCGTCAGCGAGCTGCTGGCTTTCCTGGAGGACAACGGGTGGTTAAACTAGCAGCCCCGACACGCAAAAAGGGCCCACCTGTGGCCTAGTCGAGGAAAATAGTCCAGAAACAAGTAAGTTTTTACTACAGGTTCCGTTCCATTCTGATTGTGCGCGGATTATAATATTTTTGTTATTTCCTTTGGACGTAAGTAATCACAACAAGGCTATTTGCAGCAGAGATAACTTTTATTTATACAATTTGTTATAGTTTTAACAGTTATCGAAGCTGGAGGGTTGTGGTATAATGATCATGTTTGACACTTTAGTAGGGTGGGTTGATTTATCTTTATCACGGTGTTGTTTCTTTGTAGATCCCTTGAGGATGCTTGAAAAGGCAATTGCTTATCCTATATTATTTTGTCACCTTCGATATGTTCAAGTGGTGGAGTCGAACGGTCCTTATAAAGTCGTTGGTTGATTTATAAATCGAGACCACAAAGGCGGATGAACAAAAAGTAAATGACATAAATTTATTTATTTTGAAGGAATGCCTCCAGCTTATATTATTGCAAAGTGAATTACAAGAACCTAGCAACAAAAAACTAATAAATGGCTGGCACAGTGTGAATACGTATTAAGAACGCTATTCATATTATAGTTTTTAAGAAGAGAAAAATTTAAACTGAAGTTAAACAATCGTATTTGACGATAGAATATTTAAATGAAGAGAACCAAAACAAAAACTTTAATGAAGTATTTGTCGTCGTCAAAAACTTGCATTTTGATTTGTCCTAAAAAGTTATATAAGAAAACAAGTTGGGCAGTTATTTTTTGCTCCTAAAAAGTAGCTAAATGTTGATACGTCCCTATGAAATGATGCCCTCGATATGAAAAATAAAAGACGATCGCGCCGGCAATAAATAATCCAGCTACACTATAATGGATATAGGTAAACCTTGAAATTACACATCTAAGGTCTAAGTTAGCCTAAAAGTGATTTTTCATTACAGGACAACAACCCGGTCGCTATGGAGACGCGTGCTCAGTGACGTCAGAATGCAAGTTCCCGGACTCAATATGCCACGAGGTGCAGAAGACCTGCCAATGCCAGCCGGAGACGCCAGCCACCAACTATCTGGACAAGTGTGGGAAGCGTAAGTTATTAGTGAAGACCTATAAAGTAGCCTAGGAATGGTTAGACTCTTTAACTATAGGCACTACGATTATCATGGACAGCAGCTATGTAACCTGACTCTGTATGCTATAAGGTACAAAAGACGTGCCACTTTCAGACTCCATTATCAAACCAGTTCGATGGTACCATGATATTGCATTGTCACCAAACTCAAGTACCTACTTATGCCAAATTTCAGCTCAATCGGTTTAGGACACAGATCAGAAAAACCTGTGGCTGAAGATAACTGGTCTAAATTTCAGTTGCAAGATTTGTCCCACACTAACAGGGCAAGTAGAATAAAAGCTTGTTAGAAAGATGGTTTTTATGGCCTCAAGAAAGGCCTTTTTCATTAATGATACTCTTTGAGGGTATCCTTTAAATGTAGGCTACTTTTACTTCAAATTCGAGCAAAAAGCGAGTTGGCACAGGAAAACCCCCCGGTCGATAAACCAAAACATGCATGTCGCGTGTACAGTGATAAGCTTGTATTTAGTATAATAGCTACTTATGCAGTTATTAAATGATTCATTCCTTTCGTCCTTGGGTTATATGTCATGGTGATTTGGTGGCCCTAAAGGACCCTTCGAGCATCACTGAATCTGAATGACGTAAGTGTTCATTGTCCATGACGTACAAGCCCAGGTGCATCATCAATCCACCTGGGCATGTGCGTCGCCCTGGTGATTCATCATCGTAGAAAACACTACACACCCGGAACAGATATCTGCAGATAGGACAATCATTTGTCCCGGAAGACATATGGGCTTTGCGCGCCAATGAGTGGACATGTTTTTTTCTTCTTTTATTTTTGGCACTGCATCTGGTTTAGTAAAGATCTTGTAGGTACCGCCTACAACCGTAAGTAGATACTTACTATGTCCTGTCCAATTGTCCATGGTATTGATACAATTCTGTCAGTGTCCGTTTAAAATTGCGCATTTATGAACGAATAGGATCTTTTATCTTGCAGTAACCGTATTTAGTTGTAAAAATAGACGTTCTATCAACAAACTGTGAACCTTTGCTAGTGTCCTAGAGTGTTGTGTGTGACTCCTAGACCACCCAGCTTGATCCGAGATCCTGGACCTCAAATTCTGATTTGTCGGTCGAATCGCTTGCAGTGCAATAGCCAATATCTAAACCGCCGAAAAGTAGTCTTCGAGAAATTGGCAAAAAACGTTTGCATTAGAATTCGTTTGTTCTCGGTGACATTCGTTGCTGACTGTGCCCATCCATCCTGAATATGCTGCGGGTTCGTTTTCCGATTATTGTTTCTATGTTTTTTTCATTTTGTGATTTTTTCTGTCATGTGTAAGTAAAACACAGGCGGTAAAACGCAGGCCAAGAGCGGGTTCCATTTTTTCATGTTTATTAAATGTATACCTAAATTTTCTTCCTGGATTCTGAAACACAAACTAGTTCAAAACCCCATGGCTTCATGATTATCGGTTACTAAAACTAATAGTATGTCAATAAAAATATTTCGTTTTCCTATTTACTTTTCGATTAAAATTTATTTTCGGGAAATCGTGAGTTCGGTTCTAAGTCACTCTAATAGCACATATCCCTACAACTAAGGAAAATTAATAAATGTAAAAGATACGACGATTAGGATGGAGATTTTTTACATAAACATGTAAACCATAGCGTGACCGACTGACAGACTGAGCTGGTAGTCATAGAGATTTCATAAAGGGTGTGTTTGTTATGATTTTCCGGGCTTTTGCCTTCTATTAAAATCACTGTGACGAAAAAACACACCCATGCATTAAGTTAATGCTAGCTTTTATGCACGACTTTCTTTGCGTGGTAATGTTTTAAACTAACCTATGCATAAAAAACATATTACTTAAAGAAGAATAAATATTAACTTATAGCCATACACATGTTATACAAAAATAGTAGTAGAGTCCCAATTTTCGTTCACTTCGATACTCACACCGGTTTGTTTACACACAATGAAACACACCTTTGTTGTCCCTTACACAGTACAACAAAGGTGATTTCATGATTGAAATAATGATGATATGCATGTAAACTTGATGACAGTCCCAAGGACGGAAATAATTATTTCGACACGCAGCAAACAAGCAGTGATGTGATGATTTTTGTTATTATAGTACTTATGCCCGCAGTTGGGGTAATCTTAAAGAATTTAATAATATCCTAAAAATTTACGACACCGGCGGGACTTGAACCCCCGTCCCTCCCCTGAATACGGGGATGCGCTAACCAACTGCGCCACGGAGGCAAGTATCCAGTCCAGTCCCAGATATTATTAAATTCTTTAGTGTTGTGATGATTGTATGAATGATAGTTAAGGTAGGACTGAAAAAAGCATAATCATCATCTTTCTTTGGCATCATCTCACACTCCTGGGTGCAGGCCTCCTTGAACTTTTTCCTACTACCCCTTTGACGATGATTTTGTGAGTGGAAGATCCGGATTTTTACAGCCTAAGCTTGACCACCACACGGTAGAGGTTTTAAATTATTTATCAAATAAAACCTTTTTTTATTGGTGGTAAAGCATTTGACCACCATCACACTTGAGAAAGTGAAGATGTGGCCTAAGATGGACCACGTTTTCCCGAACGGAACATATTCACTCGGCATTTGAAGACTCCGAGATTGTACTCTAGCGGAAAAACAGACGCAGGAAGTTCGCTCCACTCTTTACCGGTACTTTTAACGAAAGTAGAGCGGAAACCTATTGTCTCTGGAACTAAATTATGTAACTGTAGATGTGACTCTTAAATTAGTGTAATAATATTAGTGTCTTTGCCGACGCGGTCATGGCATAAAAAATACATTTAAAAATATTTTTTTTTCTATTTGTTATTATAAATGAATAATGTTGGACAGAGACACACAACATCATTTAGCCCCAAGCTAAGCTGAGCTTGTGTTATGGGTACTAGATGACTGATATACATAATGTAATATATTACATGGATAGATATTTTTTTGATCATACATAGTAAATACCCAGAACACCCGAGACAAATATTTGCAGATCATACAAATATTTGTCCCAAGGCGGGAATCGAACCCGCAACCTTTTGCGCACCTTCGCCCGCCGCGCCACATCGGTCGTCAAAATAATAAGAATTGACAATAAGAAGAATAGATAAGATAAATAATAAGAATTGAGCTCCCTCCAGCTCAGCCCGTGGATGTAGTAGGAACCGACTAAGGGAACCTACCGGAGGAAGGGCAGTAGCTTCTTTCTGAGTAATATCAACATCTCTACTGCGATCACTAACCCACCTGCCAAGCATGGTTATAATGGAAAACCTCCCTGGGGGACGCACGTTCGGCAGTAAACTTGTCCGAGCTGATGAAGTAGGTAGCTGGTTTTTCTAAGAACATTACAGTCAAATAATAGAATTAGAACCAAAAAATGAATTTGAACTAGTAATTTGCAAAAACAAAAACCATTGATCCAACTGCAGACTGTTGCAAACAATCTAAAGTTAGCTGAACTAGTCCATATCAACACCAGTCGGAAGCGTCCACAAGACGCTGGTTGCATTGCCGCATTGACTGCACCAGATATTAACCAGCTCTCGAATCACGGGTCGCGTTGTTTTTCTTGTCTAATTTAAAAATTTGTTCTTTACTTTCAGTTGCTGGCATAAACGAGACATGTTCATTCAACGAGCAATGCGAGGACATGGTTTTCATGACCGAATGCAGGAACGACCGGTGTGTCTGCAAATTCGAGATGGTCCCGGAAACCAGTCCCGATGGCACTGTGTCTTGCAAAGGTACCCTAGACCTCTGTACTTATAACTTATAGAACCTATCTCTTTTTTACGAGTTTGCAAAACGTATTATTGCCAAAAACATTTTAGTTAGTTATCAACTATTAACCTTAAAGTTCCATAAATTATATATTTAACCCAAAAAGCACGCATCGCTCAAAAAATGATAGTCTGCAGACTTTAAAAACAGTTCACTCCCAGCCAACCAGCAAACCTTATTGGGAAAGAGATACTTTGTAAAAATAAGTCCGTGTACAGAAATATGTTAGATAAAAAAAAGAAGATTGAATTCTTAACTTACAAGTATAAATAATAATTAATATCATATACCTACGCTACCCATTATATGTAATACACAAAATATGTTTCTAATAACAATGAAGTGGCAGTGGGCAGGGCACATAGCACGTAGTGGACTGCCTCTAGAGCCGTGCAGCCGCTGCGGCCGCAAGGCTCTAGAATGGCGACCACGTACCAGTAGGCGCAGTATCAGTAGGCCCCCCGCGCGATAGACCGACGAACTAGTGAAAGTCGCGGGAAATCGCTGGATGAGGGCAGCGCAAAATCGGTCATTGTGGAGATCCTTAGGGGAGGCCTATGTCCAGCAGTTGACGTCGATCGACTGATATGATGATGATGATGAACAATAAAGTTTATGTGAATATTCTGATATATTTCAGCGGAAAAACGCGTGGAAGAATCGCTCAAAACCTTGGACCCGGCTATGATTGGTGTTTTGGTCGGCATGGCACTCATGTTCGTCATTATTTGCGTCGTGCTACGTCTATTCAGCAGGTAAATAGCCAGACTATACTACACAGAAAAAAGAGAACAGAGTGTATTTTGTTTAAAATTATATAAGTCGTGTCGATAAAGAATGGGATCGAAAATCATACAAAGTCACATTTGATCAAATATTTATTTATTCAGAAAATTTTGAGAAAACTTAAAGCTTTAGGTTTAGGTGTAAGTATGTGTCATCTTCAAACACATTCAGTATCCGCACAACTTATAGTATTTTTTGGACAAAAAATTGAAGTGAAGAGAATATCAATAACACCTTATTTCTTATTTGATAATAATAACTATGTTTATAGTATAAAATTTGACTTGTCTAAGTGCTTATTTTGTAAGCCTAATGAAATAAAGTTATTGATTCTGATTCTGATTCTTTAAATTCATTAGAGTATAGTCAAAAGTCAAAAATTCTTTATTTCCGTAAATACAATAATGTTAATATAAAAAAGGTCAAATTTTTTAAATTCAACATTGACATGGAAATATAGTGACATTTTGATTTCGGTCGCTTCGATGTGTAAACTAAAAGATTATACATAGACTTAATGACTATATCCATGATATAGAGAGAACAATTACGTGTCACGTAGAAACTAATCACAAACACTTTATATACTAATACCATGTGACCACAATATGCAGCCACATTACATTACACGATGGATAGCAAAGCTAATTCGTAGACCGAAGTCAAAGCTAGCTTTCCTCCTCCTTGTATCTTACCTACTAACTTCAGCGTCAATTTATTATTTTCCAGAGCAAGATGGCGTGAGAACCGCACTATTTTCAACACTCCAAATCCGCGGCTGATGAACGTGTCTCTGTTGAGAGATTCCAAGCTGTTGCACTCACAGGTATTTTTATTGATCATTTTGTGAACAAATAAAATAAAATCATAAACACATTATTTACTATCTTCTTAAGTTTTACTACAACTGGATTGCTATCTTTCCTTTTATGAGACCTATGCTGAAGCCACTCACACACACAATAAAAGGATTATGAACCACAACAATTTTATTATTAATAGGTATTGTGGCTTCAGAATAGATGTTAGAATAAGTTGCCATAATTTGTGGTAACTTTTAATATCATAACAAAAGATGATGCAAGTTACTACTTTTTTATTTAAACACTAGCAACACGCTTCACCGGCTTCACACGGGTAGTAGAGCATGTATCTCAAAGGGATTAGGCAGCATTTTCGATGATAGGCGGCTTGACTTTTTCTGACACTTCCAACAGTTATCGTTATTATTTCAACCAATTTATGCCTTGATAAACTATATACATAAGAACGGAACGGAAAGCCTTAGCCCATACATACGTACTTTCCGCTTCATTTGGAAACTATGTCCCCGATCTTATCAAAATTTTCCATACGTAATCGGATGAAAATTAGCTACGTTTGGAGCAGTTTTGTTTTTCAAAAAAAATATGAGAGCGAAACTAATTTTGACCACCAAATCGAGTCATTCTCAAGCAATTTTTTATGCATGACAGACACCATTATTCGATAATCTGTCGCGTTGCAAACATCCTAAATATATTCAACATTATAAATATTTCTGAAATCAATCGTTTATTCAAAATCAATCGGAAAATACGACAAAATATCAAAAAATGGTGTTGACACCGAGCACACGCACACAGCCATATGACAGCTTCATGTTTGATGGTTAGGTTAGGTTACTTTCTCACGTGAAACAATAACAAGTCCGCATGGGCCGATCAGTTTCCGTTTGGGAGAGGTTCGTAGCCTTCTTAAACCTCCGTCATGAATCACTCTATCGATTGGTAAAAACCGAATGAAAATTCGCTCAGCAGTTTTAGAGTTCATCGCGAATAGACAGACAGACAGACGCGGCGGAGGGCTTTGTTTTATAACAAAACAGGTGGAATCACAATTTGAGAAGTCTTTCGCAGATTGTGCGAAATTCGCTTTTACAGGCAGATGCTGGATGCTCATTATTTAAAATAATAATTCCAATTTTTTTTTATTGGAGGCCTATGTCCATCAATGGACTAATATAGGCTGATGATGAATATTCATTGAATTGAATAATTAATGTATTGTTCATAAATTATTACCTAGTATATTATTATCATGTACAGTCTACGACTTAAATAAATAAATAATTATTGTAATTATTATCAATCTATAGTAACTTGGCATCACGAGCAGGTCTCCAACCCTCTGCCACTTGGGGAACATATACTTGTAGCGTAACCGAGGAATCTTTTATAAATCAACCATTCTAATAATAATACTGTACCGATTTTTTCTCTGACCACCAGGACCGCCGCGGCTCTCGAGTGAGCATGCGTCCCCCGTCGCGGCAGGCTAGCCAGCAGGAACTGAGACCTCACTCGCCGATCCCAGGTAAACAGTGATATTTTCAAGACAGCTATGGTTCCACTGGTTGGAACGAAAATGGCTATCTTCTTGATTTCTCAACATTGTAAGTGTCGCATTCGAATTTTACCATATTTATAAACAGTCTCGGCTGAAGAATGACAGAAACGGTAAGAAAAAGCTTTCTGTTTACGATGTATGAAGTTCATCGCGTTGTGATGACGTAAATAATATGGTATTTTCGTCAAAGTAAAGCCGATTCCGCGTTGATTAAAGTCTGTCCCGAAGAAACGCGCCCTGTGGTGAGAGAAGTTCAACGGAGTTCAAGACAAAACACCATTGTGTTGAATCTAATTAAGACTCATTTAAGCCTCTCGCAGATAGGCCTGCCGTGTCGCAATTTTCAAATAATACAACTGGCCGCTTGATCCAAAAAGAATGAAACCCTTACATTCGCATGTAAAGACATTTTGAATTTTGTCTCTAAGCTTCCTCGTTTGAATCAGTGGAATCATGGCTTTAAATATAATAATCCTATTTAAACTCTTGATGTTTAGTGGTGTTGATTTTTATAATAATAATCAACTCATATATACATAGACATACACATGATCATTGATTATAAGCAACTAAGAATTATACCAAAAATACGATGATATAATGTATTTATAAATAAGACAGCATTTGATGCTTCTTATATTATATAATCACCGGGCGAATGCGCCATTTCAAGGGCGGATATATACAGAACAATATAACAATTAGAATAAAAATGTCATCATTTATAAGTTAAAAATGCACAGAAAGAAGCTGCTGTCCTTCATCTGGTAGGTTCCCTTGGTCAACTCTTACGAACTCCACGGGTTGATTTGGAGAGGTTGATTGTTACGCTGCGACCACCAAAGCTAACAAGATCATGCTTCACAAAGTTCCCATGTGTAATACTTCAATAACAAATCCATTTCATTTGTTTTCAACACACCAAGCTAATCATGATGATTTCACCAGCAGCACGACAAAGCCATCAGCTACACCGAAAGCCCTCAGGTTACAGTTTATAGTTTTGCTAGCTTTGTAGAAAGTGCACCGTACACTGTAGAAAGCGCATGATGCTTATGTGATATGTTAGAGAAATTAGAACTAGAAACGTTAGAGAAAAGATATACAATAAGTACAGTGGTAAGAGTTTTAACACGTTTTTCAAAAACCAGTAGGTAGTTGTAGAAAAGGAGACTGTATTTTTTTCGGGGGTCGAACTAATAGAGTTCGTGCAAGTTTGTGTGGTTTTTAGTTTATGCTTAATGGGCTTCAAAATGCTGTCTCCCACAATCTATGAGTGCTATCACTTACTTTCTGTTACGTAGTTTCAGTGTTAAGATCATATCTAGATCTAGTATTTGTTTGTCCCTTAACACGAATAAAGATAACTTGTAATGAGTAATGACAACTTATTAACCTTTATGTACCTTACCTACTAACTCTTTTCCTAAAATACATATTCTTTATCTAAGCTATAGAATAGTTAGCTAGGCAAGTTCTACTATCTGAACTGTTAACTAAAACCTTTTTATGAGCATGTGTTTCTCTCATGGTATGAGAAATTTAACTCATGCTATCCATTTAAGTAATGCAATGAGAAATTTTTCTCATAACTTTACTATCTAAACCTTGGAAACTTACCCTTAACTCTGTAAATTAAAACATAATTTCAGGTAGAGCTTTATTAGTTCCAAAACAAACATAAGAGTGAAGAAATAATTACTGTAAGTAAGAGGAAGCATGTCTTTCAAAATGCTTTCAATAGAGCTACTTCTACAAAGCTATTAGGAGTCCCAAGTTGAATCAGCTATTGTAATGTCCCGCTTGCAGTTCAAAAGTATGTGTCAAAATTGGCAATTTGAAAGTTTCCATTTTCTCATATAGAGATTTTTCATCTATGACCCAAGTTTTTGAAATTCACAGTAAATAATTTTTCGCAATGTTGTGAAATGGCAATAGGACACGGCGATTATTCTGTACTTTAGAATCTCCGTGTCTTTACGAATCATATTGGATTTAGCTTGGAAACATTAATTACTAATCCATAAATCTTTCACCACTGAACTCAATATTGCCTTTGAATTCGTAAGCGATACAATACAAAAGTTGAATCTTGAGAAACTTTACAATATTCTTACTTTTCTTTCTAAATTTCAGGGTCTCGACGCGGTTCTAGGGCCAGCAGTGGGCATTCGGCTACGTCCTTAAGGTCCGCAACATTACGCTCGCCCACAGCACCTGGACCTACCTCTGTGACCGTTGAGATACGAGCTCCAGATGCGTAAACCAAAATAACATACTGTGTTTTCTTACACATCACTACGCTTGTGTAAACTTACACAGTCAAAACGGGTTAGTGTCAGTGTGCTTTTCTAATTTGTTTTGACTCTGATAGTAAGGACAGAAGGACTTTTGTAATGAAGTGTAAGTTTACACAGTCATAAAGTACAACTTAATGGTGAATAACAAAACTCGTCTGATACTGACGTTCATTATATCCAGTCCAACATTTACAGAATTTGTGATAAATATATTTACCAATGGTTGAACTTTAGGCTTATATTCATATTTTATAGCAATAATTTCGCACTTGTCGTAATCTGTCATAAATTCAGCCACTTGAAAAGTGCCTCTAAATCAAGACACATAAAACTTATAACTCATATTTTCAGCAATAGGCTAAATAGTATTATTAAATCTAGTTATAAAACAGTTATTATAATTGATCTAAAAGTAAAATCACGTTCACAAATCGAATATTATTAACACTAATGCCTAGATGTAGTGCACAGTTCAAGAATATTCATAGAGATAAGGAATTTAGGATAGTGATTAGCTTTTATAGCGTTTAGGATGAATCGCTTTTTGGCATTTTTTGTAGTTTGATAGGTAGTTTCAGAGTCGATTACTTAGATAAGTCTAATTTCTTCTAGTTTCTTTCTACTCAGTAAATGAATGCTAAGTTTTGTGATTTCCTGCCTTAGATATAATGCTTTACTGTAAGCGACGTAGTTATAGAATTTATTTACGGGGACCATCTCTCCGGAGTGTCTGTGTTGAAATGGGAAGGGTTCAAGAAGGTAGCTTCTATCCGCTTTCTAATACTATAAGACTTTTAAAATTGACTATAATTTTAAGAGTGGCTTTCAAGAAGTTTTATGAGAGAAAACGTTGTTAATCAATGTCAGAGTAACTATTCTTAGAATAAATAGTTTGTACTTCTTTTACTGTTGTGTAAATCGGGGAAATTTACACAAGTCTTTGTAAGTCTTTAATGCACATTGCTTTGACCAATGTTTCTGCAACGCGCACAAGGGTTTAGTATTTATCTATACAGAGTGTAAAACAGCCTCGGTTTATTAATAATACGGATTAGAATGTTATGAAAAACTCATCTTATTTCATTAAGTATGGAATGTACTCCAATAAAGGGGAAGATTGGGGTACAGTCGATACAAAACTCATTTCATTAAATTAATGCATAAAGTAAGCTATAAAAACTTTTTTTGGAATAATGCTCACGTCGTGAATGTACTTCGAACACTGCTAGTTATACATGTACCAAAATTTAATGCTGTAATTAAATTATATAAACTTTTATTATAACTTATACTTCCGATAACGGTGTTTCATTTGCATAAAACCTACATAATTATTATTTGTATTTGATTCCCAAATTATTTTAAAGACTATTTTATACACATTGTTTAGTAATTCACCCTAGGCAAAAACAAACATTCAAGTTCTGATATTTAAGAAACTTAAATTAACTAAAAGCAAAAAAAATTGTATAACTAAAAAAAATATAGTTAAAAACTAAAACCCGACCACATAAAACTCTTAAACAAGCGTTCACCTATTGTCCTTATCATTTTCTTTTGATACTTAGGTAGTCGGAGGCGTTTGTTACTAATTGTACCGTAGGTATATGGGGTGGGTGCCTCCGACTACCGAAGTATCAAAAGAAAATGATAAGGACTATTAGGTGAACGCTTGTTTAAGACTTTTATGTAGTCGGGTTTTAGTTTTTAACAAATTTTTTATACCTTTTAGCTAATAGCTTGAGAATCGTTAATGTCACAAAAGTTTGAAAAACGGTTTTGGAAAGTACAAACAAAGACCTTTGCAACGATATCACACACGAGCATATTTACTAACATTAAAATTTTGGACACTTTCTTCGACCCCCGCTATCTCGTAAGACCCCCATTTTTATACGTCACATGGCCTATAACCATTGGGCTACTAAGACGAATCATACGACACCTCATTTGTTGAAATCGGATCAGTACTTTCAGCGCTACGAGGGAACATAAAAATCTGCTACATACATATGTACATACATAGGGTGTCAAAAATCATAACCCTCTCGTAGTCGGGTAAAAATAATTGGTTGGTATAGGCGTAGTGACATTACCTAATCTGTGGTATATGTAGCTCTTTTGGTCTTGGAAAGCAACGCCATCTGTGACTCGTTTCGCTAACTTCGTTGTATTATCACAAGTTGATGGTTCAAGGTTGATTTTCTCCTTTCGTAGCACTAGCTACGCCGTAGTACACGCTAAGCCGTAGTAACGTCTACGCCTAGCAACCACCAAATAGGTTCAGATTCCTACAGAGGGTGTTAAACTTTCGACTGTTATAAACATCAGCATTGGCAGAAAAGTGGCAACCCAGACACATATTGCCAATAATAAAGAAGGCAAGTCAAGTCATCAGCATCATTACCTATTATTGTGAACATCGCCATTCATAATACACTTTATAAATCGCTGCTTTCATTGCCCTTTCAAGAAGTGAAGATGACTATTTCACTTCTTGCATGCAAGATCGGATTTGGGTAGATTCCAGTTTAGAATACGAGTAGGCTAGCTACCCCTTAGAATAGGTACATTTAATTTGATCACTGTCACGTTCACTGTTCTGATGCTATACTTGTAGCTCTTTGCAAGCTTAGCTTATTTGGGAGCTAGATGATGCTGTATGGATTTTCTAGCGTTGTTAACTTTGTTAATGGTAGCTGTTATTTTCTGATTCATCAAAAGCGACGTTTAATTTTGATCTATAAAGCTTAATTAACAGTAAAATTTATCGCTATAATTTGATATCGCGTATAATTGCATGAAATGACTGAAACAATATTGGTTAGTATCCTACGCCGAATTTATTTAGTAGAAAATTAGACTTTGTTGACACAGGAAATAACAATCAAATAATATATTAACGAATTAAACTAGTATTTACAGTTGAAACAATTGAGCTGTAGACTGTTGCAAACAATTTACAGGTAAGGTTTTTGTTATTATAGTGCGTAAGCCTCACACTGGGGATAATTTTTAAGAAATTTTAATAAGATCCCAAAAATTTTTCTTGAACCCGCAACCTTCCCTCAGTACGAGATGCGCTACCAATTGCGCCACGAGGTCATGTGACGTAGAATTCGAAAAACTCTGGGACTTCCTTCGGTCTCAAGCGCCGTTAGCTCCACCTACAATTTACAGGTAGCTCAATTGGTCCATATCAATACCAATCGGAAGCGTTACCAAGACGCTGGCTGATAAATTATCGAATAATCATTAGATAATGATTATGCACGTGCCGCACATGTGCTTGTAGAGTGCAATAGTGTAGCTACTCAACGACTACAGTACCTCGGGACACCAAGAACGCCCAGGGAGGCATGCACCGGCGTCAGCGAGCTGCTGGCTTTCCTGGAAGACATCGGGTGGTTAGACTAGCAGCCCCCCACCCGACACGCAAAAAGGGCCCACCTGTGGCCTAGTTGCGGATACCAGTCCAGAAACAAGTAACAAGTAAGATTATGCACGTGAGTGATGAAATATTTTGTATACAACTGTCTACAATAGCGGTACGAAAAAGTTGGAGATCCGAAAAAAAAAAACTATGCACTTGCCATAAGTGGGGATTATGGCTTTATCCCATATTATGATCCAGAACGGCGCTCATGGAGGTAGGCCTAAGTCCAGCCATGGACTGATATCGTTGGTGGCTGCTGTTGTAAAAATTTTATAGCTATTAGTGGATAAAAAGGAGAACACCAGCTCCGGATCTTAAGGAGTGACACAGAAACTTGCAGGCCTCGACAATTCTAATGCTGTATATAATGATTATGGCGAGATTCAAAAACATATAAATCCTATATTTTTATGTCCAAAACAATCCAAGGATTAAAATAAAAAATCATTATATGCAGGCCTGCAGGTAGTATTTTATTTATGTCTGGTTAACGCTTGTGCTACCAAGCTCCAGCGACCCGGAGAGGCGCCCCGTGTAGCTCCAAGCAGTGCTAGAGCCTCATGTGCATCATGGGCAATAAAAGTGTTAATAAACCATATCCCTCCACGGATCTTTTATAATAACAATAGTCTATAATCTCTCATAACAACAGTCTATAATAACAGTCTATATCAACAGTGCTATATTCCGTAAAATATTTGAACGGGTTAGTACATTATGTTGGCGTATTTTTAACAAAGACCAATGATACAGCATGGTTTTGTATGAAGTACGTGGAAAATATTTTTGATGAAATATTTTCCACGTACTTCATAATGAATCTTTAACCGACGAAGAGGAGGCGGTTCTATGGTGGATTGTATGTATGTATGTTATTTTATGTGTGTTTGTCGATTTCTCCGTCTATTATGGACCGAATGAAAACATTTTTCGATTTAATTTTTGATGTGGTACCATAAAAACTTGTTTACGAGATTTAAGTTTTTGTCCCTAAAAACTTAAAAAAAACCAGTGTAAATACTAAAGAACTTAAAGTCAGTTTTTAGTTTTTTCAATTTAATCGATTACTATACAATATCGTAGAAATCTTTTTTACAGCAAAACTCTTACCTATTTTGGTTCTAAGTTTAAATTTTAGTTATGCATTAGTGTACTTTGTAATATTTGATGTTTCTTTCCTTTTTTTAATTGTTTGTGTGTTTTTCGTACCTAAAAATACAAACCTATGTTATTGTTTTATTTTCCTACTATAATGTCTATGTTTTTTTTTTGTTTTGTCTTTTCTATATTCGTGAACCAAATAAAACATCTATATATCTAAAACAGGTAAAAAACTGTAAAATAACACTTTCATAATGATACATATTTTCATACTTTACCAGGTTGTTTTCAATCCAATTTGCGAGTTTCAGTTTACTAACTTTCATAATTATTGACTCTGAAGTTTTCAATGAAACAGCAATTACAGTTTCAATATAAGTTGTCAATTCCATGATTCAGCATTCATACGAATCAACATTTTCAATTCATTGGCAATTGAGTTATATTATTCAAAATGAAGGCCGGTGCAAATACGCTTTGCGTGTTATTTTTATTCTATAATGCACAATAAAATATACATCTAAAAACATTTAAAAAGAAAATTCATGGCAAAGGCGAGCTTAACCCTTAAAAGATTTCTCTTCCAGCAAACCTTCTTATGAGAGAGAGACAAAGTTATAAAAGTGGGTACATGTGCATGAATATAGAATTTTCTGTATTCTATCAATAATTTTAGAACACTGAATCAAAACAATGTTCGTCTATTTTGGTTCAGAATAAATAACATTAATAAATAAATGAGAAAGAGGCGTTTTCCATATTATAACAAAAATCTCTATTTAATAAGTTGGTCAAAAATGCATTGAAGTAAGGAGCAGCACTCCTTCTTCTGGTAGGTTACCTTAGTTAACTCTTATGACATCCACGGGTCAGGTTGGAGGGGTTCATCGATTTGTATAAAAATGCGACAAAAAATAGGTTATCCGCTCAAGCGTCCGATCCAAAAAAGTCGTGTCTAACGTCCCTGGATACTATACTATCCAAAGTTCCGATTTGCAAAAACGCCATCTAGTCATTTACAGAGGCGACTTTTGAACTAACTCAGTCGAGAGATGGATTCTCAATGAAAAAGGTTATATATACTTACTAAAAAAAACTTTTAACGAATAGAAGTGAATTATTTCGGTAAAAATGTTCACTTTTTAGTGTCACATTGCGAGGCGGAGGCAATGCTAAAATATTCTGAGCTCCTCAGTGCCCTAGTTCTCGGATAAAAAGTCCACGAACTGCTTTTTACCGTGGCTTTCTTCTTTGGACTCACGTAAAAAATATTAGATAGATAGATAGATAGATAGAAAATACTTTATTGCACACTTAACAAAACAGTTTACATACAATTTGAACAAAAAAAAAAGAAATGTGACAATTGGCGGTCTTATCGCTCACGAGCGA
This sequence comes from Eupithecia insigniata, assembly GCA_947859395.1. Classification (NCBI taxonomy): domain Eukaryota; kingdom Metazoa; phylum Arthropoda; class Insecta; order Lepidoptera; family Geometridae; genus Eupithecia; species Eupithecia insigniata. The sequence goes on from OX402003.1 coordinate 13,724,747, forward strand.
TCTCTACCAGACAACCTTGATTATTTCATTTCATTTATTTATTTTGCTCACATGTACATTTATACAGCTTAGGTCTTAATGTTAGCTTAGGTCAATAGTACATGCACCCTGTAGGGCACTGCAAAAGAATTTATATACTTAAAATAGACAGTATCAAGTAGTTATTTCAAGGTCAAATTTATAATATATATTTTAACGAAAATTAAGTAATCCTAGTTTTAATTTAAAACAATGTCATGAGCGAAGATTTAATTTCTTAGTGCGTCAAGGGTAGTCAACTTAACAAAGGTAATGGTAGGGTATCTTCTGGTCATGCAGAAATTTAACAGATTTTCCCCACAAGATTCTACTTGCCAACTTATTCAGGCTACAAAATCAAACAAATTATGAACATCCGGAAGATCACGTGTTTTCCAAAAATATTTATCTACAACCACTTAACTCTTCTAATGTCAACCACAGACTTCTTAACCTACATTTAATGCCGGTGTAGTTTACCCCACTAACTCCATGATAATTCAATATGAATGTTAGTGGGTTAGCTACGAACCGCACTCACTCTGATGAAGTCCCTTGTTAAGACATGAAACGTTGGTGTTCTTTTAATATAAACTAGTAAACCTCTTACATCTATGATATTTGCGTAGAACCGCGTAGCTCCACCGTATGGTTGAGGTAAGAGTCCAGAAAGCAGTGTACGTTGCTGCATCCACTGCTGCCTTCTTGTATCGCATTCAATGCCTTGCTTTGTTTAATGCCTCTTACTCACCATATTTGTCTACGACCACGTAACTCCACCATACATTTGCCACCGCCTTCTTGACTCGCATTCAATGCCGTGGTATGTTTACTGCTACCAACTCTACGATAATTGTCTGCAACCACGTAACTCCACCATACGTTCGCCATCGCCTTCTTGACTCGCATTCTATGCCATGCCTTGTTTACCGCCACTAAGCCTACGTTATTTGCTCTCCTACTTTTGTTGTGTTCGCGAAATGGACTAAAAACTAGTTCAAGTTAAAAAGTCAGTTAAAAAGGATATGAAGGAAAAGATAATATTTTGTTTAAAATAAAAAGATAGATAGAAAACTCTTATTGTATGTACCACACAAATACAATACAGAAGAAAATGCTGACAGTCAATGAAGTACAAAGGGCGGCCTTATGGCTTTGAGCGATCTCTTCCAGGCAAGCTTGAAATCGGCTGGACATTAAAGAACAATATAGTTTACGTTTGAGTTCACTAAGTAAATATTTAACATTAGTCTTCGTTTTTACATTTGATGTAAAGCAAATTCCTAGATCAATGTGTTCTTTTCCTCCTAAGAGAAAATATTCAAGGGGGAAAATTGGAATAAGCCGTACTGTCCATATTTTTTCTACTGCTGGCCAAAAACATTCTTTCAGACCCGCTCGATGACATAGCATTGTCACTGAATTTACATGTATGTCAAATTTCAGCTTAATGAGTTGAGGATAACTGGTCTAAAATCCAGTTGCAAGATTTGTCCCATACAAATTAATGGAGTAAATAGAATAAAAGCTTGTAAAAAAGCTTATTAAAGTTTGATAGAATCAGAATCAGAATCAATAACTTTATTTCTTTAGGCTTACAAAATAAGCACTTAGACAAGTCAAATTGTATACTATAAACATAGTTATTATTATCAAATAAGAAATAAGGTGTTATTGATATTCTCTTCACTTCAATTTTTTGTCCACTAGTGGAAGAAGTGAAAAAAGTGTTTGGTAACACGTGACTTAGTAGGTACATTACAATATATCAAGTCACGTTGGTTGATGTTTATCGAATAAATAAAGAACAGTAATATTTTGCTAAACGAAATACTAACCGGTCTATTAATTTTCAATAATCAGAGCTTTGTTAAGCTGCGTACCCCATAGATTTGTGAGGTGGCTGAGCAGTTCGAAAATGCATAGCACGCTGTGCAGATGAGCGGTGAGTGAAGCCGATTTTATTCAGATAAGAGAGCTTTTTTCTTGCACGTCAATCAATTGAATCTTTTATTTGCGTAAGTATGGTAGCACAGTTTTCAAATTAATGAAGTTCTCATACTTTTACTTATGTTTAGCATGTAAATATTTTAATAGGTCAAATTTCCTAGCAGACATTCCTCGTAACATGTACCTTACTCACATCCTTCCCTTGGTTTTTATATACAAAAAACTTGCTCTACTAAGCCGTTTCTACTATAGATCAGGCTAGTAAATTGAAGAGATTCTAATGGTTCTTAACAATCACATCTCTCGCTACACATTCTCGCATATCTCTAGTGGGAACACAACCTAAGGCTCTTATTTCATTGGAGAAATTAAAATACTTAAGTGGGTATTTAACTAAATTGAAAATTACTACTATCGCGAAACAAAAGCTGGGTATTTATATAAAGCATTCATATTATTTTAAAATTTAGAATTTTAAAATTAAATGAAGCTCATAATTTGTTTCTTTTGTGTTCAGTAAAATTTTAAGAAATAGTAGTAAAATATTCCATTTGAATTTTTGCTGAAGCAGAATTCGTAAAATAGTTTTTTTACAAAAGCGAAAATCCTTCTAGTTTATCCGCTTGCCAAAAATAGGTGTCCATTGTCTCCGCAGTAAAGGTTTTTTTTACAAAAAGATCCCATAAAAAATAAACAATGCTAGTCGACTCCCAATAAAGCAAATAGGGAGTTTCACCATAAAATGGGAAGTAAACTAGCGTGCCCCCAGCGAGACAGCCATATGAAAATATTGATATATCTACGAATATTCGAATAATACGGCTTTGACGACGATTTGCTCGTTCTATTGGAAATTATGGAGGTGTAGGTACGCTACCCGCGATACCGTGTCTTGGTAAACGTACAGATTTGGAGACTGAAATACTGAGGCATAAATGCAAAATCTGGTGATTTTGCTTCCGTCAAGAGGATCTGTATCTTGTGGTTTACATATCGAGTCCAGGAACCGAGTAAAACTAAAGGTACCGTTTGCCACCGCATAGGTTGATAGTCGGGGCAGACAATAATACATTCTGGAACACTATGGTCAAACATCCCTGTGGGGGCCGATAGCCATAAGTTTTACCACTGCGTGGGGGTCGTTTGTGGGGCAACACTGTAAAAATCAAGTGAATTGAATACATAATACGTCTTTATTCAATAAAGTTAAATTTCTAAAATTGGTAGTAAGTAACTCGTTTTTATATGCAACGCCGGATGTGATGAAACTGTTTTCTTATTCTGTGTAAAGCTTCTTGGTAGTGGACGAAAAAGTTATAGATTTTTTTTAATAATTAAACAATTTTTTTTATAACTCTCTACACGACACTGTTATTATGTTGTGTAGAATAAATGAATGAACACTTTATTGTATCAACATGAACTTAAAATGAGTGTTAGTTAGTTTTTCTAATCATTGTCTACGATAAGAACTACTAGCAATCATAATGTTTGAATAAATGTGAATTTAGTGCATATCTTAATGCCGTCAAACAGTATTTCATCATCATCATCAGCCCGTACACGTCCACTGCTGAACATAGGCCTCCCCCAAACGACGCCACGAATAGCGGTCCTGAGCCGCCTCCATCCAAACAGTATTTACCAAAGGTTATTTTTAACATAACTAGCTACAGCCCGCGCCTTCTCAGTTTTATCGGGATATAGTATGGCGTGTTTTAAAAAACGTGAAACCGACTTCAAATTCCCTTACTTTTACACTTATTTTAACACTTAGTTTTTCGGGATAAATACTAATCCCCTGGGGATAAAAGATGTCCTTTTGGGATCATTTTCTATACAATAGTGAAAGAATTTTCAAAATCGGTCCATAATTGGCGGAGATTGCGCGTAAAGTACATACAAAAAAAACATACAGACGAATTGATAAGCTCCTTCTTTTGAAGTCGGTTAAAAAAATAGCCTATCATGTTATTCCAGGTCCCAAACTATACCCATATCGAATTTCAGCCCAATCAGTTCAGTAGTTTTTGTATGAAAGAGGAACAAACATCCATTCTTACAAACTGTGACATTGATAATATTAGTAGGATTAGGTTAAAAAGTTACTTACAGTTATTTCTTCTTATCGTTCTGTTTAAAAGTTGTCAAACCCTGTACGTTCTTTACGCCAGAGAACGATAGGCCAATGGAGCAGTAACATTATTATAGGCAATTTGCCTCACGCCTACCACAGCCTGTGACGTGTATACGATGCGGTGTCTCGGATGTTACGGGATGAATCTGTCTGTGGGTGATAGATAAAGTTGCGAATGTTGGCTTTGAAACTTTTCCCCGTGGTTTTGTACTAATTCTCATTTCATTTATTCAGTTGTTATATTATAGTGCTTAACCCTCGCTCTAGGGCACAGAATAACACTAGGGCACAGAATAACACTGGGCATAGAATATCACTAGGGGTAATGTCTAAGAAACGATGCTCTAACGGCGCGGAGCTTGTCTGAAGGAAGTTCCAGAGTTTGTCGACGCTCGTGAGTTCGTGACGCAATTGGTCTCATCTCGTTCGAGCCAAATATCATGTATTTTTTCCACTAATTTTTGCAGTTTTTTTTAATTAGTTCGTTTCTTGTTGGCGCTAGAATCAAATTTTGTTCGAAAGGAAAATTAATTTTACGTTTGTTTTATTCCTTGTAGAACGAAGAAAGAAATAGAATTTCGTGCCAACTATTATTCGATTTTGTCACTGTGATTCTATTATAAACTGCGTTCTAAGAAGTCACATGTCATACAAATTAGGTTACTTATTAATTTTAAAAATACACGTTTCCAAACGGGGGGTCGTCACCAAAATTCACCAAAATTACCTCACGTAATTTATGGACACCCCCTAACAAATAAAATACATGCGCCTCGCGGTGTTACTTGTGGTGAATATAGTAATCCCATAGGAACACTGTCTTTTTCCGGGATCCAAAGCAGTCTGTGTCAATCCAGGATATAAACTATCCTGGTACCAAATTCAATCAAAAATCAATTCAGCCGTTTGAACGTGAAAGAGTAAAAAATAATACACAAAGATAAACATACAAAAATTGTAAAAACTTTTACCTTTATAATATTAGTGTGATGCATATTCACATTTTGGCCTTTAAAATAATTGAAAAAAGGTTAAACGTACATATGTACACAAAACGTTCAGCATCGACCAACTCAGCACCAATTCATTTGAGTTATCCAAAAATTTTTTTTTCGTTAGTTTGGAGTTTTCTTTATTAATATCTGTCATAATGATGAGATCGGAAAACAATACATTTTGCAGTAAAATAGTAAAAAGATAATGATTACAGATATTTCCTATACATTTCCACTACTATAATTTACTAAGATTTATGTGTACAAAGGGTTATCTACGGCCCAACGCGAGAAATTTATACATCCGGATCCGACCGAAAGGGCCGATATTCTACCTACATCACAGGTTTATTGTGTTGTTTTATCTGGGATAGAAAATTAGGTTTACTCCCTTAGGAAAACGTTACTTGTGACCCAAATGTTTGTAAATTATAGATAATTATAATTTAGGTATAGGTTTTGCAATTAGTAATAACAGTCATCGTCAACATTACTTTGCCGTAACACAGTTATAAGCTAGCACGGAAAGTAAAGGCTTTGTCTGATTACGTACCTAGTACCTACCGTATTTTTTTTACTTTAAGCGATTTCATTTACTTAAGTTTGCATGAACAACTCTGTATTTAGTCGTAGATACATTGTTTATATAAATAAATATTATTATTCTTATCCTAAATTTTGTGTATTAAAATAATTCTAAGGTATTATTGAAAAAAAATATTTTGTACTATCAGGTAACTCTACACAACTACTACAAACCCTCTCTTGGCTGAAAATGTGGTTATTAAGAACATTTTTTTCTTCTTTGATTAATAAATTCTAACAATATTCAACAGGTACCTTCTTAGGTATGTACCTCTATATAAGGTAGAGATATATAATTTGATTGTTTTGAGAATCTAAAAACTGACTTCACATCTCTCCGGGATAAATATCCCGGAATACTTAAAAACAGTGAAAAAAACAGTGAAATTTGCATACAATTTGATTAATCCCGCTGGAAAAAAAATATGGGACCAACTCGGGTAGTACGTACGCCTCACATTCATTGGCGGTAATTTCTGAGACGTAAATATTGAAAGGTTTGGATAAACTTCAATGTTTCCCCTGTAGGTGGAGCTAACGGCGGCGGCGCTAGAGTCTGTAAGTCCCAGAGTTTTTCGAATCCTACGTCACTCGACCTTGTGGCGCAATTGGTTAGCGCATCCCGTACTGAGGGAGGGTTGCGGGTTCAAGTCCCATCGGGAACGAAAGATTTTTGGGAACTTATTTAATTTCATAGAAAGAAAGAATTGTTAAAATCTCACCGTAACTGACGGAGAAATCGACCAATACAAATAAAAAAAAAACATACATAGCCGAACATAGAAAATTTTATATGTATAATCAAAAATATCTATATATGTAATATATTGTATTATGTATTACCCATAACACAGCTTGGGCTGTGTGAATTGTCCAGTATTATTTATTTATTTTATTATTCTTTTTTTTTATTTTTTCGGTGAAAATGGAGATTTACCTACCAAGCAAGAAACGTACCAATCAAAACTCAAATGCGAACTTAGTCCTAAATTATAACCCAAATAAAGTTTCATTACAACAAGAAACTTCCAACAACAACAATACACAAAACAATAAAATGCTTAGAAAAAATCTTTTCCGTGATACACGTCCTTAGATTTGGAATCTCAAAACAACAATGGCTTAACTATTTACTATTTTCGAGATCAAGGCTTACAGGACGCGGACTTACACCGTCTTGGAAATAAACTCTTACAAAGGGTTTCGCGAAGTTTCTAGAAGTAAATGAACGTCGAGTAGGACTCGAATGTTTATAAGAGTCATTCCCAACGTCTCGCGTAAATAGGAGATAATTAATAGATTTTTATGAGATTTCGTTGTAATTTTCTTCACACTAATCATATCATAGAATAAATTGTATATTAACTGTATATAGAATAAACTTGTCCGTGGGGCCGCGGCGTACGAATATCGACCCCTCCAACTCAACCCGTGGATTTCGTAAGAGCCGACTAAGGGAACCTACCAGAGGAAGGGCAGCAGCTTCCTTCTGAGTATTTTTAAACACCAACACTGCGATCACCAATCCGCCTGCCAAGCGTGGTGATTATGGCAAATCCCCCCCTACATGGGAGACCATCCACTCGATGGACCGACGACATCGTAGAGGTCGCAGGGAGTCGATGGATGGAGGCGGCTCAGGACCGCTATTTGTGGCGTCGTACGGGGGAGGCCTATGTCCAGCAGTGGACGTGTATGGGTTGATGATGATGATGATGAGAATAAACTTTATAGGATTATAAATGAGAAAGTGTGGATGGCTGTCTGGATGTCGCTGGCGTGAAGATGTATCTTAACGTCAAAACTACTGAACAGATCGGGTGAAATTTGCATACAATTTGATTTAGGCTTGGAAACTAATATCCAGATAATAACTAATATAATATGTTTTACCGGTAGAGTACAATCTAGGAGTCTTGAAATCCCTAGTGAATAAATTCCTTCTAGGAAAACGTGCTCCATCTAGGCCACATCTCCACTTTCACAAGTGTGATGATGGTCAAACGCTTTACCATTATCAATAAAATAAAACATGAATCAGTTTCCATGGGATTCCATAGAAACTACGTGTGAAGCCGAGGGCAGAAACAAGTTGTTAATAAAGAAAGTAATGGATTAAATTTAGATGTATTGTATTTGTGAGTGAAAACGCATCCGTCCATAAGGGCGATCGCGATAAAAGCCTCTGATGGGAATCACCTGCGCGACCGTTCTTTGTATCGCTTCATATACTTACGTTCCCCTCTATTGTCATATTACAGGTTGTGAGGCATGTTAGGCAAAACCTGGAGCGATTCAAAACAAGCGGAGATTACCACAAGCGATGCTACAACACACGCGGAGCTGGCAATACATATATCTGCGGTATCTCATAGACTCGTTAAGTCCGTCTGTCCGACTTAACCAGTCTGTAAGATGAGATGAGAGCACGTGCTGGAATGGAATCCACGTTGTACAACAACCTACCGGACCAGATGGTCATTGGTCACTGCACCTAGCCTCTCCTACTGTCAAGAAGGCGTTCTATCAATTGAAGAATTTGTGCGAAAAATAAATTATATATTATAGCAATTCATTTTTTATTTTAGAGAACAAACTGCACATCATTAGTTACACTATCGGCTACATCAGTATAACTTTTTGAAAATACACATTGTTGCAATTATGAGTTGTATAGAGAACATAAATATGATATCTAGCAGCAAACAAATTAACTGTGTTGTTCTTCAAACTATTTTATAAACATGAATAAAACATATCACACAGCATCAAAGTAAAATGCTATCTAAACAAATAATGCATCATAAACTTACAATACCTAGACTTATATTCAAGTTTAGTGCTGATTGCCCATCTTCACTTTTGACGTCATGTAAATTCCAACAATAAGTCCAAATAGACCGATGGCAGATCCAAAAATCTCAACGATGAGGATTTTGACGAAGAGGGCAGCATTGGCAGCATCGGCAAGGGCAGCGCCCGAGCCGACGATTCCGACGGCGATGCCACAAAACAAGTTGACGAGCCCCACGGACAGGCCAGCACCGAACATGACATATCCAGCCATCCAGTTGTGCTGCTTGATGGTCATGATTGACACTGGCTCAGTGTACTGCTCCAGCATTCCCGCCAGCACGATGGCAGTGATCAGTCCGTAGATGGCAACGGCTTCGCAGAAGATGATGGATATCAAATTCTTGGTCTTAATTCTAGGCGCTTTGACACCTCCGCCGACTATGCTCGTGCCCGTCGTGTGGATGCCCATGGCTGCGCCCACCACGGACAAGGACACGGAGAAGGCAATCCCCAGTGTTCCCCACATGTAAGGGGATGTATTCTCGAGGAACCATCCCAAGCTTATGTGCTCACCCTTCCCGCTTAGCAAATAGTAGAGCGAGAATACTGGTACGATGCACCCCAGCAGGATCATGGTCAGGAAACAGAGGAAGTATCTCATCTTGAGATATGTTTGAGGAAAATTGCTGTTTTACCCCTTTAGCCCGATGAGGACAGCCTTTTTATCGCACAATTTTTCCTTGACAAGGAAAATCAAAACGAATACTGACTTTCTTGACTACTTTGTTGATGGCAACATGTATCTGGTTTGCTACTTTTCTGCCAGTGTCCGGTTCATGGAACTTTCAAAACAAGACCAATGAGTATATAATAACTACAAGACTAACTTGACTTGAATTTTTTGTTGCTGCGGTAGACGGAGGATTTATGCCATAATTTATGCTTACCCATTGATGGCGACAGTGTCTGTCAAAACGATAGACCTAGAATTTTTTCGCCTGTCAAAACCATGGACATAGTACTAGCTGTGGTACTAGACTAGTATCCACAGACATCGTAGAGCTAGTATCGTAGATTGAGGATTTTTGCCTAGGATAGTATTATAAAATCTGTGAAAATAGTAAGTACTTGCGGCCGTAGGCCCGGCCGTAGGCCCGGTCGTACTTACAAGTTCTGTGGTCAAAATGAAGAGAAGTCTTACTGAGGATACTAAATCTTTTCCTAGATTAAGAAAGTTCAAATTGAAGTGCTGCGCGAACGATCCGTCCGGAGTTCCTTCGTATAGAAATCATATAGCTTTCCTACAGAAATCAAAGATTACGTTTAGTGACACACGGCCCGCAAACCGTCCGGACTTGTGATCACAAGATCTCAAAGAATATGTTTTAAATTCTGAGAAATTTTACGCCACATAGAAAAAAAAGTGTGAAAATTTAATATGCCATAATATTTCATTACTTTTTACGCCGGCCACACACGCTAACCTTTCTTTAATTTTCCTCAAAGATGCAAATCAAAGGCAAAATCAAACCTATTTATATAAATACTAGATCTATTCTAGAATGTAACTCGACTCTTGCTAAACTCTCAAAAGATGGTTCTCACTTTGCAATCGAGATCACTTGATAAACTGTCGAAAGATGCCAAGTACCAAACACCCTTTGTAACACTACATTGTGTTATCTACTTTGTTAAAAGTTTAGTCATTGCATTTTCTTGTCTCTTCTACCCTTGATCTTTCGTTGTTTGTTTTATTTAAGAGGAACTCGATCGTTGAAGTATTTGAAAGAATCCCCGCTAAACATAAAAATCTATTGACAAAGAGATATTTTCTTTAAGACATTCACTGTCCAGCCTTTGCCGATGACTAACAGTACAGGCATTATGTTAATTATAACAGATGACCAACAGTACAGGCAATATGTTAATTATAAGGTCTTTTATTTTTGTTTTACCACATAAACATATAAACTAGCACGGATGAATTGATAAAATTAAAATTTCCACCTTAAGTGACTTTAATAATGGACACTAAAGTTACGTGTCTACTGCGGCAGCGTACGCAGTTTACGTGGCGTGAGTATTTGCAATGCCGATAGTGTGCGTACTGCTTTCAGATCTAGCATCAGCAATTATAGGTATAGGAATTTTTAAAGCACTCGAGTTTGCCGATGTCGTCGTCTGCAATAATATCTTCGTTACTAGGAGGACATCAAGAACATTGTAATTGCCCACCGGCAAAGGTCCGCCTGCGGCGTAGGAGGTTGCGGGTTCGATTCCCGCCTTGGGATAAATATTCGTACGATCTGCAAATACGCATTGACAAATTTAGAGGAACACAAAAAATGGAGTCAAATCTCTCCGACTCTCGTCCAACAATGTTACATTGAGCGTGTCTTTTTCCGGATCGTCTCTATACTTTGGTCCTTCCATCAACTGCCTTCTGACAGAATCTAAAGTCAATAGTAAAGAATAATTCTCACCAATCATTATCATCCCAATTAGATGCGAATGGGCAAAGCTTGACTACTGGCTTCTTATCGTTTTGATGCTAACCGCTACATTTGTCGTAGCTGTAGCTTTTTCGTAGCTCGGAACAAGTCGAAGTGAAAACTGCTCACAATAAATCTGACATCGATATCGGCAGATATGCCGATCCAGTACGCTGTACCATAAAACTCAACACAAAACAAAAAAGCTTTACGTTCCGTATACTCCGATATCGATGCAGTGGACGCGCAACTTAAAACTATGATTTAAGGTGCGAGTTCAGTAAACAGAGGGATATGATTTTGGTATTAATAAAATGTATATCACCATTTTGTTACAAAATTATGTCCAAAACTGTTCGCCTACATAGTAATATTTGAGTACATAAACACTAGAAGCTGTTTTATATTATTTAACTAGCTGACCCGCCCGCGGTAACGCCCGCGTGAGCTAAGAAGAACATCTCACCATTGTTTTGTTATATCTTAAAGGGCAGCGTTTTCGATGTTAGCTCGAAGGCGGCTTGACTTTTTCCGAGACTTCCAATAATTATCGTTATAATCACATGTATATTTCAACCAATTAACACAAAATTTTGGCAAATTATATATTTAATCCTTTCTCATGAATCATTCTATTTAATGGTGAAAACTGCATAAAAATCTATTCCGTAGTTTTTGAGTTTATCGCGAACAGACAGACGCGGCTGAGGACTTAGTTTTATAATATGTAGTGACGTATTTATACAGATGTAATAATGGCGTAATGTAGTGGTTTGTTATTCTTTAAATAAATAAGGGAAAGGCATTACAATACAGAAAGAAACATGAGAATAAGTTGAATAATCAGAACATTCGGAGAAGGTTGGTTCTGAAAAGGATTATGAAAAAGGAACATTAGAAGAAAAAGAGTTTCTCGGAAGGAGACCCTTTGAATAATTCCTAGAGCAAGAGATATTTTGAAACATATTTTGAATTTGATATTGTGCTTTGAGCTTTGAGAACCCTTTTACAGTGTGGGTCCTTTACAGTAGGTTCTTGTTAATTCTCGTAATTAACGAAATCAATGATTATTGATAGCTTAAGGGTATATAAATATTTGTATCGGGTCCGTAGTTCTGGGAAAAACCCATTTGAACCAAATAAAATTATAACCCAGGTCTTTCAATACAGCAATCTTATCGGAAACAAGCCATGTGCATAGGGCATATTGTAGTGCACAATTGTGTGCGTAAATACAGGTGCACTCTCTATTTCCTCACTCTCGGTAGACGGCATTCCGAGATGACCGGTGAGAGGTCAGGCACAGGGCTAACGGCTAAACGTGTATTTCGAGGCCCGGAGGTGGAACACTACCAACTTTCTGTCTACGTGACACTAAAAATTTTTCATGCTAAAAAATCTCAATAACTATTTTAGCCTGACCCGGGATTTGAACCCAGACCTCATTAATAGTGTTTGAACATGCGACCACTAGACCAACGAGGGAGTCGGGTCTTGCAGTAGCGACGCACGCAGTTAGTAGATGCAAGTGAAACAGCCTCGCATCTTGAAAGAGTCCTGCAGCCTGAAAGCAGTAAGAGGTAAGAGCAAAGAGCAAGCGACCATTAGCACCGCGACACTGTAAAAGGGTTCTCAAAGCTTGCAAACAGTACACTTTGTTCTCTGTGAATGTGTGAAAAGGGTGTCGAGTGGTACTCTACCAGGCAAATATAATATAGTTGTTTGTAGAAAACGTCCTACCTACGTGAGAAATCTTGAGCAAATCAAGAAAATTTAAAAGTTTTATAAACGGCTTGCCAACATTTGGGACACAAAATCTTCGGACACTGTCCGAACTGGCATTTTTTTATTTTTAATAAATTATTTACTGACTTTTCGGACAACATCAAAATATTTAAGTTATTTGGTACAATCGTAGGTACCAAACTTTTTGAAAATTGCGTTTGGTCGTGTATCTTTTAGTACCAACTGTATCTATCTGCCTACTAACACACCAAAGTTGGCGTCGCAGCCTGACGGGTTGGTCCAATATTTCAGTGTTTAACACGCAATCCGCCCCGGCTTCGCACGGGTAGAAGAGCATAATATATCTCAAAGGGAGGAAAATTGTACGCCTACCTCTATTCTATCGACAATAAGCATAATTTTTTGATAATTTAAGATAAGATATTTTTTATTAGTTCACAAAACACAAGAAAATACAATAATGAAAAGGGTTAATTATATATACTCGTACATACATTAGGCAGCGTTTTCGATAAAAGCTCCCGGGCGGTTTGACTTTTCCTTCACTTCCAACAATTATCGTTATATTTCAACCAATTTATAGAAAACCTTCACAAATTATACAAATAAACCTTTCTCATGAATTACTCTATCGATTGGTGAAAACTGCATGAAAATCTATTCAGTAGTTTTTGAATTTATCGCGAACAGATAGAAAGATGCGGCGAAGGACTTAGTTTTATAATATTATGCAGTGATTGCATGAATATTGTAAGCAGCTAATAGTTTTTTGTCTACTTGTCACTGGCCCCTCGACTTTGTTTCGTAGACTCCGTACAGACACTTGTAATTTACTGTGAAAATACCATAACCATAATTTTCTCCAAAGCCTTTTTTTATTCGGTGTGGAAATTCCTTTGCGAATAAACTGGTCTGGGGGGACCAAAATTATGTGGCACTCAACGCCCTGACATGGACGACATATCCACTAAAACCTCTCCAGTTACCATCTCTCACCATATTCGCCGAACCACGGGAACATATGTATAAACCTACCGCAGCTTGACTGGCGGCCCCTCTTCCCCCATACATGGTCGGGGCGCTGCGAACCCACCATTCAACACACTTGGCAGACTGTTCATCCGTCACATTCCTCCCCCGATAGGGAAACACAGGACAGACGCAGTTGGAAACGCGAAAGTCAACCTCTGTGTCCAGATGGGCATTTCAGTCGCCCCATTACTACCAGGTGCGGGACTCGCATTTACCCACCCAATCACACTTTCATTCAAACTTGTTCTTACATCTTTAAAGCCTACAAATAAATATTAAAATCCATGGTTTTGGTAGGCTAGCTAAGCTATTTAAAGTCGCCATACGTTGCCAATTTCCAAACCACAACAACTGTAATATCAAATTTAATAATTTTTATTCTATATTAAGTGTTTTGTAGCACATGCGATTATGACGCCGTAAAATCAACCTTACAAATATAAACCTTTTCAAAATGTGCTCATTTAATTTCCTACAGCTTGGTCATCACGGATTATCGTAAACTAGGGCTGCCGGTCGGATATCTCGCCATGCCAGCCTTAACGACATCATCCGTCGGGCCTTTGTCTATTGTGTGGGACGCTACATGTGTCGACACACTTGCCATTTCCCATCTTTCGAGGACATCGGTGAGGGCTGGTTCGGCGGCAGATTTTGCTTTTTTTTGCAAGGATCTCAAGAGGCGCAAATATCAGGTCTCGACAGAGCCTACGCATTTGCTCCCCTTGGAGTCGAGACCCCAGGTCCGTGGGGTACCGTGGCTCTCCGGGTCCAGAACAAATATCTGAGCGCCTGATCGAAGCGACGCGTAACCCGAGCCATACAGCGGGGCAATGCAGCCAGCGTCTCGGGGACACTTCCGACTGGTATGGTTGGTATGGATATGGTTGATATGGACCAGTTGAGCTATCTGTAGATTGTTTGAAACAGTCTGCAGTTAGCTCAATATTTTCAATTGTAAATACTAGTTTATTTTCTTTATATTATTTGATTGTTATTTTCTTTGTCAATAAAGTACTTTATTGCTGTATTTCCTTCAAAATTAAACCGTTTCGAAATCAATGTTCACAAATCATTACTACCATAGCAGGCCCCGAACTAAAGCTTATAAATTGGGAAACTCAAAGATTTAATTGGTTTTTCCGCCCGTTAGCTTAGAAACACTAACTAACTACTAACTAGTAACTCCGTACCAAAACTAGTTTGATATGCCCAAGCTAGGATTTCCAAACAATTGCCAACTTATGCAGGTATTCGGGAAAGTTTGTAAATTGTCAACAGAAAGTTCTGACTACAGTAGGCAACACTGGTACCGTAGGTGAACAATTCATGTTGTTGTTTGCTTCTGAACGTAGTAACCAATACATAAATGATTATTTGAATCACTTCCTATTTTTTTAGTTAGGATTTTGTATTAAAATGAATAAATGAATGAACACTTTATTTTACGAAAAATGACATAAATAAAAAACTCTTATATCCTAAATATAAATAAAGGCAGTATAAAAGGTGGCCTTATCGCTAAGAGCGATTTCTCCCAGGCAACCTTGGTATGGAGAAAAAGATATAAGATAAAATGGGTTGATAGTGCACAGCCAGTAAAGGACAGAAATTTTACTAATTTAAGTAAATTCTGTATTGGTACTTATTTTACTAGTAGTAGTTATTTGTATTAGTCAGTGTTTTCAAAATACGTGAATAATTTAGAACCAATAAATGGATTTGCTTTCTCTCTTTATATTGGAGGTGAATTCCTAGGCTTTTCATGCAGGTGTTTTCAAATCCACTGTAGTGGAATGCCAATTTCAATGGCCAAATCCAATATTTGGTTTTGTTTTTTTTTTTTTTGTTTAGATTCTCTTGAATGGTATGCTACTGCACAATTGGAATTGCATAAGGGTTTTTTATAAATCTTAAATCTAAAACGTCGACTAAAGTAGATTTTATGCATAGTTTTATTTATTTAAGTTTTAAACCACCTATTTGTTAAGAAATAAAATATACTTATATAGATTCGAACTTTTTTCAAGAGAAGGTATCACTCACTATAGAGTATAACCGGTTTAATGTTCGCTAAACCGTCAACAAATTCAGAAAGAGGTCAGGAAATTATGCCTACATATAACTCTAATTAATTTTAATCCAGGAAAACTTGTATGAAGCTACAGGAGGGAGGGAGCCAGTCCGCCATGAAATCCCGAAATCGTCAACTCATCGTGCTCTAATATGTATAATTATTTGCTTTTAAGAAATAAATTATCGTTTATTTCAGAACGAAAGTACATTCCATATGAGAAAAATATAAATACACAAAAACAAAAAAAACTATAGTATATACTAGCTAACCCGTGCCGTACTTCGTTGGGCGGTAAACATTTTTAGTGAACCGAACCAAACCGTGAGACTGAGTCGAAGATCAAAGTTGTATCCGTCTTCGCCACGACAGTAGGTAGGTATATAAGCGAGTAGAGACTGAAGAGCATCAAATGCCTGGTGCGTTTCGCCAATGCATTGCAAGCGGTCATCCCGGGTACGCAGCACAATGTCCCGCCTGTCACAGTGCTGATGACAGGAAGAAATTTTACTTTCATCCCCCCTCCCAAGGGAACCCTATTGAAATCCGGAATAAAAAGTACCCTATGTCCTTCCTCGTAGTATGAACTCAAATCCTACCAAGTTTTATTTGAATACGTTTAGTAGTTTCGGCGATACGCGCAGCCAAAAAATTTTACTTTCATCCCCTCTCCCAAGGCAACCCTATTGAAATCTGGGATAAAAAGTATTTTATGTCCTTCATCATAGTATGATCTCAAATTCTGCCAAGTTTCATTTGAATACATTCAGTAGTTCCGGCGCTATGCGCAGCCAAGAAATTTTACTTTCATCCCCTCTTCCAAGGGAACCCTATTGAAATCCGGGATAAAAAGTACCCTATGTCCTTTCTCATAGTATGAACTCAAATCCTACTAAGTTTCATTTGAATACATATAGTAGTTTCGGCGCTACGCGCAGCCAAAAAATTTTACTTTCATCCCCTCTCCCAAGGGAACCCTATTTAAATACGGGATAAAAAGTATTCATGTCCTTTCTCATAGTATGAACTCAAATTCTGCCAAGTTTCATTTAAATACCTTCAGTAGTTTCGGCGCTATGCGCAGCCAAGAAATTTTACTTTCATTTCCTCTCCCACGGGAACCCTATTGAAATCCGGGATAAAACGTATTTTATGTCCTTTATCATAGTATGATCTAAAATCCTGCCAAGTTTCATTTGAATACATTCAGTAGTTCCGGCGCTATGCGCAGCCAACAAATTTTACTTTCTTCCCCTCTCCCAAGGGAACCCTATTGAAATCCGGGATAAAAAGGACCCTATGTCCTTCCTCATAGTATGAACTCAAATCCTACCAAGTTTTATTTGAATACGTTTAGTAGTTTCGGCGCTAGGCGTACCCAAAAAAAATTTACTTTCATCCCCTCTCCCAAGGGAACCCTATTGAAATCTGGGATAAAAAGTATTTTATGTCCTTCATCATAGTATGATCTCAAATCCTGCCAAGTTTCTTTTGAATACATTCAGTAATTCCGGCACTATGCGCAGCTAACAAATTTTACTTTCTTCCCCTCTCCCAAGGGAACCCTATTGAAATCCGGGATAAAAAGTATCCTTTGTCTTTCCTCGTAGTATGAACTAAAATCCTGCCAAATTTCATTTCAATACATTCAGTAGTTTCGGAGCTATGCGCGGCCAAGATACAGACAGACAGACAGACAGACAGACAGACAGACATGATGGAAAAAAATACACTTTTGGCATCAGTATAGATAATAGAGTGCCCTCCAAAAAAAAATTTCAAAATATCTTCAATGGACAGAATTGGACCTGTTACAGTTTTATTATAAGTATAGATAATGGGACATAATAAACATATTTTTTTGTTAATCTTTAAGGGCTTTGTCGCATATACGATTATGGCGCCCTGGTGAGTTAAACATAACAAAACGAAATCAAAACCTAACACTTAAAACAAAATCAACCTAATTACCTAACATTACCAGTTTGTACAGCATTCTAGCTGCGTCCGAAGCAGGCTCAGTTAGAACACTGTTGCAGTGACCTATAAATTTATAAACATACTAGCTACTGCCAGCGCCTTCGCCCGCGTTTAATCGGGATAAAAAATTGCCTATAAGTTATTCCAGGTCCCAAACTATACCCATACCAAATTTCAGCCTAATCGGTTTTTACGTGAAAGAGTAACAAATATCCATACATTCATACATCCATACATACAAACCTTGACATTTATAATATTAGTAGGATTTTGAGTACTTTACTTTTAATTCGCACTGTGGTGCACAGACAAGCAATTTTGAAAGAAACGGTCTGGATATTCAGTGATTTGTCTAATACTATTCTTTACATTAGTAAAGTATAAAGTAGTCAAAAGTATAGAATAGAATATCATTTATTTCGACACACACTTTGAGTACATACAAAACAAACAGAAACATAGATCATTGAAGTTCTTATCCTAGGTTACAAAATTGATTGGCGTTAGTTCGAGTTTTGCCCCCATGACCCTGTGCCGAAATAGGTGTTGGCTCAGCATGTGCTGAACTGTTGCCGCTCAGCGCTGTTTTTCTAGAAATGTTAATTTCAACTTTACATATTCAGGAGTTATTAGTTACCTACATTATTTCCTGAATAGAACGTGCCCCATAGTTACGATTTAGTCAATTAGTTTAACGCGACCGAAACCGCGAGCAGAAGATACCATAACCATAAATAACATTCAATATTTTTGATCGTATTTCCATGTCCCATTCAATTTAAATTGAAAGAGAAAAATAAGGCAACTTCACCCGCTTTCATTTCCTAATTGGATTTCCTTTGTTATGTGACCAATTACGCTATAATTGTACCTTTTGGAAACATTTACACCGGAAACGAGTTAGTTATTGTTTGTATAATCGGCCCTAATAATATTAAGTACTGTTTGTAGTAGCATTTACCTAGACTTCTTCAGGTTGGATTTTTGCATAGATGCATTTTTGAAATCGTAGAGTTTTGGATTAGTCATAGGCTATTTATTCCATGAATCGGCTCCCATGGTTAGAGGTAACCTTTAACCATAGAAACCATAGAAACAACGTGTTTAAAGCCAAGGGCCCAGCCAGCCTGGATATAAAAATCCTTACCCAAATCTCTTCTCTATCTCGATCAATTCGTGATATGACAAAACATCCCTAAAGTCTCCTATCTCATTCGTTCACCAAGCAAATATCAAAGTGTTTTTTACTACAGACCATAAAGGACTCTTGGACACGTCACAAAAAAGTGATCACTGTGATTTTTTGAGCATCTTTATTCGTTCATCTATCACAAGTTTCTGTACCCGTCATAGACATGAGTTATATTTTTCACAGAACCAAATGAGCCAATGTGGTATTTTCTAAAAACGGAAATAAATGATATTTACCTTATAACTAACAGATAGGGTGGTTTTTTTACGGAGAGGAATTAAGTGGATAATGGGATATCACAAACGCCCTCTCTTCAGTTTGTTCAAACAATTTTTTGATATAAGAAAACGCCTCATTCTTTAAACGTAAGGTAGTTTAGTTCAACCCGATTCCAAAAACATAATTATAATTAATAGTTTGTTTCTATACAAATATTCTGAGAAATCGCTGTTCATATCAAATCTTATAGTTTGTCCACATATGCAGCCTGAAGGAGATAATGTAGATTTTGAATATACGAGATATCTGTTATCACAAACTTAGGTCCGTGATCATAACTCACAAGGAACGTTTTAAATGACGACCAAAATTTTAAACTAACTTTTTTTTTTTATTAAAACGCCGCCGCTTAGAGTAAGCCTTGCATTTTTTTTAATAAAGCCTTTATCTATTCCTAAATAAATAAATCATAGTATTACAATCTAGTCTAAGACTAATAAGTAATTTAAATTTGACCTAAACTGCTAAAATACGTAAATAATAAGAATGTGTCCATTAACACTTATCTTAATGTCTCTATTTAAGGGGAAGACACTTTGTTCATGTGTTCATAGCACTCACTTTTTTCACTTACACAATATCACTAAACCAACTCAAAAGGTTTTGTCCTTTTCAGTGGTCTTAATATGTCTGTTGTCAAGGAGCTAGATAGCCTCGACATTCACGTGGTGGTGAAGTCTCTGTTCGCGAACAAAGCCTTGCATGATAATAACTCTATAGTTTACCGGTATACATCGTAAATTTGCCAGCCCTCCCCTACCATTATATGTTACAAACGAATTATGTCAACATAACTTTGCATCCCCTTTTTCTAACTAGATCAGTTGTAATTGATTTTGGTACAATTTGGAGCAAATACACGGTTACATTATTTTGTTAATAATGAAGAAGGACAATTTGTAAATACGTAATTTTGGTTATTGTGTCCAAGTTAATTTCACCTGGTCCCATATAGCGACTTATTTATTTAAAAAAAAAACCTTGTGGGTTAATATAGCTGGATAAATGTATTTAAAAGTTGAACCAGTCTGTGTAACTAAAGTCCAATTTCATAGACTAAGTTCAGGTTGAAGCGGATCAACGTGTGCTATGTACTAAACTCATTTAAAGCGATGAACTGAGTTTGCTTATTATGTTGTCGTTTCTGCTTCTTATATTTTTTGTCGTGAACATACTTGCTTATGACCACAATCTTACCTGATGAGAAGTAAGTGACGCTGTGACCGACAACGTATCACGAAGGTCTAGAAGACAATTATTCACCCTTGTCTTGAAGATACCATTATAGTTAGTCGGAACACAGAAGCAGGCGGCATGTTCCAAACCTTAGCGATACGAATAATGGAGGTAGAGGAGAACTGCTTAGTACCATTGGAAAAATACCAATGAGATAAGCGGTAACGCGACGAACGTCTGCTTACGTAAGGAAATTAGAACCTTACGAATATTGAATTAAAACTCATTCTAGAGTCATTTATTCAAATCCCATGATAAACCATGCGTTGCACGGCGCAGTGCAACGTCCTAGTTAGCAGAGCAGAGCGCAGAAAGTAATTGGATTTCCCAACGGGTATCAATTTGATAAAAACGCGTATCGGATTTTAGAGCACGGTAACTAACCGATGTTTTAGGGTACAGCAGATTCAATTTTATTAATTAGTGGATAGATTTTCTGATGAATACGTATGTATATACAATATATAGAACGTATTTTTTGTTCGCCCTTATATTTTTGCATGCTGCACCAACATGCTTTGTTGTCTTAGTCCCGTTAAAATAATGAAAAATTCTGAAAAAATATAGTATTTAGGTAGATAAGATTTTTCTTTAACCCGTCCCATGCAAAACCCCCCAAAACTAGTATTTGCGTCTTGTGCCCACACGGGTGTCCTATGTGAATTCGTAGCATTAATTTTGCGTGACGTCATCAGAAAAATCAATTTTATGGAATAATTATATTTTATAAATTATACATCATTGTTTTCGTCGTGAAATTTCCAAATAGCTAATTTTATAAAAATATTGACGGGTTAAATATTTTCTGTCTGTAAACAACTTTGGCATACTTTGGGACTAGATTAGGCATGTGAGGATTGTCCAGCGGTATTTATTTATTTTTTCTTGAGTCAGTAAGCAAGAGTCTTTAGTTGTAGAATAACCTTTCTCAAAAACAGGAATAATTTTTTTTGAACACGGAACCTACTTACAGTATTTGTTACGTCTCACCCTTAGCCGTTTAAATTTTTGCTGAGGCAATAAAACCTATTTTTTTAACTTGAGTGTTTCAATTTGTGTTCTATCGTTAGTTTGTAACTTATTTTGTTTTTAAACCGCTCGAATGTTATTTCTGTTTACAGTTTTTTTAGTTATTTGTTCAAATTAAACAATAAAAAAACATTAATAGTTGTTTTCAGTAAACACAAAGAAATCATTACAGTTGCAAAGGAGAAAACGCTTAAGGGCGACGACGCTAAGGCAGGCTTAGCAGACGCTGGAAAGAAGATCTTCAGGTAGATTAGTGGGACCTAGAAGACTGGAGGTGACTTTTGTCCAGTAGTGGTACAACATAGGCTAGAAAAAGAACGTTTTTGTACCACAAAGATAAGCGTGCGTCACTCCAATTCTACCATATTCTACTATTCATTCCTAAATCAGAGAACAGTTGAAATAAAGCTTATGATAAAAATAACGCGTTAGATAATTTAATTTTGATCCAGTTTTCAATACCCCTCCCTGTCTTTAAGAAGTTTCTGCTCGCGGCTTCTATTCAGAATACCTTGTCTATTACGTCTGGTACACTCTCCAGTCTAGGTATTCACGAAACATCACATAATTAGGAAAAAGAAAATATTTTAAGTTTTTCTACCAATTTTTGCGATCCACTAAATACATTATGTCCATGACTGTACATTTGAACTAACTTGGTATGCTGCAATTGAAATTGAATTTTCAGTCATTACCCAGTTTTAGTCAGGTACCAGATTACATTAAGACGACGCATCGACGATATTGATGTCAAGGATTTCAACTTTTTTCAGCAATTACAAAATATTCGGAATTGATTTTGTATGTTTTGCATTATTCAAGTTTTTTACTTCAAATTGGTAATTGGTTTACACGATTGGTTAACTTTCATAGCAGAAAAAAAAATCCCAAAAACTGGTCTATAAAAACATAGATTTTCACTTTACAGGCGAACGGAACCGATTTATGCCTCTAAATTTTCTGTACAGATAAGTCTATACACCCTTTTCAAAATGGTAATTGGATTTTTCATAAATATCAATAGTTTTTATTTTAAACAAGAATTACTGTTTTGGCGCTTACGACTTTTACTTTCAAGCTAGCTCTCGCGTCTATTTGTATGCAGGCGACCCCCTTCAGTCCGCTTCTGACCATTGTCAGCGTCGGACCCGTGCCAATCGAGCTCCCGCCCAGTAGTAGGCATCGATAGCCGTATCATCAATATTATCTTCTGAGTAAAATCTTATAAATTAATTAAAATGGGTAAAGATATAGAAAGTTACTCAAATGAAGATGAAAGGTAGGTATATATTGATACATGTAACGAAATGGTCAAGAAAAGGTAAGTATACGTCAAATTTTTTGGTACCGCCTGCGACGCAGGAGGTAGCCGGTTCGATTCCCGCCTCGGGACAAATGTTTGTACGATCTGCAAATATTTGTTCAGGGTGTTCTGAACGTTTTCTAAGTATAATAAAAAAATATCTATCTATCATCATCATCATATCAAGCCATACACGTCCACTGCTGGACATAGGCTTCCCCCATAAGACGCCACAAACAGCGGTCCTGAGCCGCCTCCATCCATCGACTCCCTGTGACTGCTACGATATCGTTGGTCCATCGAGTGGATGGTGTCCCAACACTCCGTTTCGCATAGCATCGTGGCCGCCGCTCGACTTTTACTCCCCAGCGGTTATCAGTTCTGTGAGCTATATGACCGATCTATCTATGTTGTGTAAGTATATCAGTTATCTAGTAGGTACCCATAACACAAGCTCTGCTTAGATTGGGGTTATATAATGTTGTGTGAATTGAACAGCATTATTTATTTTTATTTTTTCCGTCGCACTAGGTAGGTACAGTCAGCAACGAATGTCTATGAGCACATCCAAAATTACCAAACATCCTAAACCGTTCCATAATTGAGTGACAACAGTAAACAACGAAATCTTCTTGTCGTTCTACGGGTACAAAAAACGATGAACAACAATTATTCCAAAGTTTCTGTACATTTAAAAAACTAACGTTTTACTCGGTTAATATATTTTTGTCATGGGTGCTGTACACTAACTTATGAAACATTACATTTATCTAAAAAAGTTTAAATAAAATCAGCCCATACACGTCCACTGCTGGACATGCCCCCCCGTACGACGCCACAAATAACGGTCCTGTGCCGCCTCCATCCATCGACTCCCTGCTACCGCTACGATGTCGTCGGTCCATCGAATGGATGGTCTCCCATGGAGGGGGATTTTACCGACAGTTATTTATGGAATGTAATGCCGTTCATGTAATATTACCATCAATTCATGTTCAGCCGTTTTTGTTGTCGACGTAGTTTATTTTATCAATATAGTACTGCCAAAAAATATCAGCTTGCCTATAAAAGTTTACAATATTCTAATGGATACATAAAAAGAAAGATAAGGTCCCAGTGCGGCAGTGTATGATCGAGAAGCGCGCGAATCACGGCGCGGCGGCGGCGGCGCGCGGCGCTTTGGCCGAGCGCCCGATTGTAAACCGCGTAAAATTACCGGGGTATGAGCTGCTTGCGGGGAGCTCATGGGGGGCGTGGCACCCGATTTCAAATTATTGTTTACCAATGCGTCGTCGCCTTAATGCGTAAAATGAAGTTATGCAGCTTATAGCTATCCTGTAGAGTAATACGATATTATGGTAATGGCGCGTATGAATAGAAAATATTGAAATCAATAACGTTTAGAATCCTACTTCCTACTAATATTATAAATGTCAAAGTTAGTCCCGCGGGATTTATCGGGATGAAAAATAGCCTATTATGTTATTCCAGGTCCCAAACTATACCGATACCAAATTTCAGCCAAATCAGTTCAGTAGCTTTTGCGTGAAAGAGGAACAAAGATCCATACATCCATCCTCACAAACTTTGTCATTTATATTATGTACGATGGTACTATTAACTGCAGATCGTTGCAAACAATCTAGTGGTCGCTCAACTGATCTAAACCAATATCAACTGGAATCATTGCTTAGACGCTAGCTGCATTGTCTCGTTGTATCGCGCTATACGAAGACTGAATTATTCCAGGTTTTTGTACGTGCGAATTTATCTCAGAAAAACCATACATCATTTTGCCAACATAATTCAGACTAAGAAAACGTCTCCCCTAGCATGAAACACGTTAAGCTAACGTCGCAATTAATCATGCTAACCCCTTTGACTAGTAAATGACGTGTGGTTATGTGACAGTACGCAGTGTGATTGCGAATTCCATTATAACACATGCCCCAACTATGCAAACCTAAATTCAAATGAATTCAAGAAATAGCAAGTGAGTTGTAGAATTTTACAAAACTATTTATGTACTAACATTATTAAGATTCACTTTTTCACCTACCCATAGAATATATTTAGATTTTTTCTGACATTAATACGTCTAAAGTCCAAAAGGGTTGAAATAAGAATCAATTTTCAATGTGTCGTGTACAAAATAAGAATCATTCTTTACCGTAGAACTCAATAAATGGCGCAGATCTTTCGCGGAGAGGAGAGGATGTCGGTCTTTTGGCAGTTTTTTGTCAGCCCCATGTAAAAAGCTTCTCTTTTCAGTCAGTTCCATATTTTTTTTTAAATAGCTACTCCATATTTTTCATGTTTTCGTAAAAGCTGCAAGTAAATTTTTAACTCTCTTTTTGTTGTAGTTATGAATTTTAGGCAGAAATACATTTCATGATATTATTCTATTAGTTAATTCTCGCAGAATCACGTAAGGACCAATCAGGGCACAGGTGTCACCATTTGTTTATATCGTAGATTCAGAACGTTTGTAGAATGGCTGGGCCGAAATTAAAAAGGCGCAACTTATTTAACTACCTAAGCCGTTTGTTAAACTATCAACGTTCAACAATATGTCTCAAAGTCACTAGTCACTCGTCTCGTAAAATGGAATTAATTAGTCGGTCGTAGAAATAGCCATTCTACAAACGGGCTGATTCTACGACCCCGTGGTAAAAAATAGCGATTCCGTGGGTTACTAGTGAGATTCCATAGTAATGGAATAGTGATATGATTTGCATTGACAAAATACAATTCCGATTGTGGATTGACGTGATGGACTAATCTGCAGACGATTGGACGTCATGGCTTTGGGATAGATTAAATTTTAGATAGGTGGCTGAATGGTTGAATTTGACCATTAGAATGTTTTAAGGGAACTATACAGGCCGTTAGGGTTATTCGTTTTATAAAATGGCTTTACAATCTACTAGCTAATATTATAAATGTCAAAATTTATGAGAATGGGTGTATGGCATTTTGTTCCTCTTTCATGCAAAAACTTCTGAAAAGATTGGTCTCTAGTATGGGTTTAGTTTGAGACCTAAATAACATATATAGGTTTCTTTTTATCACCACGCATAGCAGTCGGGCCGTGGGGCCGCGGCGTACGAATATCGACCCCTCCAACTCAACCCATGGATGTCGTAAAAGCCGACTAAGGGAACCTACCAGAGGAAGGGCAGCAGCTTCCGTCTGAGTATTTTTAAACACCGACACTGCGATCACCCGCCTGCCAAGCGTGGTGATTATGGCAAATCCCCCTCTACATGGGAGACCATCCACTCGATGGACCGACGATATCGTAGCGGTCGCAGGGAGTCGATGGATGGAGGCGGCTCAGGACGGCTATTTGTGGCGTCGTACGGGGGAGGCCTATGTCCAGCAGTGGACGTGCATGGGCTGATCATGATGATGATGATGCATAGCAGTCGGATCTGAGATCGCAGTGGAGTTCTTAAAAATAACTAAAAAACTCAAAGCAGACGGACGGCACAATAACATCCTTATCTGGTGTATTCACCACTAAGCGGTTTGCCTCCACCTTCGGACCGATAAGTATTGGAACTCATTTCCTGCTTCTGTTTTTCATACCAATTACAATCTGGGTCTCTTCAAGACAAACACACCGTCACTTTCCATCAGGTGAGATTGTGGTCAAACGAAGATCCATTGTCCATAAAAAAAACTCAGTGCTTTATTTCCTTTAGACTTTAGACCTTACAGAACTCTTGGATACGTCACAAAATTAAAATTACATAAGTAAAAGTAGGAAATAAAGTGACCACTTAGATTTTTTGTTCACTTCAATATTTTTAAGGTAAAGTAAAGAAGCGCACAAGAAACCTTTACCTTGTTAGGTTGTTGGTTTTCGAATAAACAGAAGGTACCTTGCCGTCTTCTGGTAGGTGGTATCCTTAGTCGACTCTTACGACATCCACGGGTTGAGTTGGAGAGGTCGAGTCTAACGTCGTCGCAACCGCCACGTCCAAACTCACGCCAAGGCTGTAAGAGCTAATAAAATAAAATATTAACATTATTATGATTCAGTTGACTTAGTTGCTATATTTACAATCGGTTCCCTAAAAACAGCGACTTATTTATTATAAATACTAGAAATAAGAATAAACTCGGTGTGCCCACAACTAGGCTACACAAGATTAATGTATGTTTTATAGGGCAATGTAGGTGATATAAGCTATTACAACAAAACTTCAAGCGAGTTGCAAAAATTATCAATAAAAAATTCAAACAAATTGTCACACATATCCTTTGTAAAAAGGTTAATAAAATATAGACTATCTAAAGGAGAAAAAAGCTTGCGACGGATTTTGTTCCAACTCGAAAAATAACACCTAACACGCTAAAGGTTTTATCGTCGTTCTTTACTTTAGTCTACATACCGAAGCGACTGAAATAAAAAATATAACTTTATTTTCATGTCAATTGTCAGTGTCTGACCTTTTCTAAGTGTACATTGTATTTACGAAAATAAGGAATTTTTGATTTGATTTTATATGCGAACAAGAAAACAAAAACACGACATTCCCATTTTCATGCGACCCGTCTATGCTACAAAAATAGACATCCTCTTAAATTGTACGCAAAAGGTTTTAAACTAACAAATACCCTTACAATTAAGACCCCTAAGCTTCTTTCTTCGCACGCGAACATCGATTCCTCATTTAATCTTCCTAACGCACCCAAAACCCGTAAATAAGCCGGAGGTCGTATGAAATATTTACAAGAGCATTATATCGGCAATATTCCGCACATTTGGTAGTCGGCACGCGTAACTCGAATTCGCTTGAGGAACGGATACGAGTCGATCTTGTGGCCAATTCGGGTACTGGACGAAAAAATACATTACTAGATCTATGATCTCATTATCAACATTACCGGAAGGTCCACCTGCGACGCAGTTCGATTCCCTCCTTGGGATAAATTATGTTTGTACAATCTGTCTCAGGTGTTATAGGTATTTTCTGTATATTACAAAAATATCTAGAACCCATAACACAAGCTCTGCTTAGCGTAGGGCTGGATGATGCTTGTGAATTTTCTAACATTATTTAATTTATTTATTTATGCCGTTATCCTATGTTTTCTCGCTGGAGAACAATTTCGGAGTCTTCAAATCCACAGTGAATTCGTTCCATCTGAGAATGCTTGCTTCATCTTAGGTCACATCTTAACTTATTTGTTTTCAGGGACAAATACTAATCCCTCGAGAATAAAATTTTTATGGGACCACCTCGAGATCATTCTTCATACACTCGCGAAATAGTTATCCAAATTGGTCTTTAAGACGGGGAAATAGACGAACATATGTACATTAAAAAACAACGTTTGACCACAATCTCACGGGTTGTTGTACATTTGCCACAAAGTAAAGTGCCAGTAAAGTTGAGTATAAGCTAAATAGATATATTCAAGCGCCATCTATATGGTTTTTTCATATCCAGTCCACCCCAAGGTTGTCTGAACGAGATTGCTCATAGTGAAACGACGCCCTTTCTATCTTCCTCTGTTCTAAGAATTTTTGTTTGTATTATTTTCTTTCTTTTTGTGGTATAATAAAATGTTTTGTATCTATCTAAACTGATCTAGCTTTATTGTATAAGTTTTTTTAAATAATGATCCTCTACGAGAAAACTCTTTTCAATCTACAATCTTTTTGGTTAAAAGAGTCCAAGCAAAAAGTTTGCAAAGTTTTGAATGTACCTCCAATGTTGTCTACATTGGAGGTACATACAAAACTTTGCAAACTTCCAAAATTATTTTATAGATGCACTCTAAAATACTTATTTTAATAACAACCAACATCAACACATTCATTATAAATAAAAATTTACTCCAAATCTCTACCAATTATTATTTCTGCCTGTAAGTTCCAAAGTTTAGCATACATTTTATGAGTCCAATACATGAATATTCCACGAGATACTTTCAACATAAAGTGGCTCATCCATAGAAGTATCAATTTTCTAAATGTGTGTTTGTGTCATCTTTTACTTTATTGCCATTAGTGCTTGCTAGTCGGCAGGGATCAGATGTTTATACATGGAATATTTTGTTACCTATCAGAGTAGTATGGAATATTTTGTTACCGATCAAAGTCGACCTCTGTGGCGCGGCGGGCGAAGGTCCGCCTGCAACGCGGGAGGTTGCGGGTTCGATTCCCGCCCCGGGACAAATGTTTGTACGATCTGCAAATATTTGTTCAGGGTATTCTGGATGTTTTCTATGTGTAATAAAAATTATCTATCTATGTAGTCTATTATATTAAATATATCAGTTATCTAGTACCCATAACACAAGCTCTGCTTAGCTTGGGGCTAGATAATGTTGTGCGAATTGTAAACACAAAAGTAGTATAGCGGAGTAATGAGTTCATTGATCTTCAAAGTGTATTAAGTGTGACCTCTGTGAGTTAGGTTAGGTATTTTTTTTTATATTTGCCCGTACACACAATCGTAGATACGCTCTTGTCCAAGTCTAAGTAAAAATTACTTAAAATTCATAGGAAAATAAGAAAAAAATGTTTTATTTCAGATAAGGTTACAAAGTATGTATATTTTAGTGTAATTGTAACCTTAAATTACTTAATTTTCTCATAAGATAATAGATACTTAGAGTTTAACAGTGTGTACGTGCTTCGGATTTACCTTTGAGGACAATGGACTACATAGATACATTCTGTGTTTTTCATTTTATTCATTTTTATGTATTTTGATATGGATTCATTATTTTCCATTTGCCTGACATAAAAGATTATTTATTTATTTGTAGAAATGTATCAATATTAACTGTTTCATCTTACAAATAGAAATATCATAACCTTTCCAGGGTGTTATGTTCATTTGAAAGGATAAGCTGACCTACATAAGGTTCGGAGTGTGAATATCACCAACATTGACGAATGAACCTGAAGACAGATCGGCAGCTTTGACAAACGACGAATACGACGAATTGCCTCTCCAAAACTCGTGTTTACGTCGAGCCTAATGTATTTTGGACGCCCGCTATTGGTCCCAATTTTCCCGGAAAATGAGGGTGGAATTGTTTTTCTTGTACGTTTTGTGGCAATTAGATTGGTAGTTTTGCCGTTAGCAAAACATTGTTTTTGTTTCATATAGTTTTTATTGCTCATTATTTACGGTGCCATTATCAACTTAGCCAATACAAAATTTGGTTCTTATGTGCCATAAAAAAAAATTATACGGCTGAAAGGAAGTAATCTCAAACCGAAAAATTATAAAAAAAAGATTAGAATTTGGATTTTAAATTTCTGACATTAATACCTACTTTTGTACTGTTTTTTTATTGAAAAAGAGAGGGAGAGTTAATTCTGTCAAAACAATACTAAATAACCTTTATTTATTTTATTTTTCGTATTATTTTAAATACCTAACTACTTCACGGGAAGCCTGTAATCTTCATACGTCTATCTAAAGTACGTTACAGACTGATATTTTTTACAGCAATGTGTTCTCCACACGCCATATTTTTTATACCGCCTATCAATAAGGAGTTATCCTTTATCAAAACCACGTAATAATGCGGAAAGTCTGGAATTAACGGTTCTATATGGCAACATTAGAATCAAAGTAACATTAAGGTAACAGTTATTACCTAATAAATTACCCACTGTCTGTCACAGTGTGTTCTGAATGGCTTGTTTGCAACAGAGCACAGGAATTGTTCTCACACAGTGACTGTGTTTGTCTCACGTATATTATTATTATGGAGTTTACACACCAAATTCAGCAACACAGTCCGGCGGGCGGCGCGGGGCAGCGGCGGTTTGGTGCAACATTCAGTGTATGAAGACGGACTTAGGTCCGCCTGCAACGCTGTAAGTAAATTGTTCTCACACAGTGATTCTGTGTATGTACTCGCGTATATTATTATGGAGTTTACACACCAAAGTTGGCGACACAGGCAGGCGGGGCGGGTTGGTGCAACATTTCAGTGTATGAAGGCGGGCAAAGGTCCGCCTGCAACGCAGTAAGTAATTGTTCTCACATAGTGATTCTGTGTTTGTAGTCGCGTATATTTTATTACGGATTTTACACACTAAAGTCGGCAACACAGTCTGGCAGCGGCCACGGTTTTGGCGCAATATTGCAGTGTATGAAGGCGGGCGAAGGTCTGCCTGCAACGCAGGAGCATGCGGGTCCGATTCCCGACTTGGACAAATGTTTGTACGATCTACAAATATTTGTTACATAAATTCTCATTATAACAGTAGGTTTGCTGTAAGAAAACTCTTTTAGGGTTAAGCTCGCCTTTGTACATGTCCAATAGTTGTTATTTTTATGTATGATTTTATTTGTGTGTACAGTAAAGAATTACAGAATTTAAGAATTTGTTCTGGGTCTTCTGGGAATTTTCTTTGTACAGTAAAAATATCTATACAATATATTGTAATAAGTAAAATAATATCAGACATCTAGTAGGTACCCATAACACAAGCTCTGCTTTGTTTGGGGCTAGATGATAGTTTTTTTATGACCCTCGACAGTAACTATTGTTTCTTTGTCTCACCAACTTAGGTGTGTAAACTCTATTAGGAATACCTATTTGATAGTGACCATTTGATAGTGATCATTTTCGGTTCTTTGGTGAGCGTTCTATTATGAAGTTTTATTAAAAGAAAAATGTACGCTTGTGAGTAAAAAGCGCGTTAGTAATTTACTCCTTATGTCTTAGTTTTCATTTTATGTTTAAATAGTAATTGTGATTGTAATTAGTGTTTTTAAGGCAATAAATGTTTTTCTATTCCATTCTCATAGTTCTAGTCATATCGTAGGTAAACTAGATAAATGTAGAACAGCCTGTGATGCCTCTGTCGCAGAGAAATAGCAAAGAAAGGATTTACGGAGGAAATAGATTTATAGATCTAACAAGTTCAGGTCTCAGGTATTATCTAAGTTCGATTTAGATTTTTATTGCTATGATAATATTAAATAATGGTTTTCGAAATTCTGAATTTTTCTATAAAATGCTTTGTATTTTGGTAGCTTAGCTGGAACGATGCATTTGTAATCGAAAATGTTGTAGCGTCACTTCGTGGGCGACATTTACTTAAATATGGACAGGCCAAGTCACCAAAACCTCAACTCAGTCAGGCAGTGACATAATATTATTTTAACTAGCTTCAGTTGGCGATTAGACACGCGTTTTTTCGGTATACCTAATACACAGCCTATATTATGTTATCCTAGTTTAGGCACACAGATTCATCGGTGCAAAATTTCAGTAGAATCCATTCAGCATTTTTGGTGTTGTCTTCGCACACAGGTACATTCACCACTCTAGGACCTGTCTGAAAATCTGCGCCGCTACTAGCTGCTTGTAGCGGTAGAATGGCAGCATTATGCCGGTACGGGCCGAACAGGGTTCCTATAGGGACCTTTTTGGCCTTTTATGTAACACATTATTTATAACTGTTTTTATCTATTTTACTCATATTTTTGTATATATTATGTTCATATCTTGTACTTATGTATAGTTTCATATACATTTATTTTATTTCTTCCTGTTTTTTTATACATTTCACAATAGCACAAACTTTCATCCATAGAGTAAAAACTCGCCAATATATATTAGGATTTATTATTTAAAAAGTCACTATGCCTTAGTTATAAATGTTATAATGGAACAATGCCTCCTTCAAGGAAACTTTTTCGTGCTTACTTTTCCTTAAATTTTCTGCGGGGGCAGATAGTCATTACTATTGTTATCCGCTTCCGCGTGGAATCCTGGGGGCGGATAAGAATAGGTTCCTAATCTATAAGATCAATCGGGGGCATCTACCCATTCCTTTCACCGTTTGCCTCTCGGTGCAAACAGGTTGCTTGCCTTCTTGAAAATAATTTCAATATTATTTCTATCTTTGAAAGAGACAAAGAGGCAGCTTCTTGCTGGCCGTTGATATTCAGACGATATGGCTAGCCGGGAAGTAGTTGATGAGGATGGCACAGGAGTCATTTATCTTGTAGTCCTGGCTTAGGATTTCATCATCATCATTATATCTACCGATCGACTTCCACTGCTGGACATATGCCTCCCCAAAGGATTTCCATATTGACGGGCAAGGGATGTTACTAATCCCTGGCGTATACTAGGCTACAGTACTGAAACGTGATCCTTCACTATAAGCCTCGTTAGAAAGCTCAAAGTTGCACAAAGAGCTTAGAATTTGCACAACACGAACTCCTCCCGCAGCTACGCAGGTGTAGTAGGTGGGGAGACTCAGGGATACGAGGGGCAACAACGTCCCCTGCAGACAAGATCCACCACCAAACTGTGATCCACAATTCACATACCCAGCGTCGAGATCATGACATAATCCCTGATGATAAGAGCCAATAAGGCATTCACCAGGGAAGGCCTATGTCCAGCAGTGACACTAGTAAAGGTTATGATGATGTTATGGGTGTTCAAGAGCTGTATGGATAGATAGGTAGATATTACCAAGGACTAAGTAGAGGTGAAAAATTTTTATTCAAGGGAGCGAGGTTTCCAAACTCCAAGTAGTCCATACTTCTATTTGAAAACCAGATGCTCAGAACTGCGTCATCCACACACGGTGGATATCCCATTGGTCCGCACTCAGCTTTTCAAGTTAACATTCTTCATACGCACCGCCAAAGTATGGAACGTTCTACCAGCATCTGTGTTTCCCGATACCTTCAATCAAGAGGACTTCAAGGCCAGAGTGAATAATATTCTTGTAGGCAAGCGTGCTACTTCCTCGGCCCTATCATCACTTAACATCAGGTGAGATAGCGGCCAAATGCAATCCTATAAAATGTAAAAAAAAATTGGAGTATTGTGTTAAACCTCGCACCCATGAAGGTTTTGTTCTTTTCTATCCAATCAATACTTAATCTGTTCAGCGACTGCTTTCTAAGTAACAGCCATGACTGAACTAATACAAAAATCATCCACACGTAATCCACGTCAAGTAATCAAGCGATCTACACCCCTAGCAGGTAATAATCATCGTAACGTATCAACGACCGTGTCGGTTGACATGCGTCGTTTACAATTTCGTCCTGTGAAAGCAACGCGTAACCCGAAAGAGTAGAGTACCCGGTAGACCGGGAGAGGTCAGGCCTCTTTTGGTCGTGTCGGTCAGCCTTCCCATTGGATTATGAGAGTGAGGGAATAGAGATTGCACCTGTATTTACGCACACACTTGGGCACTATAATATGTCCTGTGCACCCGACTAATCTCCGTTCAGACTGGCCGCGCCGTGACTGAATATTCGGTTAGGATGACATCATGATGATCTCATCCTAGCCGAATATCATTTTTTTTTATACCTCGCTAATGGCGGCCCTTGCGGCATTGATAATTGTGTAGGTGAGTCACCAGCGCAGCAGAAAGTATTAATTTTCTTCCATAACGCATGTTATTCCTGCTAGATCCACAGGTCGCGTGCTCGCGTGCTGATTACGTTGCGTGTACTGTTTTCACTTCAACTCAGCGTTTCTTGAGTGCTCAATAAGAAAGGGCACGAAATCCTGGACTTAGAGAATTCTTGACTACAGCGAATGATCGATTGTGTTTTTTTCGATAGTTACAATAATTACGGTTTTGTGCTTTTGTATGATGTCGCTTCAACTCAGTTTTTCTTGAGTGCTCAATATGAAAGGGTAGGTAATGCTGACGAGTTCTGAAAGGTTCTGTATGGTCTGGGGGATATTGCCTTATCACCACAACTACTGTTGAACGTACTTCCCCCAAAAAGGGTGGACTTGCCTTAATAACCAGTAACCACGCTTGGCTGGTGGATAGGTGATCGATATCATAGAGATGTTACAAATACACAGAATGAAGTTGCTGCCCTTCCTCTGGTAAGTTCCATTAGTCGGTTCTTACGACCTCCACGGACTGAGTTTAGAGGGGTCGATTTTTATAAATAAAAATGCTACAGTGACAATCCACACAGCATCATCTAGCCCCAATCTAATTAGAGCGTGTGTTATGGGTACTAGATAACTGATATACATAATACAATATATTTTACATAGATAAATATTATTTATAACATAGATAAATATTATTTATAACAATTTATAAGACATAGAAAATATCCGGAACACCCGAGAGGCCGAGACCAATATTAGCAATTCGTACAAACATTTGTCCCAAGGCGGGAATCGAACCCACGATCTCCTGCGTTACAGGCGGACCTTCACTCGCCGCCCTATATAGTTCGTTTATGCTGCGACTGCTACAGCATACCGGAAAAAAGCACTTTGTATTTTCTGTTTTGGATTTACATACAATAAGAGTTCTATGACTATGTGGTAATACGATAAACCCGAAAACAATGCGTGTGAAGCCGCAGGCAGAAACAAGTTCAAAAATAATAAATTAATCTGTATTTGATACTCTCTTCTAGGATCTCTATATCCAAGACACATAAAACCAGTTCAAAATGAATTAAAAGGCTAAGGTTTGCTTCGAAACAACAAGTATTTTAATCTGAGCAAAGTTTTAAATGCTATTATCACTTGGTTTTGACATAAAAAAGCAGGTTGTAGAATAGTAACAGAAACAGCGAAACGATTTTTTAAATGTATTATTCCGCTAATCCCCCTAGGGCGTCCCCCACGTGGGGGATTTCCGGATTTTTTTTCCGCTAATCCCAATCATCATCATCAAGCTATACTAGTCCAGGCACTAGCTGGATATAGCTAATGAGCGCCCGCCGCCGTATCGCACTTGCCGCATCCAGCATTTGAATGAAAGAACCGAGACGCCGAACAATAATACTTATACGCAGTGAATCATCAATATTGCAGGTTTTAGAATAGTAATAAAACAACGAAAGTATCTTTTAAAATCATCATCATCAGATTATACTTGTCCACTGCTGAACATAGCTAATGAGTGCCATAGCACCCTGTCTTCAGCTTGCCGTATTTAAATTTGAATTTTATTTCATTTGAATCAAAGACCCGGCTGAGACTTTGAATAAATACCTATTTATGTGCATCATCAGGTCTGGCCAACAAAACAAATCATAAATTCTATTTTCAAATCAAAATTCGGTTGCAAAATAATTTACGCCTGGTTGCTAAACAATTTATGCTTGGTTGCAAATTATTTGTATCGTAGTAAATAGAACTCGCTCGTCTGTAAAGTAGCACGTGCATTGAACATAAATAGAGATACCGCCCGCTAATATATTGCACGCAGGTGGTGTGGGAATATAGTGGATATGAACTTATTCAACTTATTTAAACAGTTTACCTTTTGTATACAGTCCTCGGCACGCATACGTCCAGTGGCCAATACATGTTTTTATTTTATTTTATATAAATAAATAATGCTGAACAATTCACACAGCATTATCTAGCTAGCAGAGCTTATGTTATGGGTTAACTGATATACTTAATATTATAGACTATATAGATAGGTACATAGAAAAACATCCAGAATAGCATGATCAAATATTCGCTGATCGTATAAACATTTATCCTTAGGCGGGAATCGAACCCGCAACCTCCTGCGTTGCAGGCGGACCTTCGCCAGCTGCGCCACAAAGGTCGTCAATGAGTGTGAATTTGTATTAGCCAGTAGAGTAATAAATAATTATTTTCATTTGAGTAATTAATGTTACTTTAATTATTCAGAAATCTTTGAGTTGGGCGTCGACACCACCACAGAGTTTGTTAAGCTTCGGTAGTACATCCTTTCAATAGGCATCTCCTTGCTGCTCTTATCCCGCACTAGGTGGGGTCGGCATTCAATCTTTTATGTAAAAATCCTCAGAATAAATGTTTATATATTTATTTATTTACTGTTGAACGTGCCTCCACCAAACAATGGTTTTGCCATAATCACCATACTTGCAGGTGGAGTGGTTATCGTAGTTGAGATGCTTAAATACGCAGAAGGAAGCTGCTGTACAGTATCACGACTAAAACTCATGCTTGCTATTAGGCCTTCGCCTAAGATCCTCCTCTTATGCTGGGGGTCGTGAACCATCACGGAAGCAGCTTCTCCCGTAAGATGTCGCGCCATCTGCTCCGGCCTTCAGCGATATGTACCGCTTCTGACATGTTGATGCTGAGTGTGGTGCGGATCTGGTCAAACCAGCACGTTCCTTCCTCTCGGTCTCTTTCCCTCTACTTTTCCCATGACCATAACTTTTTGGAGAAAACATGTTTGCTTTTAGCACCATAGTGCACAAATTATAAACAGGTCGACAGATAATATGTTGCCATAAACCTCGAATGGCAACCACGTTCTAGAAGGCGCAACATGGACAATAGGCCCACAAGATAGACATATGGTCATATGACCTGGTAAACGTCACTGAAAACTGCTGGATACGGCTAGCACAGGATGGATCATCGTGGCGATCATATGGTGGCATGTGCCTGTGTCCAGTGGATGCCCATCAGCTTTGATGATGATAATGATATCAGTTTCAAGTCGTATCCACATCCAGCTATCTTTGAAGAATGTCTCAGTGGAACTATTCAAATCACGGACAAGCAGAGCTATTAATATCGGGAGATCCGGTACAAGAAGTGACGTTGTTGTCTGCAGGAAGCGACTGTCGTTTTAATACGGACGTGTTCTCGTCTGCTAGGTAGAATGTGGCGGTTGCAACATTAAGAATCGACCACTTCAACTCAGTCCACTCAGTCATGGGCTTCCTTTAGACCAGAGGAAGTGCAGCAACTTATTTCTGTGTATTTTTAACACTTACGCTGCAATCACCTATCCGTCTGGCAAGCGTGGATTATGGAAAAACTCCAAATAAGGGGTATTTGGAGAAACCATGTTCAGCAGCATTTCAGTATTTTTATTTATTGCATTCATACAGTCACTAGGTCTTATTGATTAGGTGAGTTTATATAACTTTCACAGTACAAACACACTACACACACAGTAGTGGACGAAGCGGATGATACAAAGGTGAAAACTTCACAATTGTTCTCCTATTAATAATTTTTCAACAAAAAACAAACACGTGGAAAATTCGCAGTGTTATTTATCACAGCTATCTTTTTCAGAAATCCTTAGAATTCAAAAGAAAATAAGAAAGAGCAGGATTTATGTTTTTTATCAGCTTGAGATCAGACTAGACAAGACCCTAGATTATGAGATAAGTTCTAAAATAATGATCAATATAAATAACGGTCGTTATAAACCGTCTTCACAACTTTCAACCATGCTAATTAGGGAACAAAGGCTTTAACTGCAACATGAAATATGTTTCCCTGGACACTAACTTAGGGACGTGGTCAATTTCGACAGAGTAGTGGGTACAGTGGGAATTTAAACATTATGGTTCAGTTACAATGCGCTGAAATTGATCGAGATTGGCCGAGTCTTGGCGAAAAACGTTTTATTTTTATTCTAATAATAATCCTAACTAATATTGGGAAAGTGTGTTTGTTTGTTTGTGCTTCCTTCACACCATAACTAAACAACCAATCTACTTGATTTTTGTCATAGAGTTAGTTGAAAGGATGGAGAGTAACATACGCTTTTTGTCCTGGTAAAACATCAAATACACATTGTAGTTTTACGAGAAAAAATACCTTTTTATCCCCCTAGAAATGTGGTATTCGAATTTAGCGCGGGTAAAGCCGCGGAACAGCTAGTAAATAATAATTATATACAGCAAAAATAAAAGCATATTCCAGTAAAGGTACAGCTCTGTACTTAGAGTATTATAATGTAAATCCTACTAATATTATAAATGTCAGTTTGTATGGATGGATGTATGAATATTTGTTACTCTTTCACGCAAAAAATACTGAACCGATTAGTCTGAAATTTATGTATGGGTATAGTATGGGACCTGGAATAATATTATAGGCTATTTTAATCCCGATAAAAAGCGGATGAAGTCGCAGGCAGTAGCTAGTGTAATATATATGTACATGTTTATCAGTTATCTAGTACCCATAACACACTAACAAATTGGGGCTAGATAATACTGTGTGTATTGTCCAGTGTTATTTATTTATTCCAAGCTCCAATACGTTCGAAGTGGTTTACCAGACATCATTTAGGGATAAGACCGCCAATTGTCACTTTCTATGTTTTTTTTTAATAAAACTTAGTTTTTTTCTCCGCTTGAAAAGTATAAAAAACGCAATTAATTTTTCTACCAACTGTACCAGATAGAGCTTCGTCGCGCTTTGTCCATCCATTTCAGTTAAAATTCCATAGAAAACAGAACAATTCAGTATTTCAAATATTTCCATAGCTTTTGTACTTGAATGGAAAGCTCACGGTACTTTTTATTGCTCGAAATCGGCATTGCATGCGGTGATTTTTCCGCTTAGGTTTTGGTAGGCACGTTAAGTATAGGTAACGACAAATACCTAATGTTTTCCACTGTAACCCCTTGGAGCTGTGAAAAATAAAACTTCCAAGCTAACGTATTGAAAAGATACAGCCGTTTATGCCCGCATATTTTGACACTTGCAAGGGCACACCTCGTTGATCTTGAATGATGAAATGTGTCAAGAAGCGAGGTCTCATAGCGCAAGTCAAGAATCCGAAAACCATTCTTGTAAATAACATGAAAAAATGTGTCTGAGTCGATTTTTTTGTTCACCAGTACAAGTTTGTACAGAACTCTCGGTGCGCGAGTCAACTCGTACTTGACCTTTTATTTTCCGTGATCTGACGAGCAAGCTATTTTAATCTCTTGTTCCTTTTACCGTTTAGTTTCGTAAAGGTACCGTTGTAAGGAGACTCCCTGAAAAGGTTAATTACTGTGAAACAGAAGAGGAGAAACTCAAGTTACATTGTTCTTACAAGCATTTACAAAAGGACTGATCTTATTCTGAGCTAAAGAAGTGAAAACGCGCGTTAACGCGTTTTTAAAATAACTTTGTGGGCCAAAGGCATGAAAACACGCGTTGACGCGTTTTGAAAATATATTCCAATTAAACTAGTCTTAAATACAACAAACATTCAATTGTATAAAATATCTGAAACAATTGCTGTTCGTAAGTCTCGCTAAAACTAAAAAACGTCATGACCGATTTGACTTTTTTGTTTGCTCGAATACAGGGTGTTTCATATGAAAAAAACTGGGAAATAAATTGGGGAAAATAACATTTGGGCTAAAGCTGTCCCTCAACAAATACCTCCAAAAAACATTTTAGGAAAAACCAAAATACACTCACGAGTTATTACGTCAACCCAGCTACAGCTATTTCTGCATGAATGATTGCACAAACCAGTTGCGCAAGCAAGATGACCCCGGCCACACGCTGCATCTTACTTGTGCAAACTGGTTTGAGCCCGGCCACACGCTCCATCTCGCGTGCGCTAACTGTGTTTGAGCATGTATGATTGCACAAATGTTTAAGTGTGTAGCCGAGCTATAAGATTGTCGTAAACTCATATCGTAAACTCACGTTGTTTAGATTTGTTTAGAATTCCTCAGTTTCCGGCAACAAAACAATGCTTTAGCCAATTTGATATTTGCTCAACTTTACTCCAGGGTCTGTCAATAGGGCATTCATGTTGTAACAATGGTCGAGTGGGCGTCACAGGGGAGAAAACAGTTCAAAAATAAAGTTTCACTTTGGAGGGATAATATCTGTTGACAACGCTTGCAAGAAAATAGAATATAATATAGATTAATATAGATAGATATGTTCAAATTATATAGATAGAACAAAATGTGATAAATAATTAATAACGTATAATAGAAATAAGTATGTAAAGGCAAGCTTTGTTATGAAAAACTATGAAGTAAGAAAATTATAAATAACTTTGTAAATATAAAACGTAGGAACAAGCATCTAGTCTAGTAGGATAGCCTACATTAATAACTATAATTTGATATCAAACAGAGATAGGTAGAGTAAATAAAAACATAATTACAGCCATAAAACCTTGTAAGACAGTGAAAATTAGGATAGAAATGTATCAAATAACACGCCGTCTTCCGCACGGTATAGCTTAGGGGTAACTCAGTAAAATGAAAGTGTGCTACCACTATGCCAACAACCACCTTTTTAGAGTTTGCCGCTCTCACTCGCTCAGTGCGCGCGCGTCGCAAGCTTCTCGCCGTTCGCCCCCCGCCTCACGTTCGTAGCCCCCCCCCCCCCCCCCCCCCCCCCCCCGCGGAACTCCGACGCCGTGCGGTCACCGCCGCCGGTTTGTTGTCGAGACCCCGGGCCGCGGCTCGCGTTTTGTGCGGAATAATACGTGTTGTATTATTGTGTGTTTCGTGTGTGAGACAGTGACTCGTAGTGCAGTGTACAGTGAGTGAGCCCCGTATAGACGCATAGGCAACTCGGATCGCAGTGTTTGGACCAACCTCTCGCTCGCGGTGAGTACCTAGTGCGTCTGCGCACCCGCGGGACCGTTACCTCTGTACGCTCACGTAATCCCGTCCGGTGTGCGTTACTACCTGGTGTTTTATAATAAAACATCCAGCTGAGTAACAAACATTTCCCCCCCCAACCCGCTCGCCGCCAACAGTGT
This sequence comes from Eupithecia insigniata, assembly GCA_947859395.1. Taxonomy (NCBI): domain Eukaryota; kingdom Metazoa; phylum Arthropoda; class Insecta; order Lepidoptera; family Geometridae; genus Eupithecia; species Eupithecia insigniata. The sequence continues at coordinate 13,766,087 of OX402003.1, forward strand.
CTAGCTGAGTGTCGCTGGACTACCTAAGCTGGGCCTTCCTTCGGGATCTCACCCGGCTGGGTTTTCCGCCCTGCTTGACCGCTGAAGGCACCCCCTGAGTGTTCCCCCCACCGATCCCCTCACCCCCCCTCATCCTACCCGATGGCGGACGAGGATAACCCTCCCCCGCCGAAGCCGCCGGAGCGAATCCCGGTCCTGGATCGGCCGATTGTGGCCCGAAACCTGATGAACCCGGAGGAATCCCGGGTTCTCAGGCCTGGCGCGATCCGCTTCGCCCCTCTATGGAGGTCCGCGTCATACGACGACGCCCCCCACCCCCCCGCAGGCCCGTTCGCTGTGACCGCGCACGGAACTGAGCTTCCGTCCCACGCACAGCCTGGTGCAACGGGATCAAAGGGCCCGCCCACGCCCGAGGAGACGCAGGAAGAGAAGAGACGGCGCCTCCTCTCCTCGATATCGCCCGACTCCCCGCCAATGCAAGCCACCCCGCTAACCTCGCTACCCAGGCGACCTAGGCCCTCAGCCCGCGACTTACCCGCAGGGCGCGAGTCGCCGTCGCCGTCGCCGCCACGGGAGAGCGCCGAGGAAGCAGCCGCTTCCAGCCCCTCCTCCCCCCGCTCCTCTTCACTCGAAGAAGAGGAGAACTCCACCAGCCACATGGAGCTGCCTCCGCCCATGATTACCATGCCCTCACCGAAGTGGACGGAGGAGCGCGGAGAGCGCGCCTCGTACGCGAAGGCCGCATCTGCGCCGACGTCCCCCATTCGCCGCCTAGGCCAACCCGCTTCCCCGAACTGGGGCTCCGACATGGTTGTCCTCGGCAGGGCGCCCGCCGCCCGTCCACCACCAAAGGTCGCCTTCAAAGTGACCGCCGCCCCGCAACCACACGGGCCGCCTACCACTCGCCCACGCAGCCCGCTGCCGGCGCCCCAACCGGGGCCATCCGCCCGCCCTACAGCTGCCCCGCGGGCACACGCCCCCGCACACGCCCCCGCTCCCGCCCAAGCCTCGCATCAAGTCGAGGCCGTGGCTGGGCCTAGCACGGAAGGCCGCCGTGCGGTACTACCTGACGCCGGTGTGGCAGGCGCGGTGCGCGACGAGCAGCACCGCCCGCCCACCCCACAACTGGCCCCAGCAGCCCAGTCCCGAGCCTACCCGCCAATAGTGGTGGAGTGCCTGCCCAACTGGACAGTGCACTTCGCCGCGCTGAGGGCAAAATTAGGCTTCGCCCCCAACGCGCGCCCCTTAGCCCAAGGGGTGCGCTTCACCCCCCGCACCCCTGACGAGTACCGCACTGTCCAGCGCCACCTGGTGGAGGCAATGGCGGATAACCCGGCGCTCAGCTGGTATAGCTACGCCGTGCCCGCCGAGCTGCCCACCAAGGTGGCAATCCGCGGACTCCCCGCGGACACGCCTACCGACGACATCACTGCGGCCTTGACCGAACTGGGTTTCCCAGTTCGGTTCGTCAAGCAAATACGGCCGAAGCAGGGCCGCGCTGGCTGCCTGTTTCACGCGCAACTCGACCGCCTTCCGGAAGAGGAGCTCGTGCGCCTGTATGGCCTCACTGAGCTCCTCTACATGCCGGGCGTATGCGTGGAACACTGGCGCGGCGCGGCCAATCGAGTGGCGCAATGCCACCGATGTCAGGCGTTCGGCCACGCCTCGGCAAACTGCCACCGCCCCATGCGCTGCGTACGGTGCGGCGCTCAGCACGCAGCTGCCGCATGCCCCCGCGCCCTGACCGAGAAGCCGACGTGCGCCAACTGCGGCCGTGAGCACACGGCAAATAGCAGGACTTGCCCTGTGCTCCGGCGCGAGGCGCGCAAAAGGGGCATCTTAATCCCCCCACCTGCCCCCGCCCAACCTACGACAGCCCCAGGGCGGGCTATTTCGCCCGCCCCCCTCCCGGGAGCCCGGCCGGTGGCACCTAGCCGCCGCCCGACTTACCCAATGCGACCACTTCCCGACCCGCCGATCGCCCCAGAAGTAGTGGCCAACCCGGCCACGAACCGGGGCGAGCCGGCGCCCGCTAGAAGGAAGAGGCCCAGAGGAGGGAGACGGAGGAGGAAGCCAGTGGCCTCCTCAACCCCGATCCAACCCGGTGAAGCCGCTCAAAGTGCCCAGCCCCCCGCCTCCCGCGGGGAGCCTCCGGCCACGCAGCGGCTGGCGCCGGCCCCGGCATACGCCCTACCGGGCCTTGCGCCGCCACGCCCACAACTCGCCCATCCGTGCCCAACCCGGGCACCGGCGCAGTACGCGCCACAGCCTCAGCGTGAGCGCGAGGCCACTCGTGGCCGTCAGCGCCGCACTGCCACCACCACTCACACTACCACCACCAACCACACCGAGACCGCCCCTGTCACCGGCGCGCCCACAGCGCCCGCAGACGGGGCTAACACGGCCAGACCGGCCGGGAACCCCACCGAATTACTGTTGGGGGTCCTGACCGAGTTTCTGGTCGCCATCGCGGCGGGAGTGGACCTCCAGAGCGCTGCGGTGCGGGGATTGACCGTACTGGGCAACATTCAGTATGGATAGGTCCTCCGCACTGCGCCTCCTTTATTGGAATCCCGGGGGGGTCCGACGTCAACTCCAGCCCCTCCGCCTACTCGCCCAGTCGCAGGATGTGCACATCATCCTCCTGGGCGAGACGAAGCTCCACCCGAGTCAGCAGATGAGCGTGCCCAACTTCTTCCTATATCGCCGGGACGAGGTGTCGCCCACATCGGGGCAGGCTTACCGTGGTACGGCCGCCCTGGTCCGACGCGACCTCGTCCACGAGGAGTTGGCGCACGCTCCCTTCGAAGAGCTGAGGTCCACCGGGGTACTGGTGAGAGCGGCGGGCGAGGAACTTCGTATCTTCGCCGGCTACCGCCCGCCGACGCCCCGGTATGCCGCAGCTGACACCGCTGCCCTCTTCAACACCCGGACTCCCACGCTGCTCGCTGGCGATCTCAACGCCAAGCACCCAGCGTGGGGATCCAGAGTCATCAACCCGGCCGGTCGCAAACTCCTGGACGACAGTGATGCGACCGGCTTCACCGTAGTGGGGCCCGACGCCCCCACTCACATACCGTCCAACCCAACGCACGCTGCCGACGTCCTGGACATAGTACTGCACAAGTACGTGCGCTGCCCCGTCCAGGTTGAGGTGCTGTACGACCTGGACACACAGCACCTCCCACTCCTCATAACGCTCGACCTGGCCGCGGACTTCACTGCCCCGCGGCCCCTGGGCGTGAGGACCGACTGGGTAGCGTACGCCAAGGCGCTAGAGTCCGTGGACGTCGGACCACTACAAACGCCGGCGGAAGTGGAGGCCGAGGCCTCTGCACTGTTGGCGCGCATCAAGGAGGCCAAAGAGGCCTCCTCCACCACCATCACCAGGCGCCAAGGCAGGCGCAGCGTCCTCCCACCTGACCTGCAGCGACAAATCGCGCGTAAGCGCGACCTCCGACGCGAGTGGGCGCGCTCCCGCTGCCCACAGCTGAAAACCACGCTGAACAGGCTGACAGCGGAGCTCTCGGCCGCAGTACAGGCTTGGCGTGGGGAGACTTGGGATCGAACGATCGACCGAGCCTCCGAACACGACACCAACCTGTACGCGCTGAACCGGGCCCTCACGCGCCAGCCTGCCCCCATCTACCCACTGCTGGACCGAGATGGGGTCCGGCGCTTTGCTCCCGCCGATCGAGCCGAAATACTGGCCGACCATCTGGCGGAGCAGTTCACGCCACACCCCGTCTCGGACGTCGCCTCGTTCGAGACCCTGGCCCATCACCAACAGGTCGAGGAGACCGTGAGGGATTTCCTGTCTGGCCCGACACCGCCCCTAGGCGGGGAGTACTTCATCTCCCCTGCCGAGGTGCGGAAGGCCGTCCTCCGCCTACCCAGGCGGAAGGCGCCAGGCTATGACGGGATCCCCAACATGGCCCTCGCACAGCTGCCTCGCCGCGGAGTCACCGCACTCGCCCGGCTCTTCAACGGGATCCTCCGGACGGGCCACTTCCCGGACTCCTGGAAGACCGGGCGGGTCATAGTGCTGCCCAAGCCGGGCAAAGACCATCGACTCCCGGCCAGCTACCGCCCCATCACCCTGCTGCCAACAGTGGCCAAGCTCCTGGAGCGCCTGCTTCTGGGGCGCCTGGCTCCTACCACCGAGCCGCGCCCGGAGCAATTCGGCTTCAGGAGCGGCCACTCCACCACTCTGCAGCTCACCAGGGTGCTGCACCACCTCGCAGTCGAGCACAACGCCGGGCGCTGCACGGTCGGAGTCTTTCTGGACGTGGAGAAGGCTTTCGACCGAGTCTGGCACCCCGGCGTTCTGTACAAGCTCCTGCAAACCCCGACGCCGCCAGCTCTCGTGAGGATCGTGGCTTCCTTCCTGGACAACCGGCGGTTCTTTGTCGCAGTAGAGGGAGCCACATCCTCAACAAGGCGCGCTCCTCCGTCCTGTCCTAGACTCTCGACTGCCTCTGAGGACCAAAGTGCGGGTCTACAAAGGCTACGTCCGGTCCCGACTCACATATGCAGCGCCGGCCTGGTATGCGCTGCTATCGCAAACCAACAAAGACCGGGTCCAGGCGCTGCAAAACATCTCCCTCAGGATCTGCACGGGCGCGGGCCGCTACGTCAGGAACGACGTCATCGCCTGCGACCTGCAGGTCCAAAGCATCGAAGAGTTTGTCGTCCAGTCGGCGCGTCGAATGTACGACCGCGCCGACAACGGAAGGCACGCACACCTCCGCCACCTCGCGCCTCACCTGCCCCGGCCTCCGGACAACGATCGTCCGTGGCGACCCCTGCCGCGGGACCTAGTCCCCGCAGAACCTCCGTGAGTCCTTGGGTTGTATTATAAAATAAAAAAAAAAAAAAACAATACTAAATCATAAAAAAAATGCAGCCTAAAAAAAAAAAAAAAAAAAAAAAACCAGCGCAAAAGAGCCCAGCGCTCAACCCAAGGACCGAGGGGTCGTCACCTCTCGAGTTGAAGCCGGGGTAAAGAGGCATAGCCTCGAGGCCTCCCTCCGTGCCCCCAACAAGGGCCGGAAAGAAGAAGTTCGTCGCTACCACTATGGAAACACACATAGAAGAACAGTCTACTACTAGAAGAATAAAACAGCTGGAACTTGAACAAGTCTTTCCTTCACCGAAATCCCAAGGAGCTGCTTAGGAATAGGACCTGAATAGGACCCCCCCACGTCAGGCTTCATCATCGGAACCGGCAGGCTAACCAGCCCAGAACGAGCTTGCAGCCTCCCAGCCCGGAGGCCGCAACACTATCAAATACCATGGTGAGTATCAGGCGCAGCGTATTAGCATTGCCATACAGCGAGGCAATGCAGCCAGCGTCTTGGTGACGCTTACGACTGGTATTGATATGGACCAGTTGAGCTACTTGTAAATTGTTTGCAACAGTCTGCAGTTAGATAAATTGTTTCAATTGTAAATTCTATTGCATTTCACTATTGCATTCAATTGTAAGTTCTATTGTAATTCAATTGCAGATCGTACGTTCTAATTTATTTTTATTATTTGATTGTAATTTTCTTTGTTAATAAAGACATCACATACCTACTTTGAATAAAAAACCCTTTTTGCTTATAAAAAACATGCCTTGATCTTTTGTGAAGTATAATTGCTGTGTTCTGATTCAAAGGTAGGTATTTGGTTGCAGGTAAAATTACAGTCATAAGTCGACGATTGAGAAGAAGTAAATGAAGATTTTCATGAAAATCGACGTGCAGACTGAAAAACGACCCTTTTTACCAGGGGCCGTCAAATTATAGTGGCACTAACTGCTGCCCGCGCCTTCGCCCACGTTTTATCGGGATAAAAATAGCCTATATGTTATTTCAGGTCCCAAACTATACCCATACCAAATTTCAGCCTAATAGGTTCATTAGTTCCCTCCGGACCATCTGACCACCATGAACTTGCCACTGGTGGTGACTTGGGATTTCTATATCCCAACTGACTACCATTGACCAAATAACACAGTACTACTCCCATAACCAGTGTTGAAAATTGTCTTATTTTATGCGTGAAAGAGTAACAAATATCCATAGTTCCATCCATACAAACTTTGACATTTTTAATATTAGTAGGAAAGTCCCTGCATAGACCGTGCGTATTTTAGCATCTCCTGGGAGGATATCACTGACTAGAATTTGTTGCACAGGTGCACACACACACAACAAATTCCTTTGATGCCTTAAATAATAAACTATGTAGATGAATTCCACATAACGCTACGTCACAATTCCATTCTAATGGAAACTAAACTTGATGTAACATTCCAGTGGTTTGCAGTGACTCCTCTTAGATCAACATGGATCTGACTTGGGGAGCCCTCCCCAAGTCAGTTGGTTAGGTATTTGTCTTTGGCCTGCAAACAAACTTGAGATGGGAACCAGACAGCTGTTTAAACTCTTACTGTTAAAGTAACGAAACATTCAATAGTGGTTAACGTTTGCGGTTGTATTTAATTATGTTTGAAAATTCTTTAAAATTGCTTAAAGTGCTGAAGTGTCTGGAGACTCTAAAAGCTAAAAAAAAATGGTTGGCCATAATTTTCAAAGTTTTATATATCCGTATCATAAAATATTTTACAGTCACAATGAGCACATCAAATATCTTCCTAATCACATCACACTAATAATTTTTATTATGAATTAGTAGAATTAGTAAATTATAAATATGCTTTCATGTTTGGATGTTTGTTACATCTTCACGCTAGAACTACATAGGGAACTTTTCCATAAAATGTAGGTCTAGATCTGGAATAACATATATGTATGTATATGCTGTAGAAGCTAGTAATAAATAAATAAATAATGCTGGACAATCCACACGGCGTCATCTAGTCCCAAGCTAAGCAGAGCTTGTTACTAGATAACTGATAGATATACTTAATTCAATACATTACATAAATGGATAAAAATTTTAGAAATATATAGAATATTCGCAACAAATATTTTCGATTGTAGAAACATTTGTCCTAAGGTGCGAATCGAACTCGAAACCTCCTGCGTCACAGTCGGACCTTTGCCGGCCACGTCACATCAGTCTGCAGTTCTGAACTCGTTTCTATCATATTATGTTACCTTTAACTCACCCTACATAAATCATTCATTCGTAAAACCATTTATCCTTTCTTAGTTCATCCAGAAAGTTGTCCTTTCTGCTCAATCATCTCTTATTCAGTGACTCATTCATTCCACAAACCATTCATTCATCCGCAAATTCTCTTAGTGAAATTCCCTACAAGGTTCAAGTGGCGGGCCAACAAACACAAACAGTCCTTACTCACTCAATCTTCTAGACAATCAACTCCGAGACCCAAGTCTTTGTCCTGTGCCCTTTGTGGCGAATGCAGAATAAATATTTATATGGGATGTTGAAACTATTCACAAACAACGTTGCGGCCGTTGAAGGCAATGGTTTCACGTGTAGTACTCTGTACCTACCTACACACGCTTACGTAAAGATATAGATTTGTATGTTCAACTATTCAGAATAGAAAAGTGCTGCACCAGAATTTGCAACAACAAAGTCGTAAACGAAATGAAGAATGGTCTGGAAGAAGACCATCGTTTCGTTCACAACAGTTCGTGTTGGAACACGAATCTCTGCAATAAATCAATTAAGGCGCAATATGATGTGACACTACTAGCACCACTCTTTATTTTGTATAATCGTTATGGGAAAGAATTACCGAAACTTATCGCCGCCAATTGATAATACCCAGTATAAACTATTTTTCCATGTCACTGTAAGTTTTGTTTGATTTAGTATTAGCAGAAAATTATTTATTGCGTTTGATGGCCACCAAAGGCATTAAACCATTTCTCAATTGGCGGCGAGAACTTTTGGTAATTCTTTTCCATAACGATAATACAAGAAAAATTAAGAGTGGCGCTAGTGCCATTTCACTATGCGCCTTAATCAAATAAATCTCTATTATTCTGTATTGTAATTAATAAAATGAATTTAATTAAATTGAAAATCACAAACAACGTTCGTTGTTAACCCGCTTACATTTGCAATAAACCAAGTCACCACAGACCGCAAAAAAATGTCAAGTAATCTTAGATTAATTTCATTGAATAGCCTAATTGAGCCAGTTTAAAGTGAAAAGCTTGCTAGTTAAACCACGCACGGGAAAGCTTACGTGTAGGTACAGTCAGACTCTGAAATTAAACTGAAAGTATAAGTTATTATACCACATATCAGTCGTGGTACCTTGGACTACATTGAATTTTTCTGTGTTCTTCACAAATAATAAAACAAGTAGAAAGATATAATTTCCATCATGCTCTTTATCGTAAACATTGAGTGAAGCGCTCTTTGACTCTTCTGTGAAATTGAGATTTTTCCGCTTTATTTGGTTGGGTCGTCGAGTTTTTAATTATTTAATTAAGAATTTTTTTTTGTCAAAAACGTTGGCCTACCTTTAATGTAGTCTTAATGATTATCTATTTCAATAATTATTCTTCGATGATATATCCACATCGATAGATAGATGTTATCGCCATTAATTACCTATTAATTTTCCGTAAAGTCCTCGGATTAGCGGATGTAATACTAACTAAAGTCAAAGCCCATTAACCTGAGTAGGTAAGATTGTTGTGCTTTATAATCAATCAGCTTTCTATAATTATCTACAAGATTGTTATCTGCCTATAGCATCAATTTAATTAGTTGGAGTCAATACCACACAAAATTACAGTTAATCTAAGTATCTATAAGGTGAAGTATAGACCGCGTCCAGAAGCCAAAGAAGTCTCGTTTTAGAATTCGTTGTATGCAATTGTAAATAAGATTTGTTTTAAAATGCTAAGAAAACACCCAGAATACCCGGAACAAATATCTGCAGATCGTAAAAACATTTGTCCCGAGGCGAAAACTCGCAACCTCTTGCGTTGCAGGTGGACCTTCGCCCACTGCGCCACTGTTTTTATTTCCCAAATAGGTATTTCTTTAACTAACCTACATTGTTTAACTGCTGGATAAAGGTCTTTCCCAAAATTTTTCAAGACTCACGCAATGGAGCGTAAGCGTGCTTGGAGTAAAAAGAATGGATCGGATCGGAACCTACGTTCTTGAACTAGAATTCTCGACGTTGCAAATATCAAATATCAAAGTGCTTTATTTCCTTTAGACCTTAAAGGACTCTTGGACACGTCACAAAATTAAAATTACATAAGTAAAACAGGGAAATAAAGTGATCACATAGATTTTTTGTTCAATTCAATCTTTTTAAGGTAAAGTAAAGAAGCGAACAAGAAACCTTTACCTTGTTAGGTTGTTAGTTTTCGAGTTGGAGCAAAAGTCGTCCCATGCTTTTTGATCCTGAAGATAATCTGATATTTTGTAATAAGCCTTTTTACAAAGGATATGTTTGAAAGTTTGTTTGAATTTCGACGTCGCTCGAGGCGGGCTAGGAGACGCTGACGAGACAATGTAGACTCATGTCGGGTCCATTGGTGGGAGGTAGCTGGCGAGTGTGAGACATGGAAATAAAATTAAAAATTACTTTTTATTTCAATTAACATACAACTCGTACAAAGCAACTAGTTCTTTCCAAGTCAGGCAATCATCCAAATCCATTTGTTTCTGTTCGATTAATTCGGCGTCTTCGACACTTATGGTTCTGATAGATGTGCATTGTGCGATTCGATTATGCATTGTGCGATCATGCATTGTGCGATCAGATTATGGATTATGCGCTTAGATTCAACCCTATCTTAACCTTTTTACTTCGATCTATGATCTCAAGCTTGTCTGGAAGAGATCGCTCTTAGCGATGGGGCCACCAAGAAAATACAAAACTGCACATTATGTGCAATAAAGTGTAATGTACATATTATATTGTACCTCAACCTGATTTACCATATACCTACTGTTAAACTGAAACTAGTTCAATCGATAATTCCGTCTAGGTTTACCTGACAATGGGTTGTGTAGTATTTTCTCATTCGAATTGATATACAGTTCAATTTGCAATGGCTAATCGAAACAGTTTGATTCCGATTGTCCATTGACGTATCAGCCAATCAAAGAGACCTTGAATAATTGAGGCTTATCTGAGAACAATTGGGTTGGATAATCTTGGATTATCGTTTCATGTTGTTGATACCTACTTGTACAGTGCGCGTCAGAATTAGGTATCCCCCTTGCCTACAGTACATTCAGACAAGGGGATTGCTTATTTGCGACGCCCACTGTACATAGATTATTCTATTCTATTTCAAATTATCATGGTCATCATAGAGTCCACACACATCCACAGCTGGACATAGGCCTCCTCCATACGGCACGCCACAAACAGCGGTCCTGAGCCGCCTTCATCCATCAACTCCCTGCGACCTTTGTCGATCTATTGAGTGGATCCTAAGTGGAGTATCCTAACACAATGCTGAGGGAAGGGTATGTTTGCCCTAACGCAGCAGAGTTCATCTTTTCTTAGGTTTAATTAGTCGTAAGTCGTTGCTTGTAGATTTAGCCAAATAAACAACATATTCTATATTTCAACACTCCGTTTCGCGTTGCATCGTAGCCGCCACTCGAGAACCTATACTCCCCAACAGTTACCATTTCTGTGAGCTATATGAACTCCTACTGTCACTTTAGCTTACTAATTCTGAGAGCTATGTTGGTTCTGGTCTTTGGTTCCGCTACGGATCAAACCAAAGCAGCTTTCAAAATAAAGCTTTCTTAAAATTGCTACTGTATGCCAGCAGTGAGAGGGGGGGCATGAGAAAAATACTGGCAGTTTTTGTAGCGACCGAAAACAAAATAAAAACTAATAAAACCTGTTGCAGATATACCATAATACGACATTTTGTACTGGGATATATCTCAAGATTTAGGATACCTAGAAAGAGTTTTTACTTTTCTATTCTTCACCACAATGTTATCGTTTTGCAAGATGTTAGACGACGAAGAAAAATGTCTTGCTATTACAACTATGCAATGAAAGGGGTTTAAAAAATAATCCCATAAAATAAACTAATTACAAAGGTGATGAACGAAGGAGCAAGTTTTGTATTTCGTATAAAACAATCATCAAACGGTGTGAATTTATTTTCCTGTACAAATAAATACTGCCAATGTTTTTTTACTTCCTCCACCGCTCTCCCCACACACCTTACGAGTGGAATATTGATCTCGTGCGAGAAGATCTCTTGTTCATTAACTGTATTGTGTACTAACAATGTATGGTGAAAAACTGAAATAAAATTTGATTTGATTTGATTAAAAACTTAGAGCTAGGAACGTAAAAATTTTAAAGAATATTCTGATGTATTTTGAACCACAACAGCCTTTCAACGTCAACTAAGGCACATACTAAATTTCTACCTTTCACTGGCTTTCAACAGAAATACATAGAACTAATATTATTGAATAGTAATTTATTAATTAGGACCCATGTCTTTTCAGTAACGAATTGATCGATCGGTTCAGACTAGACTGGATAACGCTGCCCGTTACTTTCTGACTTGATATTGCGAAATTATAACATTTAATTTTAATGGTACATTCCTCTTGCTCCTTGCGTCGATATCCTCGTGGTGAAGGTTTATGTAAGTAATTTTTGTTATTCATCACAAATACATAATATTCAAATCACATTAACTTAAAATTAGATATTCTTATCATAGCTAAATATATTAAGACTATTATTGTGATCTCACTTTGATCTCTACACTAGGATACCCTGTGCTGTAGAGACCAAAAAGTAATGTTCTAGTTTACAGTGATAGATGATACTAAAGTACTGTTCGGAACATAGATAACTGACTTTGACATCTTGCTTGTTTCTTTAGTACTGTTCAGCTCTGAGTGCAATAAATAACTTCCTACATACTCATATTACATACCTACTTATTTACCTACAGTATGAGAGGACAGACTCCGTCTCATCATAGTCTTTATCTAGAAGCCATGAATGTAGACTCTTTTTGCAACCTCTTCTTGTTTTAGAAAATAAGTTAAGTGCTTTATATATTTTTGTGTATAGAAAGGGACCTAACCAGGGATAGAATCGACAGAAAAATTGCGTTCGCCTAAAGGGGAGTTTCCATTTGATGTGTCGGAAAGACATGACAATTTTAGATGGCGCTATCTTATGGTATTTCAAAATAACTGACATAATGAAGAGTTGCCTGACTGTCAAGACGTTACTTTCTAGATAAAGTGTTTTGGTTGGATACTGGAATGGCTTTTTGTGAGCTACCTTGAGAACCGCTCTTTGGCCGCGCTCTAGCTTTAGTAGGTCTGTCTTGCATGCTCCTCCCCAAGCTACTATACAATAGTTGACGATCGACTGACATAAACTAGTGTACACAAGCTTTGTCAGAGTCTCGTCTGCTATGGCTCTCAACCGTTTAAAGATGAACATAAGCTTCCGGACTCTACCAGTGATAGTGTCTATATGTTTAGCCCAAGTAAGTTCATCATCAACAATGACCCCAAGATATTTCAGAGAGTGAACCTGCTTAAGAGCTGGGCAGTCACAGGATGTTGTATCAATCGAAAAACAGTTATGTATTTTTAAACTAAGAGGTTCAACAGGCTGTGTACGTTCACTAATTCTAAATACTATGAATTTAGTTTTATCAACGTTCAGGGTTGGGATGTTTTGTTGTAACCATGTCCCTACCTTATTCAAGCCAATTTGACTACTCCGCTCTACTGAGTCCCAACTGTCGCCATAGAAAATAAGAGCAGTGTCATCTGCAAAAGTAAAGATTTGGCCCTGAACAATGTCAAGAGAGCAAAGATCATTGATATATATCAAAAACAGCGTTGGACCCAAGACACTACCCTGGGGCACACCAAAACCTACATCGAGATAGTCACTGTAGTTATCTTCCACGCGGACTCTTTGCTTCCTACCCGTTAGGTAGGAGTTGAACCAACTTAGTGCAATTCCGCGAATCCCCATCAGTTCTAGTTTCCTAGCGAATATTTGACGAGACACCGTGTCAAATGCTTTGGCAAGATCGAGGAAAATGCCAGTGCACTTATAGCCTTTGTCAATCTTGTCGGCTACAAGATCACAAAGCTCAAGTACGGCGTCTTCAGTAGATTTTTTGGCTCGGAACCCAAACAGCTGCTGCGCTAAGAGTTTGCTGTCTTCTAGATATTTCAAAATTCTGTGGTTTACAATTTGTTCTAATAATTTGGATAAGCAGCTAAGAAAAGATATTGGCCTATAATTTGCCGCTAACTTTGGATCACCATCTTTAAGAATTGGTGTAACATTCGCTAGTTTAAAGCTGTCAGGTACGATTCCGCTCTCCATACTAAGGTTACAAATATAAGCAAGGGGCTCCGCCAACATAGTTTTAGCTTGTTTCAATATAATATTAGTAATGTTATCGTGACCAGAGGAGGATTTTAATTTTAAGGTTCCAATCAAACGCTCTATCTCAGCCGTATCCGTGGGTGTAAAGAAGAAGGATTCGGCCGCATTATTTTGTAGTGGTAATTTTTTGATGTTGTTTGCCAGACCGTACTGTGTTATTTTTAATTTAGACAGTATATCATTAGCTATGTTCTCTCCAACGCAACTAAAATACGCGTTTACCAAATTAAGTGAATCTGTTGCAGAGTTAGTTCAATGTTTGAAGTAGTTTTAGAGTTTAATCCACAGATTTGTTTAAGTGTGCACCACGTTTTTTTACTATCATCTTTATTTTTAAGTAGCAAATTTCTATTGTACATATTCTTTTGATTTTGAATGATATTGTTACATGTATTGCGATAATTTTTGTATTTGTCTAGTATATTTTTATTATTTGGATTTTTCTTCATCTTTAAATGTAATTGATCCCGATGTTCGATACATTTAAGTAACCCTGTGTTCATCCAGGGAAGGATACTTTCATGTCGCTGCTTACGTTTGCGTTTTATTGTACTATGTTTCAAAATTATCTGATTAAGTCTATCAGTAAAAAAAATTGTAGCTATGTTCATATCCGACATATTATATAACTCATCCCAGTTAAAGATACATAAGTCATGCACTAGTCCATCAAAGTCTATTTTAGTCACCACCTTATGGTACGGTACTGTAACTAGTTGCTTTTCAACTGCAAATAGTAAGGTATCATGATCTGTTATGTCCGTAGTACATACAATTGATTTACTGGATAGGCGCGATTTAATAAAAAAGTGGTCTAAGCAGTTTGGGCCACGGGTCGGGTAAGTATGTCCTGGTACATAGCCGTAGTGTGCAAGGAGTTTAAGATAGTCATCTAAACGTGGATGTATACTACCCGATTTCATGTCTATGTTTATATCACCTGTTAACATGCAACATTCTCCCTTGCAAGTACTCAATATATTATCTAAACTGTTCAGGAAGACGCTAATATTATGGAAGGAGGGTGATCTATACAGAGCTAAAATTGTATAGGTTTTCTCGACATCAATAACCAGACAGTTAGCTTCACGGAATGGTGGTTCTGAGACTTGTACTTGCAGATCACTTTTGTAATAGACTACGATGCCATCGTTTTGGTTTAAGCAATATTTAGAATAATGGCAATTATAATTTGGCAAAATAATAGGACTAAATTTAATATCTAAACGGCATTCTGTCAAAATAATTAGATCAGGTATAAAGTTCAACCTTGAGATGAATACCATAAAACTGTCCAGGTTTTTATTAATGCTCCTTATATTTTCAGAGACAATTGTCAATTGTTTCTTAATATCACCCAGAAATGGCAGACATTGGTCTGGCGACGTAACTAAAGTGTTAGGTACGAAACAAATGTCATCCAGTTCCTGTGTCAGATTTACACAATCCATTGAATGGAACTTAATGAAAGGCAGGTAGGTAAATGGTATCGATGAAAAGCTAAGGGCAGCACCTAGTCCTAACTAATATTACAAATACGAAAGTGTGTTTATTTGTTTGTCCTTCCTTCACGCCCGAACTGAGTGTAGTTTCTTATTTAAAACATAGGTGCAAAAAGGGAAGTATATATATAATTATATAATTAGAATAGGAGTCTACACTGTCTACGTGCGGCATCCAACCGAATATGTATAAACAAAAAAGTCGGCTATTTCGTCGCACGTTCAAAGTTAGATCTAAAATTAATACTGAACATTTTATGAGCCTTTTACGGGCATATCCTGAACTAGTGCAATATTCTTTGAAAAAGGAGCAGTTAGGCCTATTTTTAGAAAAATAACATAATAGTAATGTACGTAAGAATACAATGGGTGTGGGTGCTATCAGCCTTTGTAGCACTTCGATCATGCTGCATTTCCGTCTGTTAAGCCGTAATATGTTGCACATGTAGTACTCATAAGGTTCATTTTTCATTGTTATTGGGTTTGGAATGGAATGCGATTCAGTTTTGGTCCAGTAGTAGGTACCCTCCTCATTAGGATAATCAGGCGAGTTAGAATAATGTATTTTAGACAATGATATCTCAAGTTTTTCTAAGATACTCTCAAGATATAAATAGTAGGAAAAACTTTGTAAATCATTAAACAATATTGGCTTCGTTTTATGTCCAGTTAATAGAGTAGTTTTATTCTCAATTAAAAAGGATGTGTTCAATATACATGTTATGTAAAAGTCACATACAGTAGCAAACAAATAACAGCAGTATAAACCTTTGTTTAGAGCTTTAGTGGATAAAGTGACATAACATTGAGTGTTATTCAGGAGGACAATACTCAAGTGATCAAAGCAGCCTAGACAAGTAGGTAATTCAAAGGTTATTGTATGTGTGCGATATCCATGGTAATTGTAGCTAATTGAATGTATTATAATAATGTCTAGCATGCAGTAATAAATAGTCATCCCATCGACAATTCTATATAGTAGTAAGATGTGAGACAACTTTAAATAATTACGGGTACAATAATTATAACACCATAGGGTGTGCCAATAATATCAAGCGGCCGTGCAGGTGAATGTAGTCACTTAACATTCCTGAGGTCATCAATCTGGTTCTCCGATTTAATGCAGATGTATGGCTGGTGGTCGGCCTTCCTCAAGAATACTTGACCATTCTTTGTCCAGCAGTGGGCATATCCGTGGGATTTGGCCAATTCTTGGGCTAGGTAGTGAAGCCGCCTCATCTTTGGAGTTAAGTGATCCGATATGTAAATGGGATTATTTTCCTTCAAACCCAGGCAGGTAGCCCGCAGTTGTTCACGCGACTGGGCGCGGTTATGGCTCTTTAAATTCTCCAGGAAGTCTGCTTTGATAAAGGTGTTGATGAATTCAACCACAACTGTTGATACCACTTGATCCTGTTTGCTTGGAAGGCGATAGGCATCGCGAAGATAGGAAGGTTGGAAATCAGTTTGAAGAAATTTGTACGCATTCCCCATGAGGTTACTCAAGTCCTTTTTGGTCTCACGCTGTTTTTTAGGAACGCCCCTTATTTCTATGCAGGATTTATTAGACTCGCGTTGAATAATATCAATTTTATCCTCCAGCTTTGTAACGCTTAATGACATATCCTTTTTGTCCTGCTCTAAGGTTGATATTTTGTTTTCTAGGCTAGTGAGCTGGCCTGACATAAAATCAATAGATTTTTCTATGTTCGTATAGGAAGTGCGGAGGTCTGCCGACTGCATTTTTATTTCAGTTTTTATTTTCTTCTCTATTTCGCCAAGTCTAGCGTCCTGTTTTGCAGTAAAGGTGTCAAATAAATCACGCATTTCTAACATGAACGATTGAAACGCGTCACCTTGCTCTTCACCTGCTAATCGTTTGGTTTTCTTTGTACGCCGAGTTGAGCCGTCCGTCGATACATTGTCTGTACCTGAAGCAGAATTGGTCATATGCAGGGTAGGTGGTGATCGCGACATTTTAGAAGGTAGGCAAGCGGGCTTTGAGTTATGGCCTGCGATCGTTCGATAATTGTACGAGGCTATCTTAATTTATCACCGGCAGTTAGCGTGGATTTGTTTGCACAATTCTTTAGCACTTGAGCACTTTTATTTTACTGTAGGATATTATTTTGAAAACTAAGATTTATTTATTTACAATAAACGGAACAAAAACACGTCCGAACACCTTTAGTACAGAATCAGAATCAGAATCAATAACTTTATTTCTTTAGGCTTACAAAATAAGCACTTAGACAAGTCAAATTGTATACTATAAACATAGTTATTATTATCAAATAAGAAATAAGGTGTTATTGATATTCTCTTCACTTCAATTTTTTGTCCACTCGTGCAAGAAGTGAAAAAGAAACCACTAGCACATTATAATATCACTTATGTGTCTAGTACAGGAGGGTAACTCGATGTAGGAGGACCTTTATCTAGGATCTTGGAATGCACGATGTTTCTCCGTCGGGGTCGGTCTTCCGCAGAGCGGACAGCGTTCTCATGCTGGCTTCCAGCGTTAACCGGATTTGGTCACACCAACGTATAGGCCTCCCGTCCGATTTCCGTCCACCTTGCCAGTGACCATGAGCCTTTCCAGGTTGTTTCCGTCGTTTCTGGCAATGTGTCCGAAGAATTCAAGGACTTTGCAAAGACATAAGGTGGAGACTCAGATCTTGATGTTGAGCTACTTCAGAATGGATACGTTGGTGCGGTGCACAGTCCACGGTATTCGAAGCACCGTACGCCAACACCACGTCTCAAATAAGCTGAAACGAAGCTGTCAAACACCAAAATTCCTGGTCCAATACTTCAAGGAGATGGGCTAGTTAGGGCCTGTTTAGAGAGGGGATTAATGCACAATACATTCTCATGCGAGATGTCAGGGAAGATTTCAGTTCCCTCACTTGAAACTAGAATTAGACCATATCTCAAAGGCACTACGTGGTAGTATTACATAAATTTACAGGGGACTATAAATCGATGATGCTAACTGTACCTACGTGATTTATTTCAACTTAAACACAACTTTATCCATTTCGATCACGAAGTAATATATTGGTCTTATGATAGCACTTTTCAGACCAAATGAAAGAGAAATACGAGTATTATGGCCAGTGAAAATAGCGATGAGTTATATCCATATGAAACGGTGGTGTTAAAAATGGGGCCTAAGTCTTGCATTGAGATTGGCCAAACCAAACATGGATAAGCTCGAGTTATGAGACCGAAACTTTGGAAGTGACCGCTGCATGAAAGCGGGGACACTTGGCTTTGGTTGGCGCTTATTGCGAATCAAAGGATACGCAGATATTGAGAAATTTTATGTTTATGGAGATTAAAACCGGGGAAAGTTTGATTTGCGAGTAAAGACCATATAAATTATAAATAATGTCCCATCAGCAGTATTTAAATCATTTTACTTCATTTTACTATTATACTCAAAATATTGTATAAGTAATCGAAGTTAGGTATAAAAATAAATACTCTTATATCCCCGGGGAACATTCACACTGTCACCTAGCCGTGAAGGCCATTTATTAGCTTTTTTGTTGCTAGATTCTTGTAATTTACTTTGTAATAGTATAAGCTGTAGGCCTTCCTTAAAAATTTATAAATAAATAATTCCGAAAATAATATCAATCACGGGGAACATTTCGGGGGGTGGTGGGTGTTTCATTTGAGCTACCTCTAGATTGTTTGCAATAGCGCAGTTAACTCAACTGGTTCAATTGTACTAGTTCTACTTATTTCTCTGTTAATAAGGTAACATGTTTTCATTTGAAGATTGGTAACCAGGTAAAAAATTAAAACAGGCTGAAATGGTGATGATAGTTACTAATCCATGTAAGTGGGTTTGCTACATACATTTTAATGTTTCGAAAATAGTGCAAAACTAATATTTAAGAAAAATATTATCTCGAAAGCACAAGATTTATTGAGAAAAGATCGGATACAGCATTGAACGATCTTCCCAAACTACGTTAATCTTTTAAGAACTTGTAGAAGTTTTTTAGTGATTTAAGTTTATTTTCATTTGGGTACAAAATAATAATCAGCTTTGATTTTTGTGATCATATGGTATATGATCACAAAAGTCATAGGTAAACATAAATTAATAAATGAAATCATATGGGAGTGAGTAGGAGCTACTAATTGTAAGCCGAAAGGAGTAAAACCGATAATGGTTTTAACAGTCCCATGGTTTTTGATTGTCGAAAAAATACTTAGTTCTTACAATACAATACTCTTTATTGTACACCACAAAGACAAATAAAACACATAGACATTAACATAAACAAGTACAATGGGCGGCCATATCGCTAAGAAGCGATTTCTTCCAGGCAACCTTAGGATGGATAGAAAATTTCGAATTCTTAATTATTTTTATTCATTTTGTGTGGTGCAAAATCAAAGTAAATGAATTATTTCGACCACCACAAGGCCAGCTTTCCAGTGTGAAAGGTAAATAAACAGGAAATGGTAGGCGGTTCTTTTTAATGAAATATGAATATAAAATGAATGAATGATTAAAACAGGCTTACATTTCCATCAACAAAGAGGTGTGTTGATTTCCAACGCAAAAGGAAAATGTGTGGTAGATGAGTGAGTGGAGCGTCATTTCAACGCTTTCTGGGGGCCTACTCGGAAAAAGAAAATCGAAGTTTCTTTTTCGTGTTCCTGCAAAACCAACTCTTATATCCATTGCATTAGATTAGCGTTTGCACGAAAAAGAATCAGAAACTTCGATTTCGTTTTTATGAGTACGGGCCCTGCTCGCTTAGTCCTTTCCGCTCGACTATTCGTTGTTGAAAATACAAGTATGCAGCACTGCACTACAGACTACGACGACGAGTAAAATTATGCAGTGTACTCTTGCGAGTTTAACGGAGTCCTTAATGGATCCGCTCCACTTGCGGTGGGAAGCGGGCTTCAATTTCATACAAATTTCCAAATGCATTTTCTACTAAAATTTCCAACGACGAAATAAATAAATAGATAATGCTGGACAATCTACACAGCATCATCTAGCCCCAAGCTAAACAGAGCTTGTGGTATGGGATGGTATGGATGACTGATATACATAATACAAATTATTATACAGATAGATAATTTTTATTATACATAGAAAATACCCAGAACACCCGAAATAGATGTAGAACCTGCTAATCCGATCTTCAAATTGAAAATGGAACGCTTGGTTTCGTCAGGTTGTCAGTTTGTCTCGACACTCCGCCGGATATTAGCAGGTTTGCGGGTGATGTGTACCGTCGGCAACGTAAAGGGTTTAAAATGTAGGCTCGAATAAGTACAGGTAAAGGAAAAAAGCTTTGTTATATAGGTTTACCTGCAAAGCGATGAAAAAAATTGAAAATGGCTAAATGATATGATCTATAGCCTATAACTGGCCCTCTTCTGGACTCAAGCCTCCACGTGATCCACGAAAGCGCCATTATCGCATTTTATCATATGGGTAACAGGTATGCAAAATCCGATTTTTTTTAAAACTACAATAAATTTTAATCTCGTGCCAATACGAAACGATAGACCTTAACGTCATACCTTAAAATGCTTTCTGATGGCAAATTCGAATTCCAATCGTACTCGGTTGTAGAATTCCAAGTTTTAGGTATTTTTATAACTAAACAAATTCTTCGTCTTTTTTATTGATAAAGGTTAAGCGTTTGACCACTATCGCACTTGAGAAAGAGCCGATGTGGCCTAAGATGGAGCACGTTTTCCGAGAAGGAACTTATTCACTCGAGATTTGAAGACTCCTAGATTGTACTCTACCGTCTGTCTGTTTCTCGAATAATAGTGATAGTTTTGGCTTTAATACAATAATG
Source organism: Eupithecia insigniata (assembly GCA_947859395.1). NCBI lineage: Eukaryota > Metazoa > Arthropoda > Insecta > Lepidoptera > Geometridae > Eupithecia > Eupithecia insigniata. The sequence goes on from OX402003.1 coordinate 13,786,816, forward strand.
TCACCTTTCACAACTGAACACATCGCGTACCTAAACTTACCTACGGTTCAGGAGTTGGTACCTAATGAGTAATGCTCAGGCACATCGGAATCCAATATGGATATTGCTTGGAGTCAACAGCGTGGAATGTAGTTAACTCAGCGGAAAGCGAGAGTTAAGAACAGATGTATATTATTATTATTGCTGGTAATAGTAATTATTATTCTACGAAAGCATTTTAATTAAATATTAAATATATTTTGTATTTATATATTTTAAATATTATATTTTGAGCATTGTAAGTCTTCTTGTCCTTATTCCACACTAGGTGGGGCCGACCCCACCTAGTGCCGACACAATAAGTATTTTTCTTCCACTCTCCTCTATCAGCTCATAATTCTCTGTCTGTAATTTTTAACCGACTTTAAAAAACGAGGAGGTTCTCTATTCGAATGTATGCTTTTTTGTCTGTATGTATATTACTCGATATTTCCGCCAATTATGGACCGATTTTGAAAATTCTTTCACTGTTGTATAGAAAATGATCCCGAGGAGGGTCCCATAAATTAATTCAATCCAGTGGATTAGTATTTATCCCGCAAAACCTAAAAACAGTGTAAGAGTAAGGGAATTTGAAGTCGGTTTATCGTTTTTTAAAACACGTCCAATTATTAACCTTTCTTAACCATGACCTCTCACACTATCCATCCACCTTTTTTTCGGTCTTCCTCTCCCCTTATTTCCCTTTACGTCCAGATTTTGAGCATTAGGATACACACACAATAGGAAGAAAATAATGGTTTTGTTTGACGTTTGTTGACAATGGCGTCCAACGTGGGGCAAATTTTCATTAACTGCCACTTCAGGGCGAAAAATAATTGAGTTTTTATACTTGGGTGATCAAAGGATAAATTTTTTATTTGTCTAGATTTCGCATAATACTGAATTAAATTTTATTCATATAGCTTCGTGGAACAAATAATAGCTCTTTTGAAAGCTATTATGATAACTTTATACATTCCTAATTAATGTACTAGTGGTTTCTTTTTCACTTCTTCCATAGGTGGACAAAAAATTTAAGTGAAGAGAAAATCAATAACACCTTGTTTCTATTTTGATAATAATAACTATATTTATAACTGTTTATAGTATAAAATTTTACTTGTTTACGTGCTTATTTTGTAAGCCTAAAGAATTAAAGTTATTGATTCTGATTCTGACTATTTCACAATTACACAACCCACACTAGTTAGTTGTTTGGATGATGGATGTTTAACTAACAAACATCCATCATCCTAGCAACTAACTTTACGCCAAAACTAATAACCGGTTCCGGCTGAAATTTTGCATAAATGTAGATCAGACCTGGTATTTTAACAACATTGTTTTTGTTTAATAACATTGGCTAGTCTTTATCACGGAAGCAACGCGTGTGAAACCGCGGTAAAAACTAGTCATTTTATCTCATGAAAGTACCTACAGATTACCTCGACACAATAACTTGAAAATTAGTGAAACGAAAATGTTTAGAATACCGGGATTGAATACATACCAGTATTGAATATACTATACCTGTATTGATAGCTATCAGTATTTAATAACCGGGTCGCTCGGGATAGCGATACTTTTAATATCAAAGATTGCTGATAAATACTGAGACACACGGACGGGGAAAAAATCAGGCTAAAGGATAAATGTGTGGTTTGAATCACTACCATTGTGAGAAGAACAGTTACATTGGATTACCTCGGAGGTGCACAAGACAAAGGTCTGCCTGTGTCGCAATATGTTGTGGATTCGATTCCCACCTCACGGCAACATTTTTACGATCTGCAGATTCTGCGGGTTAGGGTAGGTTGCGGGTATTCTGGCTGTCTATGTATAATAAAATACTATAACTATAGTAACCTATGTAATTCATTATGTAGTCAGCACTGCGATACAGTGGGGTAATGCAGCCAGCGTCTCGGAAACGCCTTCGATAGGTATTTATGGATCTAGAATATTTGCAAAAGTATGCAGTTATTTTAACCGTTTATATTGTATTATTTCAATATAATAAAATTTCAAATACAAAATTCAAATTCAATGTAAAACAATTTTTAAAATATTTTTATTTTTAATTGTAATTAACGTAACCGTTTAGCAAGGTACTTAATGATTATTATCATTTTGTAAAACCTCTTAAGCAGTGAGTGTTGAATAGGTATCCATATGGAAATGAGGAGATTGCTCTTTTGTGAGGTAATGAATACCGTTAATCGGGGAGAAACATATCAGTTGATTGGAGCTCAGTTTTCTCATCGGAGATGGCATTTAGGTTCGTTATTACATTTTTATTAAATTGCAATATAGGCAAGCTGACTGGTATTTACGAAGGGTTGTTGTACATTTGCCACAAAGTAATTAGTCAAAGAAAAATGCGTAAATTCACCACATTCTATTTTATTAATATTGGTTAGGTATTGTAAATTCGTACATAGCTCTTTTTCCGTAGAGATAGCAGAAAAATCAAACGATAAGCAGGATAAAACAAATGCTTTCGTACTCATAGATAGGATTCAATAAAATTCAAAATAAAAACGTTGAGCTAACTGCAGACTGCAATCAATCTAGAATTAGATCAACTGATCCAATACCAATCGGAAGTATCTCCTAACAATATCAGCTTTCATCTTCGTAAATACCTACATATATTTTTTTGCATTGATTTAGTTAATTATTATTTGACGATGAAATATGTTTTCACGGATTATCAATCTGAAGTTCTTTTTTGTATTTTTTTATAGTAGTTTTGTATATGGCAATACTTTGTATATTTACTCCATTACATGTAAGCATAGACCTAGAATTTTATTTTTCTCATGTAAGGAATATTATTACCTACGTTATGCAACATTATATTCGAAAGATGAGAATGCGATTCAAAAATTGGTTTATCTTCCCTTTGTCTCAGCACACGTTTGGTAGGTACAGAATTATTTGAGAATATTGTTTAGAAGATTCTCAGAAAATATGCAATTTAATTTCGCCGTTCTCATTCAATAATACGAAGCAGCGAACTCACGTTCGAGATAGGGAGAATTGTCTGCGCGCACCTTAAGGTAATGAGTTTATTTACAGAAGATAAAAAGCTTTTCGCATTTCTTGAATTCTGTGATGAAAATATGTTGGAAACACAAAAGTCGACAATCGACGAAATGAAATAAATAAATTCTAAATAAGGCTGGTTATTAGAATAAGCTTATTTAAGTACTAGCTGCTGCCCGCGCCTTCGCCCGCGTTTCATCGGGATAAAAAATAGCCTATATGTTATTCCAGGTCCTAAATTATACCTATACCAAATTTCAGCCTAATCGGTTCAGTAGTTTTTGCGCGAAAGAGTAACAAATATCCATCCTCTATGTATGCTTAGATCTGTAAAACTACGCAACTGATTTTGATGCGGTTTTTTAATAGATAGAAGAATTTAAGCGGAAGGGTAGGTGTGTGTATAATGTAGTATCAGCATCGCACCCGTGCGAAACCGGGGCGGGTTGCTAGTTGTGTATAAATTAGCAATTTAACAACCCCAAGTAAAATTGGCTCTCTTTTCAGTTAAGTCATACTAATTAAGAAGTGATTTTAGAAGCGCCTCATCCTATCCTACTAATATTATAAATGTCAAAGTTTGTAAAGATTATAGATGCGCGACTGCGAATTATCCGACTATTCGAATGATCGACAACTACTAATTTCCTTATTCGACTTGAAAATTAGTAATATACTAATCTTCAAATTCGAATGACAACTACTAATTAGTAATTACTAATGCCTCTACGAATTGGTCATTCATGGCTCCGATTCGACTTTGTTAGTCGAACGATCATAAGACAACCAATCCACGTCGAATAACGAATGAAATGAAGGCCGACTCGGGCAGTCGAACGAATAGAACGACGCGCGATTACTAACCAAATTAGTTACTAATTTGCTCTAATCAGTCGAATCGTTCGAATGATTTTTCAAGTCGAATAATTCGAATGAAATCATTCACAGTCCCGCATCTTTAGTACAGTTGGATGTATGGATATTTGTTCCTCTTTCACGCAAAAATTACGGAACCGATTAGGCTGAAATTTGGTATGGGAATAGTTTGGGACTTGGAATAACACATATTTTTATCCCGATAAAATGCGGGTGAAGGCGCGGGCAGCAGCTAGTTCAATAATAAAAAAAAGTTGTCGTCGCGTCGCACCGCGTCTGTCGCTCAGGTTGGTTGAAACCGTGGAAAAAATCTAAGTTTATGGTTAAAACCAATGATATTATAATATTTAAAATCATTGGGTCAAAACACATAAAAATTCCTTCACCTCTTTCACCAAACAGTATTCAAATAAAAATCATTGGAACCGTGCAAAAAGGGCGTGCTACCATGAAATTAATAAACCCATTACACACCGGTCGTTTTTCTGCGGCGGACAGTGGTGAATTATTGCGATAGGCGTGACCGACCACGTAACGCTCTGCCAGACAATGCCCTTACTGATTTAATTAAATTCTTGCACGATTTGGGATTAGGTTTTGAGGATTTGTGGTAAGACGAATAGCAATAAGTTTTAATTTCAACATATGCTATTATGATATTCGCATTAGCGCCTATCTCCATCTCTATTTTACATTTAAAGGGGTTATCGTCCAAGAGTCCTGTAAGGTCTAAAAGAAATAAAGCACGTAAAGTTTTTTTTTTATTTGAGTTTGTAGGTTTTCGACGTGCCATCGGCTTACTACAGTATTGTTTTCATACAGCGGCTCACAATGAAACTCATATAACTTAAATTGAGGACACTTATACAAAAAAAAACCGGCCGTGGGGCCGGTAATAATATCGACCCCTCCAACTCAACCCGTGGATGTCGTAAGAGCCGACTGAGGGAACCTACCAGAGGAAGGGCAGCAGCTTCCTTCTGAGTATTTTTGAACACCAACACTGCGATCACCAATACGCCTGCGAAGCGTGGTGATTATGGCAAATCCCCCCTACATGAGAGACCATCCACTCGATGGACCGACGACATCGTAGCGGTCGCAGGGAGTCGATGGATGGAGGCGGCTTAGGACCGCTATTTGTGGCGTCGTACGGGCGAGGCCTATGTCCAGCAGTGGACGTGCTGAGGATGATGATACAAAAAAAATGCGTCAGATTTCTCATATATTTACATAACAAAAATATTATTAGATCAATAGTTATTTTCATCTGTGAGTATCTCAGAAACCTAAAGACACACCAACCCATTACTACTACTATCCGGGCTTTACCCGGCGGGTTGGTACAGCGGGTTAGGCCGGCGGCAGAACATTGTAAGCCGGAACGATCTTTGCCGGCGGCACGAGGACCGCGGCATCTGCGGCGGGTCTACTGTGTATGAAAGGCGAGCGAGCTGAGCGAGCGAACATGAAGTGCCGCGCTTCCCGCTGGCATGCCCCGACGGGAAGCGCGCGCGGGCGCAACCCGCCGCCGCGCCTCCATGATTATCGCAAAACAAGCTCGGCGGGTTAGGCCGCCGCCGGGTATAGCCAGCGGGTTTTGTGTGCCTTTACGCTTTATGACATAATGTTATAGAATATTTTTTATTTCTCTAAGTGTTCTCTATCCATTATAAAACTTTCAATAATCGCTGCGATTTTGAAAAAAAATTGTTATTGCCATGTACATCATCAAACCTCTTTAAAATTATTAAACGGATATTTATTGCATACCTATCTTGTGACCTATATTCAGTTATGTTGCGGGTTCGATTCCCGCCTTGGAACTAATGTTTGTACGATCTGCAAATATTTGTTCCGGGTTTTTATATGTAAAAACATATATCTATGTAATGTTATTAATCAATCATTAAATAATTTTGTTAGGTACATCAGTCATCTAGTACCCATAACACAAGCTCTGTTTAGCTTGGGGCTAGATGACTCTATGTAAATTGACCAGCATTATCCTACCAATATAATAAATTTCAAAGTTTGTGAGTATGGATAGATGTTTGTTCCTCTTTCTCGCAAAACTTCTGAACTGATTCGTCTGAAATTTGGTATCAAAGTATACCCAGTTTGGGACCTAAAATAACATATACGCTATACCTTTTTTTGTTTTTATCCCGTTAAAACGCGAGCGAAGGCGCGGGCTGCTAGTTTATTTATATTTGGTGGAGGATTTTCGTCTGTGCAGTAGGTACCTCTAACTACTCTATGTATGTATAGTTAACTCACTCTACTCGTATATATAGTACATACATATGTGAAATCTGAATGCATGCTTAAGCTCTACCTACCTCATTCATTCCTAAGACAAAACTACTGGTACCAAAACTAATTCTCCGTTATAACAGCACCTGCAAGGAATAGCTATTGCAAAGGAAATTCAATTTATCCGCATCCGGATGCTGGAACAGATTGAAAATTTAATCGAATGCCAATTATGAAGTGTCTTGCGAGCTGTGACAATGATCAAGTTATTGAGGCGCTTCTAGAACAAAGCTGCTGAGATTCCTAGAACAAAGCTTAAGGTTTCTTTAAAACTATAACAGAGGCATTAAAAAAAGCTTAAGATATGTATCACAATCTGGCCAAGGGATTTTTGAAAATTCCTTTGTATAACGTAATAGTACGTGGCCTTAAGGACTGGGTGGATAAGAACTTTAGTGACCTTTTTTGGAGTTTAGGCTTATCAAATTGAAAACATACCTTCTTATCCCCCTAGAAATGTGAAATTCAAATTTAACGCGGGTTTATCCGCGGGAAACAGTTAGTTCTTAATAATGGCGTTTTCCAAAAAAGAAAACAACCTTGTTTACCGTTTTAACTTTTTTGGAAAACATGATATTTTAGTTTTATTGCAAGTACCGTTGTAGGTTTAATAAATTTAACAGTTTTATTAAACGAAAACTGAAACACCACTTATTTTTCACTTCCTTGTTTGGCTCCCCATTAATATACAAAATCTTTTTCCCAAACCTGTTGCAAAATCCAAAATTAAAGCATTCTAAGCATTTATTTGAACCAATTTAGCTCACAATTTGGTTAAACTGCCTATTTTTACGATAATGGGGTGTAGTACCTGTTGATAAGGAGAAATTTGGCATGCGTGTAAGGTTTTTTTTAAAAAGGCCCTAACGATCGTCATAAAATACGATTTAGCGCTGCTTGCGCGGCTAAACGCGGTTATAATGCCTCGTGAGTGATAAATTGTTTTTAAAAAGAACAGTGATTATTATTTACTACGATATCAATTGCGAGTTTGTTTAGCAGTCAGCTAGTTTATATAGTAGTTTTTTTATAAAAAATACTATATAAACTAGCTGCTGCCCACGCCTTCGTCCGCCTTTTATCGGGATAAAAAATAGCCTGTTATTCCAGGTCCCAAACTATACCCATACCAAAGTTTAGCTCAATCAGTTCAGTACATAGTTTTTGAAAAGGGAACGAGGAACAAACAGCTATACATCCATACTTACGAATATTTATATTATTAGTAGGACGAATTGCAGCAACTCTCTAAAATTGTAGGGTTTTTCCGCGTTTGCATCATTAATACCGTTTTGTAACAGTGCAAAGCCGCCGGAAATGCTAGTTTATCTCACAATGTAATCTGAAATTAAATATTTAAAAGTATAAGCTTTCCTTTCGTATAACTTTTTCCGAAAAGGGGTAACCCTCTACGGGTTTGAAATGTTTTACGTCCTCGGAAAATTTCAATAGAAATCATATTTTACGTTCAGGGAATCTGTTGACCCGAATGGAGTTTGTAGAAGGAAGCACTATTTTATTCATATAAAAATAAATAATACAGTGAGTAAAAATATGTGTGCCAAGTGATATTTATTAGGGTCATATTACATACGTACACACGTGTCTCGGGCTGTAAACGGCAGGGATGGATCGAGGGTTCTACATCAATAAAATTAAACTAATTGTTCAGTAACCTTGATAAGATATAAGGATTGTTTCATCATCGGTCACATTGGCTATCATAAAAAAAAAATACTGGACAATTCACACAACATTATCTAGCCCCAAGCTTAGCAGAGCTTGTGTTATGGGTACTAGATAACTGATATACTTAATACAATATATTACATATATATAGATATTTTTTATTATACATATACAACGACCAGAACACCATGAACAAATATCTGCAGATCGTACAAATATTTGTCCCGAGGCGGGAATCGAACCCGCAACCTCCTGCGTCGCAGGCGGGCCTTCGCCTGCCGCGCCACAGAGGTCGTCAGAATAAATGAAAGAACAGGTTTTCTTGCTACTTTTCGAGTAATACCCTAACCTAACCTATTTTGTCATTAAATAAATAAACTCATTCTTGGCCCACTATTGAAATGCTTTAGTTATCTTAATTCCTATTTTTACTCTAAACGTAACAAAAAGACCTATTTTATCAATAGATAAATAAACAAAATGGCTTCAAGCACTATTGAAATGCTTTAGTTATCTTAATGCTTAGTAATAATACTTAATGACGAGCCTAGTCTCGTATAAGATTGTACAGACTATTAAAATAATAATTGTCTTCGCATTGCCGACTTGCGACTTCGGTAAACTTGATGACTTTGCCCAACATTGTTATCGCACCAATACACTCCAGTAAAACAGACACCAAACTACCAAGTAGTTTTTTTATACAACTCATTCCATAGTAAAGTTGTACGCTATTTCATTGAATTGACCCTTGCTCTGACTCTGCCTAACCCCCATTTGTATTCGCAGTATGTGCCTCGCAGGGCCGCCAAAATACGCGGTACGTTTATACCCTTACCTTAACTTGTGACCCCTATCTCAATAATCCTCGCTCAAAATATTAGAACAACAACCGTATTCTAGAGTGTATATGATTGAATTTGAATGTAACAAATGTTTGGTTTATTGATGGTTACATGCCTTCAATTACGAGATTTCACTTTTACTGTCAATATAGAAAAGATTCAAATTAGAGCTATTATTTAGAATTGAAACAATTGGGCTAGTAGCAGACTGTTGTAAACAATCTAAAGGAAGCATAACTGATCAGAATCAGAATCAATAACTTTATTTCTTTAGGCTTACAAAATAAGCACTTAGACAAGTCAAATTTTATACTATAAACATAGTTATTATTATCAAATAAGAAATAAGGTGTTATTGATATTCTCTTCACTTCAATTTTTTGTCCACTAGTGGAAGATCCATAATCAATACCAGACAAAAGCGTCCCCGAGCGGCTGACTGCACTGCCCCGCTGAATATCAATGCTGATGCGTTGCACTGCGCCATATACTCACTTTTTGTCATGAACTTTTTAAATAAGTTTTTTTCTTTTATTTATGTTACACGTTAATTACTTGTTATTTAATATGAAAACTAACTTAAACCGTATAAAAATCCGGTTTGTATGTAAGCCTGTCTCAATTTTTTGTTAACTGACGCTTGGCATCAATTTATTTTTATTTAGTTTATTATGTACACAAAACAAGCAAAAATATATAATACATAAAAAATAAATTATATATGATCTGGCTTGAAACTTAACCTACGTGCACACAACAAATAATATAATATAATTACATGTCAAAAGGACATAGACATAATTCTAAACAAACTTATACTTTTCACAACTTTTGAAGAATGCTTGAGACAAGGAATATAATAATTGGGATATACATACTTATTATATAACAAAAAATTAACCAATATGCATAACTACCTAATTAATAGTTACAGTAAGCGAGACGCTCTCTCGAGCATGGTCGCCCGCAATTAACAGTTCTAATTATGTATTTATTCTTGTTAAAGAAAAAGGTAATTTCAAGGTACATGGCCACTTTTTCGAAATTGTTTTCGAGTACACTTACCTTGGGCAGATTTTACAGTTAGTAAAAACAATTTTGAAAAGGAGGCAAAGAGGAGAATTCTGCTGGGATGGGCAGCGTTTGGGAAACTACGTCGAGTCTTCTTGTCATACATACTGAAATGTTTGAAAACTAAAGATTTCAATCAAGTTTTGAAACGATGTTTGGAAACTAAACCTAACCGTTATGATCTACGGATCTGAGAAGTGGACATTCACTGTGGGGCTGATCCACTAGTTCAAAGTCACTGAGTAGCTATGGAAAAAGTTATGCTAGGAGTTTCTCTGAAGGATAGGATTCGTAACGAAAACGAATACATATGACAGAGAACCAAAGTTATCGAGATAGCTCAAAAAATTAGCAAGTTGAAGTGGCCGGCTATGGCCGGCCACTTCAACTTGCTAATTTTTTGATGAATCCCAGCGGTTGTCGGTTCTTCGCGAGATATGTCTCGCGAAGAACCGACAACCGCTGGGATAAACGTGTTCTTGAGTGGAGACCGCGACTTAGCAAACGTAGTGTAGGACGTCCTCTGGTCAGATGTGATGACGATCGGCGAAAGACTGCAGGCAAATGCTGGATGCGGCAAGCTGAAGACAGGGTGCTATGTCGCTCGTTAGGGGAGGGCTAATATAGGTTGGTGATGATGATCATTTTAATTAGGTATTATTCTTGGTTTATTGCGACCCATTGCAGGAAAGGGCCTTCCCTTTCCTTCTTCCATTAGTTTATTACTTACTACCTAATTAATTTGGTAAATGATCAGTAATTAGAGCGCTTGTAGATGTCTGTTGTTTTCGCCGGACAACGGATGGAAAATAAACGCAGATCCTTGTATACTGTGCGGACAATGGACCGTTTATTTTGCCGGACTCGCAGTGTTGTATGGTTTTATAATGAGTGTGTGTACACGCATCGGACGTCGTCGGTCCGGCGGCAAATCAGAATATCATAAAAGTATCGTTTCAGTTTATTTATTCAAGGACAATTACATTGTGTATGAATATAGGTACAAATAATAAGGATGGGAGTTACGGGATATTTTGGCTACCGGTTATTAGTTGGGTATTTTGTTTCAATACCGCTAGTACCAACTGGTACCCAATAACGTTACAATACTCTACACCTGTCCTGATTTCTACCCAATATATTTCTAACCGATTTGGTTAGAAATATCAAATACTTGTTGCAGATACATAACTTTACGGGTGAACGGTCAGCTAGTACCTATGCGTAGATGATAGTTAGGTATTGAAGCGTTGGGTAGTTATGGCTCACGGTCGGTTAGGCGCGATGCTCGCTTTGCACAGTTATTCCCTAGCGGTATGTGGATTTTACAATAGCGTTAGATATTTTAGGACCATGCTAACAGGTACTGAGTTAGTTATTGAATACCGGACTCATCTCTAACAAATAAATTTTAAGGTGTTATTATAACATTGACATAAACTCAAACTAAATAAAACATAGATAATTAAATTAATAGCATGTTATTATTTATAATCCAGTTCATTCTTTGTTGCTAACTGCAGTAGCTATATATATAAGGATCTCCGGTTATTGTCGGTCCGTTGTCCGGCGAACAAAACGGACATGTCACAACGGACGGTCTATAACAGCTTTCTGCAGCTCTGATTAATAATAACTTTAATAATATACCGTCGAATTTTTTTTTTGGACGCAATTTAATAGCAAAAACTTTAGGTCTTAATTTGACTTGACGGAATTTAATAGGAAAACTTAGCTCTTGATTTGTCTTGACGCAATAAAAAAGGAAAAATTAAGCATTTCATTTGACGCAATATAAAAAGAAAAACTTAGCTCTTTATTTGTTTGACTGACGAGGCCAATCACCTATTTGAAACCAATTAATTTCAAAATCATTAACTTTGCCGATAAGTACCCACATTGGTTTCCATTCATACAATATTACAGAAATAACATTGAAAAGCAAAACTTTTAGTTTTTCATTCGGTCGATTAGGGAATCGGACGCAATGTTTATTACTGTTATTAATCATTTGTTTGTGTCGGGGATGCTGCACTACTCGTATTTATGCCATAGAGAATTCCATATTCAATTTTTTTTATTCAATGTTGCGAATCGGACGTAAGGTAAGTTGCACATTTATTATTCCGCTCCTTTATACTCCTTTTCACACTGACTTCAACAAAATTCTGAAAACTTTAGAAAAAAAAGTAAATTGAAAAATCCAGGTAAATTGGTCGCCAAAGTGCTGTTTTCCAAAAGATACACTCGTACTGACACATGTAACTATTGGGAAATAATTTACCCGATCTGTGCTATTGGAACAAAGCAAGTAAAAACAGGTCATAGAGTTAAAAGACGCTGTGCAGAGATTATATCACTCAAAAAATACTTGTATCTAACTAAGGATAAGTAGGAACCATGTATTGCCTGCATGCAATAAACGATACTTTACTTGATAATTTTCTTTATTCTGAAACCAAGAACGTATAGGTATATATATGTGTGAATGGTTAAACATACTATAACTTAGGGCTTTTTACGCACACAATAGCACAGCCCATATACGAATAGCAAATGAGCTAGATGTATTATATTATTATCATCATCATCATCAGCCCATACCCGTCCACTGCTGGACAGAGGCCTCCCCCGTACGACGCCACAAATAGCGGTCCTGAGCCGCCTCCATCCATCGACTCCCTGCGACCGCTACGATGTCGTCGGTCCATCGAGTGGATGGTCTCCCATGTGGGGGGGGATTTGCCATAATCACCACGCTTGGCAGGCGGATTGGTGATCGCAGTGTTGGTGTTTAAAAATACTCAGAAGGAAGCTGCTGCCCTTCCTCTGGTAGGTTCCCTTAGTCGGCTCTTACGACATCCACGGGTTGAGTTGGAGGGGTCGATATTCGTACGCCGCGGCCCCACGGCCAGGATAAGTAGGTGCAATGTATATTATTATTATATGTATTATATATTTTTCGCATATTTTTAAGTTTAACCTCGTTTACTAAGCCTTTAACACTCTCGATCGTAAAAAAAAAAAAATTGTCTATTTGAATTTAGACGGAGGCAACTCCCTCAGTTAAAATTTAAATATACAAAAGTACCTCTCTAAACCGAATCTGTTTTAAAAATCGCATAGTTTACATTAAATTCAAACTAGGAGGAATAGGCAAAGCACGGCAAAGCGGCATGATTGCACAAGTTTATATGCTCGATTGGTTCGCGGTCAGTCTACGATGAGAAAAGTTTGACCTTGGCTGGATTTCTAATCTATTCGGCATGGAGTTAAATTTTTTATTAAAAGAGCCACAAGCTTTTTTTTATTACCAAAAGTCAGATATTTTACCGGCTACTGTGCTTTTGCGTGTAGCAGGTAAATAACTACCATAATCGGTCTTAGATTAAAGAAAAAAGCGCCCAATTTTACGAATTTAAAATTCTCTATGTTTAATGTGTCCGTACAGTTGATGTGATAGAATGATAAATAAATATATAATAAACAATGAATACATAAATAATAATGATGCTGAATAATTCACACAGCATATTATCTAGCTCCAAAGCACAGATTAGATAATTAGAAGCAGATCAGAATCAGAAACAATAACTAGGCTTACAAAATAAGCACTTAGACAAGTCAAATTGTATACTATAAACATAGTTATTACTAGCTGACCCGTGCCCACTTCGTAGCGCGGTAATGATTTTTAGAGAATCGAACCGAACCGTGAGACCGAGTCGAAGATCAAAGTTGTATCCGCTTCCACCAGTCTTCGCCACGACAGTAGGTAGGTATATAAGCGAGTAGAGACTGAAGAGCATCAAATGCCTGGTGCGTTTCGCCAATGCATTGCAAGCGGTCATCCCGGGTATGCAGCACAATGTCCCGCCTGTCACAGTGCTGAGCTTTGTACAAACTGGATGCTGTCCAGTAGGTCGGCACTAATAACAATTTTGTAATTATTTTGTTGGCTTTGGGGTATGCACTCGTATTTTATGTCCTTCCTCGTAGTATGAACTCGAATCATGCTAAGTATCATTCGAATCCATTCAGTAGTTTTTGCGCTATTTTAGGCCGAGAAATGTCACTTCCATCCCTACTCCCAAGGGAACCTTTACGAATTCCAGGATAAAAAGTATTACATGACCTTACTCGTAGTATGAACTTAAATCCTGCCAAGTTTCATTTGAATACATTCAGTAGTTTCAGCGCTATGCGCAGCCAAGAAATTTTACCCTACTGCGGGGGGCCACTACGGGGGGGCTACTGGGGGTCCCACTGCGGGGCAATGTGGGGGGCCCACTGCGGGGGTAAACTGCCGAAGGCCCCCACTGCCGGTGCCCTCCATTGTGGGGGCCTACTGAGTCAGTCCCACTGCAGGGGGTACTGCGGGGGCCTACTGGGGGTCCCACTGCGACGAAATGTGGGGAGCCCACTGCCGAGAGCCCCACTGCCGACGCCCCACTGCATGTGCCCCCACTGTGGGGGACTAATGAGGGGCAATGTGAGAGGCCCACTTCGGGGGGCCATCTGCCGGCGGCCCCCACTTCCGGGGCCCTACTACCGGTGCCCCGCAGTGGGACCTCAGTAGCTCGCACAATGGGGGCACTGTGCGGGCTACTGAGGTCCCACTGCGGGGGGCTACTGGGAGGGTCCGGTTGCGTGAGGGGCCCCCACTGCCTGGGCCCCCACTGCCTGGGGCCTCACTGCCTGGGGCCCCACTGCCTGGGGACCCACTCCCTGGGGCTCCACTGCCAGTGCCCCGCTGCCAGTGCCCCCCACAGTGGGGGGCTATCGCTCTCTACCGCCCTTGCCCCGCGCGCCATCCTGCAACGCGCAAAATTTCACTTCCATCCTCTCTCATAAGGGAAACCTATTGAAATCCGGGATAAAAAGTATCCATATTCTTCCTCATAGTATGAACTCAAATCCTGCCAAGTTTCATTTGAATAAATTTAGTAGTTTTGGCGCTACGCGCAGCCAACAAATTTTACTTTCATCCCCTCTCCCAAAGGAACCCTATTGAAATCCGGAATAAAAAGTATCCTATGTCCTTTCTCATAGTATGAACTCAAATCCTGCCAAGTTTCATTTAAATACCTTTAGTAGTTTCGGCGTTACGCGCAGCCAAAAAATTTTACTTTCATCCCCTCTCCTAACGGAACCCTATTAAAATCTGGGATGAAAAGTATCCTATGCCCTTTCTCGTAATATGAACTTTAATCATGCTAAGTTTTATTTGAATACATTAAGTACTTTCGGCGCTATGCGCAGCCAATATTTAATTTCATCCCTCTCTCAAGGGAATCCTATTGAAATCCGGGATAAAAAGTACCCTATGTCCTTCCTCATAGTAAGAACTCAAATCCTGCCAAAGTTCATTTGAATACATTTAGTAGTTTCGGCGCTACGCGCAGCCAAATTTACTTTCATCCCCTCTCCCAAGGGAACCCTATTGAAATCTGGGATAAAAAGTATCTTTCATATGTCGTTCATCATAGTATGATCTCAAATTCTGCAAAGTTTCATTTGAATACATTCATTACATTTTTGGCATCAGTATCGTTAATAGAGTGCCTCCAAAAAAATTTTCTCCAAATATCTTCAATGTACAGAATTGGACCTCATCATCAGCCCACACACGTCCACTGCTGGACATAGGCCTCCCCCGTACAACGACGCCACAAATTGCGGTCCTGAGCCGCCTTCATCCATCGACACCCTGCGACCGGTCCATCGAGTGGATGGTCTCCATCATAGGCTTTTTTAATGCACATAATAGTAGATTGTTACACAAGGGTAGTAAGGGAGCTATTACAGAACAAGATCCAATTTGGCGCCAGTGCGAGCTCAGCTCACAAAGGGCCCTAAATTGGATTGAGTGCACCCGAGATATTTAGACGCCCGAGCGAAGCGAGGGCGAATATAGTTCGAGGGCACTCAATCCAATTTCGCACCCTTGCGAGCGCTCGCTAAGGGCGCTAATGGATCGAGTGCACCCGAGAACATAGGGATTCGAGGGTGTAATAGCTACTTGCAACCGAGGTTAGCATTCTACTTTACATCATAATGGCGAGGCAAATAAAACATTGATATACTTAGGTATGACAAAATGTAATTTTTATTAGAAAAATTAATTATTTATCAAAATATTTAGTATAAAATCTTCTGCATCGAGATGACAGAAATCAGGCGTGCGGACCAGTTCTTCATCCGATGAAGTACTTGACATACTGAACTACCACTTTAAACTTGTTTATTACAGATTTAACTTTTAACTTTAGTTTATTACAGTCGCACAAATCAAATGAAATGAAATGCGGCCATTTCCACAGTTTTTTTTATTTCAGTAAAAAGTTTTCTTATCATTTTATAAGAAAAGAGATTGTTTCACCGAGGAGTTTTGCATAGCTTGAACTGTAAAGTCTTTACAATTCAAACAAAGTGTGACGTAATGAGATTTGAAAATGGAATTCCTATAAAATGTACTGTGTTGCGATTACAGCCTCTTTGCTTGATTTGTAAAACCTTCTTGCCGAGCATTATGATGTAAAATACTTTTTCACTTCTCTTGCTCAAAAAGTGTATCATAATAGTGTAGCTTAGCGGGCCTAAAACTCGAGTTTTAGGCCCGCTAAGCTACACGCGGGCTAAAAAGTGTTTTTTCTTTTTTTTTGTCTAAAATCATCAGCCCGTACAAAGCATTCGTTCTCTTACATAAAAACTCGACTTCTTGGTGCTCCGTCAATATTTTTGTTTTAAAAATAGAACTGTCTTGGTGATGTTTTATGAAGGTTGATTCTTCCCTTCACGGTAGAATGCTAACTGTTTCGTTGCGGGTTAAATAGAGATTTTAAAAAAAAGATAGTATTGGCGCTAAATCTCTAGAATTTTCTTCATTCCAAATCACAAACTTTTACGTTTAACTTTTACTTTTACTTCCAAATTGTGAACGTGAAAAATGTCATCAAGTGATAGTGAAGATGCTAATATGCAAATGGAAGAAAAGGGCAAAGAAATAATTATGAATCTGTTGCCGACAAAATCACGTGGAATATATTTAAAGAGTTACGAAAATTTTATGAAATGGAGAGATGAGAAACGTTTGGATTATTTTACAGAAGGGGTTTTTCTCACTTATTTCAATGAATTATCGAAAAAATTCAAATCGTCGACTCTTTGGAGCACATATTCAATGTTAAGAATGACCTTACAAACGAAACACGACGTCGATATTAAAATATATGTAAATTTAACGGCTTTACTGAAGAAATTGTCCACTGGATACAAGGCAAAATCTAAAGTCTTGACGATACAAGAAATCGAAACATTTTTAAATAACGCTCCAAATAAACAATACTTGGCAACAAAGGTAACCTACTTATGTACTCTACTCAAACTAAATAAATAGATACCTACCTACATACCTAAATTATGTACCTACGTTATTACGATTATTAACACACTTATTTTTTTGTTCAACAGGTTGCTTTAATTTATGGAATCAGCGGTGCATGCAGAGGAATAGAGCTTGCCAATATAACGCTAGAAGACGTAGAAACGGATACATACCTACAAGCTGTGAGTCTGCGAACACGAAAACAAACAAAGAGCGTAAATTTGTTATCAGTGGAGATTACCTTAATATAGTTAAAGCCTATCAGGAGTTACGTCCCACTAATGTTTCAACGAGAAGATTTTTTCTAAATTATCAAAATGATAAATGCACAAGGCAAGTCATAGGCAAAAATAAATTTGGTAACATGCCTAAAGATATTGCCACTTATCTAAATTTACCAAATCCGGAACTCTACACGGGCCATTGTTTCCGCAGAACATCCGCAACTCTGTTGGCGGACTCTGGTGCGAATATAACGACATTAAAACGTCACGGTGGATGGAGGTCCGATCAAGTGGCTGAAGGTTATATAGAGGACTCTATACAAAACAAGTATCACGTCACGCAGCGGATTACGGAAGGAATCAATATTCTACCAAACATTACAGAACCCCAAGCATCTACATCGCGGGATTGGATGAATATGTCAACTCAGCTGAAGCCGCACTCAGATCTTAATAATGCAGGAAACTCAAGCATGAGTCGAGTCTCTCCAACTTTTCTCCACAACAATCAACTCAAAATATTATCACATGCCAATCACAGAGAACCGAAATAAAATTGCCCGGGAAAAACATATCACTAAACATTCAAAATTGCTCTAACTGCACATTTAATTTTAAATAAAATTTCTGAAAATTGTCTAATTTTGAATTGTTTTATTTTCTCGCAATCGAAGTGAATACTCGGTCTTGTCATCCTCCCTCGCTACGCTCGGGAGTATAACAACCTCGTATATAATGGGTGGTTTTGGCCCGAGTAAAACACTCTACTTTTCACTTCGATTGCGAGAAAATAAGTCCCTTGTAAAACAATCTACTATTATTTCCTTTATGCAGAATAGCGAAGGTGCTCTTGGTAGCCATCGAACTTTGTTTTCGCTTCTCTGTCTAAATTATACGAAACTAAACTATTTCAGAGGGAAAAAAAGCTTAGAATAGGTGTCATAAACTGTACATTGGATATTTGAAAATTCTTGTGCTTAACGTTATTATAAGTAAAAACAGGTGGTGGTGCTTGTGTGCGGTATAAAAGCGCCTTAAGACAAATTTTAGATTATTTCTCTAAATTATGTCATCTATGATCCAGACAAACTTTTTATGGAGAATAGACCATCGCCTGACACAATTTCACCTGGTGGAGAGTGACGATGTGGCCGACGGTGTATCACGAAGGTCTAGAAGATACCTATTCACTCTTATCTTGAAGAGACTCAGATTGTAATTGGCAGGAAAAACAGAAGCAGGAAACGAGTTCCAATCCTTAGCGGTCCGAATAATGAAGGTGGAGGAAAACCGCTTAATAGGAGTGGATGGTCTATCCACCAGATGAGGATGGTATTGTCCCGTCCGTCTGCTTGACCTGGAGTGGAAGGGAGACGGTGGGATCAGGTCATGAAGAATAGATTTAACTAAGTAATAAAAGAAAGCATGACTTACAAAGATCAGTGAAAGTAGATACTACCAACAATATAAATAGCTAAGTGTAAGTGAACACGTCTCATCTCCCTTGATCTTAATGGAAAAGCTACAATGACTCGTTATTTGTCGAAGGATTTAGAACGGCGTAAGCTATAAAGCTTTTCAAGATCGATTGAAATTTTAACACGCTTACGTGGGAGAGAGTTCTAAGATTAGACGTTGCTGTTTTTACCCGACTACCAAAGGACGAGGGTTATTTATTGTACATATTAAGTTTTTTTAACCTACCTACATAGAGACAGACAGCGGGAAGCGATTTTGTTTTATACTATGTAGTGATGATAGGTAAATTACTGAGACCTGGCGCGATCCTTTCTTGTTTTTCATACTGGAGGCCTGCTTTCATAACGAAATTTTGTTTTGTTACGTTTGATCAGTTCTCTAAACGAGTTCTAAGTGCTTTTTCATTTTAGAATGATGATAGTATATTTCTATTCTAATTGACACTGAAATTTAGGTTCCCAGATCGGTTTATAATGTAAAAATAGTATATAAAAAATTCAGTGTCAAAAAATCCGTCCGAAAACTATATTTTCGTATGTAAGCAATAGTAGCTACACGTTTTTTTGTGCGGCCGTACTAGCAACTGCGAATGAAAAAACTAGAGCAGGCCTCCAGAATCCACATATTTTTGACGTCGTCAGCGTGGTTAATTGTGTAAAAAAATAATTATTATATCTGATATTTATAATATAATCCTAATTAACGAACAAAATAAAAAAAAAACAAAGGCTAATAGCCACTCCATCATTTCTTGCGCCAGGCATGCAATCGCGACCAGCGATGGACGACGCTCACTGTATTGTTATCTTATCTACACCTACCCACTTCATTTTAATACTAATTATGTAGGTACCTACCTTTTGTCGGGTCACTGTTAATTGTTACCTACGTGTTTGTGATATTTTGTAAACTAGATTATAAACGCCGAAGAACTACCGTAACTTTATCAAGTATTATCTACTTATTTTTAGATACCAATGTATACTCATTCTAAGTGAACTTGTTTGTTCTTTTTTAGTATAAAATAATAAAGATCTTTAAACCGAAAAACAAAAAACCCTATTTTTTTAGTTATTCTCCTATTCAGGTTGGAAACAAATCCAAGAAATCAAATCATCAAAATCGGTCCAGCCGTTCTTGAGTTATAAGTGGTGTAACCAACACGACTTTGTTTAATATGTATAGATAGATTTTTGTAAGCCTCTGTTGAGAATGGCCGCCCTCGCCGAAATTAGACTAGAAAGATATCATTAATTAGTAGTTTTGTAAATTGTCTTGTTAATTAATACAATTTTTCTTAGTTTTTCTCCAAACATTGAAATGACCGACCATCATCCAATCCAAACCTAACCCCTAGCCGCCATCAGAGCTGCACCAAACAATAACTTTTCTCATTTCACTTCTGAGTTCAAGATATAACTCGAACTGTCTCTAAGCGGGGCACAGATGGCGTTCTATGTGGCTGTAAGAAGTTTCACTTCGACCAAAAACCTTGCGTCAAACAAATATAAACAATCTGATTATTATGCTGTGTTTAGTCACCTGCGCAGAACCGAGGGGGGTTCTGCGCAGGTGACTAAACACTTTCGCCGAACGCTATTAAACCGTGACGAGACGTATATGTGATTTTTAGATTTAGAGTGACAACGTAAGAATCTACACCCGTGGATGGTGTGAGAGCCGACTAAGGGAATATACCAGAGGAATGATAGCAGATTGCTTTTGTGTATTTTTGAAAATAAATAAATCTGGACCAGTCACACAGCACCATCTAGCCCCAAGCTAAGCAAAGCTTGTGTTACGATTAGACTAGATGACTGATATACATAATACAATACATAATATAGATAGATATTTTTATCTTTTTGTGTTTTTGATCCAGATTATTGTTTATTTCAATTGTTAGTAGTGGTTTTTACTACTGCTAGACTGCTTTAAAGTTTTTTTATGGACACATTACATACTGTTTATCAATAAGCGGAAACTGCTAGGCTTAAGTTACCCAAAATTTGCAGTTCGTAAAAACATTTGTCTCAAGACGGGAATCGAACCTGCAACCTACTGCGTCACAGGTGGACTTCGGAATCGCCCGCTGCGTCATAATTTTAGAACCTCTACCACATTACCTAATCTGTCCCTCTACTGAGATTATCAAATTGCCTGCCGACGACGGTGATAATTATAGACCCCCTCCCTCCTTTGTGGGGGTATTGTGGGATAGGCACGTCCAGCAGTGGACGAATGAGTGCTGATAGGTAGATGTAGAATACCTATGCAAGTTTTAGCCCGTTACGTTCAGGACTACTCGCGTTGTCTTATCCAAACATCTCAAAAGTTCACATATTCACAAACTTTTGCCTTTCTAATAATGAGTACCTACCTAGATAAAATGTAGGGTGTTTCCAGTGGGCATTTCAGTAGTTTTTCTCATTTTAAGTTTAGGTTTTTCAATAGAATATTTTTTTTCATCATCATCATCAGCCCATACACGTCCACTGCTGGACATAGGCCTCCCGTACAACGCCACAAATAGCGGTCCTGAGCCACCTCCATCCATCGACTCCCTGTGACCGCTACGATGTCGTCGGTCCATCGAGTGGGGGGATTTGCCATAATCACCACGCTTGGCAGGCGGATTGGTGATCGCAGTGTTGGTGTTTAAAAATACTCAGAAGGAAGCTGCTGCCCTTCCTCTGGTAGGTTCCCTTAGTCGGCTCTTACGACATCCACGGGTTGAGTTGGAGGGGTCGATATTCGTACGCCGCGGCCCCACGGCCAATATACTGTAAAATATATATATATATATTTTACATTAATTCAAAACGGTTTTTAAAATAATGAGTTTTTAAAATAAATGGGAGATTCATTTCGTAACCCGATTTAGCTTTAAAATGTAGTTTAAAATGAATATTGAGCTTATTCTTTTATCAAAAATTATTTTGTTACTAAAGTTCATTTTAAGCGTGCGTTGGAGATAATATTATAATTTGAAAACACCAACATTTTCTTGTAGGTGTGTATTTTACCACCAAAGTAAAAGCAATCCACTAAACTGATATTATTAAGTTCAAAGTTGTAGAACTGTGGAGGTACTTATAAATAAATGAGTGTATGAGCTAAAAGTAGTATTTTCATCCTTCCATTTATAGTGTTTCAATTCCATATTCAGTCGATCGATTCGTCTAGCCTACTGCACCAAAGTTTCGTTCATACAAACCATACATTATCATACAATAAATATGCCGTATGTCTTGTTAGAGCCAGACGTAATTAAGTAAGGGTACCGTCAGCAAAACTTTTGTTGAGATAGTTTCGTTATAAAGCTCGACGTAATAAGAAACAAAAATTCGTTATTTAAGTTAATAAAACGTCATGTGCGAGTTGGACTTCCGCGCTGAAGGTTCCGTATAATTGTGAGACGTTGATTCTTGCCAAATAACATGATTCCAGGACAAAATGAAGTAGGTACCCAATAAGGATTTCGCCATGGCATTTTTTTTTGTGAATAATCTGAAAATTTACTGTTTTTGGATTTTCCTCTTTACTTGTGATATAAGTAAGATCTTGCTTCTTGCCAAACTTTATTAACAACGGTCAACGGGAAGTACCCTATAGATTTTGGTCCATAGCGAAAGCAAAATTTTTTTTTGATTATATGCTACACGTTTTTCGAATTTTTCCCATTACTCAAGCTATAAGATCATGCTTCTTTTATCTAATTTTTGGCACGTTTGTTTGGTTACTGTCAAAAAATTTAAGATCCATTTTATATCGAGTTATGCACGTAGAAATAGTGCGGTAGTCGAATTAATTAGAATATTCAACTAAGCTTATAAATTTTTGCTGAAACGGTATTTTTATAGTTTCTGTGTACACACAACAATTTTATGGATTTCTTATTCATGTATCAACTGCATAAAAATACATAAAATACATACACAATGTACTAAACTAACCATGATGGTTAGTCAAACTGAAATGAACTTGTGAATTTGGAATTTCACAGCATTTATTCAGCATTTTTTCACCGCGTAAGATTATAAATAAATGTTTGTAGCAGGAAAATGGTAGACTCTGTGATTTTACCAAATAGCTAGGGTTTTTTTTAAGATCCCCGGGAATATTAGAATGGTATATCTTTCTTACGGGAACTAATAATCGGATATTCCCAGCACTAAACTACACATACATTATGTACACACAACACAAGTTGTCCATAAAGAGAGTTAATCACAGAGACGTACAAAAAGCTCTACTTTAACTAAGTTCAATTCAATGCGTTTATTTCAGCTCAAAATACAATGCCATAAAATATTTCAGCCATAGCTATAGTGTACTAAAAGTAAAAAAGTATAATTTACACACTAAATAATGGCAGAATCGGTCTACTGACTACTCGGCATTGAACTCGTTTACTCGGCATGCTATGGCAGTGTCTACTCTCTCTCATGCCATAGCAAACAACAAATTTTTATATCATTTTTCTACGTTGCAAAGCTTACTACTTGATTTTACTATAAAAATCATTGTCGCTGTACGAATTCATTATTAATGTAAGCGGGTCAACAACGAACTTATACTATAGTTTGTGTTTGAACAACATCAGTCATCATCAGGATGAGTGCGGTTCTAGACGCGCGCGCTCTGCGGGGCGTGCGGCGGCGCGGCGGTCCGGCGTTGTCGTGCACTAATATGATGATAGACTTGCCTATATTTCAAACTTTGATCGCAACATATGGCTATGAAAAATTAATTCGCATACGGCATTTATTTTCCGTTTGAATATTTATGAGATCGTTTCACATCAAACCGCCACAGGAACTCGTTTACTCAATCCCTGACAGCTGTGTTGACATTGAATGTGACATGTCATCGTTTTTGCCCGCGGGGGTTACGTTTTTCGAGTGTTTCTACTCGTATGTGGTTATCTACTTATCTTTATTACCTTGAAGCACCCAAACGGCTAAGGCGATTTTAATAAATGAGGTATCAAATAGGTACTCATACTCTTGGCTAAAATACTTTTGGCTAAAAAAGTGAATAAGCGGAGACAGAGTCGGATTATTTTCAAATTAATCATTTACTTGTTTAATTGAGAGGATCGGGATAAACCTTTTATCTTTAGTGATGACAGTATAAGATAAAAAATCGGTGCCATGGCAGTTTGTTATGTTTAACGAAAAGTTAAATTAAAGACACAACTTATTTTTGAAAGCATCATGGTTATCTACTCATTTACTGTGTTGTTGAAATTTTCTACATTATTATTGTGGAAATAAAGATATTGAATTGAATTAAGTAGCCTGCCAGTTAGTATTTAAGTGTTTAAAAATATTAAAAAAAATTCAAAGACAGAAATTCTCTACTCAGATAGATTAGAGAATTTTTGTGTTTTCAATTAAAACTTTAGTCTTAAAACTTTCATGGCCTCCGATGCACCTGTCCATCTCCAATGCCGCGGGTCGTGAAGTGGCGTCGTCGGCAGGCTGGGCAGTTGATGCGCTAACCGAAAAAATAAAACATATGCACATCGGGGCTTCTTTGGTGATTCTAACCGATACAGATTGGAGCCCCCGAACATATTCTGTATAATTTGGCTCAAATATTCATTGTGTCAAACAAAGTAAAACCTACATTTTCTCTTAGACAAACAATGTTATGCATATTTCTTGAAAATCTCTGAAATTACCTTATTGGGTCACACCGGTCATACCTACCCCGGTACGGATCGTAAAAACCCCTCGTTTTTACGCACCTGACACTAACATAAATTTTAATTTCTCTGCGAACCGTACAGCTTTTCTAATTGCTGACATTACGTTCCGGTTTCAACGGGAACTGATTGTTTGAATATAATAAATGTCAGAGTGTAGTTAATTTGACAATGACAGCTTGAGATGTCATAGCGCGCCTTCGTTACAAGATCTTTCGGTTTCGGGGTTTCGTTCGGGGATTTGTCATGAATTTTGAGTTTGCATTTATAATGGAAGAGTGACAGCTCTGAATTTGGGAGCTCTGAATTTAACAACCAATAAGTATTTGGTTCTAGGAAATAGTGGATCCTTACCAAAGTTGAGCAACAATTTGCAATATTTTGATATACGTGTTTTATGTGTATGTTTCGTATTGCCAATAAAAAGCATTCTTAAGGTGGGTAGTGGGTACTGACCGGTGTTACGGAGTGTAATGTAACGTGTTACACAGCGAGCATTTGTGCAATCAGTACAGGGAAAGAAGGCACTCGCAACAAGCAACGAGACGGATTTTACCTTTATTTTACCTATCATGCTTTTTATTTAGCTTTTAATTTGGTTGTTTTTGTTTGTCTTTGTAAATAATTAACTTGATTGTGTGATATAAATACTTTTTTTATTCTGTAAAATTCAAACTCAACCTCCAAAAATTATATCCTATCGTTCATAAATGCGCAATTCAAAACTGACACTGGCAGAATTGCATCCAACCAAATGCAGAGAAACAAAACTAAAAGAAGAAGAAGAACGTATAATGGTCGCTGCGAATGGTATATTACGCCCCGTAACACCAACGGCAGGATCCGAGTTTAGATATTACGGTTCAAAAAAGGATCTACACATATGTACATATATGTACAGTTTATAAATACATACTGGATACTTTCTATTTATTTGCCATGCTTTTACATGTTCTCTAATTCAAACTTTGAACATCACAAAAACAAATGACAGGACGACCACATTCGAGATTTGAAAACGTTCAGCAGGGGTCGGTACCACTAGTGAAAAAGTAATAACACGAAAAATATTTATGCTTTGAGCATAAATAGTGTAAAGTACTTAAATTAGTCTACTCTATAAAAACTACATAAAATACAACTTACAAATTAGAATACTTAATGCTACGAAATGGCGCCCGACTCAGAGTTATGTTGACATATAAATAATAATCATCAAAGGTCTACATTTGCTATATATATAAATAACTATTTCCCTTCAGATTTCCCCCATTCTACACATTAAACCGTTTGATTTTTCAAATGGACAGGTCATGAAGCCGTGATTAATAGCCCCAGTAATTGCTGGCTTGACTCGCAGCTGTCAGATTCTTGCTGTGTCATAATTATCAGGCAAATAAAATTGTAACGGACTGACTGACTGATTATACCTACCTATACTTAGAACTAGAGTAATTTACTTGATTTTTAAGTCAACAAATGTATTTATGAATGACAGATTTACAAAAACTCGTAACAATAACAGAAAACAACAAGGTAACACCTAGGTAATGACAAAAAACACAAACAACAAAACGTATCTATAATTGCACAAGCGTAGCGAAAAAGGTTCAAATTCGAGTCGAAAACGGACAACAGACGAATGAAAAATAATATTAGTAAAATTTTGGTTAAGCGCTTTATTTGTGAACGCGTGATAAAAAGTTAGAATAGTCAGTAATCGAATAACTGTAATATAGGTAATGTTGCAAAATGGTTCGTTTTCTATATCGGGGTTTCAGTCAGAGCCGAAGGCCGAAGGAAGAGAATCAGCCTTTAAAAAAGTAAAGTCATGAGCATGACCGACCAACAATAAAAGCGGGTTATTATTATAAATTGTGTACGAATGATAAATTGATAACTTAATCACGTCGCTCACACATTATCACGCATGAATTCGATATATATATGACACAATTCCACCCCGGTGGTTGAAAACTGTGGTGGGTAAAATTAATTATAATTATTATGCAGACGTGTAGGTATGAAAGATGAATTGATTTTACAATTTTTTAGACTTGACCTTCAGCATGCTGCTTTGCAAACGTGTTTTCTGAATTAAAAGAAGCCTATGTTAGTCGAGGCCCAGAAAATGTGTACAAAATTTTCAGCGCGATCAGTTTGGTAGTTTTAGCGACAACGCTCGTTACGTTGTCAACAAACTTTAAAATGTGGACTCTACGCGGGCGTAGCCAACGGAACAGCTAGTTGGTACTAAATCTGTTGCTGAGCCAAACGTTTGCGTCTATAACAGGAAGTTTATTAGCGGGGTAGTTCCACCAAAATAAACTGTCAATCTGGAGACCTACTTTGTACTACGATGAAGTCAATCGCTTGAAACGTTATGGAAAATACCGAACGAGTTTTGTTCCTACATCTGTTAGATTAAGTTGTCTTGTTTTTTTTTTGTCAATGTTGTTTTTATTTCTTGTTTTGTTTTTAATAAGTACGTAGTTTAGTTAGGTAAGCACACTCGTGCTAAAATATACATTAAATTAGATACTTTATAAGTAGGTACCTATTAATTTAGTTTTTCTCATTTAAGTGAACTTATTGTATGTATGTTCTTTGAGAAAATAAATAATCTCTAAGCCGAAACGAACAACCTTACCGACAAGTTGCTTAGGTCCCGTCACCAAGCTTTCGGATTTCTAAGAAATCCTTGGTTTTGTGCGATTCGATGTCATCCGACAACTTAGTTCGTTTTTCAAAGTAAATCTCTTGATACTCAGATCGTTCATTAGTGCATAGGTACGGCACCGAATGCCACCGGCTGTCAGCAAATCTTGGCCTGGCCAAGCTGTGATGGCCTCAAGCTAAGCTTGCTATGGTGCTATGACCTTCAAGCGTAGTCATCACTGCAGCCCTTGCTATCCCCGCTATAAAGGCCTTGAACGTCGGCCTCGACCGGACGAGCAGATAAATTCTCTTATTCTCTTTCTTCTTTCTTTCTTGCAGCAGTGCCAATTCAAGGGCTGCAATAACGACCGTGCTGTGATGGCCTGGACCAGCCAGCGGTACGCAGCGCTTTCAGCCTTCATCATCGCGGCCAGCAACCCACCAAGTACAGAACTTGACGTTAATGTATTATTATGAGGGATACAAAAAGTAAGAGTTAGTCTCACTTCTGATCACAAACAGTTGAAACGCGCGAGCCCAAGTGAAAATTTTCTTAATATTATAAATGTCAATCTTTGTAAGAATGGATGGATAGATGTATAGATGTTTATTCCCCTTTCACGTAAAAACTACTGAATTGATTGGGCTGAAATTTAGTATGGGAATCGTTTGGGACCTGGAATAACATATAAGCTATTTTTTTATACCATTAAACGGGAGCAAAGGCGCGGGTAGCAGCTAGTTCAAAATAAATTAATATTATGTAGTATCACTTCGGCCCACTCGTCGTGGGTAAGAAAATTATTTATTTTGTTACTAAAACACATACTAATTGGATTACTTACTCCTGTGGCTCAGCGACCCAGAGTGGATCTTGGCCTCCAACACAAGGCTTCTTGAGGCCTCTCGGTTCTGAGCTATCTCTCGCCAGCTATGGTCGTCAAGTTCGCGGAGATTGGCTTCTTCCGTCCATCGATACCTAGGGCGGCCGAATGGCTTACCCTCTTATTTTTTACCCGACTACCGGAGGGTTATGATTTTAGCACCCAGGCCTTTGTTGCTAATTGTACCCTAGGTATATGGGGTGGGTGCCTCCGACTACCTAAGTATCAAAAGAAAATGCTATGGACAATAGGTGAACGCTTGTTTAAGGATTTTATGTAGTCGGGTTTTAGTTTTTAACTATATTTTTTTTTACCTCATAAGTAAGCCTTCTTGACAGTCTGACCTGACCGGCAGACCCAGAATATACCCGAAACAATATCTGCAGATCGTACACACTTTTTTCCCAAAGCGGGAATCGAACCCGCAACTTCCTGCTTCGCATGTAGGTATTTATTTAGCAACTTGGTATTCATAAATATCTACAAAAATGATAAAAGTTTCCAAAAGGCTCATCATAAGTTTGGTTTAGGTGTTTTGTGTTACATGTTATATCAATTTGGTAAAATTCAAAGCCGATTATCCGTAAAGTTTAAACGAAAACCTCTATATAAACTTTTAAACCTGGACCTTATTACGTAACAGATTTTTAATAGCAACCAATCGCTAAAGTCATTGAAAGCGAAGACAACAATTGCCACAGTTTAATACGTACAATGGTTTTGTGGAAACCGTACCAAAATACGAATTTTACAATCACGTCACACTAATATTATAAATGCGAAAGTTTGGATGGTTGTTACGTCTTCATGCCAAAACTACTGAAAAATATAGCGTTCTTATTATTTCATAAATCAATATGTGCAAACGCACCAGCAGAAGCTCGAAAATTATATGAATGGAATTATATTACGTTACTGCTCTTTGAAAAAAATAAAAAATTTTGGACAATCCATTAGAATGTGCATACTAAATCGCTGCTTAAAAAAATACCTTTCAATATTCAGCACAATTTTCGTTTCCTTAAATACTTTAGCGCCTTGTAGAGCCTCTAGCGGATGCTGAGAAGAATTACATTTCATGACATCAATCCAACAGTTTTAACCGAACTTGTGATTATAGTTTTTGAATGATTATATTGTGTTTTTACTGTTCCATTTTAACATCAGATTTTTCAAAATTGTCGAAATAAACTTTTATAACTTTGGAAATTAAAGGAAAACTTTTTTCCGTTGTCAAAGATGTCTTTTGAAAATGACAGCCACCCGCGAGCTTTCATAGAAAACGCTGCCTAATCCCTTTCATATATTATAATAAAACAATGCATGGTGGATATTTTTCTTAGTCCACGTGGGCGTAGCCGCGGGTGCCGCGGCGCAGCTACCAATAAAAATATATATTTCAAACATACCGTTCTGTTTCAGACACAATACGTAATCAAGAGCCAGTTTCAGAAAGCGAAGGAGAGGTATTTCCGTGCAAAACACTTAGCCGAACCAATCGGGATGGTTACAAATCCGATTACTGGCTCTACTTTTACAGGATTACGTACAGAGTATGTGTATTTATTGCTTTGCTGAGCGATTCCGAACTCTATTGCTAAATGAGTTTTATGGTGGGTGTGAGTATTCTTTCTCGAAGCTTCTGTTAGTGAGTATAGGTGATTACGGTTGGTCTTATACAAATAAAAATATATTTTATTTGGAATATTAATTTTGATAATGCCCTTTTAACAGCTAAAGCAATTAATTTATAATTATTCTGTTAATTTATTTTTGTGCTTTTGTTTCAATCTCAGTGGTTCTTTTGAAAAATCGATAGGATCTACCAAATATACTAACAGACTAGAGACTAGTAAAAAACAAAATGTTACGTCGACAATACACGTTATTTTCAAGCTTTTCTCTCTAATTTTCTAGCTGCACCCTGGATTTAGGTAATTGGCGGCGTAACACCTTCGTGCCTTAAAAACCACGTTGAGCGGTGATCCTGCGCCTGACGGCTCCCTGGACATATTAGTCTACTAGCCCATCAGAGTGAAGGAATAGAGAGTGCACCAGTATTTCCGCTCACACTTATGCTTTAGAATATGTCTTACGCAAAAGGCTACTCCTTATTGTACTAAAAATTTACATACCTACCTACATAAAAAATTCGTATATCTTAAAAAAATCAGGACGTTACAAAAGGCGGCATTATTGCTGAGAGTGATTTCTCCCAGGCAAAATTAGTAGGACATTATCATCTTGATTCACAGCAAAATGAAAGTATTTTCTCAATTTTGTAATAGTTAGGTACCGACTCTATTACTATCAGAATATGTTATTGTACGAACGTACTTACCTACTTAGGCCAGGTTGCGGGTGAAACCTTAAAAAGGTCAAAAGATTAATATCCTTATCTTTGAAAATGAACTCTAAATGTTCTCTGTTTAAAAGTAAAATTGGCCTATTCGAAAACAATGTCTTCATCACCATACCATTATTATCTCTTACAAAAGAGGATCCTAAAGTAATTTAACGTAAGCTGATTATAAAAGGGTTTCTACCTTAAACGATTTTCTGTCAACCGTATCAACCTTAAGTAGGTACTTAGTGACTATAATATAAAACCTACCTCACTTTATGAACCTTTTTGCTTAATAATTATTAAAATAAGAGCAAATAGTTTTTGAAATCAAACTAAATGTTTTTAACTAGCGAGAGATAGCTCAAAATGGAGAAGCCTTGAGAAGTCTTGAATCATCATCAGCCCGTACACGTCCACTGCTGAACATAGGCCTCCCCCAAACGACACGCCACGAATAGCGGTCCTGAGCCGCCTCCATCCAACGACTCCCTGCGACCGCTACGATGTCGTCGGTCATCGAGTGGGAGGTCTTCCCACACTCCGTTTCGAATTGCATCGCAGTCGCCACTCAAGAACCTTTATTCCCCAACGGTTATTGGTTCTACGAGCTATATGGCCTGCCCATCGCCACTTCAGCCTGCTAATTCTGAGAGCTACTCGTATATCGGTAAATTTAGTTCATCTACGAATTTCCGTATTCGGGACCCTATCGCGTAGAAAATCTTGCGAATCTTGAATACAATAATATAATTTATTTATAACTGAAGGGTTATGAACGAAATCAAAGAGTTTACAATAAGATGATTGAGATTTATTTCTAAATTTCAAAATTGCTTTAATTCCGTAAATACAATATATGTATGTATGTACTTACACTTAGAAAATGCCAAATTCTTAAAATTAACCACAGACATGGAATTAAAGTAATATTTTGATTTCGGTCGCTTCGGTATGTAGACTAAAGTATAGAAGCGACGAAGAAACCTTTAGCCTGTAAGGTGTTATTTTCTTGTAAGAAAAGTACACAGACAGCCATCAGTGCAAGAGAGAGATGCTCTCATTAGAGCGAGAAAACCATAGGCCAACGCCACTCGACCGTATGACAGTTCACGGACTGAAACATAATTATAATATAACGTGGTCTAAGAAAACAAGGTATGCTCTTCCGAGACACGATGGTCACGTGGGTGTCTCCAGGCTACGTCATCGACGCCATCAGCGAATGAGAAGACGACTCTGTTTTTCCTGGTCTTACCTGTAGCGTACAATCGTAACACTAATATTTACTTACCCATTATCTTGTATTTAACTAACGTTGTTTTGACTGATTTAACAAACATAATTGAAGAGATTTTTTTATTGATTTTTCAATTGATCCTTGTCACATTTGTTTCGCAACTTCTACATTTTGTTGAATTACAGTGGCAACTGAACAGTGTCGTCACCAGCTGGTGACACTCC
Source organism: Eupithecia insigniata (assembly GCA_947859395.1). Classification (NCBI taxonomy): domain Eukaryota; kingdom Metazoa; phylum Arthropoda; class Insecta; order Lepidoptera; family Geometridae; genus Eupithecia; species Eupithecia insigniata. The sequence goes on from OX402003.1 coordinate 13,818,835, forward strand.
CGGAAGAGCAGACCTGTTTTCTTAGATCATGTAATGTACGGCCATGGTGTCGGTATAATAACACCAAGTTATAAGTCGAGTACTATAATTTTCTTCTCTCCTGATCCATATCCTGTATCGTCTCGTAGTAGGTTTATTAAGAGTTAGAAATGTTTCTCAAATTTTTATTTAAAAACAATTAACTGAATATGGCTAATAAACTAGCGAGACAAAAAAAGTCGCGTAGTAAAGTACAATATTAATAATGTTGGACAATTTACACACCATTATCTAGCCCCAAGCTAAGCAGAGCTTATGTTATGGGTACTAGATAACTGATATACATCTATATTAATAATTTCGTACCGGTCTACGGTAGATTCTAACGAAATGCACATCAAATTGAAGAGCGTAAAAAATTTGTCGTTCCGAGTCGACAACTTATATGCGGAAAATTCGGATTATCGAGTATTTTTAATATAAAAATGCAAATAATTTGCTTTCTAATGGCGTTGCGAAGTAAACATGTCAAATGTCATCAATGTGTCAGTGTCACGTCATCACGTGTCACAGGTGACATGGGTTTGTATTCCGTTCTCCATTGTCTTATAGCCCGGCTACACGCCCAAACATTTGTGCACACGCTCCATCTTGCTTGCGCGCACTGGCTTGCACAAGCAAGATGGAGAGTGTGGCCAGCCATCTTGCTTGCGTAAACGGTGTATGTGCAATCTGCATGCACAAATGTTTGAGCGTGTAGCAGGCTATTAGGCATATTTTTTTTACAAACTTCTTGCGTCTGAGGTCCGACGGCTATTCAACTTCAACTTCTTGATTAATGGTTCTGCGTTTGGATTGACGCAATTCTATCAGTGTCAGTCTCATGGCAGCATCGCAAGTTCTAATACATTATTTACAATGGTAGACTGAGCATAGAACATAAATTCCTTAATCTACGTTTACAAAAAAACATGTGAATTTCGCGCGGATTTCACAGATGATATAGTAAGTACTTAGGCCCACTAAATACTTACTATATCATTCGTTGAGAACCGATGACTACAGAAGTATCATTTATATTAGGTATATAAACAAATTGTGGAATATTACTATAAGGCTACATTTTACCAGAGCGAAGCCGGGTTTTCATCTAGTAATACAATACATTACATAGATATTTTTTATTATACATAGAAAAACAACCAGAACACCCTGAAATAGTAGATTGTATTATAAGGGAGCAAAATAATATTTTTACGGCGAGGGCGCTTTTTTAAATCCAGAGCGAAGTGAGGGATTCTACAGTAGAATCTCTAGCGAGGGAGGGATTTTTTATTAGAATCTTGAACGTAGCGAGGGATTCAAAGTATGTCGCCCGAGCCAAAAATATATTTTGCGCCCAAGTGATACACTCTACTCCACCCTCTATGAGAAAATAAAAGGTGCCTCATATTTTATTCTAATATTATTATTTAATATAAAATAGTAATTACATAACTAAATGAAATTAAATAGTAAGAACGCAGAAAATATTAAAATCCGCTAAAATATTTGAATTTCGCGCGGATTTGTGTCAGATTTCGAGTCACGGAAACTTTTCCATCGAGTTCGAATAGCCGTGCTGTATACAGCTTGATATCTGGCAACTTGAAATAAGTAGCGATTTCTTGTGGCATGATAGAAATTTTATTTTTTCCCATAACTTGTTTGAAGCATTTGCCATTTTGATAACGGATGAAAAACCGATTGGTCTTCATATCAGGAGGACGCAGGTCCAGGTATTTCTGTACAATAGTTTTGTAGTTTCCTTGGATTACGAAGGATCGGTCAATTTTTTTTTTCTGTCAGCTTTACTAACAGTACATCATCCGAGTGATTTTCGACATCATCAACAGTTATGTTTATAAGTTCATTGCCACGACAAGCTCCATGTACCTACTCCGAAAATTAAAGCCACCTGTAACAAAACCGAATGTGAATAAGACAAGTATCTATCGAAGTAAAGTTTACAATAAAATGCACATTTTAAAACACTATGGTTATACTTTACTAATCCACCATGCATAGTTACTTACTTTTACGGCAAGAAATACTTTGTCGGGTGCCTCATTAAGGAAAGTCTCCACGTTTTTGACTGAGAACACTCTGGATTTTTTAGGTTTAAATCCATCAGAAATCCTCTTCAGATAGGTACGCTATTAATTTCGAATATGTGTCCAGTTTTACGTCGTTATTAGAACTGACTGTTGATTTTAGCATGGAGTAGGTACTTCAAAGAGTGGAAGGTTGTTTAGTTTTGGCTAAGTACTGGAAGGAGGCCAAAAACACTGATTCTGAAAAATTCTTGGCGCCTCTTGCATTTCTCCATTCAATAAAATTACTATAGGCTTTCATATATTTCTCCCGGGATTTTGCAGGTAATAGATTATCTATCACATTTCTTGCCTCAGTTCGAATAATTTCAGGAGTTAATTCTATTTCACTGTCACTTGAACTCATTTTTCAAAACAAAACCGAATCCATGAAAATTTACGAAAACGCCGGCTGTAGTTCGCACGTTTTTAATTTGATTTCTTTTTTTTTTCATTCAGCCGGCGCGGCGGCGGCGGCGCAATATGGTCCGTCGCGTCTTACCAGCCAGTATTTATTCAAACAATATTTGCGTTCGATTTTGTTGGCGCTGAAAACTAAGACGTTCCGAATTCAATAACTGCGCGGCAATACACTTTTCCGCGCACTTTTTGAATCAGGAATTTATAAAGAGGAATACAAGTTATTTTCTGCCCGCTAAAAGTTCCTTAAAGAAAACACCACCATTGGGTGCACATAAAGGCGAACAAAGTCGTCTTTTTCGAATAGATGGGATGAAAAAATATTTGCGTAATAAATGGTTGTTAGTCTGGGGCTAGATAATGCTGTGTGAATTGTCCAGCATTATATATTTATTATTACCTAAACATAATGATAACGGTATTGTCCTTGCTGAATTTCAGAAAAGGCAGCTTGTCTCAACGGAGACTAGCCATGTACGCAGGGCATATTACAGTGCCCGAGTGTGTGCGTAAACACAGGTACACTCGCGTAAACCATCGGGCGGCAGATTGACACGACCGGAGTGAGGTTAGACGCAAGAACAACCTAAACATAATGATGCAACATGGCTTAGCGGGCTTTTCGAGGTAAGGTGGAGTAACACCATCAACTTCCTGATCTGAAGTGTTATTGTCAATTTTTCATGTTAGTAAAAACCACAATATTTAGCCTGACCCGGGATTTGAACACGGGAGCTCATTATCAGCGGTAGAATGATGCAACTGCTACACCATCTTGGCACAGTCATAGTCTGCCAAATCTACTAATATTATAAATGTCAAAGTTTTTGAGTACGGATTTATGTTTGTTCCTCTTACACGCAAAAACTACTGAACTGATTGGACTGAAATTTGGTATGGGTATAGTTTGAAACCTGGAATAACATATAGGCTAATTTTTATATCGATAAAACGCGGGCGAAGGTGCGGGCAGCATTTAGTATAAGCTATTTCCTAAAATCTAAGATGAAAAAATAATAATTTATTTCACACTAGCTGCTCCCGCGCCTTTGCCCGCTTGTTATCGGGATAATATTTATATTTTGTATTCGCATATATGATTATATTTTGAATTTTTGGATTACATTTTTTATTTTGTAATGTAAATACAATTCTGTACTTATCTACGAAAGCTGACATGTAAATGGTTTTATAAGTAAATTGTATTACTGTATTTCTATTTCTGTATTAATAAATAGCCTATAATATGTATGGCTGAAATGGCGATGGGCAGGCCATATAGCTCGTAGAACCGATAACCGCTGGGGAGTAAAGGTTCTCGAGTGGCGTCCGCGATGCAATGCGAAACGGAGTGTGGGAAGACCTCCCACTCGATGGACCGACGACATCGTGGCGGTCGCAGGGAGTCGTTGGATGGAGGCGGCTCAGGACCGCTATTCGTGGCGTCGTTTGGGGGAGGCCTATGTTCAGCAGTGGACGTGTACGGGCTGATGATGATGATGATGAATATGTTATTCCAGGTCCCAAACTATATCTACCCATACCCAGCCTAATCGGTTCAGTATTTTTTGCGTGAAAGAGTAACAAATATACATCCATCCTTAAACATTTTGACATTTATATTATTAGTAGGAAGTAGGATAGTGACTACCATTATATAGATATTTTTTTTCTAGATTTGCTCTTATTTAGATAATGCATTTTACTTGAGGTGGAAGTTAAGTAACCATAGTAAAAGCATACGTCCATATATTTGTTTATTTATGATCCTTGATTCGAATTAGCCTTGCAAAAACCGCTCCTAAAACCTTCATATTCATATTGGTGGGTTTACAAAAACCATGCAAAGCGGGTCACGTACAATTTACATTTTATTGCAAACCGTTGTGGAGCGTTGCTAGGGTTTTGTTTAGAGGGGCATAAATAGATAGAAAATGTTTTATTGCATACTTAAATCGAAAGAAACAATAATTATAACAAAACAACTTATAAACTAAGTGCTAAGTAGGTATTATCGCTCAAGAGCAATCTCTACCTGACAACCTTGGGTGATAGGCAAATATAGCATGCAAATATAGGATAGGATAGGGCAAAAAAATTACAATCCACGAATATAAACTATTGAGATCAAGTATTTATAATTGAAAGAGTTGAGCTAATGGTAGACTGTACCTACTTCTAAAAAAATTAAAGCAGCAAGCAAAGGTAGGTAAATTTACCTACCTTTGTCACAAAAAAAAACTATCTGTTGTATTATGTAGCGATCGGCCGCCCATTGTTTTTATTTATGTTACGTGTTTTATATATCTGTAGTGTACAATAGAGAGTTTTGTAATTGTAATTGTACGTATATCAGTCATATTTAACCCATAACACAAGCTCTGCTTGAGGATACATTATTAATTACATTTTGATTGATGTTTTAGATAGAATTTTCAGGCATCAAAGTTCCTAGACAAAACTGCTGATTGTTAGATTTTGGACGGCAAAATCTTATAAGCTTTTTTGGTAAAAAACACTCATTCACTTACCTAATCACAATTACTACAACGAAAAGCTATCCCTAGTGAATACGGTTGCTCGACATTAGAGTTCTTATTTTTCTTAAAAAGGTACCACTGTTTCCCTTAAATACGGCCCTTTACCCCGCGTGGAGTATTTCAAACTCATTACATTTGAATTCTTTGAAAACGGTTCAGCGGAACTTCGATTTTTTGTCCCGCTTTATTCGACCACTATTTACCTCACGACTTTTGTTTCGCAATTTACCGATGGAGGGTATTTTAGATGTTTTTTTTAGTTTGCAGCTCTGCGGGCTTGTTCGCGTTTTTTTGATGGCACGTTGTAAGTAAAATGGTTGTTGTTATGTGGTCGAATTTAACCTTTCACATGTTTCACACATTGTTCAAGCCTTGTAACTTAGCTTTGCACGCGCTTTTCATGTACTCTATGTCCGTCTCCCAGATACCATCTACCTCCTTGCCATTTAGCCGTTTAGGCGTGAAAAGATAAAAGACAGAAAGATAGACTTTCATAATATCAGTAGGAATTTATCGGACGACTATTTTCTGCCCGCGGCTTGCGTTGTTTCTATAAAAACATTTAAAAGTTATTTATATCCCATGGAAACTGATTCATGAGATAAACCTATGTTTTATTCCAGGCCTAAAACAACATCAATGAGAAATTTTATCCCGATCCGTTCAGTAGTTTTGGCGTGCATCAGAAACACATCCAAACTTTCGCATTTATAATATTACTAGCTGTACCTATGGGAATTTGATGTTTTACCAGGGCAAAAAGTAGCCTATGTTACTCTCCATCCCTTCAACTAACTCTATGCCAAAAATAAAGTCGATTGCTTGCTTAGTTAGGGCGTGAAGGAAGGACAAATAAACAAACACACTTTGGCATTTATAATATTAGTAAGGATAGTAGGCCGTGGGGCCGCGGCTTATGAATATCGACCCATCCAACTCAACCCGTGAATTTCGTAAGAGCTGACTAAGGGAACCTACCGGAGGAAGGGCAGCAGCTTCTATCTGAGTATTTTTCAACACCAACACTGCGATCACCAATCCGCCTGCCAAGTGTAGTGATTATGGCAAATCCCCCCCTACATGCTCTCCCATCTGTCGTCGGTCCATTCACTCGATGGACCGACGACATTGTAGCGGTCGCAGGGAGTCGATGGATGGAGGTGGCTCAGGACCGCTATTTGTGGCGTCGTATGGGGGAGGTCTATGTCCAGTGGACGTGTATGACCTCATATGATATGATGAAGGATTGTGATTTCCAATCGTTACACGGTGAACGCGCTACGAAGTAGGGAGTATACTCCCTACCTTGATAAATAGAGCTCAAAACTATTGTAGAATACTAAGAGTTTTGGGCCCTATTATTTATCCAGTAGTGAGTAGTCAACTTACCGTTGTGGTCACGGCGTAAGAATCGACCCCTCGACTCAGCCCGTGGATGTCGTAAGAGTCGACTAAGGGAACCTACCAGGGGCAGCAACTTCCTTCTGTGTATTTTAACACCTTTACTGCGATCACCAAACCGCCTGCTAAGCGTGGTGCCTCATCACGGCGTGATGATTATTTGACAATACCTCCACCTTCTTTGGGTGGCTTGTTCAACAGTGGACGTAGAATGCTGATAAGGAGTGACACTGTCCTAATTTATTCATATTCATTTATTCATAAGATATTTCATTTATCTTAAAATTATTCTTATAGCCATTATATTACATAAAGCCTACCAAAACCTGTCTTTCCAGGCGTATGAAAATTTAGGATTTAAATATCATTGTAACTCGGGATTATATATATATATATATATATATATATATTTTTAATTAAAATTTATGCAGAGCAATACCATATAATTATGACGAAGTTCGTGGTAGGCCTATGACCTCTTTCGCCTGAAGTGATAAAACTAATTTTATAGTATCACCCTTTATTATAATTATCAATTATCGATCATGAACTTAATGATTCTAATTCCGAAAGCTTCGGCCAAAACAATTCGTTCATTGTTCGCGACTGAATGTTATTCGAACGTGCGTTCCGTTTCGCTATGCGAGTTGCGGAGACTGGTAAAATGGTAAAAATCCCTGGTGCAATCGTTTTGTACCATTATTGGACTGTTAACCACCGGACCGTATTCTTGAACTCGTTATATATATATAGGTATAGGTCTTCAATTGATAGCTAACACTTAAAATCAAAGGGATTCGTTGTTACTCGCGAGGCGTGGGTTAGGTATATTTGTTTTTGTGTGTGTCTATATGGTTTGCTGACACTCTTTACAACAACCAAGCATCAAAACGGCTAAAGCGATTTTGATCAATGAGGAATCTTATATTTGTGTGGTCTCTCCTTTATACTTCAAAGCTTCATTTCTTCACGTCCTTTTAGCCAAATTGGATGGCGAAGGCTCGCTTATTTGTAAAAAAAAAGTGAAAAAGCGGGCCAAATCGGGTTTTTTTGTTTCCGACTTGGACTTGTTTACCCGCGAGGGGTAACTTATGATTTTCGAGTGTTAGTAGACACTCTTTATTACCTCCATCCAACAGCATCAAAACAACCAAAACTATTTGGACCAAAATACTCGTCTGAACTACTTTATCGTTCTTGGTCACATTTAAAAAAAAAAGCGAAAACCAAGTCCAGTTTTCCAAAGCTTTCGATTAAGAACTTTTTTCGTTTTTAAATCTTTTTTCAACAGCTAATTAAATAGCACAGCACTTAATGGTGGTTAACTTTTCCCCTTGTGAGTTTGGTGTCAACTGGTAACAAAGCACAAACTTGACCAGAAAGCATCACGGAAACCCAAGTTACTAAAACTTTGGAAAGGGTCCATTTGCTACAACCTTCTTGAAACCGCGCTGTTGTGAGCGATCCCAAACGTGTCGCGGTGATTGCGTTTTTTGACCGGAAAAAGGCTACTTTTTACTCAAAAACGTAGTCAGCGATTTTGACAGATGGACTCTAGCCATTCTGAGCGCCTTTGGTAAAAAATGGCTCGGTTACTCGCTCGGCTTTTGGACTTTTTTCCGGAATATTGTATCGAGAACCGATTGGGTCTTTCATCAACGCAGCGTATTCAGCGACCGACTTTTTAAACTAGGAACGTGCTTTTATTTTTTAAACTCTGTTTTGAGATTTTTTGAGATTGGTGATTACTCTGTGGCATCAAAGAGTTTTGATGAGTCTATACAACACACCCTCGGAAACTCAATATGCGAAGAGTGGAAATTCCAAACGTTCTAAGTACCGATAATTTTTTTTTCCACACATAGGTAAAATGGATGGATGGAGGCGTATAAATGGCGTCGTATAGAGAAGACCTATGTCCAGCAGTGGATGTGTATGGGCTGATGTAATGATGATCATATAAAATGACATGCTGAGTCAAATTGAAACCAAAATTTAAAAAAACATTGTACAAATAAATAAACATCCAAAGAAAGCCACACAAACAATTAAATGTCAACATTTAGATTTGCATTTTATTAAGATTTTTTTCTTCTCTGTAAAGTCATTTTCCGAGCTTCCGATTACGACCTGCCACGCCATAGCTAGTTTAAAAGTTATTAACTGTACGGATTCAGTATTGCCAACTTTTCTCAGTCAGCTTCGCATTGTTTCATTAAGGTTGGGCCGTTCGCATTATTATAATAAATCTGTAAATTAATAACTAACCAACAATGGGTCGTCATGTAAATAATGCCTGTGTACATACATGATTACTCTTGTAAATGTTCAGGGTATAAATGCTCCGCTAATTGAATTTTCATGTTTGATGTTGTTCAGTTCATAATATTAATTTCCATGTCTTTATTTCTAAGTGTGTTTACGACATCTTATAATTTTAATTATGTTTTGCACCCTTTTGTTGTTATTCTACGGTAAAATTCTTAATAAGATTGTAGCCTATAAATTGTTTAGTAGGTAATCGTATAATTGGCCGTGGGGCAGCGGAATAGAATATCGACCCCTCCAACCCAACCCGTGGATGTCGTAAGAGCCGACTAAGGGAACCTACCAGAGAGGAAGGGCAGCAGCTTCCGTCTGAGTATTTTTAAACACCAACACTGCGATCACCAATCCGCCTGCCAAGCGTGGTGATTATGGCAAATCCCCCCCTACATGGGAGACCATCCACTCGATGGACCGACGACATCGTGGCGGTTGCAGGGAGTCGATGGATGGAGGCAGCTCAGGACCGCTATTTGTGCCGTCGTACGGGGGAGGCCTATGTCCAGCAGTGGACGTGTATGGGCTGATGATGATGATGATGAATCGTATAATATAATATTAATTAAAATTCTCAATTTTAATTCATAATCCAACATTAATAATTATTACTATAAGACAGGGCAAAGGCCTCCCTTTCAAGTATATTATTTTGGTTAGTATATGAAAATACTGAATAATTTTTTGCATAATTTAGATAATTTTTCGACTCGATCTGCTCACATCGTAATAACGATACCAAATATAGACGAAAGTATTGATAACATAAAACTGGGTAAACAATCTAATTTAATACAAATTTCAATAAAACATTGCGTAAGTCTATATCGAACATCTCAAATAAATAAGTTCCTACTCAGTATTTTCGACTTCAATTGTTAATAGTAGGGCATTACCAAGCTATTTTTATTTTTTGAATAGCTTAATTTATTTATAAATGAGTATACTGCTTTTTCCGTTTTTGTTATTCATTTTATAAAAGTCAATGTACCTATTGTGAATATGTTTAGTGATCTTTTATAGGTAGGAAAACGAATTTGCATGCCCTAGACATGCTTGCGACGCAGGAGGTTGTGGGTTCGATTGCCGCCCCGAGACAAATAATTGCACGATCTGTAGATTTCTTCAGGTGTTCTGGGTATTTCAATGTAATGTCATGTATTACATATAGTAATATATTAAGTATATCAGTAATCTAGTACCCATAACCCAATTAGCTTGGGGCGAGAAGATGTTTTGTAGACTGTCCGGCATTTTTTTTTTTATTTAACTGTCGTTTTGGAATCTGTCTAATCTGAATCTTTCTCGGCAAGTGATCCTACAATGAGCAAGATCGACTTCGTATGAGGAAAAAAGGCAATACACGGTACTTACCTTCTCTATAATAAAAACCTTTGTGACCCATGTGTGCTAATGATCTGTATTTGATTTGACCGGAAAACTGGTGACCTATTACAATGGTATCAATTCAGATGTTGCCATAACTAAACTAAACTTGACAGCACTAAAAATGATGTCATCCTCCTTATTTTTAACGTTATTAAAGGGATGACAATATTTAAGTACTGTTAATTAGATTAGTTTTAACGACAACTAAAATGACACCAATGTTTAGTCGTAGGTAAGGTACCAACGACCACATTTGGAACAAATTTTTGTTGCCAGTTTCAACAGAATAATTCTGCACTTAATTCGCAACCACTTGTGCTAGCTTTCATCTAAACTTTTTCGTAGAACTAATAAGATTTATGGTTGCGTTAAGTCACTTATGTATACAATGTACCGATCGTCCCGCCATTTTTTCCAAAATCAGCAAATTAGTTATAATTGGTAACTACAAACCGCAAAAAAAGTACTAACTCGATCCAATTTCACCATACATCGAAACTCGACTCGAAATTTCGCAATAAATGTAGTAACAGCATCAAATAAAGAACGAAACAGGATCATAAAAAGAATACAATTTTTACGGCATCAGATAATTCCCTATAATTCAGCACACCGCCGACGTGCCCGTTATCCCCTTTTCATGAGCCAATGAATGGAATAAATGTATCGAAAAGGTTTTTGCGTTAAACCGCGGAATGTGCGTAAAGGGATGAAGCAAATAAGTTTTATTTAATTGTAAACGTTCTTTCAAATAAGCTTTAGTTGTAACATATCAGCATTTTGTAGAATCGCTTTGTTGAATCTTGAAAGATTTCGTAGCAAATACGTTATTACGCGATGCTACGAAAGTATACGAAGTGTAGCACTTATGTATCAATAAAATAATACACAGTAATACAAATGTTTCATTCTATGATATTTCGTAGTAAATTAGTATACGTGCCAAGCTTTAGCTTCATTGCTTTTCAGCAAATAATTATTATCTGCTTTAAAAATTAACTTGATATCTAAAAGCAATTTGTAGATGTATTTTACTTGAAAATGTTTTTTAATTTCTTTACCTCGGAGAACTTCGAAGCATTTCGTATCATAAATCGTAGAACTTTGTAGCATTTTGCAGAACTTCGTTGCGTTTCGTAGCATTTCGTAGCACATCGTAGAGCATCGTCGCATTTTTGTAGCAACTTGTAAAACTTCTTAATGTTTTGTAGTACATCGTAGAACATCGTCTCCTTATGTAGCATCTTGTATTACTTCGTCATATATCGTAGCACAACGGAACAAAACAATTCCGTAATAATTTCTGGAATTTTCTTGTATCTAGTACCCAGTAACTTCATCTCCACTTCTCTAGCAGTCGCATATTAGCGATTAGAAACTCCTATTCCATTCCATAACCATGAACGGGAAGAATTACAAACAAACAATAACCAAATCTACTTTCCACATCTCCATGCAGCGTTATTACAACGCGTATAAAATTGGCTCGTCACCTACAGAGAGCTTTCCGGAAATTCAAAAAGCATAGAGTTACTGTCTCTGGACAATTTTTGCAGATAAAACATGACATATTTTGATAACTTCTGTGATAGGCTGCTTGCGACGCAGGAGGTTGCGGGTTCGATTGCCCGATCTGTAGATTTCTTCAGGTGTTCTGCGTATTTCAATGTATTGTCATGTATTATAACATATTGTAATGTATTAAGGATATCAGTAATCTAGTACCCACAACCCAATTAGCTTGAGGCAAGAAGATGTTTTGTAGACTGTCCGGTATATATATATATTTTTGTTTTAATTGTCGTTTTGGTATCTATCTAATCTGAATATTTCTCGGCAAGTCCTACAATTAGCAAGATCGACTTTACATCAGGAAAAAGAGGCCAAACGTAAATTTTACTATAAACACTTATCGAGATGTTGTATAATAATTTCACGTCCAGTAATAACATCTCCGTGCCAGAGGATTAGGACCCCCATCCCTTCACTGATAAATTTAAAATTTTGTAATATATTGTCTTAATTTTGCGTCGGCCCGAATCGCGATAGTAAAACAAAGCCCTGTAAATGTTTATTAAAATTTTAATTAAAACACCATGGCTCTCTTTTATCTTCGTTTAATTTTGATGCTTATTTATTTATGAATAAGACAGCAGTAAAACATTATAATAGTATAGGCAGGTCAACAAAGAACATAATAATAGATTGTATGGTGGGTTATTACCTTTTCATAATAGCCCCTGGGCAACAAAGAAGTAAAGCCTTTAATTGGAAAATATTTTTATTGTATTTTGCGATGGGCCGGATTATAACAATTCTATGGACCGTACTTTGCCCATCCCTGATGAGTCCAGGTGCTTATTATCCGCTGCTTACGACAGAATATGGGATTTTTCTGGCCAGACACTGTCATCTTCCGCGTGGACTTGTGGAAATTGTGCCATGAAAACCCTGAGCTTTGTCCCCAAGTAGAATTGAATAGGCCATACTCTGCGCCCCCCGAAAACCATATTCACAAGCAAGCGTTGGACTGGAATCCTCAACGTGGACGTCGGAAGCAAACTTGGCGACGAACAGTCGTTGCCGAAGCACTACAAGTCGGGCTCACCTGGAGTGAAGTAAAGCATGCAGCATGTTCCGATAGAACAAGATGGTGAAACCATCGGCTTATGATTGAAAAAATCAAGTCTATAATGGGTGAAACACTGGAGTCATTCGCGGTCGGTAACACCCTTTCGTCAATACTGTTGACGATTGGGAAATTAAAAGTTCCAGTCGTTCACAGTGTGGACGAACGCAAATTTTTATTTCCCGGTCGTATACATCTAGTACAAGTGTCAGGACGTGTGGATTGTTTCTAATTTTCATAAAAGAGAAACGGTATTTTTTATATGTATACTTATGATTTTCAAAGCAAAAAATCTTAGTGAGAAAGAGTCTCTGTATTTGTCCTCTGCCCCGACGGGGCGACATAGGATGTAAGAAGAAGAAGATGTCATGTCAATGCTGCCAGCATGATGGACATGAGTCCATAATGCTGGCAGCATTGCCATCTTGAAGACGTTACGTTGCACGTTGTATTCGTTCGCCGATATAAAAGCCATTGTTCTGAACCTCTAAAGTCGATTTAATGTGTATCATAAGAATCCTTGTGCGTGCACCCTGTTGTAGAACATAACGAGGTACCGATTCAATTTTAGATAGATTACTATTCCATTTTAGATCCACGATGAATTGGGTTATTCCAGTTTTCCCCTTGATAAATCCCCCTTACTGGGGAAAACTGGAAATTTAATTATAAATTGTACAGAATTCTCTCTCACCGGTGTTTTTTGTTCCAGTTTTCCCCTTCATAAAATATGTTCCGATGGGGGAAACTGGAAATTTTATATTAAAAAGTGCAGAATTTCTCCTCCACAATTTTTCTTGTTCCATGTTTCCCCCTTGTGAGAAGAAAACCAAACAATTAAAGCTACAGTACTTTACTATAATCAAGTTTTAAAAAAAATACAGTCAGTGTCATTATATTAAAGAATTTAACAAATAGTCAATAATGACATTACATTTCAAAAAGTATTTTTCTTATTTCTGTGTGAAAAAGTAGTTAGTAGGTACGTAATACATCACAAGGTCAGGCCTTACATTTTAATTAAGGCCGATGTTCTCCCTTATTCTTTAATTTTAAACGTCCATTTATATTTCAAGGGCCCTCTCGGTATCTATGTTTACATGACCTTTATTAATGGAGCAATGACATCTACATATATACCGGCTAGGTATCCATAAATATTAAAGAAAACTTCCTCATAAAGCTTATTCCTAAAGCTAAAATGCTAAAATGAGAATTGAAATTCACACGTCATCATCTTTGCCCAGAGTAAGTAAATATTGTTTATGAAACATGAGAAGGTCAGTTCAGAATATTTGTGAGTATCACTCACACTATTTTCGCCGCTCATTGAGTGCAGACAGCGGGAGCGGAGAGCGGCAGCGGGTTCTGACTCCGCTCCCCCACCCAAAACCTACAAAAATTCAATAAACGAACCAATGAGCTTGTAAAGTACGATTATATCTGAATTAACCAGCGTATGACTGGTCAATGGTCAGTGAGTGATGAACCCAGACAAAGTCTTGTCTTGACTTCATCATATCAGCTCATACACGTCCACTGCTGGACATAAGCCATACGACGCCACAAATAGCGGTCCTGAGCCGCCTCAATACATCGACTCCCTGCGACTTCACCGGTGAGTAAAAATTCTAATTCATACGTCTATAGTATCGTATTTTGAATCAAATATCAAAGTGCTTTATTTCCTTTAGACCTTACAGGACTCTTGGACACGTCACAAAATAAAAACTACATAAGTAAAACAGGGAAATAAAGTGATCACTTAGATTTTTTGTTCACTTCAATCTTTTTATGGTAAAGTAAAGAAGCGAACAAGAAACCTTTACCTTGTTAGGTTGTTAGTTTTCGAGTTGGAACAAAAGTTGTCCCATTCTTTTTTATCCTCTAGATAATCTGATATTTTGTAATAAACCTTTTTATCAATATGAATGCGATCGAATTAAAATTTTGTCTTCCGACTCTATGTAATATGAACTTTTAAATCTTGTGTATGTCCCAGTTTCAAAGTTAGTCACAAAAAGCTCAAAATAAAATTTCATTAATATGCTCCAGCTAATACAGCAAGCCATTGAGCCATAAACTGTTTACGATAGGAACAAGTTGGAGCCAATTAGAGCCAAGAATTTACGAGCACAGCCGCGCGTAAATTGTAGCATTTTAATTTTCACAAGTTAAAGTCCGAACTTCGTGTTTTTGCTCGGATTATAAGGTTGTCACAGACATATCAACTCGGAAATGGTTTTATAGCGATCGTGCCAGTATTGCGACTGTATCGATGCAAACGCGCGACCGTCTCAGACTACTTGGTAACGAAGAGTGGAGACCGGTGCCTGCGCGTTCACAGGCATTTCCGTATCGATGTTGAATCGCGACGGAATCGCGACCGCATCACTACAAAAAGTCGTCGTGGACGACTTTTTGCAGCTCAACTACTTAATTTTGATTTTAATGATAATTTTTATTAAATAATGTAATTTTTAATTTAATATTGATTTTAATTTCGTAAGTGTACTTTTAATTTTATTAGTAGGTATGCTAAAAACTCGATTGTGGATGGACACATATGTTATTTATTTTTGTATTTTAACAATTGTTATCTGAAACGAATGCTGCTCAGTATTTTTAATATAAAACTTGCTTGCGTAAAATAAATGTCTTCTCTAATGTTAACTTACATTTATTTTTGGTAGGGCAGCACAAACGGCCTTTAGGTATACTAACACATTCACCGCCCACGGCGCATATTTTCTATGTGTGGTAAAAATATAATTCTTATGTTATATATTGTACTAGCTGACCCGTGCCCACTTCGCTGGCGATAAACATTTTACTTGTTAATTTATAGCCATATAATACTCACAAATAACGTGGATTTCTATGGGTAAAAGAATTTTCAAAATCGGTGCAGTAGATCCAGAAATTACCCCCTAAAACCTCATCATCATCATCATCAGCCCATACACGTCCACTGCTGGACATAGGCCTCCCCCGTACGACGCCACAAATAGCGGTCCTGAGCCGCCTCCATCCATCGACTCCCTGCGACCGCTACGATGTCGTCGGTCCATCAAGTGGATGGTCTCCCATGTAGGGGGGATTTGCCATAATCACCACGCTTGGCAGGCGGATTGGTGATCGCAGTGTTGGTGTTTAAAAATACTCAGAAGGAAGCTGCTGCCCTTCCTCTGGTAGGTTCCCTTAGTCGGCTCTTACGACATCCACGGGTTGAGTTGGAGGGGTCGATATTCGTACGCCGCGGCCCCACGGCCATATTATAGCTCAACTGGTCCATATCAATACCAGTATGTTAGTATATATTCAAGTATATCAGTCATCTAGTACCAATAACACAAGCTCTGCTTAGCTTGGGGCTGTTTGGATTTTCCGAAAATATTTATATAAAATTTTATTATTTACCTAAGAGACACGTGGCGATCTTATCACTCAAGAGGGATCTCTACCAGACAATTATGGATGGATAGGATCATTGGATAGTTCATACAAGGGGATCCTTGTATGAGTGGCAGATATTTGCCTGCTGTGCCACAGAAAATATCATATATGAGCTGCGGCGATTGATACAGAGTTGATATGTATGAGAAAACCTTACGGTTTTGTACGATGGTACTTATTGAATCCAGTTGGATTGGATAGATTCACTCTTAGCGCACAAATAATTTTCGGTTCGATTTCCGCTTTGGAAATACGACGTTTTTTCTCTTCACTGTGAATGTATTGATTCCAAGTTGATATGTATGAGACAACCTTACGGTTTTATGCGATGGTAGTTATTGAATCCAGTAAGATTCGGTGGATGCACTCTTAGCACACAGATGATTTTCAGTTCGATTTCCGCTTTGGAAACACGACGTTCTTTCTCTTCACTATGAATGTAAGCGGATTATCTACGAACCTTGTTTGTGTTGGATTTTGTTCTATTCTTCTTCATGGCTATACATTATTAACTTTTTTAATCTACAGGTTAAAAAATCATACCGAGTTTCACAATAACTACCATTAAAAAAACTTGTTGTTAAGGCCTACCTTTCACATAATAACTTCTATTAGTTTATGTGGCCCGTAGAAATATTTATTGTTATGCCCCTCTCACACGCACACGCTGAGTAATTCTGTTTCACACTTTAACATTGCAAGAAATTACTCTTTGCCATGTTTTAGTAATTCCTTTCTTTTTTATTTCTACGTGGACTAATTACAGAAATGTAACAGTAAGATTAAATTCATACTGATATTCGATGGACCGACGATGTCGTTCGATGGAGGCGGACCTCTTTTCTTGCCGTCGTTTGGGGGACGCCTATGTTCAGCAGTGGACGTATGTATATGGGCTGACGATGATATTATAAATGGACATTTTCAACGAATCAACAGGTGGAAAATAATATCCCAGGAAAGAATATAGGATAAAATTAAATAACGCGTGCACGAGCCGCGGGAAAGCTAAAATAAATAAATAAACAACATACGTATCTATTATTGCTACAAATTTGGCAAACAAATAAGTCTTTTATAAAATTAGGCTTGTAAGAGAATATCTAATACGTACGTAAGCTTCTATGTTTCAATCTACTTACATAATGTTTGCCAATAAAAACCTCACTTTGTCGAGAAAATTACGTATTCACATTTAGGTATTCAAATCAGACCTCGGAACAGGTTGAATAAAATATTCATCCGGTAACGATATAAAAAGTTTGGATTCAATTATAAACAAAATATGGTGGTAGGTATTATTACTGTTTTCAATGCACAGCCAACCTCAAATATGTTACCGTTTTCAATGCAAAGACTGTTAAAAATGTTACTGTTTTCAATCCAATGAGTCCCAAAAGTGTAAGTGGCAAGGCAATTCAAAGTTTATGCAGCTGACCGAAAAACCATCAAGTTGATTTACTGCGCTTTTTGCAAATCCATCATGGAGTACTCCCGGACTACCGGGGATGGTGCCGCGAAATCACACATTTTATCTAGGTAGAGAGAGCGCAGGGAGCCATATTGAAGGTCAGGGCAAGCCTTCCCTATCGGTACCCAACTACAGACCTGTTTAAGGACTGGGATGTACTTACAGTAAAACAAAGTTTTATCCTTCAAACTGTAGTTAAACAACATTCATTTCTAAATTATGACCCTACATTCTTAAACGGTAAACGCAGAAAAGGTAAGGTTTGTAAAATTCATTTCACAACTCTCATTCCCGGAAATTCCTTGGATATGGGTCTTTTTACGGTTTAAGATATTTTTTTATTTCTCATAAGAATTTACAAAATTTGCTTACTGAGAACTTAAAAATTAAACTTAGTCTAAATATTGTGCCCTAATGCGTAGTGTGCTTAGACTAAAATGTAAAACATAGACTTAGATTGACAACAAAAGATATCTATTACTATTTTCTCTCTCCAAAATGCCGGTAGTTGACGATTACAAGTACAATGGCTGCCAGCGCTAGAAATGTTTTGAACCAGTTTCTCTTGACTCTATGACGCCGTTATCGACCAAATAGTAATTTTCCATCAGGTCTTATTGTAGTCAAACGAAGGTCTATAGACTAGAAAAAAAATCGCGTAGATGAAGATTGAGTTTGAAAATAACAACCTCTCGTGCTCTCATTCTGCCCCTCTTAGATCATATTTTATCAAGTATGATCTAAGCGGGACAGCACGAAAGTGGCGGACATATAGGTGTCTTGACCTAAGCCGACCTACCCTAGTCTATGCGATCAATTTTAATACTTAGTGAAATGTTACCTTTTACTACGTACTTGATTACAACGAAGGTAAACTCGGGCTTAATTTCACGGGCTATAGACAGTCCTTTCGGATATTTGATGTTGATGTAGGTTATTAAGGAGCAACGGTCAACAAATTAAGGGGGCACCTTTGGATGTGCCTTTATGAAATATTTATATGGATAAACCATGTAGGTGGTAGAATGTAGAAAATGTTTAATTTGCAGCATAGCTGAGTTTTTGGGAATTAGTAACTAATTAATGTTATTCGACGAGATGCCATAGCGCTGTTCTTTAATCATTCAACAATCATATTTCATTTATTTTACTTACACACCTTTATACAACTTAGATCTAGGTAGGTAGCTTATATCAATAGGTACATGCACCCTGTAAGGGCACGGCAAAGGATTTTGCCTCTAATTAAATTATTAAAATAAAAATAGTCAATAAACATAATAAAAAAAACTAAATTCATGCAATATAAAAATGATAATGTCAACGAATTAAAAATGTCATGTAAATATATAAATGATCATGTCAGTTTGTCAGAAGCAAATTGGTCAAAGGAGTGATAACATTTCCTAATAAAAATAATTTTAGTTATTTACAAAATAGCGTTTCATCATCAGCATAGGCAATCAATTGAATTGTGCCGTTTTGCAATTGGCCTAGCCATTCTACAAAAGAGCTGATTCTACGATCTGGCGGCGACGTACATACATACATAAATAACCTACCAAAAATGCCAAAACCTTACTACACGGATTTTTCGAGTGCGATCTACTTCTCTGTTTTACTTTTTAAAACAGAATTTAATACATTTTTCTTCTTTAAATTCTTCTTCATTACTAAATACATGCGTCTTATCCACTCAAATCTAAACCTTATTGCTAACAAACGGTCTAGTTTAACAACACCCGTTTATTGTTGGCATTCTGCTCTGACGCTAAGGATTAATTTATACTGACGCCGGATAATATTTAAGCAGCAGCGCTTGGAGTTATAGCTGGTTCATCTTAAAATAAATAATAGATTCAAGTGCAACTATTGTATGCTTGCTTAAATTAATAATGTAGTTGGAAATTTTAAATAGCGGGCAACTCCACTATGTTAAAACGGAAAGCTGTAAGTGAGAGAGTATTGTTAGTGCGCTTCAGAAATGATTATTAAAAGCGTATCTAAAAGTGATGTATGTTTTATTGATTAGTTCAGATTTTGCGAGGACAGTCTTCACTATGTGGAATATATTAAAATGAAAATAAATATTGCTGGACAATTCACACAGCATTATCTAGTCCCATGCTAAGCAGAGCTTATGTTATGGGTACTAGATAACTGATATACGTAATATAATAGACGACATAGATAGACATTTTTAATATACACAGAAAACATTCAGGACACTAGGAACAAATATCTGCAGATCTTACAAATATTTGTTCTGAGGCGGGGATCGAACCCGTAACCTCACGCATCGCAGGCGCATCTTCGCCCGCCGCGCCACAGAGGTCGTCGAATATTTTGTGAAAATTCCTCACAAAACCTCAGATAAGAAGTCTTTCTAAGTACAGAGGAGAGGCAACATCATTGGCCCGAATTTGTCGTTATTACTTCGCACTCTCACCTGTTATCTGCATCATCAAACCATTATGTCACCTCATGCATCCTTCAACTTGATTTATCAACAGATCTTTTAAAGTATTCTTCAATAAAATAAATTAAATTTATTCAAAGAAAACATGAGTGCACTTTATAAATAAATATAGCTTAGTGTAACAATTTTGCCTGATCTAGGTAATCCTATGTTTCAGGCGAGTAAAATAAAACATAATGCAGAATATAATAGGCAATTTCATAAGGTGCATGGCTAACAAATGTATTTTAGAGCTTTGTCCAAAAAAATCTTCTGTGGTGGGATCGATATACGGTTCCGAGGATCACCAATGGCGGTCGTGTCCACAAATAAGCAGACACACTTCGAATTGCTGAAAACTGTGAATAAAATATTTGTTCGTTTTCTAAGAGAATGCATGTAATATTTTGTAGTTATATTGCTAAAGGTTCCTGAAATACATAGCATGTTTTTTATTTAAAACTAGCTGACCCGGTAAACTTTGTTTTGCCATCGACCACTGAGGGTTGATTATTATTTAATATCCTTAATAAAAAAATGGGGGTTTGAGTTAGAAAGGTGAAAATTTAAAACATATAACCCATATGTATTTTTATGTGCCAAATCATAAAATAATACTAATAAAGATTTATGTCCAAAAAATTAAAAAAAAACAATTTGTGTGGTTCTAACCTTACCACTTAAGGGTATAAAAATAGATAACATCCTATTTTCATATCCACCGAATATACAGAAAAAAAATCATAAAAATCGGTCAAGCCGTTTCGGAGGAGTTTGGTTACAAACACATATGACACGAGATTTTTTAAAAATAGATAAAGATTAAAATTTCTATTATAACGATCCGGCAGCGACATTTACTTAATTGAAATAATCTTGCGATGAAATCTTTGTCTTAGCTGTTACTTCGCTGACCTACAAAATTATTACAGAATTCCCTTGGTGTGTTCAGTATTTATTTCTCGAGTGCTAATAATACACTGATGGGTATCAACAGAGAAAATTGGTTTCTTGATGGTTTGTTAACACGTGAAACTAGACAATGCAAGTTATGTTGTAGGTTGACGCAAATTTATGGTACTAATTTCTTCTTAGCTTTACCAAAAGCTAATGATCATGTAAGCGGGATGAGTTGACCTATCAAAATTAGTCAACAAATCCCGTGGGATGAGTTTAGAGCGGGATCAGTTGACTAAACAGCCATGTTTACTTATTGACTAACTACTATCTATCTACCTAGGCCAAATGGTCCAACTAGATAAATCCAACTTTGATAAAGAGATCAGCCGACGAATCCAACTCGGATGAGCAGCGTCCGGGAAGCTTCGTAAAATCTTCTCATCACATATACCACAGAGCCTCAAGACGAAAGTCTCCAATCAATGTGTGTTGCCAGTGATGACCTACGGATCCGAGACGTGGTCGCTAACTATAGGCCTCGTTCATAAGCTCAGAGTCACTCAGCGGGCTATAAAGAGAGCTATGCTTGGTGTTTCTCTACGTGACAGAATCTGGAATACAGAAATCCGTAGAAGAACCAAAGTCACCGACATAGCCCTAAAGCCCAAGTGGCAGTGGGCAGGTCATATAGCACGCAGAACTGATAACCGCTGGGGAGTAAAGGTACTCGAGTGGCGGCCACGATGCAATGCAAAACACTCGACGGACCGACGACATCGTAGCGGTCGCAGGGAGTCGATGGATGGAGGCTTAGGCTATTTGTGGCGTCGTATGAGGTAGGCCTATGTCCAGCAGTGGATGTACATATATGGGCTGATATGATGACTTATTGACTAAAAGTATACATACTCTTTAATTTCCACTCCAGGACAAGCAGACGGACGGACAATACCATCCTTATCAGGTGGATATACCATCCACTCGTACAAAGCGGTTTTCGTCCACCTTCATCATTCGCACCGCTAAGGAATGGAACTCGCTGCCTGTTTCAGTTTTTCCGGTGAATTACAATCTGGGTCTCTTCAAGACAAGAGTGAACAGGTGTCTTCTAGACCGTCGTGATACAACATCGGCCACATCATCACTTTCCATCAGGTGAGATTGTGGTCAAATGAAGGTCTACATATTATATAAAAAAAAATTGTAGACTTGTGCTCTTAAAGCAATAAAATATCAATAAACGGTTTGTGAGAAAATCCTGTGGTTTTAATTATACATATGTAGATTCATTAATCTGTAACAAAAAAAGTCGTTGTCTTTACAAAATGATCTCTAATGCCACTCTGGTTCAGAATTTGTATCGTACGTAATATTGTTCGTACTAATTGCACACTGAATAGGTTTTCTCAGTCAAGTTGGCCGTGATCCGGTGATATCGCGTTTAATGCACGAAAGTGTTGTAAAATCACAACAATCAAAAATTTGTTATTTTTGAAAATAATAATAATTGCAAAGACTTTGAGATCAGCGTGTTGAGTAGCGAAGACGCAACGTCCCATCCAGGGCAGTGGATGCGCTAACACATTGAATGAATGAATTGACATGAAAAAATAAACAGTACAAAAGGCGGCCTTATCGCTAAAAGCGCTTTCGCCCGCGTTTTATCGGGATGAAAATAGCCTATATGTTATTTCAGGTCCCAAACTATACCCGTACCTCAGCCTGATCGATTCAGTAGTTTTTGCGTGAAAGAGTAACAAATATCCATACATCCATCCCAAACTTTGACATTGATAATATAAGTAAAATATATAAGTAGGATAACCTGTCACAACGCTTGTAATCAACACCTTAAACCTACACTCATGAGCTTATTCTATTTCATGAAATATAATCTTCATTTCATCATCATCATCAGCCCATACACGTCCACGCTGGACATAGGCCTCCCCCATACGACGCCACGAATAGCGGTCCTGAGCCGCCTCTATCCAACGACTCTTTGCGACCGCTACGATGTCGTCGGTCCATCGAGTGGGTGGTCTCCCATGTAGGGGGGGATTTGCCATAATCACCACGCTTGGCAGGCGGATTGGTGATCGCAGTGTTGGTGTTTAAAAATACTCAGAATGAAACTGCTGCCCTTCCTCTGGTAGGTTCCCTTAGTCGGCTCTTACGACATCCACGGGTTGAGTTGGAGGGGTCGATATTCGTACGCCGCGACCCCACGGATTTTTATTTCGTCATTCAGTAATTTCTGTAAGTGTACATTTCGTTCGACTTTACTTTTTATAATCTTTAAACATTCATTGATGGGCCCTATAGCTCAATTATATCAATCAATTATATCTCAATTATTATTTATCAATAATAAAAAGTGAATAGAATCGACATGACCCCAAATCCTAAATCTTTTAAAAACGTTGTGGGTACTCTTCTCAAAAGGTAAATGTAAACCTGACAACAAAAAGCCCTTTCAAAAACGAATCCATTTGCTAAAAATCTCTTCCATTACCAAGATTTATTCAATTATTCAAAAGTAAATGATTTATACGGGTTTTTTGCTTTTCAGAGAAGCTCGTAATGGAGCTCATGTCAGCTCGTATCAGCTGATAATATGAGGTGTGGAGCTTTTACGTCGATTCTGGATAATGTGCCTAATTGGGTTTAATTACAGTGTCCGTAAATTGTTCAAATAAATGTTTTTTTCTCTTTATTTATATTATTTAATTGTAATTTTATTTGTTTATAAAGGCTTTATACAACTTACTAAATTGATTATAATAAACTAGCTGCTGCCCGCGCCTTTGCCCGCGTTTTATCGAGATAAAAAATAGCCTAACCAATTGGAGAATAAAGGAGTTGTAGGTTCCTTATTCTGATGCGGTTGCTTAGGCCGATTAAAGTCGGTACATCTAAGATATTTAATTACTGATTTAAAGCCTGAATTAGATCCTGCGGAAGGCGGAGATGAAATACCTATGAGAGAAACGCTGTTTTAAGGAAGGCAAATCACCTATAAACTGTCTTATTATAAGTACCCACCTCAATTCACAATTCGTCTCGGTCGTTCGCTGCGGGATGTCTCTCCTGGAAACTCAGGGGGGATCCGACGACGTCACAGATAGAAGAGGCAGAAGTCCTTGGTGCTAGAGTAGCAGCGGGTGCGGTCGCGACACGAGGGTTTTCCAAAATAACAAATGTGACCGGATCGCGGGATGCAAATAGTCATACGCGTCCGTCGTTAATTGGATGCATCGTAGACTGGCTTGTCGCTACCCCAAGCGTGGGGCATGCGGAGACTTTCGACTCGTTGCTCACTTCAGTAGGGAAATATAATAAAACAGTCTTCCTTAGGTGAAAGACCATCCAAAAAACAGCGTATGCTACCATTTATTATTATATTTAAAAACGAGCGTAACCACCAATGTTATTCCAGGTCCCAAACTATACCCATACCTCAACCTAATCGGTTCAGTAGTTTTTGCGTGAAAGAGTAACAAATATCCATACATCCATCCTTACAAACTTTGACATTTATAATATTAGTAGGATTGCTATACCGAACACCCCTGCTCCAGGATGAACAGAAATGGACAAAATACTGGAGCAAGACATCCTTTTGCGGAGGTCAGATCCACTGACACAGGAGGTGAACAGTCACGGACTAAGGATACTTCCACTGCTACCAGCCAGGTAATGTCTCACTCCAGTATTTAGTCCATTTCTATTCACCCTGGAGTCAATATTCACCCCGTTTTATCCGGTACCTATCTATGTACATATTCGCAATCAATAAATGAATATTTAATAAATAAGCTATTATCTTCTGCCCGCGGAATCGAGCACTCTTTGTCGCGATAAAAAGTAGCATTTTCTTTGCCGCGATACCGTTTACCTCCCTGCCTCTCATTTCATTCATCAATTTCAGTCATTTAGCCACAGCCAGACAGAGAAATAATTACTTTAGCTTTAATATTATTAGTATGGCTGTTCATTATAACTGAGCGAACAAAGACGCCCCGCCAAACGCATGTACGTGTCAGGCACACGCACGCGTTAGATGTTTCATAACAGAATCCTTTTATCTGTGAAGGTACGATAATTCAAAGTTTTGTTGGGTTTAGTTTGAAAATTTCAAATAAAACTAACTTTGTTGACCTCTGTGGCGCGGTGGGCGAAGGTCCGCCTGCGACGCAGAAGGTTGCGGGTTCGATTCCCGCCTCGGGAATTTTTGTAGAATCTGCAGATATTTGTTCACTATGTTCTGGATGTTTCTATGTATAATAAAAAATGTGTATCTATGTGGTGTATTATATTTTAAGTATATCAGTTATCTAGTACCCATGACACCAGCTCTGCTTAGCCTGAGGCTAGATAATGCTGTGTGAATTGTCCAGCATTATTTATTTATTTTTATGGCACTATTAGAAATGGGTATTTTTCAACACCAACACTGCGATTAAGAATCCGCCTGCCAAGCGTGGTGATTAGGGCAAAATCCCCCCTACATGGGAAACCACTCACTCGATGGACCGACGACTTCGTAGCGGTCGCAGGGAGTCGATGGATGGCGGCGGCTCCGAACCGCTATTTGTGCCGCGTATAAGGGAGGCAGGAGGGATATGTTCAGCAGTGGACGTGTATGGGCTGATATGATGATTAGAAATGGGTGCATGGGAAACACCTAAATCATCTTTTCAACCGACTTCAAGGAGGAGGTTCTCAATTCTGTATGTTTTTTTCTGTATGTGTGTTACGCGATCTTTCAGTCAATTATATGGGAGGATTTTATCCCAAGGTGGTCACATAAAAATTATATTCCAGGGAATTAGTATTTATCTCGCGAAACTTAGAATCAGTGTAAAAGTAAGGGGTTCGAAGTCGATTATTATATTTTTGAAAAGCAATCAAATTATCACAATGGCTCTTAGCAAGCAGTTTCCATGGCAACGAGCGTAAACTAGAGGTAGGTTTGGGAATTTGAAGCCGGTTATCGTTTTTTAAAACACGAAAAATTATGTAGATTATAGAGTGATGTCAACGTGTCAGCAACTTTCTTCAGGCATGTTCCTTGTACTACAAGGCACTTTGCCTTGTAGTACAAGGAAAAGTTGTAGACGTTCAAGATCTCGCAACAGAGCACCTGTGCGCTAGATGGACCAAACTAAAGATGATATTGTATTTTATATATTTATATGTATAGTTAATTATGTATTAGTGTTTATTTCTATTTGATATGTATTCTTTTTTTTAGTTTGTTAAAGTTTGTATTAGTAATATTTTCGTATTTAGCACCTGCACCGCCTTCCATTGATCTTCTCTTTGCTTTTTTATACTTTGGTTGCCTGGAAGAAATAACGCTTTATGCGATAAGGGATTTTACCGAACTATTAAGTTAAAGGTTTTCTAATGCTTTATTTGAGGCATTAACAGTATCTTTCTAAAGCTGCACTAAAAGGTAATCTACGCGAATGTACCAGGAAGGCTGCGCCTCATATACATATAAATGAAAACACAGCATGGTTTCATTAAAAAAATATAATTTTCTGACAAGATTCTGCCCAGCATGATTATTTAATCACGCTGTATAAGCCCGTAGAGTTTAATCAAGTACAGCACGCGCGCCCTCTCACGCAACGGTCGCGTCGCTCATTGTTAGCAATTACCCCGTCAATGTGCCTGTGATTGGAAATATAAATAAACTAGTGGATGAACGCAATTTTAGCCGGTATATTGTTACGAAAATTAATGGTAATATTTTTTAGGCTTCTGTTTCCAAATTGTTGCCGTGGGGTCGCGGCGTACGAATATCGACCCCTCCAACTCAACCCGTGGATATCGTAAGAGCCGACTAAGGGAACCTACCAGAGGAAGGGCAGCAGCTTCCTTCTGAGTATTTTTAAACACCAACACTGCGATCACCAATCCGCCCGCCAAGCCTGGTGATTATGGCAAATCCCCCCCTACATAGGAGATCATCCACTCGAGGGACCGACGACATCTTAGCGGACGCAGGGAGTCGATGGATGGAGGCGGCTCAGGACCGCTATTTGTGGCGTCGTACGGGGGAGGCCTATGTCCAGCAGTGGACGTGTATGGGCTGATGATGATGATGATCCAAATTGTGAAAACTGCCTGTCTGCCTTTCTGTCAGCGGGCTTCATCTCATGAACCTTTATAGGTACACAGTTGAAATTTTGACACAATGTATGGACCTAGAAAAAAAACTCTTATTATATATTTTTGTTCGACTATACCTATTTTGAACCGTAACAGATACTTGAAATGTTCACAGAGTAAATATTAATAATGCTGTTTACACAAATAAGTAATAAATAATCATACTTGCAAACAATGTATTGAATTGTATATGTTCAGTCTTTTTGATGTTCAATTAAGGTTCAAAGTTATTTAATATCACTCTTTTTATTTATCAAACATTAAATACTGGGCTCCCAACCCATCCAATCGACCGAAAAAACTTTTTATTCATTTTCTAATCACTAAAGCTCTCTCCTATTTCAAACAGTAACTTTGCCTATTGAAACAACAGGCAAAGTAAAGTCTAGCGCCGTGATTGATGTAACACTGATACAGGTAAAGGCCCACCCTGTATATAGAGTTACACTTACGTAAGTGAGGTCAATGGACTTGATTCAAATAAGTAGCTTTTATATGGATAGGTTTGTGTAATGTAAATGGAGAAAGCGATACTAATAAATTATACAGTAGGAACTAATTGAAGTACGTTAGAAGAAACTCCTATAAAATGTTGGGTTATCCCAGTTTTGCCCCTTGATAAATCCCCCTGAAGGGGAAAATTGGAATCTTAATTTTGAAATGTCCAGATTTGCCCCTCACCGTATTTTCTTGTTCCAGTTTTTGATCTTGAGAAAATTTGTTCAAGGGGCAAAACAGGATCTTAATGTTAATTTGAAAACAGGTTAAATACTTCTCACCTTCACTTACAAATTATTTTAAAGTAAAAACGGGTATACTTGTGAGTAAAAACGGGTTCCTGATAGAAAGGCCTAAGGGCAACAGAAGAATCGACAAACCCCTAGCTAGCAAGATGGTCAGACGAAATCAGAAAATATCTGAAAATACAAAATTGGACAAGCGTCGCAGAAGACCGGAATTACTGGAGACTTTCCCGACAGGGGTCCGAACCATTTACAATATTAATATTTAAATCAATCGAAATAATTATTATCTATTAAAATTAAATTAAATAGCAATGAAGTAAAATGGAAATATAAATATCATCATCATCATCATCAGCCCGTACACGTCCACTGCTGAACATAGGCCTCCCCCAAACGACGCCACGAATAGCGGCCCTGAGCCGCCTCCATCCAACGACTCCCTGCGACCGCTACGATGTCGTCGGTCCATCGAGTGGGAGGTCTTCCCACACTCCGTTTCGCATTGCATCGCGGTCGCCACTCGAGAACCTTTACTCCCCAACGGTTATCGGTTCTACGAGCTATATGGCCTGCCCATCGCCACTTCAGCCTGCTGATTCTGAGAGCTATGTCAGTAACTTTAATATAAATATACTGACATGAATTCTGTTAAAATTGACATAAATTTTAAATTAGTCTATGTACCTTACTTTTTATGAGCATGTTTTATAGATGGTATTTAAGGGTATGGAAAGAAGATTTTTATTAATTAAAAACGGGTATAAAAAGTAAGAAACCACGCTTCCAACTCACCTCGTGGATTTCATAAGAGGCGACTAAGGGAGCCTATGAGAGCGGGCTGCAGCTTCCTTCCGTACATTTTAACACCTCCACTGCTAGATCACCAATCCGCCTACCAAGTGTGGTGGTTATGGCAAAAACCCACTTCTTTGGGAGGTATGGTCAGTAGTGGACGCATATGCTGTTGAGGTAATTATGTACATATACTTATCGACAAATGCAAATCCTTTCACATAACGGTAACTAACCAAACGGTAAAAAACTAATAATCTAATGAGACAGCGAAAACTCGAAAGTAAAGCAAGTCCACACTAATCTAGCAATACTATTTTTATGTTGTTTGGTAGAATACACAATAGTTTTTGCATATTGTACAAAGGATAACTTTTCGCTTTGATAAAGATAAGAATTCTAATAATTTTTTTCTGTATCAAATTTTTAACCATAAACATTTCACGCTCGGGTGATTTTCCAAAACTTTAATAAATTCTTAAAAGAAATAACAAAATAACTTTGAACCATCAAGCTAGTCTATTGAAGGTAGTTATATCGCATCGCAAAAACATGCGAATAAAGAAGAGGTTAGGGTTTCGATCATAAAATCTATTTTTCTCTGGCCTATTTAAGGTACCTATCATCACAAAACGCAAGGCAAAAATGAGCGAGCAAATAAGAGAAATCTAAAACTAGATTTATAAAGGAGTCTACACACCAAAGTCCCGCTACACAGCCAATCTGTGTCGGCGAGTTGGATGTTAGCAGCTTTATCGGCGACATGTTGGCGGCTCCATATCTACTCGTAGGAGTTAACACATCAAATCCACCAATTTTGTCGCCGGTATGGTAAATATTGTCGATGGCACAATATCAACTTTTGACAAGTCGCACAGTGTTGCGCAGACTCCAATGGGAGCAAAAGTGTAGGCTCTGTCGAGACCTGCAAGAATTTACTAATTGGTTGTATTGAACGTTATTTCAACGGTAAAACGAAAATAATCGCAACGCAGCGGTCGTCTACATTATTATTTCTAGCCGCTGTCAGCTAAGTTTAGAACCAACATAAAAGGAATGCTGTATTAAAATTGAGTAGCAAAGGCAAAGTTTACAGTTTAGACCACAAAGAAAAGTTTATATTTGATTTGAAGACTTGCCACATTATTAGTATAATTTTATTTATCCATTATACACAGCTTTCCAACATTTCTTTATATATAGATCATTAAAATAAATCCAGTAATGCAACTCCCAAAGTCTCTATAGTTACTCTGCCTGGAAGAGATCGCTTCTAAGCGACCAGGCCGCCCATCGTATATGTTTTATCTAATGTCTATTTTTAATGTTTTCTTCGTGGTGTACAATAAAGAATTTTGTAATTTGTAATTATAATTTTTTTTTTGTAGTTCTCTGAAAACTGAATACGACAGACATTATTTCCAATATGCTGAAAATTTGCGTTAACTATTTTACATGGGCATTTCAAATACGCATACATATTTAACACCATAAAACATTGTTATACAATGCAGAGCCCAGTCAGACCATTAATATTAGAACAATACTGCCGGCACCTATCACCACAACGGGCCTTACTTGTCAATCATGAATGAACGGAGGGAACCACCGTACGGCTAGAAAATATTGAAGCTATTTTCATATTTAACAGGAAAATCTTTTAGGCATGTACTTCAAAAAGATAAATCGGGCCATAATATTTTAATTGAAGTTTTTGGCAGAAGTTTTCATAATTTCTCCAATAATATGTATTTCAAAAAACAAGCACCCTTAGAACCATAATCATCGTTTCTATTTCGTTTTTTTTCCACAATGTTTCAAACTCGCACTGAGAAAATATTTTCTGAGTGCAAATATCACTCCATATCTACTCGTAGGAGTTAACACATCAAATCCACCAATTTTGTCGCCGGTATGGTAAATATTGTCGATGGCACAATATCAACTTTTGACAAGTCGCACAGTGTTGCGCAGACTCCAATGGGAGCAAAAGTGTAGGCTCTGTCGAGACCTGCAAGAATTTACTAATTGGTTGTATTGAACGTTATTTCAACGGTAAAACGAAAATAATCGCAACGCAGCGGTCGTCTACATTATTATTTCTAACCGCTGTCAGCTAAGTTTAGAACCAACATAAAAGGAATGCTGTATTAAAATTGAGTAGCAAAGGCAAAGTTTACAGTTTAGACTACAAAGAAAAGTTTATATTTGATTTGAAGACTTGCCACATTATTAGTATAATTTTATTTATCCATTATACACAGCTTTCCAACATTTCTTTATATATAGATCATTAAAATAAATCCAGTAATGCAACTCCCAAAGTCTCTATAGTTACTCTGCCTGGAAGAGATCGCTTCTAAGCGATAAGGCCGCCCATCGTATATGTTTTATCTAATGTCTATTTTTAATGTTTTCTTCGTGGTGTACAATAAAGAATTTTGTAATTTGTAATTATAATTTTTTTTTTGTAGTTCTCTGAAAACTGAATACGACAGACATTATTTCCAATATGCTGAAAATTTGCGTTAACTATTTTACATGGGCATTTCAAATACGCATACATATTTAACACCATAAAACATTGTTATACAATGCAGAGCCCAGTCAGACCATTAATATTAGAACAATACTGCCGGCACCTATCACCACAACGGGCCTTACTTGTCAATCATGAATGAACGGAGGGAACCACCGTACGGCAAGAAAATATTGAAGCTATTTTCATATTTAACAGGAAAATCTTTTAGGCATGTACTTCAAAAAGATAAATCGGGCCATAATATTTTAATTGAAGTTTTTGGCAGAAGTTTTCATAATTTCTCCAATAATATGTATTTCAAAAAACAAGCACCCTTAGAACCATAATCATCGTTTCTATTTCGTTTTTTTTCCACAATGTTTCAAACTCGCACTGAGAAAATATTTTCTGAGTGCAAATATCACTTTGGGTTTGTCTTAAACCTCGCCACGTATCATTGCCAAAAAAATCTGATGATTAATGAACAACCCCTTGTCCTATTTTGCCACTATCGAACTATCATATTTGTATAATGGTCGTCATGGGGTTGATAGCTATACTATGGCCAGTAGCCGTCTATACTATCCATTAGCTCGAAAGCCCGTTATGAACAAAGCTTCGATACACCATGATTGTAGCGTGTCAGAACGTCTGTTTGAAATAGAATTTTGCTGGTAGGTAGTTGTCGATACGGTAAATTGTGTTTTATTGTAGGTATTGCGTTACAAAAAGGTCGTGTATACATGCTTACTGATAATTCAGTGACTCCGCGTGAAGTAGGTACATAGGTTCTGTCCATAACTACAAACACGTTTGTGAAGACGCCAGGCTTAATTTTTTTTGTAAATAAAATCACTTCTCAAACTTTTTTTACAAAATGTAAAAACTCGTTTGTTCAGAACCTAATAAATTACTAAAGACCAATCTGCCACTTCCTGAACCGCTGCTAATTTAGGACAGGTTTCAAATAAAGTCCCTCTAATTAATGATTAATGAAGGTAACTCTCGGGCTGTTAACTTATTAATCAGCAACTGGACATTAACTGCCCTAAGTAGAAGGAAATGGAAGAGTTTGAAGGAGGCCTACACTAGTCTACTGGTCGAAAAAGCTAGAAAGAAAGTGAGAAAGAAAGAAAGAAGGGAACTCTAACTGATTCATATCACCTACTTTCCTACATTCATATCACCGACTACCAATACCAAGTTTAAGAATTAGGAACTCGCAACTTTACGAACGTGTCAGTACCAACGTCAACCCTGTATAAAATCCTGTATATACCCTGTATAGTAGCATAGACTAATTACCTCTAGATAGTAGTGAAACAATATCTACTAGAATATGTCGATTCATAAGGAATAAAGCTTTCGAAATATTGAACCGAAACAAATTGAAACGGAAAATTGTGTATCGAAATCATTATGCTTGTTAATTACCCCTCTGCCACTGCGTGTAAATAATGTTAACTGTTGAGCGACGTGGATCCTATCAGCTGATCGATTCAGATGAATTCGTGAATGCATCTGCACCAGGTAAGGTTTTCTGTCTAATGACAATAAAATACAGATTTCGATTAGAGACGCACGCATAGTTTCGATACGTTGCCAGCCCCCTGGCGGCGGGGCGTCACTAAGCATGCTAGCTGCACGCACAGCCAGGCTGCGGCAGCCAGTTTAAAATATGGGCTGCCTGTCGACTTCAGCAAAGTCAACTGAAGGCCGCCCGTCAAACTTTACATCTCTACATACATTGTTTTGTCTCGAAACTATAAACTATTTTCAAAGTGTCTACTTTTAGGGATCAGAAGACAAACAACCAAGTAAAGTAAAAAATAATAAACTCTAGACGGTTTTTGGCTATTATTTAAATGGTCTAACGTCCAATGTCACATTGCTGTAACTACTTAAAGGCTAGTACATACTTATTGTATTATATTTATTTTATTTAGATCAGTACCTAATTCGTAGCAGATACACATTAATACATTTACATAAAAAACCCGCAGAATCGCTACCATTTCCTCTAAAAGCAATGTATAGACGAGTTTTGTGTCCTTTAGAACTTAATATTAAATGAAAAACTCAATCAAACTTATGATTTTTAAACAATAAAATTAATAAGCTAATTTAACTAATTGACACATATTTAATCATAGGCTGATGGTGTCAGTTCATCATCATCATATCAGCCCATACACGTCCACTGCTGGACATAGGCCTCCCCCATACGACGCCACAAATAGCGGTCCTGAGCCGCCTCCATCCATTGACTCCCTGCGACCGCTACACTACAGTTACAGTACAGTTCAGTTACGCTACGGTTCTGAAAAACAGTTCTTAAATATAACTGAAGTACTACAAAAACTACAGAAGCTCATCAGCATCCTGGTATTGTTATACTGGACCTGTGTGGCGTCCAGTGATTATGCTCTTATCACTCTATTTTAGTACTCACAAATCATCACGGGAGGTTTGCCTCTACAACAAGTAAACCTTTATAAGTGTATCTCCTTCCAAGCTAGCTACTGTTCGACTGGACTGTGTCAGGTCGCTAATCCATAATTGAAAAATAATAGGAGTTGGTGGTGTTGCTTGTCAGAATCACTTACAACGAAACCCAAGTTCTTGTATTCAAACAACAGCCCGAATGTTAATGAAGGTGTAGCTGTGAAGACAATTAAAAGTTTCGCATAATTCAGTTCTGTCTCAACCAGGGTGGGCGGTTTGATAGCAAGGTCGGTGTTAGGAATTATTAGGGGTATCTATTATCTTATTAAGGGGGGGGAGGGGAGGGGTAGGTGCTTATTTGCATCCTTATACCTCTTTTGACAATATTTTAAATCAATTTCAATTTGAGTCTAAAAAAGATTTGCGTTTGTTACCTATACACTTACTAATGCTGACCTTAATTTAACTCGCTCGCTATTAACTCTCTACATTCCTCTCTCTTTCCATTCATACGTCCACAGCTGAAAGTACCTCCCCCAAACAAGGGGGGCTTTGCCATAACTACCACGTGCACCACGAAAGGGCCAACATTGTTTTTAATTTTTATTCCACAATAATAGTAACAGCAATTTTGGGACATTAAACACATTTTTGTTTGTTCTGCAACATAAAAAAAGTGAGGAATAGTTTGGGGCATAAGTCCTATTGGGTTTTCCCTTGCTACCTCCCTGCCTACCCCCATATCCACATCTCGGCCTGAGTTGATTACAAACACAGACTTTTTGAAAATTAAATTAGGAAATTCTGGAAAGTTGCTCACTGATTGTATTATTCGGAAATGGGTTTGGAATATTTATGTATACATTAGGTACTTGGATTTGCATGGAAAAAGTTTGAAAAGTTTTTGTATGATGGTAAAATTACAGAAACGAGGAAGTTATAAGAACTTATAAGCCACCTCCGCGTGCCTACGTAATGCAATACAAATACTAAACTCTTTATTGCACACCACATAGACAAATAAAACACAAAGACATTAACATAAACAAGTACAATGGGCGGCCTTATCGCTTAGAAGCGATTTCTTCCAGGCAACCTTTGGATGAATAGAAAATTTTCAATTTAACAACATTAATACATAAAATAAGATTAAACAATAATATATATAGAGTAGAAAATATATTATTTATACATATGTAATAAATAAATAAATACCAAGAGATAGAATAGATAGGTACCAATATTTACTTTTCTGACAGATAAAAATCTTTGACGTGAGCTTTAAAAACAGATTCAGCTTTCTTAATAGACTCAGGTAGTGCGTTCCACAACTTTACGGCCTGGATAGAAAAAGATTTGCCATAGAAACTGGTTCAGTGGAGAGACATGTTTACAACCAAGTTTTCTGAAGAGCGAAGGATACGAGAAGGATGGGGATGGGAACAGTGGGGAAACTCAAAACGCTCCTATTTAAAGGAGATGTATAGAGGATAGTGGAGTGAGAGGGTTGAAGAGTATATTATAAAGAAGAGAAACTATGTGAGAATCCCGGCGAAGACGGATAGGAAGCCACTTGAGTTTTGTGCGGAACTCCGAAATATGGTCATATTTGCGAAGCCCAAAAACAAACCGTATACAGACGTTTTGGAGTCGTTCAAGCTTATTGAGCTGCTCTTCAGTGAGGTCAAGGTAGTCGACGTCTGCATAGTCAAGGATAGGAAGTATCAAAGATTGAGCGAGCACAATTTTATTAGCAGTAGGTAGAAAATTTCTGAGTCTTCTCAATGAGGCGGCGGAGGCAAAAATCTTACGGCTCACAGCATTCATTTGTGAGGCCCAAGTCATGTCGCAATCCATTAAAATTCCCAAGTTTTTAACGCTATTACTAAAAGGAACTAACGTAATGAGATTAAATAAGATTTTTTTACTATTTCTACTAACAAACAGGTGGCCAACAGTGCCTACGGTGGGACACACGCTTGTTTGCCACCTTCGTGGTATAAAAAACCTAACCTCTCGTCTAATCGTAAAAAAAACTTATTGAAACCCCTTCAACATCAGGGACATTACACGCACGTTAGAGACCCTTTATATGTCTCATTTTGAGGAACCCCATGTTTACATTACTTGTAAAATACAATAAAACCAGCCAAGTGCAACTGTCTTGCAACTGGAGAGTTCCATACTTTCGTACAAAACCTTAGCAGAAGAAACACTAAAAATGTATTTTTGACGGATTCAAAAAAAGCACAAAGCCAACATGATGCGGCACCCGTCCAAGTATTGAGCGCGCTCGACGACGTTGCTTACTTCGTGGACGGTGATTTTTGGCATAGATTTGGCTGAAAAGATGGAGAGTAACATAGGCAATTTTTTGTCCTGGTAAAACATCAAATTCCCTCCCGTGGGAATTTGATTTAGGAAAAAATACCTTTTTATTCCCTTAGAAATTTGAAAATCCAATTTAACTCGGTTGAAGCCGTAGGGAACAGCTAGTTGGTAATATATAAAGGTACTTATTAGGAAAATACCTAAATCCTAAACAAAAAGTTTAAAATAAGTAGGTATAAAAACTTCTAACAAAAGAAGATATTCAAGAACACAAAATTATATAATACGGAAGGTCCCAATGAAAATCTTTACTGCTAATAAAACTGGAACGACCCTGTTGATTATCCTGATAGGTGACAATTTATTGTTCAACAAATCTCGAAGCAGAAAGCATGAATGCTTTTTATTTTGACATAAAACAAACGAAACTGCTCCCCGGGAGAGGTTTAGAACAAAGATAGGAGATACAGAGATCATCAGCATCATCAGTTCAATAAACAAAATATGTTTATAAAGTTAACTAGCTGCTGCTTGCGGCTTTGCATGCGCTTTTCATGTACTCTATAACTCTCGCCTTTATAATATTATTTCGATTAAGCTGTAAATATTGAGTTAATTTCTTGTTACAAGATGTAAGAAAAATTAATTTTATCGTCTATAAGCAGAAAGCATTTTCGACCAACGAAAACTTAAAAGCGAGGGTGGATCGGGGGTGGATTTTTCTTCCGTTTCCGCTGTCCTCCGAAAACTTAGCCTTACCCTCACTTAAAAATTATGTAAGCATATAACTACTTTAAATAGTCTCTAAACAACAGCAATACGCCTTATAACGAGAGTTTCTTAGAAATCCGTGAATTGTAAAATATTTCTTCATTTTAAGCGATTCATCGGTCCAGGGAGAAAGTCACGTACATTCACAATACAATGAAACAAGCTCACCAAAAAGAGATTTCATTCGCCCAATCTACAAAGGTTTCTACGTGTAAGCGGATTTCCGGCCAGATTAAGAAAAATAAGAGAAAATATAAAACGGGCATATTTTGAGCTGGATTATTTAAGATTGAATATTCTTATAGGATAAGCAAAGATTACGTTTTGCGACGAATCAGGATTTACTCGAAAATAGATTTCAGTTGCCTTTTTAATCGAAACGTTGAGCAATGTTCGATCAAATGGAAGGATTTTGCTTCGATTTTCTTTTTAATAATGTAGATTCGCGTAAATAAATAATCCTGGACATGTCGCAAAGTGCTTTTTTGGCATGAAAAGAATAATATTGCTCGGAACGTTATTTGAAATAACCTTAAGAAATGGAATGTTTGTTAAAAGATTTTTGCACCACAAAACACGAAAAAGTCAGTAATTTTAGGATGCCTTATACTTTTGGTCAAGGTTAAAATTTTGGGATTTCATTAACTTCATATAGGTACATAATTAATAGTAAATGAGTTTGAATTAATAGTAAAAAGTTTGTGAATATAAGAAGTTGTGAGGTGGTGAGATGTTTGGTGGAAGACAACGCTAAAACAGCTAAACTTTTTATCTTAGAAAAACGGGCAACACCACGGGCACAAACTGGTTGTACCGATCATAATTGAATGATTGGAAAACGATTGTAAAAGCAGTCAATCTGAAAAGACCCTTGTTAAAACAAACAATGTAATTTGAAATAAAGCCCAAAATTTACATTTATTTACTTTTAAACAAACACTACCCTCAATTAAGAATGATAAATAATAATTAATTGTTTTGCGAATTCAATCAAAATGAGTAAATATACTAAATTAAAATCTTAAGTTCACAACGATATGCCACGAATAAATAGATGGGATGATGTACCTACTTACACATTTATATACTTATTATTACCTACTCTATACTTATTGTACAGTATATAGTGTATTTATTAATTTTATTTATTAATATAATATATTAATAATACTATATTATAGTATTTTCTGTACTTAGCGCCGAAGGATTGTTTTAGCCGCTAGCATAATTTGATAAAATCAAATGATTTGACATCACGTTGCCAGGGTATTCTACTTTAAATATTTAAGCGGGCGGAGCATAACGTATACATAATAATAAAGAATGCAAAATGTTATTAGTATCTACCCTACCCACCTAAATGTATGCTCTTTGGTGTTAAAAAATATTAAGAACTTAAAAACCTTTGGAACCAATAGGATTTTACGAAATGCATAATTTGCTTCCTGATCAGAAAGTCTCTTAAGTTGCATAAGAAGTAAAATGCTTAAATGTCATGTCTAAAAAGCAAAATGCCTAAGATTCAGGAAAATTTCATTTAGATTTTCACGTCAAACCCAGCATTGGGCTTATGACACGCAGATTGGAAACCAAAGCGTAGGATAAAAGTCGAATATTCAACTAAGGAAAAATAAGTTGACGTGAGACTGGATTTAAAACATTTACGACTGACGGTAAGTTAGTAACCAATACAGTAAGAAAGATAAATATGACCGGGGAAATGGGGCCGGTCATATTTATCTTCCCGGTCATATTATCTTGGGGGCAGTGAAATAGCAGAAATAACTAAAATTGATATGGTTAACAAGTTTACTAGATATTACTAGTTACTAGATACCAATATAGTAAA
Organism: Eupithecia insigniata; assembly: GCA_947859395.1. Classification (NCBI taxonomy): domain Eukaryota; kingdom Metazoa; phylum Arthropoda; class Insecta; order Lepidoptera; family Geometridae; genus Eupithecia; species Eupithecia insigniata. The sequence continues at coordinate 13,857,570 of OX402003.1, forward strand.
ACCACAACGGCTCATATACTTCCAATATATCTAATACAAATAACTTTTGAATAAAAAACTACACCAACATAATTATTTCTTTGTCAAACGAAACGTCGCGTGTTTATTTGATTTTTCTCCAGATATGCAAAGAAACCATAATGGCTTAAAAAATCATACTTTTTTTTCTGCTATGAATAGATGAAACAAAACTATTACAGAGTTATCGAAAAATAGTTTATTCTGGGTATTATAAATGTGCGGCGAGAACGTTTGGTAATTCTATTCCATAAGGATAGCACAAAAAAAAAATATAGTTAAAAACTAAAACCCGACTACATAAAAGTCGTTAATTAATCAAGTTTTGTGGGATAAATACTTATCCCCTGGGGATACGTTTGAAGTCAGTTAAAATTTATGGGACCTTTTCGGGATCATTTTCTATACTATAGTGAAAGAATTTTCAAAATCGGTCCATAATTAGCGGAGATATAGCGTAACATACGTACAAATAACAATCAGACGAATTGATAACCTTTTGAAGTCGGTTAAAAATAGTCACCGTATATTATACTGATGTTTAAGGCCATCGTGACCATCGTGACATGAAGCTGAGATCCTATTGGTGGTTTCACTTATCAAATCATTATTTTTCTTAGTTCATGATAGAAGATCGCTGTCATTCTACAGATCAACTAAAATTACCAACGAAATGTGCAATGGAACTCTTGAATTCGATATCGTTTCACGAAGATAGCTAGGTATCTGGCACAGGCTAAGAATTTACACACCTAACTCTTCCCGCGGGTGTCGTGAGAGGCGACTAAAAATATCCATTGGGGTGCGGGCAGCTCCCTGCATAATAGATCCACCAACGAACTGCGACCCTACCACACGCCCAGTATGGGGATTATGGCTTTCCCGACTAATGATAAAATCCAGTGCCTAAGTCGAGTGTCACACTGTATTTCGACAGATCGTGATTTCAACACGTCGTCGTCGTTAACTTTGAAAAACCACGGAGTGAAACTACATACTTTGAGAACACGCACCTTCGAAAGACCACTACTTCGACAGACCCTGCTTCGAAGTGCACATGTTCAGCAGATAATTATTATATCCAGCAGTGGATTGGTAAAAGCATTTGATGTTGATGATGCCACGAGGCCCTCCTGGACGGCAATTCTGGCAATATATCTAATATAGATATGACAAGAACTGTCAAAATATCGAGTGATAAACAAGCGTATTCTGGAAAATCTGCAATTCGATATTTATCGAGGGTTTTTCTTTGATGAGTTGCTCGATAAGTCGCACGAGAATGCAGTTTTGGCGGTACTCAATATTTATCACATGATATTTTTATCCCGTGATAATGAGTATCACTCGATAAAGTATCAACTTAAACACCACCGTCTATATTGTTCTTTTATGTCCAGTCCATCCCAAGGTTGCCTGGAAGAGATCGCTTAAAGCGATAAGGCCGCCCTTTGTACTTCTTTGTTTGTTAGCATTTCCTTGTTGTATTGTATTTTGTGTTTGTGTGGTACAATAAAGAGTTATCTATCTATCTATCTATCTATCTATCTATCTATCAAGTGATACGCAGAATTGGCCCCCTGGACGCTGACCTGTACCTTCAAGCAATGTCCTCCTGTCGGAAACGAATAAAATTCAACAGCATTTCGTCGACGCGTTCTATTTTGATGGGCATGAATAATTTGATGAACCCTTCGCAAATTGCTAAAGGGTTAGGTCAAAGTGAATAACATCATGAGTGTTATTACGTGTTTTATAATAATTTTCACGTTTTTTGGGTTATTTTATTAGATGCACGTATTCCGCGTGTGCCCTGTGTGGTATGGCAGTGTTGAAAGCGATCGATGGTTCTACTTGTGACACAGACTCACGATTTTTTCGTTATCTACCCACACTGACAAATTCTCATTGTAACCGTAGGTTTGCTGTAAGAAAACTCTTTTAGGGTTAAGCTCGCCTTTGTACATGTCCAATAGTTATTATTTTTATGTATGATGTTATTTGTGTGTACAATAAAGAATTTAAGAAATAATTTACGCATTCGATGACAAAGTGGCGTAAATTTTCTCTATTCTTCTCCATACAACAATCCCGTACTTGGCCTACTGTACGAATAAATGTAATTTTTTGAATTCCAAATTGATGATTCATGGACAAAATGACACTACAGGTTAGGTTTAGGTGAGATCCTTTATTCGCATTTGGACTCGATTTGGTTCATTATGCGTTCATTTTGCTAGCATAGCCAGCCTAACTCCGTCCAGAAGCGCAGAATTTTCCTGGGATCTTCACAAGCTTCGCGGAGTGACCTTGGCAAGTTGAGGATTTCTGTTCGTTGTGCTGTTACTCCCTTGCATTCCAGGACTACGTGGGCGGCTGTTTCGTCGTTGTCGGCTATTTCGAGTGTCATACTTCACGACATCACTTACATTAAAAAAATAGATACAGTCGAACATAGAACCTCCTCTTTTATTTTTCTTTGGTTAAAAACCAAGACTAATGTAATTACGGTACTTGGAACCCATCCAGGGTTATTATGATACTATATATGAATGCTTTTTGTAATTTGTAATTTATTTATTTGGAATGAACAAAAACATATTCAGCTAAGATACAATGGAACACCGGAAAAGCGCATAAGTTTAAAATTACATAAGTAAAACAGGGAAATAAAGTGACTTTGATTTGAGTTCTTTTTAAGGTAAAGTAAAGAAGCGAACAAGAAACATTTACCTTGTTAAGTTGTTACTTTTCGAGTTGGAGCAGTCAGAAAATATTTAATTATTGTATTCAAAATTTAAGGCATCGTACGACATCTTAGTCATGTTGAAGACATCTTACGACATTGTAGTCATGGCTGAGACCATGGAGAGCCTTAGTACAATGATCGGTGACCTCGGTAGAGCCTCCGAAAGAGTTGGTCTTAGAATGAACATGGACATGACGAAAATCATGTCAAATGTCCATGTAGTACCAACTCCCGTATTATTCGGAGGCAACACCCTCGAAGTTGTCGACCATTATTGTCTACCTAGGACAAACCATCCAACTAGGAAAGTCCAACTTCGAGAAGGAGGTCAACCGCCGAATCCAGCTCGGATGGGCAGCGTTCGGGAAGCTACGTGGTGTCTTTTCGTCCCACTTACCGCAGTGTCTCAAGACGAAAGTCTTCGACCAGTGTGTATTGTCAGTGATGACATATGGCACCGAAACATGGTCCTTCACTATGGGCCTCGTCAGAAAGCTCAAGGTCGCACAGAGAGCAATGGAGAGGGCTATGCTCGGAGTCTCTCTGCGAGATCGAATCAGAAATGAGGAGATCCGCAGAAGAACCAAGGTAACCGACATAGCTCTCTGAGTTGCGAAACTCAAGTGGCAGTGGGCAGGGCACATAGATCGTAGGACCGACGGCCGCTGGGGCCGCAAGGCTCTAGAGTGGCGACCACGTACCGGAAAGCGCGGTGTAGGTAGACCCCCCACGCGATGGACCGACGACCTAGTGAAGGTCGCGGGAAATCGCTGGATGCGGGCAGCGCAAAATCGGTCATTATGGAGATCCTTAGGGGACGCCTATGTCCAGCAGTGGACGTCGATCTGCTGATATGATGATGATGATGAAAATTTAAGATATTAAAGTAGGCATTGCATCACATAAAATTATTTATCTTATAGCTCGTAGAAGCTCACCTCTTTTGTTCGGGCTCAATATGCCTACGCTATAAGAAAAGATCTAACAATAAATAACTGTCACCTTTATAGCCGAGGCGTGCAATTCGCGCTACCTGTAATTTGATGTACGAGAAATGTCCCAGTTTTATGATTCGCTCTGAAGGTCACAGAGATTTAGGAAGAATATATCTCTGGAAATATCTTTTATGTATCTATCTTCGTGGTGTTCTTACAAAATTGATTCTAACCTAGAAAATTTCGAAGTTTGTCAAATTTGGTAGGTAGGTATGTCATCAGTACCAGAACCTTAGTATGGTGACAGTCCCCCGTACTAGTAAAAACTGTTTTACGGCAGGATGTCATGCTCTTCCTTCGGAACATTTATATAACTTAATTTGTAGGATGGTGTCGTATATATGTAAGTAGTCGCTTTTTATTCTACCTATTAAGTTCTTATCTGATTCTTATATTATATGCATGCAATGTACCCTAAAACATGAGAAACTGAGAAAAAAACTAACTTTAATGCTATATAAGGTTATAAAAAGATACGAGCATGTGTATCCACGACATCGATTTATTCGATTCAAAACTGCAAAGTATTAATAAACTTCTGACAAAACGCTAGTAATTATATTGTCTTCAGTTAATATTATTTGTATATCTTTTCTGTTTTTATAATTTTTCTCATCTATTAGTTCTTTCTTGTATATTTAGTTTTTTCTTGATATAAGTTTATCGGTAATTTTATAGATCTTGAAAATAGTTACTAAATTTTACGTAAGTTTACTTCATATCTATGTATTTGTTACCAAGAGAGAACTGTTCTCCATTTTTCCTTCACAAGCAAGCAGTCTTTTAACTTTTATATGCGAGGACACATAAATGGTTATAAGTTATTATTTAAGTTTATTTATAAAGTGTATAAAACTGTTTGTTCTCCGAACAAAATATAATAAAATGTAAGCTCATCCACCTAAATATAGGTAGGTATATGTATATCTGTATTACAATAAGACAACAGGCAGACAACGTAGGTCAATGTAACAATATAAGAAAGAAGATACCTACATAAATATAATAAAATAAGCGGGTTATACTTGAGGTAACCTACACGTATTACTACGGGTTAAAAACGTTGGTTTTCCTCAATCACAAACATTTTTCGTAGTTAACTGCGCGTACGCTATTGAGATTCTTACCTATTTTATAATAGATCCTATCTTATATCTACCTACCTTTCTATCTATCTATATGTCTTAATAGATAGGGCGATAGAATTTATTTGGATCAAATACACAGCGTACTTGGTTCAGTACAGAAGCGTCTTCCACTAATAAAAAAAATACCGTCGATCAGGCTATTCAGCCTGCAACCTGATCCTAAAGTATTCTTAAAAGCCAATTGAAGATGGCAATAACTTCCACCTGATGCTATCGCGTGTTTGTAAGCCTGATACTTTTCGTACCTTCGTCGAAATAAGTTCTATTCTATTCATTGAATCTCAGTTTAAGAGTGCAGGTGCATTTTGAAAGAATTAAAACAGAACTAAACAAAACCTCTACCTCCGGTGGATGTGAAAAGAATGAAGCCCTAAAAGTGTAGGTAGTCATTTTAGAGTAGAAGTGAACCAGATGACTCGACCAACTTAATGTCACGACCATTAAGTTGGTCGAGTTAGATAGACGGATAAGATTTTTATTTGCTTCTGCAACACACAGTAGTACACAGGTTGAATGGTTACAGACATTTGACAAAACAATAAACTTACAATGAAACACAAATCACAAATTATAGCAAGTAAACTAAGGTTAAACAGTTGCTGCAGCCAAGGAAAAAGGTAATAAGTCAGCGCATAGTTTTGCTCGAAGAGCAAACACTGATTTTCAGTATTACCCTAGTTACTTCATCTGGTAGAGTAAAATTTTGGAGTCTTCAAATGCCAAGTGGATAAGTTCCTTGTGGGAAAGCGTACTCCATCTTAGGCCACATCTAAACTTTCTCAAGTGTGATGGTGGTCAAACGCTTTACCATTACCAATAAAAACCGTTCCATCGGATTATGAGAGTGAGGGAATAGAGAGTGTACCTGTGTTTCATACTTCTTTGATTTGCACACACACTTGTGCAATATAATAATTTATGTCCCGCACTCAGCATTGTCTCAATTGGGACTGGCCGCCACCGAGGCCGAAAATATCTCAAGGGGGAAAACTGGAACAAGAAAAAGCGGTGAGGGAGAATTCTAAACCTTTTCAAATTAAGTTTCCAGTTTTCCCCCTAAGGGGGATTTATCAAGGGGCAAAACTGGAATTACCCGGAAATTCGTTTAAAAAGACTGTAATTATTTTTATATAGTTCTTATTTATCATAAACAAACTTGATACCCTTGGGATATTAGTTTGTACAATAAATAAACATCAATACGGAATACGTGTTAATAATTTCCATTACAAAATGGTTATTCGCACAGTGCGCACACTTTCCTTCCAAGGGATTAAAAGTTTAAATCCTATCCAGCGAAATCCAACTAGCTGATATGAAAGGTTTGAAGTTTTGCCAATTTTAGGGATGTTTAGGCGACTTTCTGACACATGAGATGGGGATTAGGGAGGGATAGTGAAAGTGAATGTACGATTATCTATTCACACGTTAAATATAGTGTGAATATGGGGATAGGTACCATATTGTTAATTTTACGTAAGAAAAACTAAGCTAGACACATATTGCATAATTTTTCGCATCTACAAGGTGTCAAATGTATGAAAAGAGGCAAAAAACTTTTTCGTCGTCGTAAACGAATGCACAGCTGGATCTAAGGACTCTGTTTATACTGGAAGAGCACAATTGTGGTAAGGTTTACTTTTGGCTTACATCTAGGGATAGGCCCGTGGTAGAGCGGGTCCTCGGTGGTTTGTCACTGCCATACGATGATTTGTAATTTCTGTTGAAATAAGACCATTTTACGCGGCTCAAAAGATAAAGCAAAAGAAAAATCCACTCGTCTCGTCTCAGCCTCCGTCTCGAAAACTGTGTGATTGTGGCATAGAAATCTACATAAAATATCTTTCATGACTATAGGCCATGGGTTTTTTTTACTCTTAGCTTTTTCAGTATACTAGGCTGTGTGTTCGGCCGTGGGGCCGCGGCGTACGAATATCGACCCCTCCAACTCAACCCGTGGATGTCGTAAGAGCCGACTAAGGGAACCTACCAGAGGAAGGGCAGCAGCTTCCTTCTGAGTATTTTAAAACATCAACACCGAGATCACCAATCCGCCTGCCAAGCGTGGTGATTATGGCAAATCCCTCCCTACATGGGAGACCATCCACTCGATAGACCGACGACATCGTAGCGGTCGCAGGGAGTCGATGCATGGAGGCAGCTCAGGACCGCTATTTGAGGCGTCGTACGGGGGAGGCCTATGTCTAGCGGTGGACGTGCATGGGCTGATGATGATGATAAGGCTCTGACAACGTACATTATAATACATTACGTCTCCCAGACGTATCAAATAACGAAACTAAATTCTACATTTCCCCTTATTTCTATTTACCAAAGCTTTCGAGGCTCAGTTCTGTATAATAAAAAAAGCCAAGTTTTAGTTTTCCAGACGTTTGAGACGAATAATCTTCAGATCGTGGGATCCTGCGCGATGACACGAAAAATTCAATTATACAAACTGAGCAATTCGCGCGGTCTAATGTACGACTGAAGGTGTGTTCACGTTGTTCCAGTAAGGCACGATTACTGAAGACATAAATAACGCAACGTCGACGTACTACCCTAATTTATTTCCTGTGAAAATTGGATCTCACACTTACCATCCATCAAGAAGTGGGAAAATCCAGAAGTGGTCACATAGAAGATGGAATTTTATGAAGTAGTTACAGAAAGCCTTAACAAAAGGAAATACCAGTCGCGTTGTGACACCATCTTGGTTGATGTTTCTACTAGCTCCAGCAAACCAGAAAGGCTCCCAACTCTTCTCGTACCCCGCGGTTGAATCTAATCAAAGTTTACGGTCGCCCCTGCGGTTTTTGCCGAGTTACCTTGATTTGAGGTGAGCCCTCGCGATGGGGAAGCTGATTTATCTTTTTATGGGTTTTGCTAAATAATTTATAGCAGCTGACTGAGATAAAAAGCGTTTCTTCTCAGACTTTTTGATATTTTACTGTCGTTTAGTTTTAGGCAAGAGGTAAGGATTTTCTGCGTATATTTACTTCTTACTAAGTATAATAGTACTAGCACAAATTAAATTATGTGAGCAGTGACAGGAGGCAAAAAGTGAAAACAAAATACTTGTAGATTTAGCACCAGCAAGAAATGCTCGATTGGTTTATGTAAGGTTTTCGTTTTTTATAAAATAGTGAATGTATCAGTTATCTAGTACCCATAATACATGCTCTGCTTAGCTTGGGGCTTACTATGTGAATTTTCAGCATTATTACTCCTTTTCTCATTTTCCTCATCACGGGCCATATAGTGACCCGGTCCTTTGGGAGGCATGTGTGGGGCCGAAGCCAACAGCACAGACGCCCTTTATGAGAATTAATCTAAAGGCAAGAGCTACACATAGCGGGTATCATCCTTGGTTGCACAATATGATACACCCGAAGATGATATCCGCCAGGTGTAGAGACTATTGCAAAGGAAAATAAAAATAACATAAAAGCCATGTTATTGTGGTGAATGGATGGACTGGGTAATTGGGCTATGGGGGAGACTATGGACGCCTGCCATAAACATACTCTCAATACTGTACAAGCGGCAGACGGTGGCTTGCCGAATGCTGGATGGGTTCCTCAAAATGTTGGCGTAAATGCCGGTTAAGGAACAACATCGGTGCAAACGACTAAGAGGTGTCGAGACACGTGAGCGGGTTTCCTCGTTATTACGCCATTAGACACTTCCACCCCCGAGTCTACATCCTAAGATGCATTATTTTTTTATTTTCATCATTATTTTATGCTACGTCCATGGCCACACTGCTGGGATGGTAGAAAAAACCAAATATATGAAATTGTACGAGCTCGGCCGCAATGCAACCGTTGTTTCGTATTGCTAGTCGTCAGGCTATAGCGAGGCGATGTCTGTTTTAGATTTGTGCATGTTGTTGACCAGTCCAAGAAACTAAACTAAGCCTAGCTACGATCGAAATATCCATCAAAGCAACATGCTAAAGACCACCCTACCTAGTATCTTGCAGGGTGGTTGTAGCCTAAATATCGTAACGAAGAAAAACTATTTGAAATGTAGATTTGTGAAATGTTCACGTTATTGGCGTTCGACATCATTTTGACTTGATCTACTACGAAACCAACAGGGAAGACGATCTTCAGGCAAAAGACATGACGATTTATACTATCTGCATTCTAAAATGCGAATTTAGGGTTTGTGTATAGTGCGTAAACTAAGGTGGATATACTACTCACTCGTACTAAGCGGATTTCTTCCACCTTCATCTTTCGGACCGCTAAGGATTAGAACTCGTTGCTTCTCCTGACGGTTGTTTTTCCGGACATTTACAATCTGGGTCTCTTCAAGACAAGAGTGAATAGGTATGTTCTAGACCTTCGTGATACACCGTCGACCACATTGTTACATTCCATCAGGTGAGATTATGGTCAAACAAGGTCTAAGGACCATAAGAAAAAAATTAAGTCCTCTCGGCCCTCACACCCAGGTCACATACCGTCGAAGTCGAAAAATCAAGTTGCATATGATTAAATTTCATGTGAATGTACATAAGTTTGAAAGGAGCATGATAATACACTCATGGACAAAAGAGGAACGACATAAAATATATTCTTGTTCCCAAGTCTGTGATTTTTCGCAATGTTAAACGATACCGACAGACTAGAGAGTATATCAGTAGTACAAGACAAGCTCGCAAAAGAGTAACAACAGACAGGGACGGCTGATTTATTGTAAGCAGTTTTCGCTTCGTCTTGTTCCGAGGTACGAAAATAGCTACAGGAAGTTTGATAAGTGTAACAGTTAGCACCAAAACGATAAGAAGAAGAAGCTGGTCTAGCTGGTCACAGATCATCGAGTAGCTCGGTCCAATTTTGCTCTTTCGCATCTTAACTGGGATGATGATGATTGGAGAGAAGTACTACTAATGAATCCAGATTCTGTCAGAAGGCAGTTGATGGAAGGACCAAAGTATGGAGACGACTTGGAGAAATCGCTCAGTGTAACATTGTTGGAAGAGAGCCTTAAAGTGTAGAGATTTGCCTCCATTTTTTGCGTTCCAATAAATTTGTCCATGAGTGTACAAATATTGTGAAGTGATGTAGTATGATACACCCTCAAAAACTCTTTAAAACATGAATATTCCCATACATTACTTGCGTGGCTGCGTCCCACCGCAATTTTATTCCAGAATCTATTCAATGGGTTAAAGCCTTGAGAATTCATCGATGAACATGAGAATGTACTCTACATTAAATTATGAATTACAAGTTTTATCCTTCTACTTTACAAACTTTACAAACAGAAAAACTACGAGTGAGTTGAAAACTATCAGAACATAAGTAAAATATTTACACATATTTTCAAAAATATTATGTGCGAAAAAGCATAATTCAAAATATCAGAATAAAGCTTTACAGACTTTGCTCCAACTCGAAAACTTTGAACCTTACAAGATAAAGATTTCTTGTTGATTTATTTATTTAACCTTAAAATTTTCTGAACAAAAAATCTAAGTGACCGACATTTTCTAGTTTTATATAATTTCATTATGTCGCTTTAATATTAATTATATTTACCCCTTTACCTAGAGGGAGAGAAGCAAGGAAAAGTGCATTTATGAATACTTACACTTAAGTAAAGGAGAATGACTATTTCCTTCCCCAGGATTCTATATCCTAACATAATTTCATAAAGATCTACCCTGTCGTAAATAGTTAAATGATAGACAGTCAGGCAAACAGAGTTACCATCTCATAACTTTATGGAAGTATGGATGAATTTATGTACGTATTGAGGTCATGAATATGCATTTGAAAACCAAAAAAAAAGAATTTGAACAAAACTAAATGAAACCTGAATTTTACACAACGAAAACCTTGAGGCAAAAATTGATAAAAGCTTTTGTAAAATCCATCATGAAACTATGAAACAGGATATTTTTTATGATTAAGCGGCAATAGATTTATGGGATAATTTTTTTTAGTTTCATTTATTTAATTGTTTTACAATTATTGATAAAACGCTCAAAAAAAGGTGCTTTTACTAATTTAACTAGTACGACCTCGACGTTTTAAATCGCAGAATACTCCCTAAGTGGGTAAGCACTATAAAACAAATAACCGACGTGCTTTTAGAGCACGGCTACACGCTCAAAAATGTGTGCGTGGAACGTGCGAACGTGTGGCCGGGCGGGCTCAAACCAGTTTGCGCAAGCAAGATGGAACGTGTGCCGGGCTCATCTTGCTTGCGCAAACTGTGTTTGTGCTGCATGCACAAATATTTGAGTGTGTAGCCGGGCTATTAGTAAGACAGACGGATAAAAATCCAGAATTCTTTTTATTTATTTACTCCCGCTTCTAACTTTACAAAAACCTTTCTGTACCCACTTTTTATCTTAAACAATAGGTCAGAGTGAATACTATGTATTATTTGTTGAACCCTACTGACCGGAACAAAGCCTCGACAGCAAAAGTAGCGCCATCAACTTATTTATTAAAGTTGAGAACGCCGAAGGAAAAAGACTGAGAAATATTTATTGAGCAGATGATTATAATAATTATTTTTTTAGAGCCATGGAATGAAACAACCAACCTTGAAATAATAAAAAATAAAACTTCAACTAATAAAGCCAACCTTCCTCCGAAAATCACTGCAAAAGAAGAAATCTAAAAGTGAAAGTTCCATATCGAAATTCGCGTGGCATTTTTCCACAATCCCGACTTAATCCCGCCTATATTGACGACAAAAATAATCAAAATAAATAGCTTGTGTCTATAATATTATGATTCTGTCTACCGATTCACTCTTCCGATCAGCGTTGCCAGATTTTTTTCAAGCAAAGCGGGATTCAGAAACCTTTTGTGTAAAAAAGCGGGATATAATAAAAAATAAAAACGTGAAGTGTTAGTTGGACTACTGAGGGTTCCATAAGACGTTGTTCCTTGCTCAATTTCATGATTCTAGGCCAACGGGATGTCGGTAGATACCTAGTACCTTATAGGTTTTGATTTAATTTTTTTGTTGCTATTTGTAAGCTACCTATAGCAAATAAAAAAAAATTGTGAATGAACTACCTGTTCTCGGATTTTTCCCTTGACGTGTGCTATGGCCTTACTTCTTGCCAAATTTCATGGTTCTAGGTCAACGGAAAGTACCCTATAGGTTATGATGTGTGCACATGATCCCATTAGAAATTTCAAAAAAATGTGCATAAACGTCTGTAACTTTTGATTGCGTTGATTTAGACGTTTGATTTATGTGTATATCACTGATCCAAGAGATGACGGACCTGGATATTTGATGTTAATTTCAACTGGATAGCGCGTTTCTGAGAAAAGAGGGTCGACAGACGTGGCGGCCGGCGGCCAGTAACCAGTAAGCCTCCTCTGCGCTTGACCGCACCGTCGAGTAATCCCCGAATAGAGGAACAAAGTCTGTCCCGCGCGGGACATTCGATTTTGGCCTATAAATTGGGACGTCTAGCAACGCTGCTTCCGATCCTTTTTCTTTGTTTTTACGTTTTCAATTTTGATAAATACGTAGAGGGCGCTACTTTTTCTCTCATAACTCGCTAACAATGTGCCTTACATCGTACTTCCGGTACCTTACTTACTTCCGGTGACGTCTTGGTATGGCCGCATTTTTGAGTCGGCACTGATAACTAAAATATTTATGTGCTCATAATTATTCTACATTTCTATGTTTTTATAATGTAACGTATTCGCTGCCCTTATATTTAGACACTATCCATAGTCCTCTATCCATATTATCCATATAGTCTAGTGATTGCATAAACTATCATCATCATCATCAGCCCATACACGTCCACTACTGGACATAGGCCTCCCCCATACGACGCAACAAATAGCGGTCCTGAGCCGCCTCCATCCATCGACTCCCTGCAACCGCTACGATGTCGTCGGTCCATCGAGTGGATGATCTCTCATATAGGGGGGGATTTGCAATAATCACCTCCTTGGCAGGCGTATTGGTGATCGCAGTGTTGGTGTTGAAAAATACTCAGAAGGAAGCTGCTGCCCTTCCTCTGGTAGGTTCCCTCAGTCGGCTCTTACGACATCCACGGGTTGAGTTGGAAGGGTCGATATTCGTACGCCGCGGCCCCACGGCCATACTACTCAGAGCTTATTTTCCAAAGTATAGGTATCCGATTTTTTGAACGGAATCGGGTAGATCCCTGTTTTTTTATGTTTGACCTCAATCTCACCTTATGGAAAGTAACCATGTACAAACATACAAATTTAATTTGTACAACTATACTTATTCTTAAAAAGTGTTGCCTTAAAATGCATATCACGCCAGGGAGTAGAGAGTGCACGTGTGTTTACGCACACACTTGTGCAATATAATACGTCCTGTATACATGGCTATTCTCCGTTGAGACTGGCCACCACCGTGACCGAAATTCGGCTACGAGGACATCATCATCTGGTCAGGAATTGATCTAATTTTATTTTTTAAATGTGTAGTTTGTGGTTAGTAAACTTTTAAGGTGGCTCCGTGAAAAATTGTCCAATTCAGTCCTTACTGTTTTAAAGATTTATCTAAAACTAATCACTACGTTATAGTATAAAACAGAGTCACTTCCTCCGGCTGTCTGTCCTTATGCATGCTTAGATCTTTTTTTTATATAAGTAATGAAACTGATCACAAAATATGACCAATATCTGATCTACACCGTAAAATATTTCATTTTACAATATTTTGTGTAGTTTTACAATAAATCATTGTAGAAAATACAAAAAATGAGCGCAGAGTTTTAACTCTTATAGAAAACAGAAGATCCCGAATGAATTAATAAACATTAAAACTCCTGCTTCAATACCATATCATTCCTTTAAAATATAATGATTTTTGTATTATTACCTGCCTTGATAAATAATTGCAGCAAAATTTTTTTTTTTTTCAAAACAATTTAAACTTTGTTGGTCATATTTTGATACGATACTGGTCATATTTTAGACATAGACATAGACATAGACATTCATTTATTTTGATATGATATTGGTCATATTTTGATATGACCATACGGTCATATTTTATGATGTGTTTCATTACTCATATTATATTCGTTTTAGATAAAATAGTTTAAACAGTTCGGACAGCATTGGGAATTTTTCCACGGAGCCCCCTTAATACATAAATTAAATGATTAATAGATAAAAACTTAATCGGTTTATTAAGTTTTAGTGAACGTCCTACAATTTTGTATCCACCAAAGGCAGTGTAACGATTCGCAAATAATATTTGCTTTTCAGTTTACAGCAAGGCGCTTATATCTAACGTAACAATGGTGCTTTTATTAGCTGTTAGCTAATAAAAGCACCATTGTTACGAAACAAGTTATAGTTTAAACCAGATTAAACTAGTTCGTGCAAGATCAAGCCGTTTACGCTCACACGTAAACTAGGTTACCGAATTATTTATGAGCTAAGGGAGGCTACATGGTCAGAAATTTTGTCAGCCTATCCTAAGCCGCCATGCTGCCTCAGCTTGGCCGTAGCCGGTAACAGCAGATCGGAATCTCATCGGCGTCACTTTGCATCATCGTCTATCGAGAAAATTTATATGAATTTGGTATTAAAACAAAAAAACAATGGAATTAAATGTGCTCAGGTTAAGAACGGTTTGAGTTGAGGCGGTGATGATTAAGTCGATTATTATTGTGCGACAACTTTTATACTGTTTGAAAAAATAAGCATAGAGCTAATAGAGCTAGGTCCCTATTAAAACTTTGACCTAACAACGTTGTACTACGAAATGTTCTTTTAAATAAAAATAAATACAAATTGAAAGATGTTTTTGTCGACAGTGACTGAAACTGCTGGATTTAAGCATCTCTAAAGGTTGAGTTGTAAGTTGATTATTTTAATAGTCATTTCTAGGACTGACTTTGTACACCGTGTATTCAAAGCTTAACAGAAACACTACAGCCTTTAAGGTAAACTGCGATAAGTGAACGGTTGAAATACGGAGTTTAGAAATTGATATTATTTACTAGATCTTTGAAAATAGGTACTGTAGGTATTGTTTCCGCAAGATAAACGAGTATGTTAGTTGATCTGACTAGCCAGGAGGCGGGTTCGAAGTCTCCTGGATTCTTGATAATTGAAACGCAGTTTACCATGATTTGAGTTTTGAGTTCTCCAATATTTCGGCACAGTTACATGCGCCATGACCACGGAACAACTAAAGTCACTGCGAGTTAGTTTCATGGTAAATATCCCGTTAACTTTAGTGTTGTAAATAATCATGATAGTTTCAAAAGTTTCGAAACGCAGTTATTGATTTCATAGGTTTTTTTGTGCACAAACATGACTGACTGAGATGGAATTAAGTTTTTCTTTTTAAACTTGGCATCCGCCATTACCAAATTCTGTAAATTTCCCGTCCGCGGATTCGTAGACAACAACAATTTTTTTTCTGGATTTAAGAATAAAGCAAGGCTCTTGCACGTATTTAGTATAGGGATAAAGCTAGCGCACATAATAAGATGTAAAAAATATGGCCTTTATTTACTCTATGATAGGCAATAGTAAATAAAGGCCATGTTTTTTTTTTTTTCAATGAAAAGACTGTCTTCAATCCTTGTTTATTGAGTAAGCCTAAGCATAATATCAGCCCATACACGTCCAAAGCTGGACATAGGACTCTCTCATACGACGACGCCATAAATAGCGGTCCTGAGCCGCCCCCATCCATTGACTCTCTGGGACCGCTACGATGTCGTCGCTCCATCAACTGGATGGTCTTCCAACAGTCCGTTTCGTGTTGCATCGTGGCTGAGATTTGTTCTCGAAAATATATGACCGATTTAATTTTATTTGGCATACGAGACTTGGCGCGCGGAGCTCGGAGAGGCAACATCACTGGCGGGACTCTGTCGGTGTTGCTGTGCTTACCAATCTCAATGTCAAGGTCGAGTATTGTGGTGTCCTGAAGATGTCTCGTGGAGAGACGAAACTAGTAGACAACTTACTTTGATGAATACTATCAGAGAAGGTTATACGCGGAATTGTTACTAAATATTTCTTCATTCTAATATTGTGCAATGGATTTCCGCAAAGTAACGCCTGAATCTATTATTTATACGAGTTCTTTTTTTGTGAATAAACAATTGTTTGAACACAATCTTACCTAGTGGTAAATGGCAACAGAATATTAACGTAATGACGATTTGGCCGACAATGTATCACGGATTTCTTGAAGACATCACTTCACTTATGTCTTGAAAAGATCCCGGTTGAACATAGCCCTAAAAACAGTAGTAGCCAGCGAGTTCCTAACCATAGAATCAGAATAAAAGATGCGCGACTGCGAATTATCTGACTATTCGAATGATCGAAAAGTACTAATTTCCTTATTCGACTTGAAAATTAGTAATATACTAATCTTCAAAGTCGAATGACAACTACTAATTAGTAATTACTAATGCTTCTACGAATGGGTCATTCATAGCTCCTAGTCGAGTTTGTTAGTCAAACGATCATAATCCAACCAATCCACGTCGAATAACGAATGAAATGAAGGCCGACTCGGGCAGTCGAACGAATGGAACGACGCGCGACTTCTAACCAAATTAGTTACTAATTTGCTGTAATCAATCGAATCGTTCGAATGATTTGTCAAGTCGAATAATTCGAATGAAATCATTCACAGTCGCGCATCTTTAATCAGAAGAAATTATTTCTTTAGGCTTACAAAATAAGCATTCAGAAAAGTAAAAATGTATACTATAAACATAGTTATTATTATCAAATAAGAAAATAAATAAAGTGTTATAAAAGAAAAGAACAAAATAAGAAATAACACACGGACAAATAATAAAAGAAATAAGGTGTAGGACAAAAAAATTAAGTGAAGAGAATATAAATAACATCTTAATAATAATGTGAAACTGTTTGTTCTCCGAATAAAATAAAATAAAATAAATAAATAAATCTTATTTCTTATATTTTAATAATAATAACTATGTTTAAAGTATAAAATTTAACTTGTAAGCATAAAGAAATAAAGTTATTGATTCTGATTGATATTCTCTTCACTTAATTTTTTTGTTTACTAATGGAATAAGTGAAAAAGAAACTACTAGAACATTTATATTATATCAGATAATGTGTCTAATTCATGTTTATTTTGTCTATCTAAATTTAATGCGATTTAGATACATGTCAATATTTCTATAAAGATAAACAGAACATTGAAATTCTTACTTATAGTGGGGTACTGACCGGTGTTAAGGGGCGTAATGTAGGTTAGGTACCATTCGTAGCGAGCATGATACGTTACGCCGTAGTGTGATC
The DNA here is from genome assembly GCA_947859395.1 of Eupithecia insigniata. Taxonomy (NCBI): domain Eukaryota; kingdom Metazoa; phylum Arthropoda; class Insecta; order Lepidoptera; family Geometridae; genus Eupithecia; species Eupithecia insigniata. The sequence goes on from OX402003.1 coordinate 13,874,776, forward strand.
AAATCCGTCTCGTTGCTTGTTGCGAGTTCCTTCTTTCCCAGTCCTTTATCTTGATGTTTGCACTGTGTGTAACACGTTACATTACGCCTCGTAACACCGGTCATTACACACCAGAATCGCGCGCGATCTGCCGCGTATTGTCGCACGCTGTGTTTTTTTAGATGTTCCCCGCAACTTCACCCGCGTTAAATTTGAATTTCACATTTCTAGGGGGATAAAAAGGTATTTTTTTCCTGTAAATCTCCTATGGGAATTTGATGTTTTACCAGGACAAAAAGTAGCATACATACATATGTTACTTTATATTATACTAGCTGACCCGTGCCCACTTCGTTGGGCGGTAAACATTTTTAGTAGTCTATAAAACTCGCAAATAACGTGGTTTAAACGATGCGTGTTTTAAACAAATTCAATAGGTAAAAGAATTTTCAAAATAGGCTCAGTAGATTCAGAGATTACCCCTACAACCACACAAACCTTACTTATTCAGTAATTCATTTATTGTTCGTGAATCAGGTATATGGCTTATTTTTATTAGTGTAGTATAGTATAGATTTACATATACCTAGATTTTATTGACTGGACGTCACACAGCTCCACATTTACCTAGGTATAGTATGCGCTTCAAAAGCTTTTGATAGTACCTACTGGAGAATAGGGCAGTACACATCTATTGTCCAGTTCTAAGACCGGAAGGAAGAATCACCAGTCGTCCTAAATCTTCTCAATTTCTATCTTGATTCATGGCGTCTCGCAGATCTACATAATTCTCAGCGCGCAGTCTTCTCTCATTAGTTCTGTTCTGATGTATACCAAACGTTTCGTTTTAATTTAGGCGTAAGTGTCCACCAGAAAACCGAATCCTTTGCAGGTGAGCAATGCGACCTTCTCTTATTGGTAAAATGTATCTAGGCGTATAATTGCATTACAGAATTTTTTTTACTGTCCTGTCTCGTCATTTTTCGGATTCACATGTCAAAGATTAAAGTTGTATCCGTCTTCGCCACGACAATAGGTATATAAGCGAGTAGAGACTGCATCAAATGCCTGGTGCGTTTCGCCAATGCATTGCAAGCGGTAATCCCGGGTACGCAGCACAATGTCCCGCCGGTCGCAATGCTGATCTACCAGGACGACGGCAACATCATTGGTAGCGAGAGCTTTGTACCAACCGGATGCTGTCCAGTAGGTCGTTTATCGGCATTATTTTTTAATTATTTTCTAGCATACATACACTAGAATTACATTACAATCTAGCCATAGATTTGGCTAATGGGTAATTTTAATTTAACTTAATTTTATAAAAATATATCACTAAGAACGTGTCCATCGGCACTTTTCTTATCGTCTCTACTTAAGGGGAAGACACTTGGTTCATGTGTTCTTTAAAATTAGCACTTATGCACTTAAACTTTAATTATCACTACACTAACTCGAAAGGTTTGGTTCTTTTGAGCCTTCTCACTATGTCCCTGTTGTCGAGGAGGTGGATTGCCTCGATGTTCACATGATGATGAAGCCTCTGTTCATGAGCCTATTTTTGTATTGTTATATCGACGAATTCAGTGTTCAGGTCCCGGTGAAGATCGTCATTTCTTCGTCATTAATAACAATTTTGTAATCATTTTGTTGGCTTTGGGGTATTTTATGTCCTTCCTCGTAGTATGAACTCAAATCATGCTAAGTATCATTCGAATCCATTCAGTAGTTTTTACGCTATTTTAGGCCGAGAAATTTTACTTCCATCCCCACTCCCAAGGGAACTTTAACGAATTCCAGGATAAAAAGTATTACATGACCTTCCTCGTAGTATGAACTTAAATAATGCCAAGTTTCATTTGAATACATTCAGTAGTTTCAGCGTTATGCGCAGCCAAGAAATTTTACCCTACTGCGGGGGGGAGGGGGCACTACGGGGGGCTACTGGGGGTCCCACTGCGGGGGCTACTGGGGGTCCCACTGCGAGGAAATGTGGGGGCCCACTGCCGAGAGCCCCACTGCCGGTGTACCCTGGGGGGCTATCGCTCTCAACCGCACTTGCTCGGCGCGCCATTCTGCAACGCGCAAAATTTCACTTCCATCCTCTCTCATAAGGGAACCCTTCTGAATTCCGGGATAAAAAGTATTTTATGCCCTTATAATATGAACTTAAATCATGCTAAATTTCATTTGAATACCTTCAGTAGTTTCGGCGCTATGCGCAGCCAAAAAATTATATTTTCATCCCTTCTCCCAAGGGAACCATATTGAAATCCGGGATAAAAAGTATTCTATGTCCTTCCTCGTAGTATGAACTTAAATTCTGCAAAGTTTCATTTCAATATGTTGAGTAGTAAATCATTTTTGTTATCAGTATCGATAATAGAGTGCCCTCCAAAAAAAAATTTCAAAATATCTTCCATGTACAGAATTGGACCTGTTACAGTTTTACTATAAGTAAGTTCTTTCAACTGACTCTATGCCAAAAATCAAGTTGGGTTGCTCCGTCTGGGCATGAAGGTAGGACAAAAAAAAAACAAACAAACACGATTTCGCATTTATAATATTAATTAGGATTAACTGAACCGCACCACGTCGCGTTACAAAACGCGTACAAAAGTCCGCACTAGTTGTCTGTCGCGTAGGTGGGTTTTAGCTCTTAGTGGTACGAATGGTAAAGGTAAAGATGAAGATAAGGGGTAACATTGATCACCTTATCTAATCTAATCGTCTCTGGTAAATGGTAATAGGAAATGAGGTCTGCTAAACAAACACTATATAATTTCAATGGTGAAACATCACGTTTTCAATTTAGTTCGTGCCCCCTATAGAGAATGCAGATGGAAAATGGTTGACGTAGCCGGCCTTTCGTTTGGAATTTATAATTTTATTTAAATTTCCTTTCTTGAATTTGGGGTTTTTAGCAATAATGTAGATATATACTATAGAAAAACCCAACCACAGCAGGTAGTATAGTAAACTATATTATATAGATAGTCCTGCTAAGATATCTAGAGGTTTCCCGTGAGCTTCGTACGTCGTATGCCCAATTTGTGGGGACTGGGGACCTAGGACCTACCTACATATTTTTTTTTTAATATTCTAGCCTAAAACTATATCTAAGCTATACATGATATATGATAGGAATAAAAAAAACACAAATGGCCTGAAGCATTACCAGTGCCCTTACTTTTAGATAACCTATGTACGTACGTATATATAGCATGTCCTTTATATGCCGTTGCCAATTATTGTGAAGGGTCCAATTTTAGAATAATTGTCAGTTTTTAGTTACCTAAGTGGACAACGACGTAAAAAAATACTTAGAGTGCCTATTACTGGATATATCATACGACTATATCGGATTGGATCAGTTATACTAAGTTTCGTACACGGGGGTTTAACACCCCCAACTTCCTGACTCCGTACTGCTACTGTTAATTTTCTTGCCAGAAAAATCCTATTAGCAAAACCTTTTGTCCCAACCTGAGATTTGAACGCGGGCTCGTATCATCTGCAGTTGAGGATGCTATCGCTGGATCAGCGAATGCTTTTATCATTCATTTATTTGCGGTAGGAGCTCAAAACGTCTTCTTGGTTCCGTCAATGGGTTTTTCTATACAATCTCATTTCACTTACAATAATAGTAAAGTCAAAGTAAAAAGATTTTTATTTGCAAGAACAGATGAGTAATATAAAGTAAATAAACCTTATATACACGGTCTGGCGTGACCGTAGGTATTTCTTGGCAGTGTTAAATTGAAAAATGCAAACAAAAACATCTGCTTCCGTTTCTGCCTGAATTAGCACCTTAAGGATCAATTCACAGCGGAACGGCAGTGGCTGGCAGCGACGTGGCGGTGGTGGATGACGCGTCGTGGCGAGCACTTTCAGTGCCAAACTGGAGTCAAACAATTATAAACATTATCTCACAAAATCATCATCTTTTGCCAATCGTAGCAGGCGTAAACGATTTGCCAAGTTGGGTTTATTTCAAGTTTATTTGGCGAATCACGGCTAGAGACCCCTTTCGTCAACCTTAACACGACGCAATAATGTACCTAGCCACCGAAGGTGGACTGCGTAAACACCGAAGCTCTTGCACTGAGTACGGGTCAGCAACGAAGATATCAGTGCTGTGAAGCAGTGAAATCTCCCCATCAGGTTTAGCCGACGAGCTACCGTGGTTACCAGGACCAATAAGGGACGCTACTGGTAGGAATTTGCAAGCTATCGGCGTGTTATTTTTCATCCCCTACTCATAAACTATTCCAACAGGGGTAGATGCGCAGACATCTCGCTAAACCCCTTTAAACTTTATCTACATTAAGACTATTATTATAAACAAGAAATTGAAAGTTGTGGTGTAGTGTCGTGATGCGTCAGAAGCGCGTCAGAAGCCCGTCAGAAGATATCGGTGTTAAACTGGGTTTTAAGCATTTAGTATGTATGTTGTATTGCTGTATTCGCTGTTCCAACCATACTTAACTGTATGAACTGATATGCTTATGATACGTCACGACCCACCGTACCAAAATATATATTTTAGTTCTACCTTAAACCTTGTCACCACAAAGTAATTTAACTAAGTCAATTTATTATTAGTTAAGCCTCATTAGCGCGGCTTCTGTCCTGTCATTACTGTGATAGACATGTTATGATGGAGGATAATATTTTCAAAAGGTTCAGGTCAAATACAAGGTGAAGTTCTAAGGCTTTGGCTTTTATGTAAAAGTTGGACCAGCAATTAAATTGCTCGCGCTTTCATCTTCGAAGGAAGATTAGAAAACTGAAGATCAATTGAAACTCTTATGTGAGTTTTCACAATAGATCAGAGGTCGAGGCGATGAGTGACCAGAGAAATGGTATCTGGGGCAGCGCATCAGCATTGCCATAAAGTGGAGCAATGCAGCTAGCATCTTGAGAAAGCTTGCGAGCGATTAGTATTGATATGGATTAGTTAAGCTATGTAGTTAGCTAGCTAAGTTGGCTAGCTAGTTGGCCATGGGGCCGCGATGTACGAATATCGACCCCTCCAACTCATCCCGTGGATATCGTAAGAGCGATCGACCAGGGAACCTACCTACCAGAGGAAGGGCAGCAGCAATCTTCTGAGTATTTTCAATACCTACACTGCGATCACCAATCCGCCTGCCAAGCGTGGTGATTAAGGCATTACCCCCCCTACATGATGGATACAAATAAGAAACCACCCCCAGTCCCTGGCAGCTTCGCTATTCCTGGTCACGGTAGCGGCCATGGTAACGAAAGAAGACCTAATTTTAGGGCTTGGAGGATTTTTTTTATGCTATAACGAATTAAGAACGTCATATCACTTAATAATTTAATTCTAGGTAGCCGCAAAACTTGGAATCCAATCGTACTTTTCTCCCCAAGAGAAAAGTTTTGTCAATGACACAAAAAATCATAAAACATAGTTCAGAAACGGCTAACGACCAGTACCTTGATACCTTCCCTAATTTCAGTTTTGGTGGTTTGTAATAAGTTGGGATATCTACCTTATTCTTTTTTGAACCTGCTGATTTCCTTTTCAGTACCTAATAGTTGAAATTAGGCCGTGTGATACCGGCTTCGCTTATTAGATTTGCACCACCACAACTCTTCCCGCGGTTGTCAAAGAAACTAACAACTACTATTACTAACTACTAATTAACTAATTATGGACCTTACCGGAAACTGCTAAACGTAATAGGCGAGCGAAATTTGCGTTTGTGAAACTGACCTACATTTTGGGGACCACTTAAGATTCGCTTGCGAACCACCAGTGGGTCGCGACCCGTAGCTTAGGAACCACTGCACTAAGGTATACCACTGGAGGTGGACAGACGGGGCTACTGCTGAACAATATCACCAACAAACTGCGATTCCCAACCCGCATGCCCAGCGGGGTTATGGGCATTAAATACCCTATAAGCTAAAACCCAATATGGCCCTTATCAAGCGAAGTCTGCGTTGAGCAGTGGACGAATATCGTTGAAATATTATAAAGCAAATAGCTATTAAAATTATATGACGCACATTCAAATCATTATTTTATCGCAAGTCTTTTAATGCGAAACGAATCGGTTTTAATTCGACATCATTCAAAATTAGTAACAATTTTTTTCATGTCGGGTTTTTGTACCACCATTAGTAAGTAGGTAATTTACCTATATTATACACATTATATATAAATAAAGGTGAGAGTAACTCTGTCTGTTTTATCTTTTCATGTTTAAGCAAATACACTAATCATAATAAAATTATGATGTGGACTGTATCCATTTTCATGTAATTTTTCGGAATAAATACGTGCAAAACTGCAGAAGGCAGTTTAGAGGTTTTTGGATACTAGCAAGCTTGATTTTAAACAAAAACTAAATATACTCGTAACAGATATAAAACAGAAATCGATTATGCCTAAAATTATTATAGTAAATTGACTTTAGGATAATTTATAATCTATGTAAACACACAAAATTGAAGTACCGGTTTGAAATTTCAAAATATTTTGTGTTTTACAAAATACTTATGAAATTGGGAATACACAGAGAAAATATATATATAGTACCTATACAAAAGAATGCTTACTTCTTTTATCTGTTTTCCGGTTAATCTCGAACACACATACAGCATCATAACAGCTGGACTAATTTTGACGTGTCTTTTACTGGCAAATAGCTCATTTTATAGTGGGTATTTTGGGCAACTTTTGTTTTAGAATATAGTAACTTTATGAAAGCCGCAGGCATAGCTAGTTATTCTGCGGCTATACTAAGTAAGTACTTATGATTAAATATGCGGTGTAGTTAAATATGAACATTATCACAATCTCATATTTCATCTCGTATCAGGTTAATCGTCTCTAATCGATCAATCATTAAATAAATTGTTCCGATTACACGTAAATCGATAGTAAATGTTGATTATAGTTCCACTATATTGTAAAAATCGGCAGCAAAGCTACCTTTTAGCCTTTATATATCTAAGGATAGATGTACATATTTAACAAATGATAAATAAAAAATTAAATAAATAAAAACTATTTTATAAAAAGACATTTCGATAATAATGAAGACAAAAATATTTTTGATTCTAGCTATAGCTACTATAGCTTTAGCTGATTGTGATGTCTATTGGGAATCCTCACGTCGTGGTTTGAAAGAAAGAGCTGAAGATTCAGGGTCTACTTTACCGCGTAATGTCGGAAGAACGTCGAATGATAAAAAGTATTCTTACGATCTCAAAAATTCAGCTGCTCTATACAAGAAATACATGAAAGATTTCGGGAAGAAATATTCAACGAGTGAAGAACAGCAGAGACATTACGAGGCTTTCAAGAAAGCATTGAAAGGTATAAACTTAGTAAACGGTGGCAATGCGTGGGTGGCTGATTTGACCATTTACTCAGACGCGCTTAAAGAAGATAAAGGATATTTATAAGGGTTAAGAAAAGAGATTAACCCACATCTTTGTTTACTTGAATGTCATATCACAAAAAAAGGCGACAGGTTTTCAAGAAATCGTTGACAAGTTTGTTTCGGTTTTCTTCTACGTTTGATTTATCTTAATACGCACCAAACAGGGTCGATCACGGAAACGTAATTTAATTGTAAGTACACGAATCTAGCCACAAGTCTGAATTGTAGTATGTAACTATATCATAAGATAGATAAGCTATATTCATCAGTAATAAACTTAACGTAGTTGGATGCAGTTGTTTTAATTACAACACCATAAGCCATAATTCCCTTCATGGCGATCCTTGCTATATTTGGGCGCTATCGGTGCGTCACGCGATCACGGCGGAGATGGATCATAATGGCTTCAAATAATTATTTAGTTCGATTGTGTGAAATTGTAGTGAAGTACCAAAATGTGGAAAAATTATTCAAAAGAAGTTATCATAGCCCAAAACGCAAGTGGCGGAAATGCATTAGATTTAGAACAGTTGAAGAGTCGCGCGACCCACACAAGTTTTGCGGCTGGGACCATCTGCGTAGTTATGCTCTCGTGTTTGCTCTATATAACGTACGGATTTTATAAAGAATGTCACCGACAATGGATCCAGCGGAAAATCAACCAGCAGACATTGAGAAGGCGTATGAGTTGGTTTGGTTCAGGCGCCGGGAAATAGAAGGAGTCCAGAGGGATGATGCCAGCGTTACGATGGCGTTAAAGTGCAATTTTTTTAAGATAATATTGAGTGCGTTTTAGATACAAAAGAAAAATTGCGGTTAAATGAACTTTAATGCGAATGAGAAAAACGGAAATCCATAATTATGTCATTTTCCAAAAATTATGAGAAAATGAAATCATTATAATTTACGAACAGTGAGAATAAGTACTTTAAAATAGTGTTGTCATAACTATCTAAAATTCCTATCACAGGAATTCATGCTCTTTTTATAGACAGTGCCAGAATTCCGAGGACGTCGAAGTACCCCTACTACCGTAATGTACTCGAATCTAGAATGGTATGTTATTTTAAAACTTATTATATACTAGCTTACCCGTGCCCTCTTCGTTGGGCTGTAAACATTTTTAGTTGTTAATATATATAGCCTATAACACTCACAAATAACGTGGTTTTCAATAGGTAAAAGAATTTTCAAAATCGGCTAAGTAGATTCAGAGATTACCCCGTACAACCTCACAAACCTTACTTATGTAGTATACATAGTATAGATTTACATATACCTAGATTTTATTGCCTGGACGTCTCACAGCTCCACATTAACCTAGGTATCTATATGATGCGCTTCAAAAGCTTTTGATAGTACCCACTGGAGAATAGGGCACTACACATCTATTTTCCAGTTCTAAAACTGGAAAGACCAGTCGTCCTAAATCTTCACAATTTCTATCTTGATTCATGGCGTCTCGCAGATCCTCCAATTTTACTTCCATCCCCTCTCCCAATAGACTGAATTTCGGGATAAAAAGTATTCTTTAACCTTTGAACCTTTTATGAACTCAAATTGTGCCAAGATTCATTTCAATACATTCAGTAGTTTCGGCGCTATGCGAGGCCGAGAAATTTCACTACCATCCCCTCTCCCAAGGGAACCCTGATGAATTTCGGGATAAAAAGTATTTTATGCTCTTCCTCGTAATATGAACTTAAATCATGCTAAGTTTCATTTGAATACATTCAGTAGTTTCGGCGCTATGCGCAGCCAAGAAATTTTACTTTCATCCCCTCTCCCAAGGGAACCCTATTGAAATCCGGGATAAAAAGTATTCATTTTCCTTCCTCCTTCGTAGTATGAACTAAAATCCTACCAAGTTTCATTACAATACGTTCAGTAGTTTCGGAGTTTAGCGCGGCCAAGGTACAGACAGACAGACAGACAGACATGATGAAAAAAAAAATCTTTTTTGGCATGAGTACCGATAACAGAGTACCCTCTAAAAAAATTTTTCTTAATATCTTCAATGTACAGAATTAGACCTGTTACAGTTTTATTATAAGTATAAATATAGATAATATTGTATTTTATACCAAATGGAGGAAGAATTATTAGATTCCCTTTATAAACTAATAGAAATAAAGAAATATTTAATCGAAAAAGGTAAATCTAGATTTCAGGGCAATGTAATAACAAAAAAGTTTGGAGAAACAGAAAATCGTTACGAAAAAAGTTATGTAATATTGAAAATATTAGGTAACAAAACAGATTTAGATAAAAAATACGTCTATAGACGATTCTGCAACAATAACATTGTCATAGTAGTGACTATTTAGCAGAATGTGGTGCAAAATAAGAAAAAAATACAAGGTAATTTCAAAGCCATAAAACAGACAAGGTTAGCAACACAAAACAAAGATGAGCTATTCAATGATGTATCATTGAGCTTGCTACCTAGAGAATTAATACTCCGCCTATTTAACTATATCGAAAAAGTAGCAATATCCGTGCCCATGGTAGTTAACGGTGTAGCTAAGAACTAGAACACATCGCGTGTCTAAGCTGATTACCGCCACATGAACATCGCCTCTACTCCGTTAGTTAATAAACGATATATCGCTTCGATAAACGAGCAATATAGTCATGGCGATCGTGGCGTGAGAATCGACCCCACTCAGCCCGTGGATGTCATAAGGATATGTTCTCATAAAGACAGCGAACACACTAATCCCTACTAATAATTATAAATGTCAAAGTTTGTGAGGTTGGATGTATGGATGTTGTTCCTCTTTCAAGCAAAAACTACTGAACTGATTGGGGTGAAATTTTGTATGGGTATAGATTATGACCTGAATTATCATAAAGGTTAGGTTAGGTTAGGTTAGGCAAAGGCACTGGCAGTAACTAGTCTATACTTATAATAAAACTGTAACAGGTCCAATTCTGTACATTGAAGATATTTTGATTTTTTTTTATGGAGGGCACTCTATTATCGATACTGATGCTAAAAATGATTTTTTTTCCATCATGTCTGTCTGTCTGTCAGTATCTTGGCCGCGCATAGCTCCGAAACTACTGAACGTATTGAAATGAAACTTGATAGGATTTGAGTTCATACTACGAGAAAGGACATAGGATACTTTTTATCTCGGATTTCAATAGGGTTCCCTTGGGAGAGGGGATGAAAGTAAAATTGCTTGGCTGCGCATAGCGCCGAAACTACTGAAGGTATTCAAATGAAACCAAGCATGATTTAAGTTCATATTACGAGAAAGAGCATAGAATACTTTTCATCCCGGATTTCAATAGGGTTCTCTTGAGAGAGGGGATGAAAGTAAAATTGCTTGGCTACGCATAGCGCCGCAACTACTGAAGGTATTCTATATAGCTATATTCTATATTCTATATATTCTGTATAGCTGACCCGTGCCCACTTCTTTGGGCGGTAAACATTTTTAGTAGTCTATAAAACTCTCAAATAACGTGGTTTGAACGATGAGTGTTTAAACAAATTCACTCATTAAACCCCACATTGGGGGCGCCAGCAGTGGGGCTCTCGGCAGTGAGCCCCCCCACATTTTCCCGCAGTGGCACCTCCAGTAGCCACCCGCAGCACCCCCCGCAGTAGGGCCCCCACATTGCCCCGCAGTGGGACCCACTCAGTAAGCCCCCACAGTGGAGGGCCCCGGCAGTTTGCCCCCGCAGTGGGACCCCCAGTAGCCCCCCGTAGTGCCCCCCCCCCCCCCCCCCCGCAGTAGGGTAAAATTTCTTGGCTGCGCATAGCGCTGAAACTACAGAATGTATTCAAATGAAACTTGGCATAATTAAAGTTCATACTACGAGGAAGGTCATGTAATACTTTTTATCCTGAAATTCGTTAGGGTTCCCTTGGGAGTGGGGATGGAAGTAACATTTCTCGGTCTAAATTGACCTAAAATAGTGCAAAAACTGCTGAATGGATTCGAATGATACTTAGCGTGATTTGAGTTCATACTACGAAGAAGGACATAAAATACGAGTCCATACCCCAAAGCCAACAAAATGATTACAAAATTGTTATTAGTGCCGATAAACGAACTACTGGACAGCATCCGGTTGGTACAAAGCTCTCGCTACCAATGATGTTGCCGTCGTCCTGGTAGATCAGAACTGTGACACGCAGGACATTGTGTTGCGTACCCGGGATGACCGCTTGCAATGTATTGGCGAAACGCACCAGGCATTTGATGCTCTTCAGTCTCTACTCGCTTATATACCTACTGTCGTGGCGAAGACGTATACACCTTTGATCTTTGTGATGTGAATCCGAAAACTGACGACACTGGACACTAAAAAAGTTTCTGCAATGCAATTCTACGCCTAGATACATTTTACCAATAAGAGAAGGTCACATTGCTCACCTGCAAAGGTTTCGAGGTTTGTTCAACCGTTTTCTGGTGAACACTTACGCCAAAATTAAAACGGAGTATTTGGTATACATCAGAACAGAACTAATGAGAGAAGACTGTGCGCTGAGAATTATGTAGATCTGCGAGACGCCATGAACCAAGATAGAAATTGTGAAGATTTAGGACGACTGGTGATTCTTCCTTCCAGTTTTAGAACTGGACAATAGATGTGTAGTGCCCAATTCTCCAGTAGGTACTATCAGAAGCTTTTGAAACGCATAATATACCGAGGTAAATGTGGAGATGTGTGACGTCCAGTCAATATAATCTAGGTATATGTAAATCTATACTATACAACATTAATAAAAATAAGTAAGGTTTGTGAGGTTGTAGGGAGTAATCTCTGAATCTACCTCTACTGAGCCAATTTTTAAAATTCTTTCACCTATTGAAAACCACGTTATTTGCGAGAGTTATAGGCTATATAATATTAACAACTAAAAATGTTTACCGCCCAACGAAGTGGGCACGGGTCAGCTAGTATTAAATATATGCGAAAGTTTGGATGTTTAGATGGATGGATATTTGTTACTTCTTCCCGCCAAAACTACTAAACGTATCGAGCTAAAATTTAACACAGATGTAGTTTTGGACCTGAAATCATTCATAGATTTGATCTCTTACGAGGATACATCGAGGATCTCTTTCGAGGATACATTTCGGAGAATGGTCCCAGAAACTTCATGACATGATTCCACCATATCCTGTCCACTCCAGGACAAGCACACGGACGGCATAATACCATCCTTATCTGGTGGATATAACATCCTTTCGTACTAAGCGGTTTTCCTCCACTATCATCATTCGCATCACTAAGGAACGGAACCATCTGCCTGCCTGCTTCTATTTTCTGGCCAATTACAATCTGGGTCTCTTCAAGACAATAATGAATAGGTGTTTTCTAGACCTTCGTGATACACAGTCGGCCACTTCTATCGACTATAAAAAGGGTTACGTTTTATCCCATAAATCAGTCCCCTGGAATAGAGATTACTTTTAAAGGTTTCCATAGAAACAAAGCGTGCAAAACTGCGGGCAGAAAATAGTTTGTATGTATAATATTGCAGGTCCAGAACTTTATATGTGCAAAATTTAAGCTCAATTCATACAGAAGTTTCGGCGATGTCTTTGCACAAACAACGGCACAAACTTTCGCCTTTCGGCCTTTCTTATAGAATATCGGATTTCGTAGGAAGCCCATTTGAAACGAAACGAAAGTCACGGATGATGGTGTAGAAGAAGGAGTAGACCCTAAACACGGCTGACCAACGTGCTTTTTAATTTATTTTTAATCGGCACCTTCCAATTTCCTACGTTTTTGGATGGGTTTCTAATGCTTTAAAATGGATTGCACCATTTACGTAGGTATAGACTGCAGGTATAGATATAATACTGTGTGATACTTGGCATTAGAGAAACCAGTAAACTGAGGTCGTTTTCGAAAAAAATAAGTGATAATTTTTGAAGTCCTTCGCCACCTGCGGTAAAAAAAGGATGTTATGTACCCTATTTTTTTCTGGGCGATAATGGTTGATGATATACGGTATTACTTTCTACTAGATTTATTCGTTGCGGAACGCTGAAAAATTAAAAAAATCATTTCGCGTCATATAATCGGTCCACCATATGTCCTTTAAACTAGTTAATTGCTGAGGAATTAGTCAAACATCCACAAACACCTCGTCACTTGGCATATTCAATACAAATATACGTACACCTATATAATTATATACACGTTTTTAAGATATAGCTCCAACTTATTCCCAGTGTACCTACATACGTAGGCCACGCGTGCGTAGTTTAAATTTATGCAAATAATAGAAAATTTGTTAATTATAAACATGCGTTCTTATATAAAAGGATTGAGAAAGACGTCATCTCTCATGCTGTCCTGCTCAGATTAAACTGATCTGAACGGGACTTCACATTCTATAGGTAGAGTCATCATCATCATCATCAACCCATACACGTCCACTGCTGGAGAAAGGCCTCCCCCGTACGACGCCACAAATAGCGGTCCTGAGCCACCTCGATCCATCGACTCCCTGCGACCGCTACGATGTCGTCGGTCCATCGAGTGGATGGTCTCCCATGCCATAATCACCACGCTGGCAGGCGGATTGGTGATCGCAGTGTTGTTGTTTAAAAATACTCAGAAGGAAGCTGCTGTCCTTCCTCTGGTAGGTTCCCTAAGTCGGCTCTTACGACATCCACGGGTTGAGTTGGAAGGGCCGATATTCGTACGCCGCGGCCCCACGGCTAATAGGTAGAGTAAGAGAGCCAAATACGACCAACGATATAGAACACTCCGAATTTTAAAAGTGTTATCGGCCTTATTTGTTTTTTCAGCACATGTTGAGCCAACACCTATTTAGGCACAGGATCATTTTGGGCACCATTTTATAATTTAGCTAATAAACCTCCATGTTCTATGTTTGGTTATATTTTTGTCGAAACGGAGTGTGGGAAGACCTCCCACTCGATGGACCGACGACATCGTAGCGGTCGCAGGGAGTCGTTGGATAGAGGCGGCTCAGGACTGCTATTCGTGGCGTCGTTTGGGGGAGGCCTATGTTCAGCAGTAGAAGTGTGCGGGCTGATGATGATGATGTTCTATGTTTTGTTGACTTAGACTTTAGACTTGGCACGAGGACCTCGGAGAGGCAACATCACTGGCTGGCACGAGAAGCTTGGAGTCACTGGCTGGACCCTGTTGGTGTTGCTTGGCAATCTCAATGTCAAGGTCGAGTATTGTGGTGTCCTAAAGATGTCTCGTGGAGAGACGAAACTAGTTAACAACTTACTTTGATGTATACTATCAGAGTAGGTCATACGCGGAATTGTTACTAAATATTTTTTCATTCTAATATTGTGCAATGGATTTCCGCAAAGTATCGCCTGAATCTATTATTTATGTACCTACTTAATGTGTTGAAATAAATTATATTCTATTCTTTTCTAATAATTTATTTTTCATCAGTTCGTCAGTTATTTGGTATCAAAAACGATTTCTCAAAATCTAAGAAACTTCAGCATCGTAAAAAAAAACAAATATGTTTAATTTGTGTGAACTCACAAAAAGTGAACATAGTATGGACCACATAGTTTGAAACACCTACGAACGTGAGCGATACAGCCCCCAAAATGATATTCCAACTTAACACGTTCAGTGCCAAGGCATCTCTGAAGCAAATGTTTTGGAAATCGCTTTTTCTTTTTTTGCATAAATGACAAGAGCCTCAATTTTGTCGGACACCATATATAGCCTATAACCACCGGGGTATTGAGACGAATCAATCGATACCTCACTTGTTGAAATCGAAACAGTAGTTTCAGCGCTACGTGGGAACAAAGAAATAGGCTACATACATACATAGGGTGCCAAACTCATAACCCTCCTCCGTTGTTAGTCGGGTAAAAAGTCAGAAATTGATTATGCCTGAAATTTATTGACTCTGTTGTCTATAGATTGATTGTAAGGTAATTTATAAAATCTATGCAAATAAAAAAATATAAGTGCCTGTTTGTAATTCCAAAATAACTTTTTTTTAAACTGTTTAAACTACTTGTCAGAAAAAAATGGGGTCTAACCGATTCGGGGTTCTAAGAAAGGGTCGAAAACCCCAATGTTCGTAAACATACTCGTGTGTGGTATCGTTGCAAAGATCTTCGTTTCTACTTGCCAAAACTGTTTATCAAACTTTTGTGAGGTTAACGATTCTCAAGCTATTAGCAAATGGGTGTAAAAATTTTAGTTTGAAAGTAAAACCCGACTATGTAAATGACTTTATGAAAGGCGCAAGTATAGCTAGTTATTCTACGGCTATACAAAGTAATTAAAATTAAACGTGATGTGTAAATATGGGTAAATACGAACATTAGTCACAAAATTTTGAAATTATTTCTTCTCGTATCGGTTTAATCGTTCCTAGTCGGGTAATCATTAAATAACTTGCACTTATTTCACGCAAATCGATAAAGAATTTCATTGTTTTGTAAAAATCGGGGCCAGAGCTACCTATTTTATGAAAAAAAGTTTCGATAATAATGAAGACAAAATTATTTTTTATGCTAGCTATAGCTACTATGGCTTTAGCTGACTGTGATGTGAATTCGGAATACTCATGTCGTGGTTTGAAAGAAAGAGCTGAAGATTCAGGGTCAACTTTACCGCGTAATGTCGGAAGAACATCGAGTGATAAAAAGCCTTTTTACGATCTCAATAACTCTGCTGCTCTGTACATGAAATACATGAAAGATTACGGAAAGAAGTATTCAACGAGTGAAGAACAGCAGCGACATTACGAGTTTTTCAAAGAAGCATTGGCAGGTATAAACGAAGTAAATGCTGGCGATTCGTGGGTGGCTGATTTGAACAATTTATCAGACATGCTTCCAGAAGATTACAGATATTTATTCGGGGTTAACAAAGGAACTAATATGATGACGATGATGATGAGACACTAAACAGGGTCGATCTCCTAAACGTATTTCAGGTGTACGTATATGAATGTAGGCACACATCAATTGCGGGCCATTTCTGATCAATGTTCTTATCCTATCCTACTAATATTATAAATGTCAAAATTTGTGAGAATGAATGTCTTCTTTCACGCAAAAACTGCTGAACTGATTGAGCTGAAATTTGGTATGGGTATAGTTGCCTGTTACCTGAAATAAGATATAGTTTACTTTATATCCCGATAAACGAGGGTGAAGGCGCGGGCAGCACCTTGTTACTTATAATATCGTCTTTATTATATCCTCTGATTGAGACGAATGTTTCAGTTTAAAATTAAAACACTTCGGATAAACTACAAAAACTCGTTTTTATATACCTGTCCTAGAATTTTTGTTCAATTATTCCACTAGTCGTGGATAAGAAAATTAAGTGAAGTGAGAGTAGCGAACTTATGTTCCGAAAACGGAACATAATAGTGACAATTTTTTTTTGTTATTATAGTGCTTATGCTCGGGCTTGGGGTAGTCTTAAAGAATTAATAATATCCCAAAAAGTCCCGCGGAGTCGTAAATATGTGGGATATTATTAAATTCTTTAGTGACGAAAATTGTTTTTACGTAGCTGGTTACGAATCAGTTAGTTACCAAAGTGGATGAAGGGATAAAAAATCAAGTAATTAAATATGCCATGTATCAAACAAAGGGCAGAAAATTAACAATAAAGCGATGTTCAAATTATTCGATCAGAAGCCGAGTAACCGAGTATCGGAAGTCAAGACCGTACATCATTGTGCAGCGGTTTTGGTTCCCTAAATATAAGTAAAAATACTATATTTACAAAATCTAATAATCACACTTTTTTGAAGATTGTAGTAATTCCGCGAAATCGATAATTTTTGGGATATCATTTAATTCCTGTAATATTTTGGTCAGGCTGGCAGTTTTCACAAAAATACGCTTCATCGTCCGAGCAATTACGAACCCAACCTTGGTATAAGCTACAAACCATCCATCCTTCGTATGACTGTGAGCTAGTGGTAGTTCTTTTTCACTTCTTCCACTAGTGAGCAAAATATTTAAGTGAAAAGAAATTCTTTAACACTTTGTTTCTTATCTTAATAAATAAAAGAACAAGCGATTTTCTAAACGACAACGCCCAGCCAAAACCTCTGAAGCTAGAAAGCTGAAATTTGGTGGGTAGTTATAGGTACATTTTACTACATAGCTTTTTGCTATGAACGAATTTTTGGAAATTCCACCTCTAAGGGGCTGAAAAGGGGGTTGACGTTTTTTATTGTGTTTTTCTCTCTTTAACCAGTGGCCCGATTTGCTTGAAACTTACAAAGAATACAAAAAATATAAAACTATTGAATACGTGTTTCAGGATTTTTCAAAATATTCCCCAAAATGGGGAAAAACATTTTATGAGATTATCAAAAAAAAAATGTAATAACGTGTTTCAGGAATTAAAAAAAAACGCATTATAAAGTATAAAATGGGGGTTGAAGTTATTGAAATTTTGTTTGTTACCCGTGGTCCGATTTATTTGAAACTTACAGAGAATACTAATTGGAAGAACATAAAACATATTGAACACGTGTTCCTAGATTTTTAATTTATTTTTTTCTGGAAATGGGGTTAATCGATTTGAAAAGGGTTGCAGATATTTCAGACTCTTTTGATAGGTTTTTGAGCTAATCTCGAGAAGCATTTTTACCCTAAAGTCCACGCGAATGAAATCGCAAGAGGGTCAGCTAGATTTTAGCAATGCATTCTGTTTTTTTTGGACGGGGCAGTAAAGGGAGTTACCATTACCGGTTATGGTAACGCCCTTTACTTTCCCGTTTACCATGTTTAATTGTTTTTTTAATTGCACACAACCATTAGGGTCGATAATTATTAGCTTAACGCGGTCGATCTTCAAAAGTTGGGTTTTTTATGTTTAATTGTATATTTTTGTTGTTTGTGCATAGCGTTCATGCCAGCTAAACCTTTTCGTCTGATTGAAACAAAGGGTTTCTGCATAATATTTTAATTATTTCACACCACACAACAAAAGGCTTTGTAGCTGAGCGAACACATCGCCTGTATAATATTGTATAAAATTTCGGAAGAATTTAGAACCTTTGTTCTTTTTTTCCAGACTTTGGATAATTGAGGTAAAATATTGATAGGCAGAAATGCTAAGAAAAGACGAATTTACTTCAATAGTTTACAAAAAACGTATATTTGATGTAAACATGCTAACGGTGTCGCTGGCTGGTATTTTATAAACTATCTATGGACAGATTGTAAACTATAGCATGTTTAGCCGGTAGTTACAGAAAGTTATACATTTACGGTGATATTATAGTTTACTTTCCAGTCGATTTCATTCAATAGAGAACCTGTTTTGGGACTGTAAACTATATTAATTGTTTCCGCCAAGTTTTCACATTTTATATATTTATTATCTCTACACTGTGAGTTACATATTATACGTACGTACTGTTCTTTATTATTTTATGTTCTTATCTATCTATTTGTGTAATCTGTGAGATCTCGTCAAGAGTTGTTTTATAATCCTACTGAAAAGGGTTGTGCTTGGGGGTTGTGGTAGATGGTACTGGTTGGTCCCCAAACAGCCCTTTGTGATTGGTTGTTTGGTGTGGGTGCTAAGGAAAGTCACTGGTATGGTTTGGACTATTATATTTACTAGACACTACTGTAATTACTGGTTAATTTATGGTAAGAACTTATGGTAAGAATGGTAAAATGGTAGGTAATGGTTGAGATGGTGGTTTGAACTCGCGACGATGGCGGTCGACCGCGAACTGAGTAAGTTTTGGTAAACGTGAGCAAATACGCATTCAAATGCAAGCGCAGCTAAATGCATATCTGCTGCGTTGGTCGGTTTACCCGAACATACTCCCGACGACAAGATGAGGATGCTGTGGTTTAGTGAATGATGGTGATACATAACACCTACATCTTATAAATGTCATCGAATAGGTACAATACAAATTAATGAAAATACAAATTGGTATAAAAGCAAATATACATATAAAAGCACATTGGTTCGTATTCTAATAATTATTCATATAAAACATAAAATATATAAAAGTAAACTGGTAAATGGTATAAAAAGTAAACTGGTAAATAAATAAGGGGTATGGTATAACTAATTGAGCTGACAACCGATTTCACTTTATTTTATTGAAACGCTACGCACTGAGCACTTGTAGGCTCTCTAGGCGCCTATTTAAGTAGCACTGGCACTAATCACTTCTAGTGGTTGTGGTGGTGCGCTGGTGAGCCTCGGCGGAGCGGAAGCAGCAAACTCCTATTGACAGTGACTTCCGCGTCAACGCCGAGGTCTGGAGGGCGGCGCTGTGGCCGCCTCGGTGTGCTGCGCCGCTCCGCAGTAGGTGTCCGCTGGCAGTAACGTACGTCCACTCCTCGACTTTGGTTAATATTCTTTACTTTCTCAATGGACTCTCTGAATGAGTTAGGCTCCCTTATTCGTTAGTTGCGCAGTCTGGTATTTTTATGGTTGATCTGATCATTCTTGGCATTTATTTAGTGAGGTATCTTCTCCGATTTGGTTCTGGTTTGATGGCTGGTTCATAAAATTTTGGTTATGTTAGCTTTTAAGTAGGATCGATGGTTTCGGTTTTAAGCAGACCGATAATGGTTATTGGTGTCACGGTCCACTCTAGACTATCTCCCATGGTTTTGGGCATCCTTGCTTTTTCTTGCGACATAACATTATTATAATCTTATTATTTGAATGCACTTTGTAAATGACCTAGTTCGTCAATAAAAATTCAGCGTGTTTGTTTGTTTTGGTTGTCAGCATTTTAGAGTCGTTCAACTCGTGTAACCCGAGGTGAGGTTGGTGAACTGGTTTCATGTTGGTAGGTATTTTTTGTGTTGCAATTGGCCTGGTTATGCACATCGTTTTCCGAAAAATTTGGTCTGGTTATGCCAAATTTTTCCTTATGGTTGATGGCGATGGTGTGGTCTGACCTTATTTTCTGCAAACTGTCTTCAATAATCACTGCTCATCATCATTTTTGGGGGTTGTGGTAGATGTTATATGGTTGTTTCCCCAAATTGCTCCGAACATACTCCGGTTCGAAGGACAGTGAAAAGGGTTGTGGTTGGGGTTTGTGGTAGATGTTAATGGTAAGTCCCCAAACATCCCTTTGAGAGTGATATTTGGTATGGTGTTTGGTGAGTGGTCAAGCAAAGTCACTGGTTACGGACTATTTTCACAAGACACACTTTGTACTGGTAATTAAACTATGTCGCCAACTTATGGTAAAAATAGTATGAAATATTAATATTGATTTGGTTTGAACCCGCGACGTTGGCGGCCGGCCGCGGACTCCATACTGGTAATTAAACTATGCCGCCAACTTATGGTGAAAATGGTTGAAATGATAATATTGGTGCAATATTGGTTGAACCCGCGACGTTGGCGGTCGGCCGCGGACTGAGTAAGTTTTGGTAAACGTGAGCAAATACGCATTCAAATGCAAGCGCAGCTAAATGCATATCTGCTGCGTTGGTCGGTTTACCCGAACACCTACTAATATTATAAATGTCAATGTTTGTATGGATGGATGTATCGATATTTATTACTCTTTCACGCAAAAACTACTGAACCGATTAGGCTGAAATTTGGTATGGGTATAGTTTAGGCCCTGGAATAACTTATAGGCTATTTTTTATCGTGATAAAACGCAGGCGAAGGCGCGGGCAGCAGCTAGTAAGATAATACTATAAGCAGAGAATATCTAATCGAAAAAATGAGACTGCATACACATAATCTTTGGTTTATGGGCTACTTCCCATTGCATCCAAAACTATTGTTCTCGGAAACGAAATCTTTCATATATTAGTTCCCAAACGCATCCAACGAGCATTTCAATAATATTTTTTAAAAATATTTTCGTTCATACGTTAGTTCCCACTCGCATCCATGCAAAAGTTGAGGTACAGTCAGCACGAGAATCATCTGATAGTGTATACCACGAATGTATATGCACGATCCTAGATTACTTATATACTGACTAAGCCAGATAGTAAGCAAATCTGACTTCACACCGAATTTGGTTCTACTCACTTCTAAGTCGTAAAAAAACCTATCTTCATACTTTAATCAATTAGCCTTAAAAAAATTACCTGCATTTTACAATCACAAATTTTATTTCATTGCAGATTCAGTCTCGTCGGAGACATACCAACGTTATCTTCAACCACAATATTATGAGACTAGAAATATATTTATGTGTAGCTCTATCAGTGACAGCGATGGCAGCGACGAGCTCAGAAGCTCCAAAATCAGATGCAGACAAAAATAAAAAGCCTGCTCACGACCTCACAAAATCAGCTGAACTGTACGTAAAATACATGAAACAATATAACAAGTCTTACAAGAAAACTCAAGCACTACTGGAACATTACGATGCTTTTAAAAATTCATTAGAAGGCTTAAATCTTTTGATTGAAATCCAACCTGATGCAGGATACACTTTGAACCGTTTCTCCGATCTAACAACGGAGGAGAAAAAGAAATTATGGGGTCCAGATGACAATAGCAATAATACTAAACCGTCTAGTGGCAAGAATAAAAAATCACTAATGAAAAAGATTAGGCCAGTGGTTGTCTACGAATGATATTTTTTGACAGTCAGTGTATAAAGTAAAACCATGAAGAAAGATGCTCATATTTATTTTTAAGTTTCTTTTGAAACATATTATAATATTATTTATTGCATGAATTAAATTGATTTTTTAATTTTCATGAAAAGATTAGCCCAGTGGTGTAATATAAAAGCAAATAT
Source organism: Eupithecia insigniata (assembly GCA_947859395.1). Classification (NCBI taxonomy): domain Eukaryota; kingdom Metazoa; phylum Arthropoda; class Insecta; order Lepidoptera; family Geometridae; genus Eupithecia; species Eupithecia insigniata. The sequence goes on from OX402003.1 coordinate 13,896,907, forward strand.
TTATACTCAATTAAAGATTTCAAAAAGACCGAGAATACGGAAGACTCTTGGAGGAGGCATACACTGCCGAATGCGGTCCATATCACCAATAAATTTACACCAATAACATAATATTGAATAAGAATTATTTTATTTTATTTTATGATACAAGATACCTGACATAATGTATACATATATAAAAAATCTTATCAATTTAATAATTATTTTGTTTCTAATTTTAATCGTATAATTTTATTAGGAATGTATTTTAAAATTTATGCTTTTTTTACGCTATGCGTGTGATATGGCATAAAGCTTTTTTATTTTATTTAAAGATTTCAAAATTGTTATTTAAAAAAAAATCCTTAATAATAGGTATTATAAGGTAAAATAATTTTGATTATAAGTAAGGTTGATGCATAGTGCAACCCCATAATCGAATCCTATGATACAACTGTGGCATTCCTAATAAACAAGTTGAATGAATATAATCTGGTACATAATTCATAATTCATACGTGTTAGCAATTGATGCTAATTTTTCCAATGAAAAAAATCTATATTTTCGTGTTCACGACACTAGTGCGTTAACTTCGCGGAATTCTCACTGTGCATATGCATGCATAAACTCCCGTTAGGGTTTAGTGTCGGTACATATCTGACCGAAGATGCGTCGCATGTTATCGGTCGCGTAACGTCTGTACAGACAAATCCTATCCTATCCTCCTAATGTTATAAATGTCTAAGTTCGTAAGGATGTATGTATGGATATTTGTTGTTGGATACCTCTTTTACCCAAAAACTACTGAACTGATTGGGCTGAAATTTGGTATGGATTTAGTTTGGAACCTGGAATAACATATAAGCTATATTTATCCCGATAAGACTCCAGCGGAGGCGCGGGTAGCAGCTAGTATATAATAAAACATTCAAATTTTCACACTCAAACGATGATGCGTTAGTGCGTCGAACGTACAGCGTCTGTTCCGTTTCCGTCAACGCATTGTTGGTCAATGTCGATGAGTTTCATTTTAAAATTCAATATCACACAACACAACCACTCTGTGGATGCTGAACGCAGAAACTGACTTAGACGCGTAATGAGGCAGGTCTTATTTGACCGAATAGACACGACCGATGATGATACGCTCGACGCATTTTCCGTCAGATGTGGATCGACCCTTAACATAATACCACGTTCCGTCTCCGTTTCGTCCACGGCCTAATGCCGTCACGTATGCTGAGATCTGAAACCGTAAACTTTTATGTATTCACACTGGCATAATCAATTGTCAACGCCCAACAAAATAAACGAGATTCATAAGTAGAGATTCATCGCATTACAGTTTATATGCCAAAGTCAAATTGACGCTTTCTGATAACACTATGAAGCTAGAAATACTTCTGTGTTTATCTCTTACAGCGATGGTTTTAGCTGATTGTGAAAGCGAAGATTCTTCCTCCTCATGCAGTGATTCTTCTGAAGAAGTTAAACCTAAAGCTAAGGACCCTAAAGACCCCAAAGCTGATAATTCTCCTATCAACTATAAGGAACAGCAGCCTTATTACAACCTTACTCAATCAGCTGAGCTATACATGAAATACTTGAAGAAATTTAAAAAGTCATACAAGAGAACTCAAGACTTGCTGGAACATTACGACGCTTTCGTGGAGTCACTGATAGAAATAAATGAAAGAAATAGTGGAAGTAATACGACTGTGTTTGACTGGAGTAAAATGACAGATTACACAGCAGAGGACAGGAAGAAAATGTATGGGCATAAACCGAATCCTAAATTTAAAAGAATATCTAGATCATTTACTGCTGACCTCGATAAATTGTTCGACCAAAAGTTAATGCCTATAATTTTCTATGTATGATAATATAATCCGAAATAAAGCAATTGGTAAGATAATTTTCATTTCTTTGACAATTTTTTTTTTATGCTGAGCTGGCTAGGCTTTACCGCCCCTGGCGGGGTCCGCGAAAATCAAAACTTATGTGTGAGAAAGTAGTTTGTAATTTAACCTAATTATGTAGGTTTAGAGTTTATTCAACGAATATTTATTCGGCGAACATTATTCAACGTTTTATTGAAAAATATTTATAATACTGTAATTCAACAGCAGAACTAACACGTCTGTCAATAACAAAATACGGCCTCACAAATTCTTCAGATTACCCTGCTTCGATCTAAATAGCCAAATGTTCAGTAACCCGCCGTCACACCTGCGAGTGGAAAGGAGTCATTCGACGTACGGACATCGAGCGGAGCGCACGTTGAGTCGCTCCCTGTACGACCGGAATCGTACGCGAGTGCAAACAAATATTGTGAAGTTGTACCGTGATTTATTTGACTCAATCGTGTGTTTTTTCTCCTGTTATCAGAACGTCGATGGAATACGCAATACGTGAGGACCTTTTTTCTATTATGATAATAAGATTGTTGTTTTTTGAAAAGGGTACGGTTTGGTTCGTTAATGGTCGGATTTTATTGCGACTTGAATTCGGAATGCGCACGTAAACGGGTTTTGGGTGTTTTTATTTATTTGCGGTCAGTAGGTTTCGTTATGGCTGATTTGATTTTCATGTTTGAAGACCGGGAATATGATTTGAAAATGTGGTTTATCAAATGTTGAGAATGTCTGAAAACTGATTTTTCCTCTTGATCTTTGATGTTTAACAAATATTATGAATGAGTTTTTTGCAGATTAGTCCCTACCCATTTGTGATAGGTACATGGTAACGTACAAGTACCTTCATTATTAACGTCACTACATAATTCATTGTTATTATTCTGAAAACATTTCAAGATCAATAACTTTTTCTGAATAAAATAAATGTTTAGGAGTTAGTTCTAAGCCGCTAGAAGGATCTCTCATCTCGTTTTACTGTTATTTTAATTCCATAAAATACGTCAGTGAAATTGAAATTTAACTAATTTTATTACTCTCCACTAGTATTATAAAGAGGTAAAGTTTGTGAGTTTGTAGGGGGTGATCTCTGGATCTAGTAAACCGATTATGTTTTTTTTTTTTACCTATAGAAAGCCACGTTATTTTTTAGTCTCATAGGTTTTATATTAATAAATAATAATATGGCATGTTGTTTAAAAAACGATAAATCGACTTCAAATTCCCTTACTTTTACACTTTTTTTAAGTTTTGCGTGATAAATACTAATACCCTGGTAACAAAAATTTTATGGGATCCCGTCGGGATCATTTTCTATACAATAGTAAAAGAATTTTCAAAATCGGTCCGTAATTGGGGGAGATATCGCGTAACATTTTACATAAAAAAAAAAACAACATAAGGACGAATTGAGAACCTCTTTTCTTTGTAGAGCTGGGTTAAAAATATTTACCGTCGAAAGAAGTACCCACGGCTCAGCTAGTATAAAAAAATATTTAAATAAATATAAAATAATGTTGGACAATTCACACAGCATTATCGCAATTCTTACATGACACATTAGCTCCAAGCTAAGCAGAGCTTGTGTTATGGGTACTAGATAATTGATATACTTAATATAATACACTACATAGATAGATATTTTTTATCATACATAGAAAACATCCAGAACACCCTGAATAAATATTTGCAGATCGTACAAACATTTGTCCCGAGGCGGGAATCGAACCCGCAACCTCCTGCGTTGCAGGCGGACCATAGCCCGCCGCGCCACAGAGGTCGTCTAAAGCTAGTTCTGCTATAAAATCAATATTTAGCAAAATTCACCAAGATCTCATTAATAAAATGTAATAATTGAAATTATAAATCATTTACATATCTCGAACATTTTAACGCATTTGTGGAAACGAAAGTTTTCGAGGTCAATCTTAAATTAAGTTTGTCGAACAAGGGAAATGCTGATTTGAAATCAAATCAAGCGGCGGAAATTTTAAAAACTTTCTTGTAAAGGTTTCCATCGTTTTAATTTATTTACAATTCAGAGGAAAGCTTTTATTTAGATTTTGGAATGGATTTTGGTTTCGGCAAGTTACCCGAAAAGTCTAATGATAAAATCTTAAATTTTTTTCTTTGATTTTGATAGAATCAGAATCAGAATCAATAACTTTATTTCTTTAGGCTTACAAAATAAGCACTTAGACAAGTCAAATTGTATACTATAAACATAGTTATTATTATCAAATAAGAAATAAGGTGTTATTGATATTCTCTTCACTTCAATTTTTTGTCCACTAGTGGAAGAAGTGAAAAAGAAACCACTAGCACATTATAATATCACTTATGTGTCTAATACATGTTTATTTTGCCTATCTAAATATAAATTTAATGCAATTTAGATACATGTCAATATTTCTTTAAAGCTAAACAGAACATTGAATTTCTTACATACTACTGACAGTGCGGAACGGAGCGACACCTGGCCAAGGTTATATTCCCTTTTTTGTTATTAATATTTAAGATAATCGGACGATTCGGCAGCTTCGTCGGTTAACTTTGACGTTTAATGTATGAAATATTGTATCAAAAACAACAAAACACTGTTTAAAATTTAAACATCTTTTGGTGAACTCGGGTCTCAGACTCTGACCGTAATCAACGGTGTCGTGTCACCGTTGATTACTGATTGCGAAACAGATTGTCGTATAAATCACATCATCATCATCCTCATCATATCAACCCATACACGTCCACTGCTGGACATAAGCCTCCCCCATACGACGCCATAAATAGCGGTCCTGAACCGCCTCCATCATCGACTCCCTGTGACCGCTACGATGTCGTCGGTCCATCGAGTGGATGGTCTCCCAACACTCCGTTTCGCGTTGCAGCGTGGCCGCCACTCGAGAACCTTTACTCCCCAGCGGTTATCAGTTCTGCGAGCTATATATAACCTGCCCACTGCCACTTCAGCCTACTAATTCTTAGAACTATGTCGATGACTTTGGTTCTTCTACGGATTTCCGGATTCTGTCACGTAGAGAAACACCAAGCATAGATCTCTCCATAGCCCGCAAAGTGACTCTGAGCTTACGAACGAGGCCTATAGTTAGCGACCACGTCTCGAATCCGTAGGTCATCACTGGCAAAAATCATTGATTAAAGCCTTTCGTATTGAGGCTCTGTGGTATCTGTGAAGAGAAGATGCTTCCCGAACGCTTCCCATCTGAGTTGAATTCGTCGACTGACCTTATCGAAGTTGGATTTACCTAGTTGGACCATTTGGCCTAGGTAAGCATCACTATGCTTATCTAGGCAATAAGTAATCAACAACTTCCATAACATCGTTTCCAACATGGACTTGTATGGGTGCGACATGGGCATTATGGGCATTTATATAACGAACTTTGGTTATTATCACACTATCACACACATTATAGATATAATAAACAATAATATTAAGAGGTAAAGTTCTCTCTGAACTGATTTTGAATATTCTTTTACCAATAGAAAGTCAAATTATTTGAGAAATTCCTAGGCTAATCAGTTAATATACAAAAAAAATTACCGCCCAAAGAAGTGGCCATGGGTCAGCTAGTATATTATAAATCCAAAAGGTTCGATGGATCGATAGATGGATGAATATTTGTAACCTCTTCAAGCCGAATCTACTGAACGGATCGGGCTGAAATTTGGCATTCAAGTAGTTATAAACAAGGAATATTTATATTTAAGTTAAAACTGCGTGTGAAGCCTCTGGAAGCACCAAGTGAACAATAAATATAATTGAAGAAAGCTACGGACAAAATTGTACATCCCACACAACCTAGACATCCGATTTTCAATCACCCATCATTTTTATAACCCGTTTACCCGACCTTTTTGTTCCCATTACGAAAACTATTTCGGCCTAAACGTTTGAAACAAAAAGCTTATTACTCTAACGATCTTCCGATGAGATGGAATAGGCAGGAGGCTGCCCTTGAGGGTTTCCCCAGCCCTGTCGACCTCGTGAGCCGTAAGCCTATGTTTGCATAAGGGAGGGTAATGATTTTCGAGTTGAAACTATGTAAATTAGAATATGTTCGTGAATATCTCATATTTGTCATTTAGTCTGGCTCTGAAAATAAAATATCTGAATTTACGTATGTAGGATATATTTTAAATTAGTAAATATTGTTTGAATACCTTAATCCAGAGGTTTATCTTTCTTATTTTTCTGGCATAATAGATGAGAAGAATTATATCGACTTGGAAGCGTAAATTCGGGTAAAATAATAGCCATAAAGTAATGCAAAACATTTTTACACGTTAGCACAGATAGAGATAGCAATTCCACATATAGTGTATTTAGAGAAACTCTTCTCTTCAATTAATATAATATCTTATCCGCATATGACCCGCATCTGTTTAAATAAAGAATTGCCACTCTTACACCTCAAATCTTAGATGTACATTTAAACATCTGTAGTATAAAAACTCCAACATAATAAACTTATCAAACAAAATCGTGCCAACATGGAGAAAACAGCTTCTGCTCACAAATTCAATATTGAACTTCGGTTAGAAATCAAATTATGCTAACAATAACAAAGTTTTGCTCGTCAAAAACTTTTTATATTACATGGCACAAGGTTTTCAACGTTTATTTTGAATTATGGAAATTTTAACTTTACATAATTTTCAGCCTATTAGGGTAAAATATGTTCTCTTTTCTGTATGCGGGCGAGTACCAATTTACTTTGCTCAAGCCTGCTATGGCTTTACAAAATTTTAAACTATAAAAAATTTGTCACGAATTTGGAAAACGCCAAGCAGAGAATATAGAGTGGTAGCGAAAAGACAGCGGCGCCATTAAAAAAGATTTTGAAGTCAAGTAAATTTTAAATTCACCATGGTGATCTCACATGCCGTTGCGGTTGTTGAGTAGTAAATGACCTCACTAGCTCAGCCTGTGGATATCATAAAAACCGCTTATGACAACCTACCAGAGTAAGGGTTTCTTTTCTGTATTTTTAGTACCTTCACTGCGCTCACCAACTCGCTGCCAAGCGTGGTGATTCTTGCAACTCTCCCACCCTTGTTTGGGGGAAAATGCTCAGCACCATTATAAGCGCTGACAATACATATTTGAAATTTAAAAAACCTACAATCTAAGAAATAAAAAAGTAGACAGTTCTACAATTTTATTTTTATGTAAACGCAACAAAAGAATTAACTGTAAAGAATCGTAAAGTTTCACAAACTTATTTTAACGACTCATGTCTTTGCCGTTTGGGATCATTACTCAAACGTATAATAGTAAAAATAACGAGAAATAACAGATGAACTTTGAGGGCATCTTTTCCTTTAGTTATACTTGGTTTGTAAGTTCTCATACATCTAAACTCAAAGGCTGACTTCCCAAGTTTTAACTCAATTTACAAGTTTTCAAAGAAAGTCCCTCATATTCTGTCTATTACAATAAAACAATCTGACATCTTTTCGACTTTCAAACTTTAAGATAGTAGACTTGCCTCATTATTTTCGAGCGAGACGCTCGCAATGCTGGAAATTTCAGAAGCAATAGGTGACCCAAAAGCGGAATAAAACCATTGGCTAAGTGCGAGTTAATTCGCACGCAGAAGGTTCCGTAACAAAACATGATATGGCATGATATCATATTCCCCCACGGAACAGTTGTTATAGCGGCAATAGTTATACACAACCTGTGAAACTATAAAAAATAATAAATACATAAATAATGTTGGACAATTCACACAGCATTATCTAGCCCCAAGCTAAGCAGAGCTTGTGTAATGGGTACTAGATAACTGATATACACAATACAATATATACATAGATAGATATTTAACTTAATTAAAAATTATTTATCGGGTATACAATATCGGGTATACCCGATAAGTAATCTTTAATTATGTTAACCAATCGCGAAAGTTTAAAAAGTTTTTTTCACAAAAGTAGTGCATAAATGGACAAAAAAACTGGATTTTTTATGGCAGCCCCTTTATTTTTAAATTTATTTTTACTATATGTTGCTTTATCCGAAACAAATTCACTAATAATTTCAACTGTCTACCTTTTATGGTTCATGAGATACAGCTCTCTAAATTACAGACGGACAGACAGCGGATAGATAGCTTATATATCTTTATTGTACCACACAAAGAAAAAATACAATACAGAAGGAAATGCTAACAAACAAAGAACGAAGGGCGGCCTTATCGTTTTAAGCGATCTCTTCCAGGTGGAAGTTTAGTAATAGGATCCCATTGTTACACTTTGGTCACGAAACCCTAAAATAGAAGCAAAAATGCACTATTTAATAATGTTGTCACTTGAGTAAACTCTTACCCATTTCACATTAAAATACCCGAAATTTAATTAAACATGCTAAACAATAAAACAGTGTCAGAAACAGAATTAACAATACAAAATTAATTAACCTGAGGAAGGTAACAAAATATCGTTTTGTAACAAGAAGTAATAACAAAAACTGGGTTGTATCTGATTGGAAGAGAAACCTGAAAGCTTTCAATTTTACCTTCAATTTTTGAAGGACATCTCACAATTGTAATCTTACCGTGGAAGCCGAACATAAATTTTCAATTACAGGCCTCTGAAAACCTGTAATCGATTTGTAATTGAATGCATTGATTGGGTTTGATACAACAACATAAATAATAATTAAATCTCAAAGAGGTAATAAGAAGGATAACTTTGTCTTAAATTCCTTATATAACTTTATTTTTACCCGACTACCAACGGAGGAGGTTTATGAGTAGTTGCCATTGCCAGTCGGTCATGATGCATAGATTTTTGCTTGGCTTTTGATACTCCAGCTATCCAACTACCAACGTACGAGACGTAACGAGACGTAAAATTAAATAATCAATAAATAAAAAATACATAATGCTGGACAATACACACAGCATCATCTAGCCCCAAGCTAAGCAGAGCTTGTAATATGGGCAGTAGATGACTGATATCTATAATTACATAAATAGATATTTTTTATCATACATAGAAAATGCCCAGAACACCTGAGACAAACATTTGTCCCAAGGCGGGAATCAAACACGTAACGTCCTGCATCGCAGGCGGACCTTCGCCCGCCGCGCCACAGAGGTTGTCAAACTAGGTTGACCATGATTAGTAAATTTACGCGTGGTCCAACTAGTAACGACTAGTAATCCTCTAGATTGTTTGCCACAGTCTGCAGTTCACTTTTTCATTTGTAAATACTAGATTTAAGTTGTTTGTATTATAAATAATAGATTTAGGCGTTACTTTGCAGAAATCCATTGCAAAATATTAGAATGAAAAAATATTTAGTAACAATTCCGCGTATAACCCACTCTGATAGTATTCATCAAAGTAAGTTGTCAACTAGTTTCGTCTCTCCACGAGACATCTTCAGGGCACCACAATACTCGACCTTGACATTGAGATTTTCTTATTATTATTTTTTGTTTGTATTATTTATAGTCATTTTCTGTGTCAGTCAAATAATAGTTATACCACAAGTAAGTTCACCCAAACTTTTGTTATCTTCGTTTCCAAAAATCACAAAAGATAGATCTACAGAACATTACCTACGTCGTTCGACTTTTAGATCGTGGTTCAATCGAGTAGAACTTAGGGGTGCCTATTTGTCTTTATTCATTGGGGTTGGAGTTTTTCCAGGTAGACTTAGGGGATTTATTTCAGGGCGCGCATGGTCAGGGGTTACTTGGAATTATTGATTACTTAGAGTAACTGTTAAATCAAATCAAAACAAAAATTTTTCAACTCTTTAAATATTTTTGGTTTGTTTAATGTTTTTGCATAGTCATGCAAAGGAATAAAAACTTGTAGCTGTATTAATAAAGAAATTTTCAATCAAAGAATAGAAACAAAGAAAAACTAGAATTTACAATTGAAAAAGCTGATCTAAATGACTGTTGCAAACAATCTAGAGGTGGCTCAACTGGTCCATAGATGTAAATCCCAATTGGAAGCATCCACAAGATGTTGGCTAGTTTAGAAAATCTGTAAAATTTAAAATCCCAGAATGAAAAATGTACAACACTACGCTTTTGAGGAAAATCAGACAATGAAATTTCAACAATAATGCACATCTAACAAAAATGTCATATAAAAATCCTGTTATCACAATATTGACATTTCTTTCACGTTTGTTTTAAAAATATAGCACCACAAAAATTCAACAGAAAAAACTGATAAAATCTTAATTTTCATGGGTACTATCAATAATTATAGTCATTTGACGACATCGACAGTTTGACTTTGGTTTTGGTCATTAGAAAAGAAAATTAACCTTTTGACACCTTATCACTCACATCAAAATCACTTTTTTCTTTGGAATTGGTGGTATATAAATATAGGCCCACAGTTATTTAATGTTTAAACTTATAACAATTTATTTATTTAAGTCACAAACAGTTTAAAATAATAAAACTAGGTAGAATAATTAATTATAGAACACTAACAATCTGCCTATATTAGGTAGACGTTATTCAACTCAACGGTTTAAATATAATTTTAGTTACTTAATTAAATATTATGTACTTACTTTACACGTATGTAAACATGAGGCTACAACCTTTACACTAGGATAATTCCTAAGTTGGTATTTAGTTTTATTTCCTTAAAGTTTATAATATCTGTAAACATAATAAAGTAGGTTAGTCAAAATAGGGACTTATAAATCTAGTTATAGGCTAAGTAGGTAGGTATTTATATAAATATCCTTACGTCTGCATTCGACGTAGGACGTTAATTTTACAACAGCTTATGGTTCCTTAATAACTACATATTATGTTTATAGTATAAAATTTGACTTGTCTAAGTGCTTATTTTGTAATACTAAAGAAATAAAGTTATTGATTCTGATTCTGGTTACAACTTTTTCTTATATATTCGTTGGTTACATAGGTTTCATTGTTTTATCTTTTGATCTTTACAACTGTCTCTCTCTTTCCTACCTGAGCATTATTATCCTAATCTGATATAACAAAAGCAAAAACAACATCCTTTGAAAGTTTCCTTAGAAACTAGGCATTCCACGTTCAAAAGACAGAAACTATTATTTATACTAACGCATCAGACCTATTTAATAAATAAATAAATAAGGCTGGACATTACACACAGCATTATCTAGCCCCAAGCTAAGCAGAGCTTGTGTTATCGGTACTAGATAACTGATATACATAATACAATATATTACATAGATAGATATTGTTTATTATACATAGAAAAACGACCAGAACACCCTGAAAAAATATTTGAAACCTTCGCCCACCGCGCCATATCGGTCGTCAATAAGATAAATAAAAAAAAAAATTGGGCAAGAAACAAGCATAATCAGAGATACAAACAGTTTTTATAACAACTAATATAAGCCAAGAAAATTACAAATCTAATGTAATGCTTCGAAACTTAGGTGTTAATTTATTTTACATCATAATGCTCGGCAAGAAGATTTTACAAATTAAGCAAAGAGGCTGTGTAAGATGGTATTTGCAGCACAGTACATTTTTATAGGAATTCCATTTTCTGATGCTGAGCTCGCACTGGCGCCAAATAGGATCTTGTTCTGTAATTGCTCTCTTACTACCCTTGTGTAACAATCTACTATTAATTACTTATACAGTTTGTTAACATAATATAATATTGTAAAACCAATTCAATTATTTGAGAATGAGAACGAGTGCGTAGATAAACCTAACATAGGCTTTAAGGCACTACTTACCGAAAAATGTAATGTCTTGTACCAAATAAATATCATTCCTTCTATTCTATTTGCAAAACATTAAGTCGCAGGTAACGTTGAACTTTAAGTACCTTAGTAGTACTCCTGGAATTAATTAGAATGGCACCCTAATAGCTTTCTCAATCTACTAACGAATTCATTGCAATACTTTTTAGTTTCTTTGAGTTCACTCTAAGTAGGTCTTTGCTGGTTTCATTAAATATAAGTCTAGTCTATACCTAACAGCTTTCTACGAAATGAAAATATAATTGCTCGTACAAAACGAAAATACAAAAAAGAAAACGGTTTTTACTCGTTATTGTTATGAACAGGTTTATATATAAAACTTTAAAATTGTTATGGAAATTAACACTTACTTATTATGTAGTTTTTAATGAGATATAGCTGTTATTTCAGTTATTTCGTGGTAATGAAGCATAAAACTGTGCCGAAATATTGGAAAGGTCAAAACTCAAATCATCATCATCAATAAATAAATATTCATATCCCGCTATACATATATAAATGACTAAGTTTTCCCTGCTAAGAATAAGGTAACAATTATTTAGTTACTAACTAATGCCCGCAATGTTAATATTTTGAAATAGATGAATCTAACCAAATTCTAACAAAACCGCCCGAAAATTTCACAAACCGAGAATTACCAGAATTTCCACATTAGCATTAGTTTCATAGCTGACCGCTTTTAAAACTTCCTGTTGTAATATTGAAACTGGAACTTTTCTAGTCTGTTTATAGTTCCAGCGGTTTTTCATTTTGTCTAGTTACGGAATATTTGAATTCTACTGGTGGGTGTTAGAAAGTTAGGGTATGAACTTTGCGAATAATGTTCTATCTATTACGAGAACTTTTTATAAAAAATCTATTTTATTAAGCAAGCTTCTGACTGTGTTAGTTTTTTTTACTTTTAAGGTTCTCAAACCTCAGATATTCATATAAAAGTTATTTATCAGTATAAAACAATAGGATTGATAGGATTTTTTTTTTGTGTAACGTCCTATTTTCTTACTAACTGTACAGTTTTAGAAAATTTCTAAATAGAATAGGATAATTTTATTGTGACTAAGCATGGACATTTCTAGAAAAGTTACGGCTAACGTACTCCTTACTGCTCCATCTAAAAATCCATGCTGTAAAAAGTGAGAAAAAAAAAATCATAAATGTATGTCATCATCATTATTTTTTTAATTCATCTGTCACTCTTCCGATAGTTTTGGTATAATCACCACGTTTGTTACGCGGATTGGTGATGCAGTAAAGGTAAAAAATACACAGAAGGAAGCTGCACGGTTTCTGATAGGTTGCCTTAGTCAGCTCTTATGACATTCACATGCTGTTGAAGGTGTAAATTCTTAAGCCATAACAGCTAAGACCAAGCTTGCTGGAATATTCCTGTCTTTTTATCTAGGTTACTACCCGAGCAAATTGAAAGAGAAAAATTTAAAAATCCATTTTGTTAATAACACGTACATATTATTAAAATTGAGAATGGTTACTCATCATTCTAATGGAATTACAAAACAAATAATCAATCCATAAACAACAATAATAATATTAATGATGATGTCATGAGGTTGTTCATATAATGAACAAATTTAAATTAAAAAATATCAACTCTGTTACTAGTGGGGCGAGTGGCCGTTGTTAATTTACAACCCAGTGACTGTTGCCAGAATTGAAACCAAAATTATCAGTTATAAAAGGCACAAAGTTTGTTTTGTTAAAATCGCTCCGCTTTTCGCTTCGCTTCCTTTAGCTTGTCAGCCCTTGAGTTCCAACATTACAAAGTTACCAAGTACACTCGTACCCATCTCGTAGCACTGCTACGGCGTAGCGCCGCTACGTCGAGTGCTACGACTTTTAATACATGGTCTGTTCCCAGTTTTAATTTTAAAAGTTTGTGTATTGTATTGTGTAAAGTTGTGTAAACTTGTAAGTTTTCTTGTTAGCCAGATCCGGTTCTAATGTATTTGATTGTGTAACTTTTCAGTTCTGAAGTATTGGGTTTTGTGTTTGTATTGCGGAAACTACAAAGTATTTTTATTCCTTATTGGGTTTGGTTACAACAAAGTGTTTCAATCGTGTTTTTATTGTTTTATCCATTTTTGATGTAAGCGGGTTTACTACGAACCTTATTTTTGTTGGATGAACACCAACGTTTCATCCCTTTACGAGGAACTTTTTCAGATTGAGAGTCGGAGTTAACGCGTTTACATCCGCAATGAATTCGTGAAACTACGAGAGCTTTCATTGTTTTATCCTTTGATTAAGTTACAACCTTGAAAAAGCTTTGTTAAATCTTAAAAATCAGCAATAATGAGATTTAAATTAGAAATGACATTGGAAAAAATTATAGAGCTAAAACAGAATAATATTTCACACAAGCATACTAAAATTTGTTAAATCCCTAATTGCAACTCAACGATACTAAAATTACCACTTAAACTGATTATACTAATTCCCCACGCGGCTTTACTCGACTGAGTCGTAACATCATAAAGGGCAATGCCATTCTGCGGCTTTGCATATTAGTTAATAATATAACCCCCAATTTAGCGTATAGCTATGCTCAACTTTATTAAATATTACGTTAGGGACAAGGTGAAATGAACTTTACTGCTTTGTCTTTAGTTGTATTTTCGGTGGATAGTAAGAAAGTAAGCTTAGAAGAGATCAATTCTATAGAAATATCTCAAAATAGCAAAGTGGTAACGAGAACAGACAAGAAGTAATATTACTGTCCGGTTTCGTTACCGCTTTGGTATGGGTCTTACTGATAGTAACCTCCGATGAAGTTTAGGTTATTTTTTTGATGATAATAACTATATTTATAACTCTTTTATAGTATAAAATTTAACTTGTTTAGGAAATAAAGTTATTGATTCTGATTCTATACGAGTGGCAGGAGTAGGCAAGGTCATGGAAAATATTGTTTTTCCCAGCAGCTTTCACAGTATTTCTAAAAATAAAATACACTCGAAGGTATCGGCACAATTTTTTTTCCTTTGCTGCCAGTTATTTATTCGCAACTGCTTTAGGTCTCTTGTCCAGACACTAGTAGTGGGTCAATGACTGTTTTGAGTTAACGAAACGAAACAGTTTTCTATAAACGGTCAACTAGTTGAAAAATCAGTTGAAAATCTACGGTTTACGGCGTAACCGCCGACGTAGCGCCGCCTGCCGCTGTATTTGAACAATCTTCCACAGTGATCTATACAATACTGAAGACTGTGCCTACACACAGCACACACAGAAACATTTTGAATAGTGTACAAACGTGTTCTCATTGTACGTGGTTTCACGCAGCTATATTATGCCTGGATGTGCCTGAAATAAACGTTTGTTATTATTATATTTCACAGCTTCATTCGACGCAATTTATTCTTTCACATGTTGTAGCTGAGTCCTTGACATTGGCTTCGAACACATTTTTAAAGACAAGGATAGGTAGATAAAACTCATACACTGATGTTGGCATTGGGGTACTTTCCACCTATTTCTCAATCGGCGGTATGTCATTCTAGTTTAAAGCAATCCCTGTCAGCCTGCATTGTGAATGTTCCATGGTCTACCTAAAATTACAATTTTTAGTAAGTATTTGGGAATTTTTGGGTTTGTAATTATTATTATCGCGTCGAATGCAGCTGTTCATATAATTATGATCGAACGTCACGCACAGGGTAATTTCCTTTGATCATTTACGAGTATTATACGCAAATGCAAAATGTATTGCGTTTCAAATGTGGCACTAAAATTGTTGAAATACAAGTGTATGTCTTACCATAGTTGGCAGGAAAAAATCGCTTTAAGCGATGAGGGCACAAATTCCATTGCCTTACTACAGGATAGGTTTAATATTTTAGAAGGCTATGAAATAAAGTAATCAAGTGAATTTACTGCTCGCATGCCACAGAATATCGTATCATATGAGGGGAAACCACATCGGGACGTAGACCAGTCGGCCGCCCTAGATATCGATGGATCGACGAAGTCGAAGCGAACTCGACAACCATAGCTAGTGAGAGACAGCTCAGAACCGAGATGCCTGGAGAAGCCTTGTGTCGGAGGCCAAGATCCACTTTGGGTCACTGAGCCACAGGAGTAAGTAAGTATGCCGCAGGATAACCTTGTTCATATCTTGCAAGGTCTTGTACCAAAATAAAATGTAATTGTATATAAATTATCATTAAAATAACATATAATTTACAGTTTCTACAACATTATAAAGACCTTCACATACACCCTAAACCTAACGATTTAATTATGTATAACGGCGTCTAATCCCAACTATTTAGGGTAAATCAATTTAAGTATAAAGACTCGGTATCACTTAGGTGCGTCTTCAAAGGGACCTATTAGGGCCCTTTCTAAATGAGCGGCCCTCATTATATTACATTATCCTGCAGAGCCTTAGTACAGTCAGCTGAAGAAAGTACTTATTAACATACTTGTAAAAGCTATTCCTGAAGTACGTTAGGTATATACTAAATCGAACATTTCATGTCCTAAAAGAAATTTTCGATTTAAATAATAATTTTGAAAACTTCTGTGGCGCGATCTACGATCTGCAAATATTTCTTCAAGGTGCTCTGAATGCTTTTATGGATATTAAAAAAAAAACATATTATGTAGAATTAAACATAAGAGTTCAGAATCAGAACCAATAACTATATTTCTTTAGACTTACAAAATAAGCACTTAGACAAGTCATATTATACTATAAACAAAGTTATTATAATCAAAATCACATAAGAAATAAGGTGTTATTGATATTCTCTTCAATTCAATTTTTTGTTCTCTAGTGAAAGAAGTGAAAAAAACACTAGCACATTATAATATCACTTATGTGTCTAATACATTATTTTGCCTGTATAAATCTAAATTTAATACAATTTAGATACATGTCAAATATTTCTATAAAGCTAAACAGAACATTGAATTTCTTACATACTACTGTCAGTATGGAACGGAGCGACATCTAGCCAAGCATTAACATCATTGATGTTATCATCTATGGATTAAAAGGCCTTCCTGATAAGATTTTGTTTAATTTACTGTTAAATTTACGAATAGGGAGTTCAGTTGCTTCAGATGGAAGCTTATTATAGTTACCATAACACAAGCGCTGCTTAGCTTGGGGCTGGACGAAGATGAGAGAATGGTCCAGCTAAAAATAAATTGCTTAGCTTTATTAGTAATTACTGTGAAAACGATTAATTTATTGTTCAATCATCACACCGGTGCAGTTATTTTGATATATTGGGAGTTTCACCACTTTAGCTCACTCTAGCATCGCATAGCAGTTGTAAGTTCTTAGCTTATTGTACACTATTGGTTAATAAATAGCTGAAGGTGAACTAAAATGAGCCACTTACAAACTAATGGTATATATGATAAGGGGCCTTGACAAATAATAGCGTAATCTAAATATTTTAAACGAAGTATGAACGTGTCAAGCAACTAACACTCCTTTACAAACCTCTGTGGTTTTCTTAGTGTTATTTTTATAAGTTTTCGATGAAATATTATTTATATTATGGTAATATTATTTATATTATGGTTTTAATATTATGGTAAATAAATAATAAAAAACTGTATCTAAATAATATCGCGTGTTTTAAAAAACGATAAACCGACTTCAAATTCCCTTACTTTTACACTTATTTTATAAGTTTTGCAGGATAAATACTAATCCCCTGGGGATAAAAATCTCCAGGAGATTAGTACCCCTTTGGGATCTATTTCTATCGAATAGTGAAAGAATTTTCAAAATCGGTCCATAATTGGCGGAGATATCGCGTAACATACATACAAAAAAAACATTGAGAACCTCCTCTTTTTGAAGTCGGTTAAAAATTATGTCCAAAGAAGTGTGATTAAGGCGACGACTACTATAACTAGTTATCTCTAACCGAAGCTCGGAAACTAATTTGACCATAAATACATTACATTTTTATTCCAAACTGACAAATGATTGATCAATAATAAATATCTTGTCAAACCACATTTAACAAAAACTAGGGAAAAAAATATGTTTGGTACTCCATAATTTAGATAATAATCAAAAATCTAAAAAAAATTATTCATTCTATGTCTTCTGTAAACTCCACGTCCTTCTCAGTTTGAATTTTAACAACAAAGATGACAGTCGCCTGATTTTTAACTTTGAAATAAAAACAAGACAAACGCGTCTTGCATCTTTTTTTTCTCGTTACAAAAATGCGTACATGCTCGGCAAAGACAGTCTTTGTCACAGCAGATATTTGTTTCGCCAACAGTCCCCGAAAGATTATGCTAAAACTCACCAGATGTTATTCCGGGAGATAAAGCGAGCTGCTGTCGTTATTTTTGCATAGCTTAGTGTGCGCGATCTGAATGGGATGGAATCTTGTCGAAATAAGACGCGCACTCGGTCCAGACACCAATCTCAAGTCGATGTTTGCGAGATGTCTGAGTGGTACTACTTAGGATGGATGATGTATTTTTATGGCCAGTACCTCATAAGTATAAGTTTTATAAAAATATATTGTCAGTTGTAGAACGGCTTTGCTAACAAATTCACACTGTATCCTTATTATGAACGTACGGATACTTGTATTCGATAAATATATTTTTTTTTTAAATAAACTACTGAAATAATAATAGTAATCCACACTTTGATTTGCTTGTATTATTTTATAAACTCCGCTATAGGATCACTCGAGGACTGCCTTTTAATATTTTTGAATATTTAACTTTGACGAGGTTCCATCCAATTTTAAAAGCGCGCGGATTATACTTACTTGTGCGTTGAGCCTTTTCCAACGACGACGTGAAACTTGACGGGTTTCCCTTTTTAGAATAATGTGGTATTTTTGGAGAGAAATAGAAATTACTCATTTACAGGAATAATAACAAAGATTGTTTGGAATTTTACATTCACTCTACATTATGAATACAACGGCCTTTCAAAACAATTTTCAAAGTAAGTAGTAGTTACTTAAATAACTTAATATGGTTTTTATACGATAAGAATGCAGTTATTTCTAGAATCATATTGTTGACTTACTGAAACGTAATTATTCCTTGACCATTGATTGTATCATCATCATCATCAGCCCATACACGTCCACTACTGGACATAGGCCTCCCCATACGACGTCACAAATAGCGGTCCTGAGCCGCCTCCATCCATCGACTCCCTGCGACCGCTACGATGTCGTCGGTCCATCGAGTGGATGGTCTCCCATGTAGGGGGGGATTTGCCATAATCACCACGCTTGGCAGGCGGATTGGTGATCGCAGTGTTGGTGTTTAAAAACACTCAGAAGGAAGCTGCTGCCCTTCCTCTGGTAGGTTCCCTTAGTCGGCTTTTACGACATCCACGGGTTGAGTTGGAGGGGTCGATATTCGTACGCCGCGAACCCACGGCTTAGAGATTGATTGTATGGTAAAACAAAACAAATATCCTTTATTGGTATTTTATGTGAATAAATTATGTAATGCAAAAAAACTCTGATGGAAGACGAGCTAAAACAGAGGCCATTCTGTTGGACGTTCGGGCTTACTTTTACAAGTTCTTTTTTTCGCGATTATATTGTTTGATTTTTAACCGTCTTCAAAAGAGGAGGTTATCAATTCGTCTGCATATTTTGTTTTTGTATGTATTTTACGCTATATCTCCACCACAATTATGGACCGATTTTGGAAATTCTTTCACTATTGTATAGAAAACGATCCCGAAGGGGTCCCATAAAAGTGATCCCCAGAGAATTACTATTTATCCCGCAAAACTTAAAATAAGTGTAAAAGTAAGGGAATTTGAAGTCAGTTTATCGTTTCCTAAAACACGCCATATTATATACAAGTACTGGCTGACCCGTTCGCGGATACGCCTGCCCAAGAAAATAAGCTAATTGAAGTACTAATCACGCGCAGACGAAGTTGCGGGCACCAGCTAGTATCTTTATGAGTTGGAGCCTATGTGTTATTCTGATGTATAAGCTATATTATTGTAAAGTTTCATTAAAAAATATTCAGTGGCTTATGCGCGAAAGAGTAGCAAACATCCATACATACAAACTTTCGCGTTTATAATATTAGTAAGGGTGTAAGTAGGACTGGACATATCAATTTTATTATTTATTCTAAAATCCCTCAATTGTCTAGCTTCATGGATTCAATCAGTTGCCATAAATAATGAAATAAGAGCCCATATCTTTAGACAATTCCTCATTTAATCCTCCACTCAAACTGGACCGAGGGTGCCTCGAGCATTCCTCCAAAACATACTCGAGTTCGGTATGCTTAATCGTTAATTTTTCTTTTGTAAAATAGTAATTCCATTGTTTTGTAAACTAGACACAGAAGCAAGAAAGCCCACCTGAAAGTTACAAGTTGCGTAAAATCTCAGAGCCAATCTAAAATCTGAGGAGCATTCAAGGTAGGTCGCGACGTACCTTGAGATGACAGTTTATTTCTCCACTCGTATGAGAAAATTTTGTAAGGTACGTTCAAGTGGAGGAATTTTGTGCGATCAAGAATACAAAAACGCATTTGGAGGTAGAGTCGAGGTGTGTCGAAGTCGAGGAAACGACTAAAAATATGGGGGTTAAATAGAACAACGTCCTTATAGGCTATTCTCGGCTTAATTGAACAGTTTTTTCTATTGTACTCGGTCTGTTTTTGTTTTTGGTGGTACTTTTATTATATTTTGATTCCTACCGATTTCTACCGTGTGTGTCATTCGAAGAGCTTTTCGGATTAAAACATACGAGGTAGGAATCACACTTAGGTACTCCCGATGGGTACATAGTGCTTTATAGTACACATACTTTAGAATCTTTAAAATCACTCGAGCAAATTCAAATTTTATACTCAAATGGATATAAATATGCACCCACGCGATTTTCACTTGGTTCTTTTTTTTAATGATTGTTCCGAAAACGGAGAAAGTCATATGGCGGACTCGGAGTAAAAACTTTTTGTTGTTTAACCTATAAAAAATAACCATAGCAACTGGCTGATAATTCAGAAAACTAAAAAAACAATAACACGTTAGAAATTGATTTTCATACACTCTTTCTCCCACCAAAAGCGTGAGAAATTAAAGTCGAGTTAGTACGATTGCAATGGCGTACTTTCTACCTTATGTTTGGAAAGGAATAAAAAACTCTCCGATTAAGTAGTATAAAAAAAATATTATTGTGTTTTTACAGACAAAACAAACTCCTGTGTATTTACTACCTAGGCTTTAATTTCAAATGAGCTGTCACATGAGCCATGGAAAACACAAAAAACTATCTAATTTTCAAACTAAACTAACACCTATGTAAACTTAACTACGCTTCAATTTCAAATGAGCCAAACCGTAAAGCTGAAAGGCTAACAAACACTAAACACTGCCTCCTCATTAACCGTGTTTGTGTGTAATTCCGAAGGAGCCCATTATTCCGCCCTGTCGTTTCAGGGCTAGGGCGTAATTGTAACGGTGAGGGCGCATGTATACTGGTATAAGGGCTTATCATAATAATAATACGATGTATAATGCTCGTCACCCCACACAGCATCATCTAGCCCCAAAGGAAGCAGAGCTTTTGTTACAAGTCATAGATTATTTCTAATATACATTCTAAACACCTAGAACACTCGTAAAAAATATCTGCAGATAGTACAATCATTTTTTGTCCCGAGGCGGATATCGAACCAGCAACCTCCTGGGTCGCAAGCGGACCTTCACTTGCTTTTAACATCGTTGATAATGCTTTTTATTTAATGTTCATAATAGAAAATAAAAATTTTACGTTGCAGAAGTACAGTGAGCTGCATCGATAGGTAGTCCAGAGCTCAATTCAATTTTGATTTTTGAAGAAGGGCTTTCTCGTTATTTCAAATAACTGTGTATTTAAGAACGTATCTTAAAAATTACCCCAAAGGTTGCCTGGAAGAGATCGCTTAATAAGTTGCCGGCCTTATTAAGCGATCTCGAAAATTAGTCACAAAGGGCGCTTTGTAATTCCTTGATTATCAGCATTTTCCTTCCGTATTATATTTTGTATGTCGTACAATAAAGAGTTAGGTACTTTAAGTTACCGGGCGGTCTACCTATTAAAATCTACCTATCCGTTTTGAAAGGTGGGAAATTTGTTTAATAAAATTAATGTTATGGATTTTTGCCACCAAGTGAGAATCACGTAGTAAAACCCGTATCTATATTTTAAGAGAAGACAAAATTCTATCATATCATGAGTAAAACACGTATCTATATTTTAAGAGAAGACAAAATTCTATCATATCATGAGTAAAACACGTATCTATATTTTAAGAGAAGACAAAATTCTATCATATCATGAGTAAAACATGTATCTATATTTTAAGAGAAGACAAAATTCTATCATATCATGAGTAAAACACGTATCTATATTTTAAGAGAAGACAAAATTCTATCATATCATGAGTAAAACACGTATCTATATTTTAAGAGAAGACAAAATTCTATCATATCATGAGTAAAACATGTATCTATATTTTAAGAGAAGACAAAATTCTATCATATCATGAGTAAAACACGTATCTATATTTTAAGAGAAGACAAAATTCTATCATATCATGAGTAAAACACGTATCTATATTTTAAGAGAAGACAAAATTCTATCATATCATGAGTAAAACACGTATCTATATTTTAAGAGAAGACAAAATTCTATCATGTAATATATACTCGTACGTGTACTCATCGTCACATTCCAACTTAAATAACTAGAAGTTTCCAACTAAAAGTTTATTAATTTCGTGTTTTATGTGACAAATAAATGATCTACTTACTTATTCATCAGTACACACTTCCACGGCTGAACCAGCCTCCCCCCTACAAAGGGAAAGGGGATTAAGGTTGCCTGGAAGAGATCGGTTTTAGCGATAAGGCCGCCCATTGTACATTACCTATCAGTATTTTTTTGTGTTCTCTAATTATTATTTTTATTATTTGGTGTGTAATGAAGAATATTTTTATTCTATTCTAAAGGGGTGTATTTCCATAGTCACCCACGCTTGGCAGGCGAATTGCTGATCGCAGTGAAGGTGTCAAAAGTATTCAGAAGGTAAACTGCCCTTCCTCTGGTAGGCTATATGATTACTTTTTCAAATAACGATTTTGTAAGTCAAGGTTTTTGTCAAGGCACTCTAGTTTTGTTACAGTCCTCACCTCTTAACTCCCGTGCCAGCCAAATGGTTGAAATTGGAATAAACTCCATGTAGGTTAATCATTATTACAGGTAATTATTAGGGCGTTAACTTGAGCCCTACTTGTTACAGTGCGGGTTATGTCGTGCTTGTAGGTTAAGGGCCTATAGTTACTTCGAAGGGTTACCTAGCTCCGGGTAAATTAATAAACTTTCGCTGGTTAATATTTAAGTTGGAATGTGTAAGTTGAATATTAGGTGAAACCTTTAAATGTATTTTTGTAAACTTAAAATTATTAAACGAATGATAGATAATATCGAAAAATTTAAATTTACTTGACTGTATTCAACTCAATTTACTTGACTTAGAAGGCTACGATCCTCTCCCAAATGGAAACGGATTTTCCCATGCGGATTTGTTGTTGTTTCACGTAGAATGAAATGGGGCGCGCTATGAGTGAAAAAGCTCGTTTAACCATCTAATATGAAGCTGTCATGTGGCTGTGTACGTGTGCTTGGTGTTGGCACCATTTTTTGATATTCTTTCGTACTTTCCGAGCCATTTTGAGTAAACGATTGATTTCAAAAATATTTTTGATTATTCATAATGTTGAATATATTTAGGATGTTTGCAGCGCGACAGATTTTCGCATAAAGGTGTCTATCATGCATACAAAATCGCTTGAAGATGACTCGATTTGGTGGTCAAAATTAGTTTCGCTCTCATTAAAATATCATTATGTTTTTTCTAAACCGCTGCAAACATAGCTATTTTTCATCCGATTACGTATGGAAATTTTCAATAAGATGTAAGTACGTTTGTGTGGGGAATAGGGGTATCCGTTCCGTTCTTAAATCTCCATCTCAAATCCCATAACAGGTTCCTCCATAATCTTCAAGAAAAACCTCATGAAATATTTAATTTCAATAAGGATAATACCCCCCCCCCCCCCCCCTACGGATGAGGCCTATGTCCAGCAGTGGACATGTATAGGCTGATGATGATGATCATGAAGGATAATATTGGACAAATTTATTTCATGACAATAATATGTTATTCTCAATTATTCTTTGACTCCTTCGTAATAAGCTTAGACTCGTAGCTATTCAGAGGATCGAGTCTGATCTGACGTTTGTACCAAGACGTGATCGACGTCTCGATCACGCCTTGCCAGACTTGCCCCTCTGGTTAACGAGACGTAAAACAGAGAACAAATTCGTGAAACAAATTATAATAAATAAACTAGAAAAATTCAAATTCCTGAATATTTTCCACTGCTTCTCTAAGTTTAACGGGACACATAGGAATATTTTTTCCTAGGCCCACCTACTGGATCACCAAATCGAAAATGTCGATCAAAAACCCCCAAGTTCGTGTCCAAGAGAGGTCTCTTGGATACGAACTAAGTAAGGTCAAAATTAACAAATAAATGAATATAATTTATTGACAAAGAAAATAATATAAACAAATTAAACTAGTATTTAAATTGAAACAATTGAGCTAACTGCAGACTGTTGCAAACAATCTACAGATAACTCAACTGGTCCATATCAATACCAGTCGGAAGCGTCGAATTATAAATTGTTATTTTTTTCTGTATATAGTTTTTATTAAGTACATAGATTATTTGAACTATGTATGTCGTCAACTTTGGTGGCTTTCATTAAAGTGTGCTATTATCTATCCTTGATAATTTCATCAATTCAAATTTATAATAGTTAGTTGTAGACCTCATTGGCGCAGCGGAACGCAGGAGGTTGCAGGTTCGATTCCCGCCTCGGGACAAATATTCAGATATATTTTGTTTTGGGGGGTTTTCTATGTACATTAAAAATATCTATCTACGAGTATGTAATATATTATGTATATCAGTTATCTAATACCCATAACACACACTCTACTAACTTTGGGTCTAGTCTAGATGATGCTGTGTGGATTGACAAGCATTATATATTTATTGAATAGTGTTAAAATTTACTGAAAACAGCGCTATCTTGCATTATAAGGTAGCATTAGCTGAGATGGAACCCTTTGAACTGCACACCACCGTAACAGCGCGGAGCACACACCGGTAGCTCAAATATTTATTGGAAAGAATAATGTTGTACCTATCTGTAATCTATACTTATAATAAAACTTAAACAGGTCCAATTCTGTACATTGAACAAATTTAAAAAAATTTTTTTGAGGGCACTCTATTATCGATACTGATGCCAAAAATGATTTTTTTTTTCCATCGTGTCTGTCTGTCTGTCTGTATCTTGGCCGCGCATAGCTCCGAAACTACTGAACGTATTGAAATGAAGCTTGGCAGGATTTGAGTTCATACTACGAGGAAGGACATAGGATACTTTTTATCCCGGATTTCAATAGGGTTCCCTTGCGAGAGGGGATGAAAGTAAATTTTTTTGAGTACGCGTAGCGCCGAAACTACGCAACTTATTGAAATGAAACTTGGCAGGTTTTGAGTTCATACTATGAGGAAGGACATAGGATACTTTTTATTTAGGATTTCAATAGGGTTCCCTTGGGAGAGGGGATGAAAGTAAAATTTGTTGGCTGCGCATAGCGCCGAAACTACTGAATGTATTCAAATGAAACATGGCAGGATTTAAGTTCATACTATGATGAAGGACATGGATACTTTTTATCCTGGATTTCAATGGGGTTCGCTTGGGAGAGGGGATGAAAATAAAATTTCTTGGCTGCGCATAGCGCCGAAATTACTGAAGGTATTCAAATGAAATTTAGCATCATTTAAGTTCATATTACAAGAATGGGCATAAAATACTTTTTATCCCGGAATTCAGAAGGATTTTTTTATGAGAGAGGAAGTGAAATTTTGCGCGTTGCAGGATGGCGCGCGGGGCAAGGTCGGTAGAGAGCGATAGCCCCCCATTGTGGAGGGCACTGGCAATGGGGCCTTAGACAGTGGGGGCCCCAGAAGTGAGGACCCCAGCAGTAGGGCGCCGGCAGTGGGGCTCTCAGCAGTGGGCCCCATATTTCCTCGCAGCAGTGAGACCCTCAGTAGCCCCCCGCAGTGGGACCCACTCAGTAGGCCCCCACAGTGGAGGGCACCGGCAGGGGGGGCTCCCGGCAGTTTGCCCCCGCAGTGGGCCCCCGTAATGGCCCCTCGCAGTAGGGTAAAATTTCTTGGCTGCGCATAGGGCTGAAACTATTGAATGTGTTCAAATGAAACTTGGCATGATTTAAGTTCATACTACGAGGAAGGTCATGTAATACTTTTTATCCTGGAATTCGAATGAATGGATTCGAATGATACTTAGCATGATTTGAGTTCATACTACGAGGAAGGACATAAAATACGAGTCCATACTCCAAAAGCCAACAATATGATTACAAAATTGTTATTAGTGCCGATAAACGACCTACTGGACAGCATCCAGTTGGTACAAAGCTCTCGCTACCAATGATGTTGCCATCGTCCTGGTAGATCAGCACTGTGACAGGCCGTACATTGTGTTGCGTACCCGGTATGACAGCTTGCAATGCATTGGCGAAACGCACCAGGCATTTGATACTCTTCAGTCTCTACTCGCTTATATACCTACTGTCGTGGCGAAGACGGATACAATTTTGATCTTCGACATGTGAATCCGAAAACTGACGAGACTGGACACTAAGAAGTTTTTGCAATGCAATTCTACGCCTAGATACATTTTACCAATAAGAGAAGGTTGCATTGCTCACCTGCAAAGGTTTCGAGGTTTGTTTAACCATTTTCTGGTGGATACTTACGCCAAAATTAAAATAGCTGGTGGAAACTTACGCCAAAATCAAAACGAAGCGTTTGGTATAATCAAAACAGAACAAATGAGAGAAGACTGCGCGCTGAGAATTATGTAGATCTGCGAGACGCCATGAATCAAGATAGAAATTGTGAAGATTTAGGACGACTGGTGGATTCTTCCTTCCAGTTTTAGAACTGGACAATAGATGTGTAGTGCCCTATTCTCCAGTAGGTACTATCAAAAGCTTTTTAAGCGCATAATATACCTAGGTAAATGTGGAGCTGTGTGACGTCCAGTCAATAAAATCTAGGTATATGTAAATCTATACTATACTACATTAATAAAAATAAGTAATGTTTGTGAGGCTGTATGGAGTAATCTCTGAATCTACTATGCCAATTTTGAAAATTCTTTTTCCTATTGAAAACCACGTTATTTGCGAGTGTTATAGGCCATATATATTTAACAACTAAAAATGTTTACCGCCCAACGACGTGGGCACGGGTCAGCTAGTAATAATAATATAATTACAGTACCTACTTACACCTATACTTTTTGCTATTTATTAGCTTTATTGTGTTGTTAATTTGTTGTTCTCCTATTGTGTCTTTCTTTCTGATATTATCTTCCGTTTTAGTCCTTTATGTGGGTTGGTGGGTACCTAATGCTTTCTTAAATAACTTAGTATAGGTAATTATATTTTTAGGTAATTTTGTATTACATCTCTCATTTATTATTTCTAAATATGTAAGTGCTATTTCTGTTCTGTGCTGTATCAGGGTTGTGTTTGTCAATAAATTTTAACTATTTAATAAATAATCCACAGACGTTTGTAATCAACTTCCATGTTTCCGCGAATCCTTGGCTAAAGAAAAACCAACGAACATTCTCAACATTTCTCTGCGCAAAATTACTGTAATAGGTACCCAAAGGAAATAATTCAAGCTCATTTCGCACAAAAATAAACGGTACAAATAGCAACACTTATTACGTTTTGCAGCTTTTCCCGTGCTATATCTCCAAATAACGAGATTAATTTAATTTGTGTCCTTGCGGAGTATTTTAGATTAGGTTTATTAAAATGTTGCCAGTTAGGGCTTCCAATGTTGCCATGGGAAAAAGGTCGGAGAAATAAAAATAAGAAACCGGAAACAAGTTTCGCGTTGGACGAATATTTGTATTTTTTTGCGCTTCCTTGGAACATAATGGATTCGATTTGTTTATGAATCTTAATGATACAAACAAATATTTGTTTTTTCTTGTATAGAAACTAGTTTCCAACTTTCTTTTGCTAAATAGAATTCGATCTTCGTATATGTGAGGAACTTATTGTAAACCACCCAGCATCACCAAGCCCCAAGCTAAGCAGAGCTTGTATTAAGAGTACTGTAGATAACTGATATAACTACTACAATACTTTACTAAGATATATATTTTATTAAGCATAGAAAATACCCAGAAGTTCCGGATAATATCTGCAGATCTAACAATTTGTCTCGAGGCGGGAATCAAACACGCAACCTACGTTGCAGGCAGACCTTCGCTCACTAAGCCATAGAGGTCGTAATATAGTAAAAGAGGCATTATATCACTATATAACGCGATGCGGATGGCAAATGAGTCAGATAGCTTTCCGGTGGAAATACCATTATTAGTTATTTACTATTGAAAATTACTGAGTAGATGCCTTCTGAATGAATATAACAATAGCCGGACTAAATAAAAATACAATTGAAATTCCAGATCTAAATAAAATATTTTAGTAAGTACCTACTAAGAGAACTCCTACTGAACAATTCTGTTTCGAACTACCTCTGCTTTTGTCGTTTACGTAACTTTTATAAAATTGTAATTTTTATACGTGACTGTTGTACTAAAAGGAAATGTCAGAAAAAGTTAAATCATTTGAAGTCGGTCGGACGGAGCGAGAAGTTATGAATTGTTTCGTCGTGTATAAACTTTTTAAAAAAGATAACGGTCAATATATCGGATAGGTTTTGTTATTTTTTTATTTAGGTTTTATATAAATAACAATCGAATATCGAATGCGTATTTGTGGCGTCGTACGGGGGAGGCCTATGTCCAGCAGTGGACGTGTATGGGCTGATGATGATGATGATGATGATGATGATGATGATTGCAGTATTAGGCTGGCCTCAGACATCCAAAATGTCTTCCTGAATTCAGAAACGGAATTCAGATTCTTAATTCAGAAAGCCCGGAATCCATTAATACATACTCCACACACATACAGATTCTGAATTCATCAGTAAGAATGATACTAACGAGCGTTCTTAATTCCTGATCGGAATATTAAGATTCTGAATTCAGAACGCGCTTTATTCCATACATTTGAATAGAGTGGCGCACACATACTGTAATTCGATTCTGAATTTTTATTGTATAGAGCCAAAAGTAGTGCGGATAGCATTAATTCCTCTTCCATAGTGCACGTTTGCATGTGCTGTGATCTACGAGACTACTGATCAATCTGAATTTTTAAGATATATGTGAGGCAAGGTAACGGAATTCAGATTCGGAATTCTTTTTCTGAATTCAGAAAGACATTCCAAATGTCTAAGGCCAGCCTTATACTCAAAACTAAAGCGCAGATTACCGGATCGATATACATATGTACGTTAGTCGAACGAAGTAAATGAAGTACTGGCTAGTATTTTTACCTATTATTAATATAATGACCTCGTTATTTGTGAGTATTATAGGCTATATATACAACTAAAAATGTTTACCGGCCAACGAAGTGGGCACGAGTCAGCTAGTTGTACATATGTAAGGTGGGACAGTGACTCTATTGAGTGTCTTGTCGTGCAGGGAAGAGTAGAGGTCACTAGATTGAGCGGAAGTTCACCCATGCGATGAATTGCAGTAGGCGATCTATTACATGAGTGCAGCAGAAAGAAAGAAAATAGAGAAAGATGGCGAGAAGGCGTGATGTGAGGCGCAACCGAATCATAACAGCAACCCAACGTGAATGAACATGATATATGATTGCTCTGACAAGAGTATTACATAGAAGAAGAATGTAATAATAATAATTTACATCATAATGCTCGGCGTGAAGGTTTTACAAATTAAGCAAAGAGGCTGTGTAAGATCGTAATCGCAACACAGTACATTTTTATAGGAATTCCATTTTCAAATCTCATTACGTCAAACTTTGTTTGAATTGTAAAGACTTTATAGTTCAAGCTATGCAAAACTCCTCGGTGAAACAATCTCTTTTCTTATAAAATAATAAAAAAACTTTTTACTGAAGAAAAAAAACTGTGGAAATGGCGGCATTTCATTTCGTTTGATTTGTGCGACTGTAATAAACTAAATTTACAAGTTAAAACTGTAATAAACAAGTTTAAAGTGATAGTTCAGTATGTCAAGTACTTTATCAGATGAAGAACTGGTCCGCACGCTTGATTTCTGTCATCTCGAAGCAGATGTTGTACAAAATCTTTTAATAAATAATTAATTTTTCTAATAAAAATTACATTTTGTCATACCTAAGTGAATAAATGTTCTATTTGCCTCGCCATTATGATGTAAAGTAGAATGCTTACCTCGGTTGCAAGTAGCTATTACACCCTCGAACTATGTTCTTGGGTGCACTCAATCCAATCCAAAACCCTCGAACTATATTCGCCCTCGCTTCGCTCGGGCGTCTAAATATCTCGGGTGCACTGAATCCAACTTAGGGCCCTTTGCGAGCTGCGCTCGCACTGGCGCCAAATTGGATCTTGTTCTGTAATAGCTCCCTTACTACCCTTGTGTAACAATCTACTACTACTTCAGACATTACAAGCAAGTAGGAAGTAACATAGTAACTAGGGCCCATATAATGAATACCTTAGAGACTAACATACATAATTAAAAAACTATATATATTTATAAAAAAATCGGGTTATTGGCAGTGGGTCCATGACGTGCGTACGGTGTACGCGGACCAGCATTCCACAGAACTTCCTGAACACGAGACTTTTAGGCCAAAATCCGCTATCCATGAACGTTGAGAGACGATTTGGCGTCACTCTCACCATAAATAAAGCAAAGTTCACATTACGGCGTGACTCCAAATTCTCGACGCTCAAACAGATGCCGGATTTCTGACGCAAATGTAATGTGAGTGTGTAGTGGGCTGTCCTTATCTCGCAATGAACCGACAGCCGATGGAGTACAAACGTAGTAATGGATGCTCTCCGAACAGGTGGGATGACGAGAAAGACAGCAGGCGATACTAGATGCGGGCGCTATTGGCGATCATCATGTCCAGCTGTGGACTAGTACCGATAGGCCGATGGTGATTAATATAATGTATCGACCTTTTATGATATCGTAAAGGAAAGGTATTATTGCCTTGTCACGTCACTTTTAACTCAGAGATAAAAAGTGGCTGGGGGACTAAGAAGTTTAACGACACTATATAACAAAATCTACTTATTGACTAGTCTGCCTAAATTAGGCTAAAAGCTGATTTTGAGAGTATATACAAGCATCTACTCTGCGAAACGATATCGATGTATGGCTTGAACTAAGCAACCCATTGGTATCGATGAAAAAATCATAGGTCAACATACAAAACACTACAAACGATACCCAAAATTTTTTGAGAGCGTCGTTTTGTTTTGAATTGTAACGCAAGCGTGTTGCGGTGAAAACGCCCGAAACAGTTCTTAAGTACCTACTTAAATCCCTTAAAACTCCGTTAGCTCGTGTTTAAAACAACAAAACAAACAACGAAATCGCCTCTCCAACTTTTAATTGAGAGGTCTTTGGTAGCCCGACCTGAAGAAAAATCAGAGTAAATACGAAAGGGGAAAACAGGACTTGAAATAAAGTGGGCGTGTTGTCAATTAACTCGCATAACCTACGATTACTGAAGGAATTTATCCTACTAATATTATAAATGTCAAAGTTTGTAAGGATGGATGGATATTTGTTACTCTTTCACGCAAAAACTACTGAACTGATTAGGCTGAAATTTGGTATGGGTATAGTTTGGGACTTGAAATAGCATATAGGCTATTTTTTTTATCCTGATAAAGCAGCTAGTGTTTTATATTTATTACTGATTGACGGAATACGCAGATGGTTCAGTTGATGATAAGTGCATATTATCGTGGTCGTCTAGCCGCCGTGGTCGTGGTTTAAGAATCGATGTTTCCAGCTCAGCCCATCGTAGATATATTACAAGCCAATTTAGGGAATCTACCAAAGGAGGGGCAGCAGTTTTCCTATGTTTATTAAAAAGCATTCCTTTTAAAGGCTTTAATCATTTTAAAAGGCCCATTCGTCTCTTACAACTTAATCGTAATTTCATCTTCAGTGCTGTACAGTGTGACTTGAAAAATGGCAGTATTAGATTTTTATATCTAATACTACAATAAAAAAAAGAAAAAAAAATAGATTCAGGCGTTACTTTGCGGAAATCCATTGCACAATATTAGAATGAAGAAATATTTAGTAAGTTTATACGCGGAATTGTTACTAAATATTTCTTCATTCTAATATTATCTAATACTACCATTGCTGCATTGCATTGCATTGTATTGCATCGGTATAGAACATAAAGAGAAGAAAAATAAATTATAGATTGAGGCGTCGCTTTGCGGAAAACCATTTCAATATATTAGATTGAAAAATAGTTACTACATATATATATATTTTTTCATTCTTATATAAAGAGAACATTCAACTGTATTATTTATTATTTACCATCTACTCTTATTAAATAAGAAAGGGCAGTGAAGATATGTTTGAGGAGCAATCGAATCTAAATTGATTATATATTTTCGTTCGGAATTCATTAATGAATTCGAGAATCTACCTTGAATATTGATTTGTTCAATTGAATGGATTAAGGGGAAGGTTTTGATTTTATTTCTTTGTCTATTTTAAAGGATATTTTCTGGTAACTAAGCTAACTAAGCTAAGGTGTTTAAGACCTTAAAACCGTCTTGGTATACAGCATCGTTATAATGATGATTTTTCCAATATCACCAGGAAGCAAAATACAATACACTGTTTTGATCAGACAGAGTATAAAAAAACAGTCAGCCCTTAAACGACTCTCCGTAACCAGAGAATATAATACGTAACGGCAAATTGAGATCGAGAATTATAAACGAGACTCCTGTTTGTAAGACACATTATCCAAAAAGCAATAACCAAAATCTCTTAGAATCAGAATCAGAATCACTCAAAATAATTCAAAAACTCTATTATATACTATATATTTTTTTTATTTCTATTTATTGAAAAAACAGAAGATTATGTATTATATTTAAACAGTAACATAGAGAAATATATCCCAGGAAGTTTAAATTAAGGTTTTTACGGCCAGAAATTTAACTGAAAGAATGAAAATGAAACTTGGATCGCTGGCTGTCATAATATTAAAAGTAGTTCCTCTTAGTATCTGGTAGACAAGGCGCGAAATTTAGGAAGAAAATTAAACCTTTCATAGTTTTAAGGTACATTATTTGTCTTTAGGCCTCTGCACTATCTCTATCCTTCAAGACCTTATACCGCATAACCAATTGGAACCACACTCTATTGAATCAAAAACGAAAATACCTAATTGAAGTATCATGAAATGAAAACATAAAAACGAATGAAAGCTTCCAAACCTATTCACATCATGAAAAGGTACCGACCTTCACATTTTCATTATACTCAAAGGATGTTTTCGAGAAAATAGAAATTCAGAATTGAGTGAGTACATTGGATATGGGAAGAAATATTTCTGTTTTGTATTCCCCAAACAATGGTCCGCATCTTTTGGAGGGTTTCAAGACGGCAAATGGCTCTTATGTTGACTTTTAGACAACCTATATATTCCTATTCCTACATATTCCTTTTGCCGTTTTCAAGATGCACAAGTCAAACCTTTAAAGTATTAAGTAGGTATTTGTTATATTCTGAATAAGGTACATTCGTCAATCTACTGCCTAGCCACTAGTAAGTAAGTACCTTCACCGTTTTTTTTTATTGCACCTTGTCCTTTTTAAACCCCTGTTTGTTAATTTTCTTCTTAGAAAATCTCCCACACTGTTGCCCCTTACGAAAGTATTAGATTTCCTATTTTTAATGTTCCTTACCTCAAAAGGAAAAAAGGAACCCTTATATGATCACTTTGTAGTACGCCTGTCCATCTGTCTGTCAATCCCCTTTTATCAAAAACACGTGGAGCTATCGAATTGAAATTAACATCGAATACTCAACTTTGTAACCTCATAGAGCCGGTGATATTCTTCTCAGTTCACGCAATCAAAATTTAAAGCCGCTTAGGGCCGCTTGTTTTGTAATTTCCTTGGAAATTACATGCACACAAAACATAAAAGGGTACTTCTCGTTGACCTAGAATCGGATAAAAGAATAATCTTGCGAAAACGAGTTTAAGTTGAATTGACAAGCATATAACTCCAATGCTTTCACGCACACACGTATATGAATAGTAAAATGAGTTTAACGTTTTTGTTGTATTTTTTACCTACACCTCATTTGTGTCTTGTCTACTATCATTCGGTTACTCAGTTTTTTTATACCCCATAGGAGTCCACCTGATGGGAAGTGGTTATCGCGGCCTATGGACACCTGCAACGTCAGGGACGTTACACGCGCGCTGCCGACCCCGTAAATGCTTTAGAATGCCCTGTTTGAAAGACCTCATACTATTAGTAGTCCATTGGGAAAACCTCAGCCAGAAATCATTCCACAACCTGAGTGTTCGCGGGAGGAACTTCATCTACGTTACGTTACGTAGTTACGGGTTTTAAAGTTCCATTAAAGGAATCTCTAAGTTTCAATGACGAAACGTGCTCATGGTGACCGATGGGCCGATAGCCAAACCCATTAGCCGTCTGTACACAGCGTGAGTAACGACATTTTTATGTTGATCGTAAAAGATTTAACCCGGAATCGTTTTGAAGGCTCCTCATTATCACATGAAATATTACAGTCTTTATGCGTTAGAAAATAGGGTTTCGAATTGATCGGTCGTTACTCAAAATGGTTTGTATTAAGCTTGATGCAGATTTCATGAGGGTATACTAAAACGCTGGTTTTACACCCGATGGTAATCCTATAGCTTGGTTTTCTGCAAGGGAAATTGTGATCTCCCGTTATTTGATGAAATTAATTACAATATTCGAATACCGCGACTTCAACTTCACCGTTGCTCGTGTATACTTTAATTTGAATAAGGTATTAATATTGTTTTGGTGTTTTATAAAAGGATTATCAGGAATATCTTAACTGGTCTAACACTGGCTTCGTTCTTCCCATATAATTTTAATTTCCGAGGGATATTTATAATATTTATTCTCGGAACAAATATTTATTTGTTACAAAAATTTTAATGCATTTAAATACCAAGGAATTGAAATTAGGTATTTAGTTATTTTAAAACAATCAAATTATAGTAGGTATTTGGCAGCGCCTACATTCACATAGCAGACGCACAAACCAGGCGAAAAAACACCAATGACATTCAGACAAAAAGACCATAAAGATTCCAGTTTAAATTCAACACGGGCAAAATGTCACAAAACCCGGTTTCGTACTTTATTTCCAGAGCTTATTTCAGCTGAAAGCCACAACTAACATTTCCGAGCGGCTACATTCCAGCAACTTTTTGTGAAGTTCCAAATATTGTGGGACTCCAAAGTAAATACAACACTCCCCATTAAGTACCTTTCTTCGGGACTCCACATTTTTACGATTATTTTGAAAGTGCTCTTGGGAGCATCTCTTGATGCTGTGTGGTGCAAGTGAGAGACTAATGACTGGAATCAATGAATGACTGTAATGAACATGAAACTCAAATGTGCATGGTAAATAAAGACACTTTTAGAGACCTACTATGCCTTGGCGTATACTTGTAAAAAAGCTTACAGACTGTTGTTCATTCGTTGATTAACTTTAAAATAATCAATGATCAAATCACTTGTTTACGCTTCATCTACACGTCAGAGAAAAGAATTATTTGATAAAATAGTAAATCATTGATCAGCTAATCACCGTACCAACACAAGGACTAACACAATTAATTTCAACGATCAAAGATACAAGACAAAAGCCTGACAAAACAAAATAGTAGTCAAAACAAGGCCAAGGGCAAGGCGATAAAATGAAAGTGAGATAATAAATAACAAAGAGTGATCTTTGAGCGCGTTAAAGTGAATTAACAAACTATTTAAAGGTATACATAGACCGCACCGCACAGCACCCGCACTCAAATCGTTTTATGCGCATGCTGTCGATGCGGCGACAGCTAGCAGCAAGCTTGCTGTCCACGCACGCTCGGCCAAACCCGTATAATGATACAACATGCTTCTCATGTAGTCGATGCGGCTACAGCGCGTGGGCCACTTGCGTGAAACTTGCGGCAGCAAAGCGTTAACCAACAAGTAGCTACCGTGGGCTGGCTGCTCTATATGCTGTCATTGAATAATGTACACAAAGATTAGGTACGAGCCCATACGGAATGTCCATTTTCATTATGTGCGGCACCGGGTTGATATGTGTGCTGTGCCCAATCCCTTGGACCAAACCCCGTCTGAGCTTAAATTATAAATCAAGCGGACACTCGCACCTGGGACGGACTCTTCCTAATGCTAATGTTTATTTAACATCACTCCGGGCCCGACGTTTTTGCTGGAAATATTACCAGAACTTTTAAAATGGACGTTTTGTTTCGAAGGTTCATTTGGACACAAGAGGATTTCTTGTTTGTTGTAACAACAAAATTTTCTGAACAGGGCCTTTCAAACGCATTTTAGGTATTAAGAGATTACAGCATTAAAAATAAATAATGTCCAAATATATTGTTTTTACTGTACTTTCTAAGTATATCTGAACCAAGAAAAGGATCTACGAATATGTCTGTTTCTTTGGGTGCTTAACTTCTGCACTTCTGCAATTTTGCACGCTCTTTTTTGCGAACGAGCCTATAGCCGGGTTTCCACTGCGAAAGAGTCATCATCATCATCATCATATCAGCTCATACACGCTGGACATAGGCCTCCCCATACGACGCCACGAATAGCGGTCCTGAGCCGCCTCCTTCCATCGACACCCTGCGACCGCTACGCTGTCGTCGGTCCATCGCGAAAGAGTATTAAGCGGGAAATGGCAGACGGGTTGCACTATTTTTAAATGAAATAGGTTTTTTACATTTCCATCAACAAAGAATATTGACACTGCAAAACGAAAATGAGAGACATGAGTGAGCGGAGCGTCATTTCAACGCATTCTGCTCGCTCAGTCCTTTGCGCTCAACTATTAGTTGGTTGAAATACAAGTATGCAGTTTACTCTTACGAGGTGAATGAAGTCCTAATGGCTTCGCTCCACGTGCGTTGGAAACCGAGCCAAACCGATTGCTCGTACACTGATTACCTCTATAATAAACTAATCGATCTAATGTCAACGTCAATCCAGCAAGGCAAAGAACTACTACACAAGGGATTTGATCAATGCGTACGAGCAACCAACTGTAAAGATGTGCATCTACCGGATCGGAATCGGAGCGTACGCTGCGTCTGTATTTACAACATGTCTGGTGTCGGTATCGGCAGATATGTCGATGCAGTGCTCGCTGTACCATACAAATTAATTGATAATTTGACTTGATGACCGATCTGGCGCGGCAGGCGAAGGTCTGACTGCGACGCGGGTCGTTAGGGTTCGATTCCCGCCTTGGGATAGATCTTTGTACGAGTGTGTTAGGGGCTCACGTCACGTTAGGTATAGGGTAAAGTAGGGTAGTTGCATAGTCTACCATACATAGTCTAGTCATATTACCTGTATCATGGATCCACAGCACAAAACCCAACTTCTGAAAATCACAATAAATGATAGGGTAATATTTATCTGAAAGTTCAAGCTACATATAGCATATTTATCAAAACTAGATAATGATTTATCGACGGTCCCTCCTGGGGCATCCATCCGGAATGTGTTATACGTACACGTGTTTTGAGTGACGTGTGTACAAACACCTTTACAACAAAACTTATTAATGTATCTCCCACAAGTTTCCCAGAGCTCAACACCTAAACAAAATTTAACAAAACAGAGACGTCGTGATCCGTCAAAGGGAGCGTTGAACAAGTTTTCAATAGAACTCGAGTACTTTCTGTAATAACAGGAATATGAAATGAGAGTCGCTTGGGACATTATGGAAAAGGTCGACGCAGACTGGCAACTTATATTGCCAGTTTGCCAAAAACACTGTATATAAAGGTTCCATTTCTATACAGTGTACATGTATTTTACAGTGTTTGCCCGTAAGAACACCATCGCCACTTGTCTCAATTACCTTCAGACAAAAGGAAAGAAAATTACAAAAAAAATCATTTATAAATAAATAAATAATGCTATACAATTCACACAACATCATCTAGCCCCAAGCTAAGCAGAGCTTGTGTTATGGGTACTAGATAACTGATATACTTAATATAATAGACTACAAAGATAGATATTTTTTACTATACATAGAAAACATCCAGAATACCCTGAACAAATATCAGCAGATCGTACAAACATTTGTCCCGAGGCGGGAATCGAACCCGCAACCTCCTGTGTCGCAGGCGGCACCTTCGTCTACTGCGCCACAGACAGAGGTCGTCATTAATCGGCTTTATATTTTGGCCAACGAATTAGCATTGCCATTCAACGTGGCAATATTGACAGCATTCTGTCGCCATTCTGGGCACTCTGGAGATATCTTAGAAGATCGCTTTGTCAATTTTTATTTAAATTCATAATAATCAAAATGTTTTCGTAAAACTAAAATTAAAATTGATAAGCGTGGTGCCAGAGGCTGGAAAAGATTGAAAGAGGCCTATACCCAGTGACATAATAAGTTTAGTCTTTGAGCAGGTTTGGGTAAACTTCAATATTCTCCCTGTAGGTGGAGCTAACGGCGCTTAAGTCCGAAGGAAGTCCCAGAGTTTTTCGACTCCTACGTCACTTGACCTGGCGTAATTGGTTATCGCATCCCGTACAGATGGAAGGTTGCGGGTTGAAATCCAGTCGAAATCGAAACTATTTCGGATATCAATAAATCGTACCTCATTTAAGTTTGTCTTTATTAGTAGTTATTGTAGGTATTTAAATCTATAATTACTTTTGTAATTATAAATGTTGTATTAATTTCATAGTAGTCATATTTCAATTTAGAAATTAGCCTATAAGTACTTTATTTAAACCTGATACTTATCCTCCCCATCCGTTAGGATAAAATCCTAAGGGTTAACGACATCAAGTGTAAATGCAATACCTACGGTGGAAATAAATGAAATAAATGTCAACTCCGTACTTATTACCTACAATACGGTAATGAAACAAGGAATTTTCTCGAACAAAAACCCACCCATAGCTCCATCATCGGACATTCAGTTAATTTTATCATTATTAGTCATTGACTAATAATGATACCCAAAACATTAGTGACTAAGAACCCAAATTGAAGACCTGATCGCTATCATTGTATACACGAATACAAGCTATTTAGTTAATTAACAAAACGACAATGACAAAATTGTTTCTATTATTCCAATTCTGGATTGCATGACAAAAGGCTCTGCAATCAAATCGAAGGTAAACCACTTAGGCAAATTATGCTAAGTGGCTTAACTTACCTTACTTAAAGTTAAGTAGCGGCCATTCCGTTGTAAGGACCGAAATACTTAAATGAAGTTGTTTTTAGCGTCGAATTATTTTCTTACAATATAAGGACGTCTTGATATAATGAATAGAAATGTGCTTGATTTCACATTGAAACGTATTAATTAATAAGCGCACTCACAGTGAAAAATTCTAAACCAACATCATTTGAAACTTCAAAAGGGGTTTAGGAATATTTTCAAAGAATTTTATGGATTTTTAATAAACTTCTCAATAATATTTAAAAAAAATATCTTTGATTCACGATGATATTTCGGGGAGGTATAATCATGGTGGCGTCACGGAGCATGTGCGCTTTACAGTATATCAGAAATGCTACCATCTAATTATATTCTCAGTTTTAACAAGACACAAAAGTTCAACCAAAATTAAGCTCTCTGACAATCGACTAGAGTGCATGTACTGTACAAACGAAAAACTCATTTACACTCAAATGCCGACAACAAAGCTTACAAAGGTTTGTAGTGTGTCAATCTCGTTGAACGACAACGTATGAATGGGATGCTTTAATTTAGAAGATGTGGCGTTGTCGGCCGTAGTGGTCGTGGCGTAAGAATTGACACCCTCACCTCAACCCGTCGACTAAGGGAACGAGCTAGAGGAAGGACAGCAGATCCCTCTTTAAACTTTTAACACCTTTACTATGATCAACCATCCGCCTGCCAATCGTAATGATAACCGCTCCAGCACCGCGCCCACATTGCAACCACGCGTCTCCACCACAAACCGTGTTGAACGTATACTGTCCACGCAGCGACAGCTAGCAACAAACTTGTTGTCCACGCACACTCGACAAAAAGTCGTATGAACGTAGGTACAATTTGCTACAACATGCGGGCTACTCGCTTGCAGCTTGCGATAAGCAAGGCGTCAATCAACAAGTGGCTATGATGCGGCAAGCTCGCTTACTGCGCGCAGGCTGCTATTTTATGCTGTCACTGTAAAATATATCTAATTAATATAAGCTTAAGCCCGTATCTTTGATGCGGGTGAGATTTTTAATTCTTATATTTTCACATTAAAGCACTAGACTTGAGATGGATGATGGTATAGGATTTCAAGTAGTCGTTTATTCGACGTACGTTTTGTTCGACTAAAGAAGAAACCAACTAATTGCCGTACAATGGGTGAGTTGGATCGGGAATGAGTCAACATACAAAAGAATGAATGTAAAATTACGTGGAGGGATGCACCCTACTTAATGTACAGTATTTAACCCCTGCCCAATAATTAAAAGGTAACTAGACTTAGTTCCATAATATAATAGATCCTAAAGGTTAAATTCACGTGCTGACTTATAGGCACTAAGTGCCTTTTCATACATCTCTGTTGCCGGGTAGCCGGTGCTGGGTAGCCGGTGTCGGGTACCCGGCGGCGAAATGTATGGGCATATCATGTATGCTATCTTTCACACATACCGGCGTAATTTACATACACTTCGCCGCCGGATACCCGGCAACCAGGACGTATGTAAAGGCACAAACGCTTCAATCAACGACGCACATCAAAATTAATGACAGAATCCCTAGACTCCCCTAATGGAATGATTCCGTAGCAGGACATTCTAATGGAATGTCATCCAGAATCGCTGTCTCTCGTCGCCGTCACCACAGAAGTGGTTCAAGTCGAGCACCCATTTGTCTGTCACACTGACCGTCGAGTGCCGTTGAGGCGATGTCGTTTATTTGTTTTGTTGGGGTTCTGCCGGCCTGATGAGTGTGCTCGGGGTCTTAGGAAATAACTTTCGAGTGCAGACTTATCAACTGTTTGGAGGGTGTTAGTGTACTACTGCTTGGTGAACTTATTAGGCCTTATTACGTTTAAGTTCGTGGTCTTGAGTGGGAACCGCGACGATTTATACAATTTGAAGAACCACACCAACGGTGAGCTAGCATTTTAAATTTAAAGATGCACTATAAAACCAAGTTTACTTATATCGTATCTAATTCTTGGCCAATTCCTGGCTCTTATAGGCCTTGTGCATAGGCTCAAAGTCACCCAGCGAGCTATGGAGAGAGCTATACTCGGAGTTTTTCTACGCGATAGGGTCCGGAATACGGAAATTCGTAGAAGAACCAAAGTTACCGACATTGCTCTCAGAATCAGCAGGCTGAAATGGCAATGGGCAGGCCATATAGCTCGTAGAACCGATAATCGCTGGGGAGTAAAGGTTCTCGAGTGGCGACCGCGATGCAATGCGAAACGGAGTGTGGGAAGATCTCCCACTCTATGGACCGACGACATCGTAGCGGTCGCAGGGAGTCGTTGGATGGAGGCGGCTCAGGACCGCTATTCGCGGCGTCGTTTGGGGGAGGCCTATGTTCAGCAGTGGACGTGTACGGCTGATGATGATGATCTAATTCCATCGCAAATATAATCGAAATTATTACTGTGAATATTAATTAAAAAAAACTCGACTTTAATTTGTATTTTTTTTTTTCATTTATTTATTCCACCGTAGTTACTTACATGTTGTCACACACACACACTTGATGTCGGTATAATTTATAATACTAATTGGTCATGTAAACATTACTTAATCATGATTTTTTATACTACACAAGTTTTTTAAAAGGAAGGAATACTGTTTTTAAGTGTGCTTTTATTATTATTACACTGACTAATCGAATGCCTCAAGCCTTTTTCAAGTCCAGTTCTGAATGAAAGAATGAAAGAATGTTAACGGAACAGCGAATATGTAACGGAAAATTCAGTCTTGGTTTTATTTCGCTCTGCCGGATTAAAGTTGTCAACTTTGTACGTAAAATTTCCATTTTTCATTTTCGTTGCGGATGTCACAAAGACATGGTTTGTGCTTGCAGTTGAGTTCCGTGATAGGAAGTGTACTTTGATAATTTTTGTATGAAATTGTAAGTAGGATATTTTGTAGATTTTTTTAAAGTTTCAGTTAATGCAATTAGTATTACCAATAAGTGTGCCCTGAGGTCCGAAGGCCAATAAATGAATTTGTATGAGAGCCCTTTCATATGCCCCGATTTCCGGGTAGCCGGTCCCGGGTACCCGGCGACCGGAACGTGTTAAAAGTGTACGTGACGCGTTGGTTTTGGTTCCGACGGAAGATCAGCGTTGAGATAGCTATGCGCAATGGCTATCTCAACACAATGCTGATTCGGACGCCACTTTATAGCATTTAAGGTTTTTAATTACATCGCTAATAGTTGTAAATAATGCTATAAATAAAGATTTTCGTATTCTTAAAAGGCAGTAAAGATAGTGCTGCTCATGCATATAAAAAAAACGTATGTAATTATGTTTGTCATCTTTTCACGCATCGCAAACGGCTGAACGGAACTTGATGTTTGACAAGGGAATAGATCTATCGTACGACTTAGGCTTCTTCATAATCCTGAAAAGACGTGTGTAAACGCGGACAGAAAAAAAAAAACTTGATCAAAAAAGCAGTAACAGTAACAGCTAAAATTAAAACTGTAAGTGAAATAAAAAACAACCGTAAAGAACGACTTCGTTTCTCGTTCAACACTCTCTTGAACCTTGAACTCCGCCCATTCCTCTCTAGCTCGGAACTAAAACACACTAAAACACAATAAAACACAGGCCCTTCCCGACCGCTCGTAAAAGCAACACCTTCGTAAGAGCCCTTTACCCGACCTTCCTTCGCTCTTTGGGTTTTTTAAGACTTTACAAGAAATTACTATATTCGTACACCTTCGTCATTTCGGACCCCAGCATTCTTATTAATACTTTGTCGACTTTCAAGCGGGTGTTGCACTGTAGTTTATAGGGTGAATAACTGCAATCCCCAAAAATGGTGGAACTACATGAAAAATGATCGAAAGTTTAAAAAGTAGCCAGAACCTATTCTTCACTAAATGGCAGATCAGGCTTGGCATTTCAGTTATTCAGGGGATAACTTGTATTGTGTGGGCATAATTTAATTTGCGAACGCGGAACGGTCCACGCGCGCTTAACAAATGAAGAATCACCACGACACGGTGGCGGAAAGCTTTATTATTGTCCCTTGAGAGAGAAAAGATAAATTTAACTCTGGGCCAGGATGGCTCAATT
Source organism: Eupithecia insigniata (assembly GCA_947859395.1). Classification (NCBI taxonomy): domain Eukaryota; kingdom Metazoa; phylum Arthropoda; class Insecta; order Lepidoptera; family Geometridae; genus Eupithecia; species Eupithecia insigniata. The sequence continues at coordinate 13,940,231 of OX402003.1, forward strand.
GCATACAATGGCAAGCCCGCGCCATCCATGCGCGAATGAAGTTAATATACAGGATGTCCTGAAAGATTATCGGTTAAGTATTTATTCTTTCAATAATACAAAACCTACTAGTTATCAAGTAACTTTTTTATGTTGATTATTAGAATACAAAATGGATAATTATTCGGAATAAGTTTTTTAACTGCTGGCACTCTTCTAATCTGGAACGAAGATTGGTGTATAAAGCGATTGAAAATCAGGAATAATACAAAAGCTAAGCTTGAAAAATTATTTGATAGATTTGAAAAAACAAAAACTGACTTCGAATTCCTGAGTTTCAAACAGTTTTTAGTTTTGCGGGATAAATACCTATGACCTTCCCTGGGATACCGTCTACCTCCCTGTTTCATTCAGATCCGTTTAGCGGCTTTGATGTGAAAAGGTGACCGCCAGGATTACTTTCGAATTGAAAATACGCATAAGGTCACTGCTGGCCAAACCCAGCCCCCCTATTTTTTCCACATTAATTATATAGGCAGTTTTTAATTCTTTGTTACTCAATCAAATATACATATAAAAATATTTCACAAAAAAATTTTGGTCAAGGCGAGCTTAACTCTAAACGAGTTTTCTTCCAGCAAAACTTATTGAGAGTGAGAGACAAAGTTATAAAATTGTGTAAACAGCTAAATTCATTGCTTTATTTAATAATGACTACTATGGTATGCAACATTTCCATATTTAATCATGCGAATGCTACGGTTTTGCATTTCCGTGAAATGTTACAGTGCCACCTGCATTGTGGTCAGCACGAATTGTATTTTATTTTCAGTTGTTTGCTGTGTTGGATGCTCTAATTAGTTGCGCTTGTTTTCAGGGCGTTTCTTTTAGTCTTTACACATAAAGAACTCATCTGTATGACAATGAGTTTAGTTCTAGTGATCTTGCATTCATACAAAATTAAAGTAAAAATTCATTAGCATTCTAGACTCGGTTGTAAATAACCATTTCGTAAAAACTTATAACAATAACCGAAAACAACTTGGTAACAGTTTTCTTTATATATTACCAAGGTGGCAAAAAACATGCGGTCCGCCTGATGGGAAGCGGTTACCGCAGCCTATACTGCCCTTCTTATGAAAAGTGCAATAACTTGTGCGGTAACTAATGCTATGAGAAGTTATTGCACTATTCATAAGGAGGGCAGAGTAGGGTTCAGCAACATCAGGGACATTACACGCGCGTTGCCGACCCTGACAGTTAGGTGATTACTACAAATAAAAACTTCAAAGACGCATTATTTCAAGAGCGCAGCGAAAAAAATTAGAGTTCGAAATTGGACGACTGAGGAATGAAAATGATGAATGAAAGCTTTGAAAACCAACATTTTTTTCGAGCTTATGCGATTTACTCTTAAGTTATGGTCATGAAATATTTTTCATCAATATTTCTTCGACTTTTTTAATCCCATTGGTTTTGTGTGTTTCAGACCGCGTGCCCACAGCGACTTTTCGTAGCGATGCAAACGCGGGACCGTCTCAGACGACATCGGGGGACCCAAGATTGGACATGAATTACAGTATTGATCGCTACAAAAAGTCGCCTTGGGCGAGTGCTCTTAGTGTTAAATTCGTATTAACTACATAATAATATCACCTTCCTAGGGATGGAAATAGATAATTCAAAAATTTAATGCAGATTTTCTAGTTTTCGGGGCGGTTGTGGAATGAATGTTTCGAATTAATGTGTTGTCATTAGTATCCAGTATTACTACTTACTAGTCGATAAATAAAACAGAAGGAAACTATAATGTAGAAATTATCACACAAATGTTACCATATGCGAAAGTTCGGATGTTAAGATGTTTGGAAGTTTGGATATTTGTTACAAAACTACCGAAGGGATATTGGGGTGAAATTTTACGCAGATTTAGTTCTACAGAAGACCTGGATCAATATAGTCTTCATATTGCATTGTATACACTTTTATCCTGGAAAAATACATGGGAATCTGCGCGTAAAAGCTAGTAATAGCCTGATTTCTTATTTCAAATACTACCAGAGATTAATTTCCTAGATAAACTTCCAAGGAAAATACCATTCTGCTTTCAAAGAAACTCATAAAAATACCAGGAAACATTCCACGCAGAACAATATACGCAACGCATGCAAGAGTAGAACAAACTCATAACAAAAACTCCACAAAGTTTATGTTATGAGAGCCTTATCGCCACAATCTCTTTGAGTCTTTTCAATGTTTCTACAAACTCTGAAGTTATGTAGAACAAGCTCGGCCTGTTCAGGCTTGACCCGTATTTTCACAGCTGTCTCCATTTAAATAAAAGAAACTACGTGGAGGACCGTTGACTCGCTCGAGTCACTGATTGTCAGTCTTAAAGGAAAGTTAGTTTTATTGCTGTGAGCATAGAATCCTATTGAAACTTGCTGAAATATCTTTTTCAAGGACTCTTTATAGTTTTTCAAGGGGTTTTGCGAAAGAAGTTGCACATGAATGTGATTCTATCGATTCTGATTATTAGTAATACGTATTCCGGTATAGTCAATTTCATTTCAGTAAGGATTAATAATACTGTTCAAGCCTCCACAGCTTAAATACCACGTCCTGAATATTATACTAACCCATATTTAATAATATACATAGAGATAATATACCAAAACATTTCGGTTTCCACGGGACTTGAACCCACAGTCAGAACGGGATGTACTGCCCATTCCGCCGAGAGGTGAAGTACCGTAGGAGTCCAAAAACTTTGGCACTTCCTTCGGACTCTGCGCATGTATAGGAGAAAAATTGAATTTATACGTGTTTTATTGGATATTATTACTTAAAATTTACCCTAAGCCCTCACAGGGCTTACGTATTATAATAACAAAAACTTTATTATAAGTTATTTTCATAATACATATTCCTGCAGTGAAATAGCAAAAAAAAATTCACTATAGGTTTCTCTATAACTCTGCGTGGGGTCGCCGTAAACGCATTGGTCTGTTTCTATTACCATTTACTACGAGAAATGTTAAGCAGTTTTATTTTTCTTTGCCGCATCGAAACCGTTGGACTATTCTTTGACTTGCTACTGAAATATTCCAGCGGTTTTTTGTTATTACTGGAGGAAACTTGCAGAGCACGATACAATTTAGTTTTCTGCGGCAGTCTGTAATGAAAAATTCAACACCCAGATGACAAATGTTTTCAACAAAGCTGTGCGCGATTTTCTCGCTGTTTTTGAACGCTGAGCTCTGTAGCGGAATCGGGGACGTTTTTGCCGATTGTAGGTTGAAAAATACTGGTTCAAGTCCATTCGAAACCAAAGCATTATAATTTGTATTTTAAAAATATAGTACTATGCCACTTCTTTGCAAAGGTCTCCCCCACATGTATATCGCCACTTCTTTCTGTGTCATGAATTTATCGCGGCGGTGTTTTTTTCAACCGACTCCACAAAAACAAAGTTCCCAATTCGGCTGTGTTTTTATCAATAAAAATAGATAGTTAATTTTCTAGAATTTGTAGTCGGTTGTAAAAAGCAGTTGAAGAGTTACCTATTTGTACATAAAAATTTTAGCTTAGATTTTGTTTCTCTAACTAACCTGACACTGACCTGACCTTGGCGTGGCGCGGCCCCATGTTTTTGACAAACACATAATCAACAACGTTTTTTCCAGTTTTTCCTTCTGAAATGCCCGCTAAGGAGATAACTGGAATTAAAAAAAAACTAATTCCTTTAAGAGGGAAAACTGGAATTGAAAAATATCATGTGTCCTGCGAAGGGGACAAGATTGCAGGTATTATTGGTTCACTTGTATTAAATTGTTGTCGTAGGGGAAAATATAAACAAAGGTACACGATAAATAACCAATAAATAATAATCTGTAATAAGTATTTTATTTGGTTACAGGTAATGTCAAGGGCAGAACGAAGGCGGGACATCAGCGGCGCCATGTAATACTGTAACATGAGGCCGAGCAACTTCGTCGTTTACATCACTAGCCTGCTGTGGCTCAACCTCACTGATGCTAAAATTGGTAATCTATTAGCCATTATTACCTTATAAAAATACCTAGACGGGACTTACAGCGAAGCGGAGTGCTAGGAGACCATCCGCTCGATAGACCGACGACGTCGTAGCGATCGCAGGGAGTCGATGGTTGGACGCAGATTTTTTGCAACAGCTGTTCGCAAATGTTTCCTACGAATTTATTATAAAATAATTGTTTTTACGTAGTTTTAAGAGCCCTTTCCGATTCCATCGCATATTTCCAACATAAAACAAGTGTATAAATAGATAATAGGCGTTTATATTGTGTTATTAGTGTGTTTTTGGCCAACGGAAAATCGTCTTTTTCGGTTTTAAGTTTTGGCTGGTTTGTGTTTTCTGAAGTGTTCTGTGCTTACTATTACCAATTTCTCATGTGAAGGAATACTATTTCCGATAAACTTTACATCTATAGAGTCTCGTAAGTACATACCAACTTTTTTTGAAATCTAAACCTAGACACTGTACATTCTGCCTTTCTTTAGCAGTTGTGTGTTTACAAGACAGTAAACACATTAATTCATAATGATGACTTGCAAAGCCGACAAGTTAAACCAGGTTTTACTGGAATTAAAGTCAGCTAAGAGGCAGATTGGACAATTAGAAGCGGAATTAGCTGATAATGAAAATATCCTAATAGAAGCACTTGATAGTAACAAAAAGATACATTCCCAGAATGCTTGTATTACTGAGGAACGGGATAGGCTTCAGTTCATAATAGATAAGTTCGATGAAAAATGTGGCATTGAGTTTGAGTCCGTCCTGCATAGAACTTCAGTCCTGGAGAAACAACTGTGTGACGCCCACCACCACATCACCCAGCTGGAGGAAGCAGCCGATAGCTCTGCCACCGCGATAACACAAAGTTTATTTGAAGAGTTAGTATCCGCTGAATCATCCTCGGGCCAAGTTTCTATTGCAGGCTCCAACTTACACACAATGCAAACTATTAGCCTAACTGAAGTTGACTCAATGTGTAATGTGGGAGCTAGCAGCAAAACCAACAAACACAAACACAAATTTAGCAAAAATAAGTTAAAAAAATATAAGTACGTTCATAAAAAAAACACAAAATTTATTAAAAAACCAGTAGTGTCTAAACTGAAATGTAAAAGTTCTCGATAAATTAGATCTCTGTACATTACAGCTGAATCATAATCAGATACAATATGAGAATGAAATTCAAACGCTGAGATGTAAACTTGGTCAGGCTGAGCACTCCCTTGAGCACTATACATATGTGCATGTATGAACAAACTACTGAACAGACAAGGGAACTCAATCTGGCCATGGATGCACTCCTCAGAAGCCAGGATTCTGGAGGGTTGCGGCTGTTGTGATCATAGCCCAGACAGTAACCACACAAGTTTGGACAGTATGGTGTCAACCGCATCCCATCTGGATCTCAGCACTTCATGCTCAGATATAAATACTATAATGTACTGCGATGTAATTGGAAAAAATATGGGACAGCTATTAAATATTCGTATGAAACATAATATAATAAATAATTGTCTTCCAAACTCCAACCTGCATAATATCATGCACAAAATTAACAATGAAACTTTTAAAAGTAATTCAAACTTAATAATATGCCTTGGTAATAGGGGCAATTTGAACAAATTTAAAACAAATTGTGATGTTCACATTCCCCTTCAGCGACAGCTTGCCACAATCTGAAAACGACCTTAGATATAAGCTTAATATGACGTTGCACACTATTTCATGCAACAATAATGTACATGTGATGGATACTAACAGTATTGTTAGTAAAAAATTTGACTCGAGGTAATTATTACCTATCTAATTTTTACAAAAGACAGATAGCAATTTCGCTATCCTATTTTTTTAACATAACAGCCAAAAATTTGGCTAAACAAACTGCTTCTTTTGAGCTGTGTAATATTTTGAAAAACAAGACATTGGAAGTTATTCCAAGTCATTTAAATTAGAAATAACGACAATAGAGGAAGTCTCTAGCCCCAAACAGTCAGATATTATTAATCACAAGAAAAAACAAAGAAAACAAGATTGTAAAATAAATGCAAAGTTTACTAACTTGATGCACCAGAATATTCAAGGATTGAAAACTAAATTATTAGAATTGGAATTGTACATGAACTCATTTGATATTGACATCATCTGCTTAACAGAACACTGGCTGAAAAGCTATGAGCTCATGTTTAACTTCAGTAACCACCAGGTTGGTAGTTCTTTTTGCAGATCACATGCTATTCGTGGAGGCTCTTTAATAATACTAAATAAACTCATAAAATTCAAAGAACGTAAGGACATAATATGCTTATCCGTTGAAGGCCACATTGAAGTAGCATATGTAGAGCTGGAGCAAAGTATTGTAGTAAGCGTATACAGCCCACCATCAGCTTCTTTTGAAATATTGTAAAAAAATATGGATGATATCTCATTTAAAATATCAAAATCAAATAAAAACCTCATGGTATGTGGAGACTTTGATATTAACCTTTTAGAAATGTACTCCCTTGGTAGTAGATTAACTAATTTATTTAATTCTTATAATTTAAGGCCATTATTTATGGAACCTAACTTAATATATAAAAATAAAATAATAGAATAACTGAAACCTCAGCAAAATGTATAGATAATATATTTGTTTGCCAAAATAATAAGATTATTAGTAAAAATTTAATAAGCAATTTAAAATCAGATCACTTAAGTCAACTAATTAAATTAGAAATTCAAGTGAAAAATAATAACTGTAAAAAGAAAATAACATACATACCTGTGACCATAAGTCGATTTGAACGGTTTAAATTGGATTGGGATTGTAAAAAATGACTCCTATTGCAGTTTTTTTACCAAATTCACCAATGCATTCAATTTTATATTCACATCCAAATCGACCATGGTCTCAGAAAAACTTAACTTTAGTGAGTGGGCAACAGTGGGTATACATAAGAGTAGACAAAAATTTTATGAACTGTATAGTGAAAAACAATACAATTTTAGCCAGTAGTTCAAAGACAAAGTAAAAAATTACTCAAAAATATTTAAAAAAGTTTGTCAAATAGCAAAATCAAATTATATTAGCTCAAAAATTAGAAACAGTGAAAATGTAATAAAATCAACGTGGAAAATAATAAACAGTGAGACTGGAAAGGTCAGTACCTACATTAATGATTACAATTTAAAGATTAATGATTGCTCCGTCAAAAATGACGTTGAAGTAGCCCAAGCATTTGAAAACTTTTTCACTGTCATTCCAATCTCTATTACAAAGTGTCTGAACTCTTCTCAATTAATCGCTGAGTCTTTACTAAAACAAAATGTACCTGCATGCGAAAATAAATTTAACTTCCATCATGTCAATGAAAAACATATTAAAAAAGCATTTAAACTTTTAAATATAAAGAAAACTGCAGATCTCTGGGGCATTTCCGTTAGAATTATTAAACCATTGATTGATACTATTGCACCAGATCTAGCTTTTATTTTCAATGAATTTCCTGATCTGATAAAACATAGTAAGATAATTCCACTATTTAAATCGGGTAGTAGGTCTGACCCCACTAACTTTAGACCGATATCAGTACTGTCTACATTCAGCAAAGTTTTTGAAAAACTTATTTTACATCAATTGCTTAGGCATTTCAATGGCACTGACCTGCTACATCGTAAGCAATTCGGGTTTACTCGCGGCAGGTCAACTACTGATGCCGGTGTAGAGTTGGTATCGCATATTTTTGATGCTTGGGAGAAGTCGCAAGATGCTTTAGGTGTTTTTTGCGACTTGTCAAAAGTATTCGATTGTGTACACCATGGAACATTAATCAGGAAACTACATCACTATAGAATAAATGACACCTCTTTGGATTTTCTTACTTGAGTGACAGGATACAAAGAGTTGACATTAATGGGAAACGGTCTTCGGGATCTGTAGTAACAATGGGTGTACCGCAGGGATCTATCCTTGGCCCTTTCCTATTTTTGGTTTATATTAACGAACTGCCTGATCTCGTTAAAAATAATCACGAGATTGTATTGTTTGCTGATGATACTTCTTTAATTTTCAAGATGATTAGACAAAACACAAATTATGACGATGTAAACAATGCAATATCAAAAGTAGTCCATTGGTTTAGTGTCAATAATCTTTTACTTAACGAAACCAAAACTGAATGTATTAGATTTATTCTACCAAATGTAAAACAAGTAAAGGCTGATATAAACGTAAAAGGAGAAACTTTAGACATTATAGACAGTACCGTATTCTTAGGAATAACTTTAGACAGTAAACTTCAATGGGGCCCACACATTGATAAACTATTGAAGAGACTTAGTTCTGTAGCATATGCAGTCAAAAAAATCCGTCATCTTACAGACGTTGATACTTCTAGACTTGTCTATTTCAGCTACTTCCATAGTATTATGTCTTAAGGCATATTACTGTGGGGGAACGCTGCAGATATTAATACCGTATTTGTGCTGCAGAAGAGGGCTGTTTGTGCTATCTATAACATGGGTCCTAGAGAATCCCTGTGTGATAAATTCAAAGAAATAAATATAATAACTGTACCATGTCAATATATTTATGAAAACTTATTGTACATTCATAGAAATATCGATCGATTCCCTAAAAATTGTGACATACATAATGTAAATACTAGAAATAAGAACAGACTCGCTTTGCCCTAAACTCGGCTGCACAAGATAAGTGTATCTTTTAAAGGGCAATGTATACGCTTCTACAACAAAACTCCGAGTGAGTTGCAAAAATTATCAATAAATAAATACAAACAAACTATCAAACATACCCTTTTAAAATTAAAAGGCTTATTACAAAATATCAGATTATCTAGAGGATAAAAAAGCATGGGATGACTTTTGCTCCAACTCGAAAACTAACAACCTAACAAGGTAAAGGTTTCTTGTTCGCTTCTTTACTTTACCTTAAAAAGATTGAAGTGAACAAAAAATCTAGGTGGTCACTTTATTTCCCTGTTTTACGTATGTAATTTTAATTTTGTGACGTGTCTAAGAGTCCTGTAAGGTCTAAAGGAAATAAAGCACTTTGATATTTGATATTTGACGCGGCTCAGGAGCGCTATTTGTGACGTCGTATCAGGCCTATGTCCAGCAGTGGACGTGTATTATGGGCCTATGCTCAGCAGGGGACTGATATGATGATGATGAGACACGACTTGAACTGGCAATCTTCCACTCCGTACGGGAACGCGCTACCGATGGTGCCTCAAGGTCAAGTACCCGACTAAACGAAAATCTTTGGGACTTTGTACACTATGAAGTTTATAAAGACCAGAATTGAATAACTTCAATGTTTCCCCTGTAGGTGGAGCGCTTGAGCCCGTAGAATGTCCCAAAGATTTTCGTCTAGTCGGGTACTTGACTTTGTAACGCAATTAATAGCCCGATGACGTACATAGAGTAACTTTACGTACTTATAACAATAGTTTACAGTTCAAATTCCAATGTACAAGTTCTAACCTCCTCCGATGCAAAAAGGGGTGAAGTTTGACTGATTAGTTTGTGTTTCTGTCTTTGGTGCCGTGTCTCCCAATTCTAAAAAGGTGTATTATGGATATTCATGGCTAGCTTTTCATTAAGTTGTTTTTATGTTTAAAAGGTGGATTACTAGACCAGAGTATTTTTATATTGGTTCGATGAAAAACAGTGCAGCCATTTTGATATGATCGTTCAAAATAAAATAATCGAAGTCTTTAGAATTTTCTTAAAATTAGCCAAGTCTTTATTCGGTTGTGGTTCAATCTGACTGATACAAAATTTGGTGAGCTATTACAAACCTTAGAGTAATACTTTAAAGTTCATATTCACAATCTGTGTTTTCCTCTTACCCCAGTGTTTTTATTTTCCTGCCAAAAATCCAATCTAACCCCCTGAAGCTTGATTTAACCTCGTATTAGCGTTGAATTAGACCTATTAATTTCATTGAACGAGGGGTAATTGAAATCTGTCAAGGGAGTAGACCCTTTCTGTTTTAGTCTGCGAAGAAAAATTTGACTACAAAAAAATCTTAGGATAACTTAATCTTTGGTAGATTTTTTAAGACAAATAACATATAACATACCATGTATAGTTAGATAATATTTAATATATCTATATCTACAGACAAAAAACAACATTTAGTCACTTTTATGGGCTACATGAAATAAAGCATATAAATCATATAAGGAATCATAAATCAGATAAGTGCTAATTATGTGAAATCAACAATGGACGTGTAAAATTGTATTTTTATTAATAAATTCTTGTATTCTTGTACAACTGTAAAAGCTGTTATCAATAAGCCAGTACTTCAGCTTGTATATGTAACCATTCAATAACAGTGTTTTATAATCAAAAAAGATAGAGAAAGAGGGGAGTTCTTTGCCCAGCTGTGGAACGGATAAAAGGGTGGAATAATGAATCTAAATTTAAGATAAAAATAAAATTAGTTTATTTCAGGCGAAAGACTATATCACAAATAAAAATCACACATTTTCAAAAATATACAAATGTCAAATAATATTATTAACAAAATACAAAACTAGCTGTTTCCCACGGTTACGCACGCGCTTTACAAGTAGCTTATCTTCGTCCCGGGGATACCATTAACATCCCTTCTAAATTTCATTAAGATCTGTTAAGACGTTTTGACGTGAAAATGTAACAGACAGACGGATAGAGTTATTTCAAATTTATAATAAATATTATGTATGTTTCCCCAATTAGAATATATGGTAACAGGAGAGAGCAGGTAGCTATACATTTCCCCGTACCTAAGGATTGTACCTAACTTGGAACATTGTTTAGACTTATTAAATACCGTATTTCTACAAAACTGTTATTAATTAACTCCAACCCAAAATAACGGGCCAGCCTTAGGCGGATTTCTAAGAGGCATAGGTTAAGGAATCTATTGTTCTTGATATGAACAATATTTCTTTACATTTGAAAATGGTTTTTCGTTTGTACTCACATAAAGACATTTATTTTTAACAACAATACAAAAAGTTAAAAACAGTCAATGACACACTTATTAAATAGGTACATTTAAAATGTTTATTTATTTATTAAATAAAGGCACAACAAACAACTATATTTTAAATTGAAGAATGAATTAAATGCATTTATAAAAGGGTCCTAACTCAGCATATTGCTTGCTAAAGTTCCGTGAGAGACCAAACCAGCGGTGGCCGTTAGAATCCGTACAGGTGACGTCACGAATAAGTCTACGTTGTGCTAACAGACAATCAAACAGTGCGAAGTGTACCATGCTCCGGACCATATTTAATCGTGTGGCGAACGGTCCGCTGGACATTTTTATTATAAGTTGGTTCGGTGGAATGAAATAACCGGACAGTTTGATGTCCGATGCGGTCGTCTGTTGCACAGAGCGTACCATACAGTGTGGTGGTACGGTCGGGTGAGCTAGGGAATCTCGAAGCACGCTATCACGACAAAATATTAAAAAGGGGTGAACTACGTAATCTCTACTCAGGCTATCTCGACAAAAAATCGCACATGTTCGATCTTCTGTTAGCACTATGACTTTTGAATCACCGAGTCACAGGAGGGCTAAACGGCCCAAACTCGATCTTGGCCTCTGACACAAGACTTCTCTATCTCCGTTCTCAGCTGTCTCTCACCAGCTATGGGCCTCACTCAATTCACGGAGATCGGTTCCATCGATCCAGCGATACCTTGGGTGGTTTTAATTTGGAGGCCTTTATAAATTTCCTTGTTTGGAATGAAAGCTTTAATATGTACCTAAATACCTACGAGTACATCGCAGACAAGCAGAAAATACATCTATCCTTACCGAACACACCGAAAACCAAAAAACCCAAATGATTTTCACTTGAATTCCAATTTGCCGTTGCTTCATAAAAACAATTAATTAAAAATGCTGGACATTAATCAGAGTCATCTATCTTATACGGAGACAAAGATTAATTATTCAAAAAAATCAATACCTAGTTACTTTGCCTTATGAAAAATTGCTACTCTTTGTTACTAATTAAAAATGTATCTTATGTTCATATTTGCTAATGCCTACTCTTTCTGAATTCATACTTACTTATAATCAATTCAAGAGGAAATCTTTATAAGCAAAGAAAATTGCAATAAAATAATAGAAACATATTAGAACTAGTATTTACAAATGAAACAATTGAGCTAACTGCAGACAGTTGCAAACAATCTACAGGTAGCTCAACTAGTCCATAAGAATACCAGTCGGAAGCGTCCCCAAGACGCTGCTGGCTGCATTGCCTCACTGTATGGCAATGCCTTGGAGTATCTAGAAAGGGAGTTGCCAAGCGCTACTGTTAGTACTAAAATTATTCTGCCAGTTTTCGCGGGAGGCGAGGTAGCACGGTACAGCACACATTTACATAATCACGCACATTAATGCAGAAAAATTAAGCGTCCCTATAAACGCACACGCAAGTAAAAGCTGTACACAAACACAAAACAAGCACACAATTAAAGAATTACTGTTGTTACACTATTGTTTAGTTACACACTAACACAAAAAAGTAGTGATGGGGTCTAAAAAGACCGATAAAATGAATGATTTCAAATGAATGAAATCAGGGTTGTTCCAAATCATATACTTTTCGTTTTTTTATAGATTTGTAGGGCGTAATCTCTAACTACTGAACCGATTTTAAAAATTATTCTACGAATAGAAAGGTACACTGTTGTTAAGTAATACAAAGCTATATTCTATCTACGCAAGTAAAACCGCGGTGCGCTAATAGTTATTGTATGTACTTACATAATTACGACGAATATTACGCAATTATGAATCTTAGGGTTCTAACTTAGAACATCTTCATAGAAATCGGTTCAGTCTTAGAACTTCTAAGACTGAACTGATTTCGATGAATCTTTCATGAATGCATTATTTTGATAAATATTTTGTTTCTTAATTGGTGTGGTGGGGTGAGAAAAATAAAGAGCACGAGAAGAATAGCGGCTGTTAGCAAATGTACTGCCCCAAGCGGATATGTAAGGCTAGGAAGTTAAAAAAAAATATATTGTGGTGTTTAATATAAATGTATATTACATAATTTTTACACTATTGGTTTTTAAAATGGACTAATTTATTGTAAATATGACGTACACATTTCTTTGGATCTGTTTTTTTTTCATAAGAAAAGAGATTCTAGTATCTGTATACTTTTGCATAACCAATCTTCCTAATTCCATATTGTGATTGACGAAATCATTATCATAGACAAGTAGATCAATATTTGGAAATAAGCCCTTTCCTTGGAAATAGTTCAATGATTTTGAAACTATATACGTTGTAGTAATTTGTTTAAGCATTAGGAGCATCTTTGTATTATAAATTTAATATAATATTCAATCATTATCTACTTGTACTGTATTGATATTTCAATCCACAGTCTATTTATAAAGAACTAGCTATGCACCGCAGTTTCATCCAAGTTGTGATGAAAAAAGTAGCCCATGTCACTGGATAGTGACATGGGTTACTTTTTTCATCTTACATACTACACCAGCTGTACAAAAAATCACGTTTACCTATATATTTCTGCGTTCAAAAAGTACAAAGCAAATAGCAATAAACAAACGACACAGCACCACCAAAATTTTAAGGGAGCTCCAAAAATCGACATGTTGAAGGCAGAATGACAGAGACAATCGCAGCAAACTAGTTTTTATAAACAGACACAAATGACTATTCATGTACCTCGGACTGCGTACGCTCGGCTACTCCCGTTCTGAATGCTCCAAGTAATATATTCCCGATAGAGATCCTTTCCCTGTTTTTCGTTAACTAATTTGAAATGATGTTGTATACATACATTAAGAGTCCAATACAGAACCTCCTTTTTTTAAATCGGTTAAATATGGGTACAAAAAACACATGGCATTTTATTCATTCCATCATTCACTCAATCAATTTCATTCAACTAGTCCCCACACTACGCCTTCTACCAAGGAATTTATACTCACATTACTCACCTACACCCTCTACCAAGACGTTGGCATCGTATTAAAACTTTCGCAACTGCTTTTCTATTTGAATCTAAATTAAACAATATTACAAAAAACAATTGACAAAAATATCACTTACTTGTGATAGGAAATACCGTGGTACCTTAAGTTTGATGTCTCTGATCGTCTTTTACACCATAATACCGCACAATTCACCATTTTCACTGAGCACTACTTCGCAACACGAAACGACAGCTAATGGTCGCGTTTACGAGTGAAGTAGTTTTATATGACGTGTATGGCCATATGACCGGCAGAGGGGTAGGCCTTGCGTTGACATCTCCGTTCTAGATACTCCAAGGGCAATGCTAATGCGCTGCGCCTGATATTCACCAGCTCTCAGATCTGCGTCGCTTCACCAGGCACTCAGATATTTTTTTAGTATTTCAAAAGTAACTCTGTTATTGTGCCACACTATATCTAGTTAGTGTTAAGTTCTTGTTTTAGTATATCATGTATTGATGGTGCGTTAAAGTTATATTCTATTCTCTGTCTACTATATATTCATGCCTAAACGACTGAACGGATCTCAATGAAATTTGGATGGTAGGTAATATCCCGGGGACGAACGTATACTACATAAAAACGCATGCGAAACCGCGGGTAGAAGTTAGTAAGAATAGTTTTTTACACTTTGTCAACTTACTCCTTTCACTACCCAATCTCAGCGGTGCGTCCTGCTCATCGTGGGAAGAATGGAAAAATAATATTTTAAACTAGCTGCTGCCCGCGCCTTCGCCCGCATTTTATCGGGATAAAAATAGGCTATAAAGTTATACCAGCTCCCAAACTATACCCATACCAAATTTCAGCCTAATCGGTTCAGTAGTTTTTACGTGAAAGAGCAACAAATTTTCGTACATCCATACATCCATCTCTACAAACTTTCATTTATATTATTAGTAGGATATGATTATTTGATTTCACACCGCCCATATTAGTGGGACGAGAGGGACATAATTTTAATTCAGACTATTACTGTCCCATTTGTCCCACTGGTGGGTCGAATCTGGTGAGACGAACGGGATATCACGATCGGATCTGCTGTTCTTGTACTCACGTGTACCTACCGGTACATGTGCGTCACGGAAGTCTACCAGGCCGCGCGCTCTCGAATATTACCCCTCTCCAACAACCCTTCCAAGTACATAGGTACCCACTAACCGGTTCTGTTTCATTGCAGGGTATTTCTGGCACATCACAGATCTTCATTATGACCCATTCCACAACTCCCCGGAGTTTCATAAAGGTAAAGTTATATTCGCCGCAGATTGTTAATTATGTTTGCTAGCCTTTGTTTTTGTAGGTTTATGGAAAACTGTTGCTTTAGTTATGATATTATTATTATTATCTATGTGGCTGTACTCGCTGACCATGTGGTGGGGTTCACGCCCAGTCGACCCGAAGAATAATATCCGGATATTTCTGTTTCGATAGACTTAAAAACGTATAGTCTAACAGAAAAGTGTCGATTTAACACTTGCACCACAGAGAGTGAAACATTTAAATAATGTTTGGATACATAAAACAATAAGTACCTAAACAATTTAAGAGCTTATCCTTTTTTTATTATATTTGTAATTTGAAGTAAAAATCACAGATTAATTTTAAATAGCTATTCCCCGCGTTAAATTCGAATTTCACATTCTAGGGGGTTGAAAGGGTATTTTTCCTGTAAATCTTCCATAGGAATTTGATTTTTTACCAGGACAAAAAGTAACCTATGTTACTCTCCATTCTTTCAACTACCTCTATGCCAAAAATCAAGTCGATTGGTCTAAGTGACCAATCGAGTTAGGGCGTGAAAGAAGAACAAACAAGCACACTTTCGAATTTATAATATTATTAGTTAGGATTATCATAACAATCTTATAGCTATGGCACGATGGCGATGGTTGGACCAGCAGCCCTTACTCTTCCCGCGGGTGTCTTAATAGGCGGCTAAGTTATATACAATAAGTTTTAATAGGAGTGAACAGGTGTCTTCAACACCTTCGTGATACACCGTCGGCCACATCGTCACTTTCCATCAGGTGAGATTGAGCTCAAACGAAGGTCTATATATGTGTAATATAAAAAAGGATATCCGTAGAGAGACGGGTAACAGAGCCTCTTGCAGAACCATTCTATTACCGAACTGCGATCCCCACCATACTCGCATGCCCAGCGTGGGGATTATACCCGCCATATAAAAAGCCAATAAGGTTAGGGCTTCCACTTACCTACTAAGAGCAATACTTTATAACTTTCACATCCTTTCGTATTTTTTTTATTTAATTGCGTAACGGTTAATTTATTAATTATTAATAACAAAACATACATATAATGACTAAAACATACATATTATGTATGTTTTAGATACAAATAAAAGTTTTTGATTTAATTTTACTTGCAATTGATTAATATTATTAATTAAAACATACATTATAAAAATTAGTCATTAAATAACCCACCGAGGTAATGCTGCAAGCATTATGGGCACGTTTGAACCGGAAACGGTCAGGGGTGGGTTATTTAATGACAAATTTTTATATTATTAATTTATGTTAATTTATTTTAGAGGTACTTTCTTAAAATTCCGTTCAGTCCCCTGTATTTAAACTAAAAAAATACGAAAAAGTAAAGCAATTAACAACCTTTTCATCAAAATTCATAAATGTAGAAGGTCACGCTATGTTTGCTGATGTAAAGATCGACCTTGGCCTACTCATCTATTGATCTTGTATCAGTATTAATGCTTATAAGGTACAGTCACGAATGGCGAATTGTTAATAAAAACATTGTTTTTTAAATATAAAATGGCGTGTTTTAAAAAACGATAAACCGACTTCAAATTCCCTTACTTTTGCACTTATTTTAAGTTTTGCGGGATATATACTAATCCCCTGGGGATATATATTTATCCCGTATATAATAATTATGGAACCCATTTGGGATCATTTTCTATACAAAAGTAAAAGAATTTTCAAAGTCGATCCATAATTGGCGGAGATATCACGTAACATACATACAAAAAAAAAACATACAAACGAATTGAGAACCTCCTACTTTTGAAGTCGGTTAAAAACTAAAATAATTTTAAGTTTTTACTCATCAGGTTGCAAACACAACCGCGGTAACAACGAGCACAGCCACAGAAATGAGCATACGCACAGGAACGGACGGCATAGGGACCACACTTGTGACTCCTCCTGGCCCCTGATACAGAGTGCTGCTGCCTTCATGGCTGAGCGGCATCCTGATACGTTGGAGTTTGTGCTCTGGACTGGGTGAGAAAGAGTAGACTTTCAAATCTCATGATCTCATAAGGGAAAGGGATAATAACTACATCTTAATGTAGCCCCTTTTCACGGCTGACGATTAAACAAGTGCTCTGGAAAAGACAGAGCAGAGAAGACCAGCGTTGGTTGCTAGTTTGCTAGTCAACCAACACAGTCATGCTGAGGCAGAGGCATTTTGTTAGTGGACTTACACTTCAAATATGTTTGCTCTTAATCGAGTTGAAGCCGGGGCAAAGAGGCATAGCCTCGAGGCTTCCCTCCGTGCCCCAACCAGGGCCGGAAAGAAGACTATGATGATGCTCTTAGTCTTAAGTTTATTATGTATTCCGTGTAAGTTTTATTACAAATAAAAAATTATTCTATTCTATTCAGAGTTTAAATATTTAACTAAATATTGATGATGGATGACAGAAGATTTTAGTAGAGTACAATGATGATATAACCTTTCCCTTATGAACAACTGTAACTTAGACTAATTAAACAATTTAAACAGTCACTTAACTTACTACATTGTCTTCTGTTCTTTTTGTTAAATACTCAGCGACTCAAATTGAATTTTGTAGCCCAAGACAAGATTTCTCAATATTCAAAGCCTTTCAGTTGTAAGCTGTCTCTAGCCAGCTAGAAGCTGAGCAAGCTGATTTTACAAAATACAACATTATCATCAGGGACATCCTCTCATCGTCAATGGAGCATCTCCCTGAAGAGTTCAAGTTGGAGGCAGTACGCAACGTCACCGACGTGCTGAGCCGGACGTTCAGCAGTCAGTTCGTGTTCCCAGCGCTGGGACATAACGATCCACCGCCGTCAAGGAGACTGGTGGATATGTGGATGCAGTGGCTGCCGACAGAAGCGCTGCAGACTTTTGAAACTGGTGAGCAATTTCTATCAACCGGGTTTATTCAAATTTTAGAAAAGAGCCAGCTTCGATACTGCTCTGAACGTAGCACGTAGTTCATTGCACCTAGGTACTTGAGCTTGGTAGGCTTGTTGAGCGTATAAAATGCATAAATGCACAATAGAGTACCTATGTAGAATAGTCAGTTTAAAAAGAGTATTACTCTTATTCTTCAAGTTGAATTATTTCATAAACAACTGACAACGACTTCATTTTTGGTAGAAAGCAAGAACGTACCTAGTGGGTTAGATTGTTTAAGAGCGTAACGGATATGACAAAAATTTACAAAAACCCGCTCCTAATTCTCCGGTAATGTTTCCTCCAGGTGGATACTACACAATAGAGCAGTCACACAGCAGACTGCGTATCGTAGTCCTGAACAGTGTGCTATGGGCCGGCGGAGCAGCTCGGACCGACGGCCCGCATCAGGGACGAGCGCAATGGGAGTGGCTGGACCAGGTGCTCAGCAAAGCTAGAAGAAAAAATGAAATGGTAATTACCTATAGTGGCACCCATACTTTGTACTTTACCACGGAGCCTTATAATATAATGCAAGGAACTCGTATTAGGGCAAATAAGGTGCTTATCGGGATCCCCTGATAAGACAGACATTCATGTCTGCGTCCAGTCGTGGCCTGGTAAAGGCTGTTGTTGATGAAGGTATGAAACGAGATGAAAGATTTCTATAAACGACGAGACAAATCGTCAGAATGAATTCAGCGCATTTTGTTCCCCAATTTGTAGACTGGCTTACACGCTCCCAGTAGAAAATGTAAGCCTGCATAAGCTCTTCTGACTTTGAGGATTGATGATGCTCGGTGCATTGTCCAGCATTATTTATTTATTACTTTAAACCACCTTGATGGTTTGAATTTCTTACAACTGCTGAACCAAGTTCGCCCAAAATTACGACATTGGTGAGCAAAAGTCATTATCTGTTTCGTCACCTCTTTACTAACTCTAACTACTTTATTCTAATTCTCTCTACTGGGTTCTGAAATTTCCTAAAATTATAGCCAGGCACATTCTCTTGGATCGAGTAATCATAACCAATCAAACTTAAATCTTCTGCCACTGACCTTTAAATCAATTTTCCCAGGTGTACCTAGTTGCTCACGCTGGCCCAGGTATGGAAGAGCGCCAAAACGCCGGCAGCGCGTCAGCAGCCGGCGGCGGGGAGCTCACTCCATCAGCAAATGCAAGGCTTCTTCACGTGGTTCGCGCTTTCAGTGACGTCATTGCTGGCCAGTTCTACGGACACAGACATGCAGATACCTTTAGACTTGTTTATAGTGATGGTAATCCTACTATAGTAATATAGCCAGTTTTTCAAGCGCTGATTAGATGGTGCATGATTTAACAGCCACATCATTCAACAACCTCTTGGCTATAAAAAAGATACAATACAATAAAATACATACTCTTTATTAGAAAACAAGATAACCAAAAACAGAACAGAAAAACACAGAAACAGTTGCACAATGAAAGATTTGTTCGAAACCAACTTAATATGACTCACTTGTCTAGCTTTGACTATTGATTATGTACATATAATACTAGCTTCTGCCCGTAGCAACGCACGTGCTTTACCGAGATAACAAGTAGCCTATCTCCATTCTTGGGATACAGTCTACGTCCCTGGCAAATTTTATTAAGATCCGTTTAGCTATTTAGGCTTGAAAAGGTTTAGGCAGACGGATAGAGAAGAATTACTTTTTGATAATATAATATTAGTATGGATGATGAGAATAAACGTTCGAGAAACCGGCGGCTGTAAAAAGTTATAAGACAAGCAAAAATAAATTTTCTAAAGTTCAAGTTTCCTTGGAACAATGCAGAAACGAATGTGGTAAGATTTAAGGAGGAGAAGAAGACTTTAGAAGTAAAACAAGGAATGTTTATTTTCTATTTCGTTTCAATAAAGCTTTATTTTTACTCCTGTAAATCTGCCTTGTCGTATTGTGTTTCAGATCAGCTTGCGCTGGTAACAAATCTGGAATTCGTTTCAAATAAAGAGTAACTATTTATTTTCTTACTAAAATGGCTTCTGAAAAACTGTGTTACTTCAGTTGCATTTTTGCGAGGTCAATCATGAACATAATACACAAAATTTGTGTCAATAATCATCATCACATCGACATTTTATTACAAGCTTTTATTCTCCTTGCCCTGTTATAGTTTGTTTATGTAGAACAAATCTTGCAACTGAATTTTGACCACCTGAAATTTGGGATACTTATGTAAGTTTGGTGACAATACAATGCTATGGTACCATCAAGCTGGTCTGATGATGGAGACCGAAATTGGCCATAGGAACTTTTAAACGAAACGGCTTAACCACGTCGAGGGTTGGGTTTGTTAGATTTGTCTTCCTAAGCATTTTGGTCCTAGATGCTATGAATGGTTGTTGTTCAAAAGATTTTAATTTTTTTTTAATTTATTTTGTCCTCAGGTCGACCGGTTTCATGGGCTCTCTTGGCTCCGTCTTTGACTCCTCGCGGTGCTGGCAGTACATCAAACCCAGGACTAAGACTTTATAAATTTGACTCCAATACTGGAAAGGTAAGATAATTTCTTTCAACGTCTTCTTCTGTTTAAAGACTATATACCATACTAGCTGCTGCTAGCGCCTTTGCCCGCGTTTTATCGGAATAGCCTATATGTTATTCCAGGTCCCAAACTTGGTATACCCATACCAAATTTCAGCCCAATCAGTTTAGTAGTTTTTGTGGGAAGGGGGAACAAACATCCATACTCACCAACTTTGACATGTATAAAATTAGCGGGATAGATAATTTTGATTCATCATGAGTACCTAATTATCGTTTCAGAAATCTATAATGTTTATTTCTTTCGGCTTACAAAAAAGCTCATAGGCAATTCTCTTGCTAACTGGGGTCAGTCTCGCAGCTAGCGCAAGAAATCGTCATTGGTCATCAGCATCACTATTATTGGCGGTATCAACATCCCGGGAAATATGCACATGGCAGCAGTAGGCCAAGCACAGGGATTGTTGTCTATGGTAAAATAGACAAAAAAATACATAAAAATGTAAACGCATCGTCAACGGGTACGTCAAATACAGGATGGTATAATAAAAACGAACGTTACCTGGACGGCAAGTACCCGAATTATTCAAGATAAATAGATGAATATTCAAAATACTCAAAGTAAACATTTCTTTATTTTTTCGATGACGATGTGCATTGTTGACAGTGTTTTCAAAAATGTCTTGCCTTGTCCGCTACTCGAACGCACAAAATCGAAAAAAAACACCCTATATTTTTATGACAACGATCGGTAGAGTCAGTGATAAGAATCAAATCTCTCAAATAAACATTGCATATGAAATTAAAGGAAAACTATGAAATCGGCCAAAGCCGGGTACAAAGCGCTTTGTATGTCTCGTTTACCCCCAGTTACATGAATCTGTGGCAATAGACTGCTGGAGATCATCAATGTGAAATCTATCACTGGTTTCATTTTTACTGTCTGTTACTTCTGTATTTCAAATTTGACAAGATAGTAATTGCGTTGGCGAAAAGAATCACATTATAATAGATTATCTTTATAGCGATTAAACATGGTCCAATTAAATAATTTTCAGAAAAAAAAAGTAACAGATAGTACTTTTAAAATAATAACTAGTAGTGACATTTGAATCAACGAACTGTTTTTTTAAACAGGTTTTCTAAAGTTAACTAGTTAACAGTCTTGTTTTTATCGTAAAACTAGTTAATTCTATCAAATGGTTCATTCATCAACGATATTAACAGTTAAACATCAACTGGTTTTTCAACATACCTACATTCAGTTGGCGAGTTGGTTTTACAACGTTTTACGTTCAACACATGGTACTTTCTACTACAGTTTACGTTTTTATGAAGCAAACCAGTTAAATGTCAACTGGTTTTTCAACTAGTAGATCGTTCTAACGACGGTCTAACGTAGAAAACGTTAATTTAATTAATGATGCGTTAACGCAGTCACAGTCAACGACCCACTCCTAAAACTAAATCAGACTCATTGTTCCAGGTTTTAGACTACACGCAGTATTACTTAGACGTAACTAGCTCTAGAGGGGAACTGCATTGGGCGGTCGAATACAACCTGACACAGTATTACGGACTGCGGGAAGTGAGCGCAACGTCACTGGATGCTTTGGCAGATCGCATGAGGAGTCATTATGACCGTGGGACTTTCAACAAGTGAGTCGAAGTTGAACTTTTTTAAATAAAAAAAAAATATTATTGCAATTATAATGCTGAAAAATTCACAGGAAGCAGGGCTTGTTATGGATGCTAGATAAACTGATATTAAATTACCTAGGTAACTACATTCCATACATACATTTTTTTTAATACATAGAACACATCCAAATCAACAGCCTTTATAATTTGTCACGATCGGGAATAGACAACATCTGTGTCTCAGGCGGATCTTCGACCGCTACGCCAAAGAGGTTGTTAGCTTTATTTACTTATTTTAAGACCTTCTATTACCTTTATAGGTAGGTACAATATCAGATGAAAATGTCATCTTAACTTCCATTTATAAATACTAAATAATGCCTAAGTTTTATCGGTACATTCTCTGCAGTAGTTTTTCTAAATAATCTCATGCAATGTTTTTCCACAGATACCTCTCAGCACTCCGTGTCCGCCACAACCACGAGTCATCAGAATGTGACACGGCGTGCGTACACGTCCACTATTGTGCAATCACCAGAGCAGACTATCACGAGTTTCGTGCATGCGTCCGCAATCCCGCGTCGGCGCTAGCGTCGCGCGCGCCTAGCCACTCTGCAGCCATCTTGGTTTACGCCATCTTTATTTTGCTGACTTCATAAAACTAGTCAAATAGGTTTGTTTTCTAACTAACGTGATTTGTTTATTTTTAGTAAAATAAAGTCTAATAATTATATTGTAAAAATCTATTTTAGTTTACTGTTGAGTTGTCGATGTGCTTAGTTATACATATAATTCTATATTTACGTGTAAATTTTGATTATTTTTTGTAAGTATTATTGTTATTTGATTGTAAATCACAATATTCACATATATCTACTATTTTATAAATATAATAGTTTGAATGTTGATTCCCTAATTTGATTGTGATATAAATTCTGTAAATAAATAGTTACATTTTGAACTGAAATACTATCGGTGTAAATAAATTTGGACATTTAACAAAACGTTTGTTTTAATTTTACCATCAATAATTATCTACCAAGAGAAAATAAAACGAACTAATTAAGATTATATGTACTGATATTTTGAAAACCACAGTATTTATTCTATAAAAGCTGTTCAAGCAACACCCTAAATGCATCATTACGACATTGACAGACACGCTGCTGCCAAAGCAGACAGCGTCAAATTACAAAGCACAAGATTACCTAACCTGTGACACAAGCCTGAATTTTTTTTTAATTCAATTGCATTGTCATCAAATACCACGGTTACTCTATTCTGTAATAGATCTGTATTTTATACGATTTTAACTATTATATTTGGACCAACATAGTTTCAATTCACCTTCCCATGATAAGGAACAAAAGCAAATTGATAATTTGGAAACCACACTGTTTATTCTATAAAAAAAGTACTTATTAGCTTTGTAAGTTCGACGACCTTTTGTATTTTTTTCCGAACCTAAAAATATGACGATTCTTCGTAGTAAGTAATCATTTCTGTTGGCACAATCGTTCGTACACAATTTGTCGAACAATACGTTTCAATCACGAAACATCTTGAATTGACGTAAAGGGACTCACAATACTTTATGAAGGCAACCTTCAAGGCAAAAAACCACCTTACGTCGTAAAAAACACATGCCCTTTTCCTTTGTTACCGAACAAAACACCACTTTTCCTTCGATTTCTTTATAAATACCAACAACGAACCTCTTTTGGTACCTACCTAACTTACCTAGTTTCCTCGTATAAAGCAATTCAACATGTTATACGAGTACTAGCTGACCCGGTAAACGTTTTGCCATCGACCACTGAGGGTTGAAGATTATTACAGTAATAACTAATATCGCTATTATAAAATGGGGGTTGGTGTTAGAAAGGCGAAAATTACTAATTACTTGTACTTCTTAACGACACAGCATAAAAAAATGAGATGTTTGATGCCCTTAACACTTAGGGGTATATAAAAAACAGTAAGCGACCTATTCTCAGAACTATCAAAATACAAAAAAATCATAAAAATCGGTGAAGCCGTTTCGGAGGAGTTTGGTTACAAACACTGCGACACGAGATTTTTATATACCTATGTATATACATAAAGATTTGTATTTAACGTTCATATCATATGAATATTTTCTAAGGGTCGACCTAGTACTAATCTTTGGTGCCCCAAAACGTTCGGAAAATGGGTCATACCTTTCCGTGAAAGCCTGTTTGGTGGACCAGTTTAGGTTGAACTGCGAGCGTTTCCCGCCTTAGGATGTAAAGACGCGTATAATAAAGGTAGAGACAGACTGACGCATGACGCCACATATGCATGGAGCGTCTAATGTCTATACTTATTTTTCAAAACAGCTTGGGACGAGTTTTGCTCCAACTCGAAAATTGACAACCTAACAAGGTAAAGGATTCCTGTCCGTTTTGAACCAAAAAATCTAAGTGATCCCTTTATTTCCCAGTTTTACTTATGTAATTTTAATTTTGTGACGTGTCCAAGAGTCCTGTAAGGTCTGTGTTTAGTCTTTGAGTTTTGAGTTTTTTTCTTATTGCGGCTTCCTAATCTTAATCTTGAATAAACAGTGTCCGTTACGATTAAGGGACCATTGTGGATCTTGATAATGGAATTCTAAGAATAATATGCCTATGCCACTTAGTAAAATGGTTTTTCAAATTGGATTTAGTAACATGAAATTATAGTATTAAATATCTACATAATCTTACATAGAAGCTGTAAAAAATTTTTAAACTAAAACAGTTTCCAATGTTCTTATGATAGTACATAATAATCTGTTGTTCTCTTTTTTTTATTTTCTTCTCTGCAGTTTCGTATTTGAGAGGGTTTTGTACAATGTCCATGTTTACTTTCACAAATAAATTGATTGATAGATTGAATTTTAAATTTCCAATAATAAAATTGACTCATATTGCTAATGTCATGACATCGAGCAAATAATAACTTTCATAATCAGCCGCAGTGTTCACCCACCTTTAGCGTGGTCGCGGCCAACTGGTCGTGAATAAGTTTATGCCATACGAATACCTCTCGAAGCACAGAAAGGGTTAAGTTCCCGCGAAGAAAAGTGGTAAAATGCTAGTAAGCATTTATGGGACGGAAAAAGAGGCAACCCTCTTCGTTCGTCACTTTGAGCGCTTTTGTGAGGGGGTGACGAGCAGAGAATATAGGACCCGGCGGATATGAAGGCAATTTTTAAAAATACATCTCTGGCACATGCAAAGTGAGTTTTGTTTATTTTGGCATGGCACAATATTTTGCGCGGTGTGGTTATGTAGAGGGTGTTAGCTATATACGGAATATTTATAGGTCTCAAAATTTTCTAGATCTTAGTGGAATTGCTCAAAAATACTATGAGAAACTTATTTCGAAAATGGTCAAAAACTCAACTCTAAAATTATGATGACTTATTATTAGTTTTTTTTTTTTTTTGCGGTCCACCTGATGGGAAGTGGTTACCGCAGCCTATGGACACCTGCAACGTCAGGGATGTTACACGCGCGCTGCCGACCCCGTAAATACTTTAGAATGCCCTGTTTGAAACATAAATATAAATAGAAAGGATTATTTGTAACTCAGATACAAACAATTATAAATAAATGAACATAGAAAAGAAAACTCTTGTTTCTTCTCTTCTATCTCAGCATGGGTTAGTTGTATTTGCGTACAACCAACGCTGGTTTTCGGCAGAGCCGTTTTGCGACGTCACGGAATATAGAATATGTATTTTTTATTCCTCTTTTTTATTTTCATCAGCCTATATTAATCAACTGCTGGACAAAGGCCTTCCCCATCCAGCATCTGCAAGCAGTCTTTCGTAGGTCGTGATACTACCTGGCTGGTAGGCGTCCTACACCACGTCTGTCGAGTCGCGATCTCCACAGTGTATACATTTTTAGATAGGTAAATAACGTTTATACCACATAATATAATATATAGTTAATGTTACTAATTCTTACGTCAATAACGTCAAATAAAAATACATAATTATACGAGACTGTCTGCTGCCCGCGCTTTCGCTCGCGTGTTATCGGGATAAAAAATAGCCTATGTGTTATTCCGGGTCCCAAACTATACTCATACCAAATTTCAGCCTAATCATTTCAGTAGTTTTTTTTTTGAAAGAGTAACAAATAGCCATACATCTATCCATACAAACTTTGACATTTATAATATTAGTAGGATAGGATATACGACCATTGGTGGTATTTCTAAAATAATATCATGCACACCCATATTCATACATCCAATAATAATAAAAAAAAATAGTATTAATATTCGCCAATAGATGTTAGGAAGAGTCATATTTTTCAGTTTATTTATCTACGAACAAAAACAATGGACCAAGGGACCAAGCAATGGACTGAATTGTGTCTTTGGCCTTGTCTATGGGTTCATCTAACAACTATCCTCCCCCATTGTGACCTCATATCCGAATATATGCAGTAAATTAAAAAAAAGCTGTCATACATGATAGATCATAGTGATTTATTTATTTTTCAACTTAAAGAGTACATTACAGTAAATTTTTACTACCAAACTGTTCAACAGTTTTTCGGCAGTAGCTCTCTGATAGATGAAGGCTTTGTAGCGTCGAAATCTTGTCTATATGCGAAAACAGGAATAAAACAACATTTTTAAAAATGAATACTAGCTAGATCGATTTATCGGCCCCGAAAACCCCTGTATACTAAATTTCATGAAAATCGTTGGAGCCCTTTCCGAGATTCAGATTATATATGATGTACACAAGAATTGTTCGTTTAAAGGTATAATATTTATTTATATCTGTCTGATATCTTTTCACGTCTAAACAAAAAATAAAAAGTGTTATCGCTGAGAGCGGTTTCTCCCAGCTAACCTTGATAGGCTACTTGAAAAGAGCGTGCAAAGCCGTAGACAAAAGCTAGGTCTACATAAACCTAACCTCATTATGAATACCGCAATTTTATTCAGATTTTCTATTCTCCCCAACTTTACTAAGTTACCGCAAAAGGTCACCTCCTGGCTTGTAAGTAATTCGATTTTCGAATTAATGAGATTCGAGCCACGACTCTTTGTGGCCTGCAGATTTGTGGTCCGATTAAATTAGTTGCCTAATGATCTGGGAGAAGGGTCAGTATCTTGTTTTGCGTAAAACAAGGGTTTTATTTGCGGAAAAGAGTGCTATTATGTAGTAACTTTTCCTGTGGCTTTGCTTGGCTGGTACTTCAATAAACAGTGCTGTTTCAAATCGTTTTCATGATGTTTTAACTATTTCAGACAATAAAAAAAACGTCAAGTGAGAGTAAGACTCGCGCACCGAGGTTTCCGTAATTATAAGACCTTGATTCTTGCCAAATTTCATGATTCTAGGTCAACGGGAAAAAGTAAGATAATTCTTAAGAAAAAAGGGTTGACGGACGGACGGACGGACAGCCGGACAACAAAGTGATCCTATAAGGGTTTCGTTTTTTCCTATTGAGGTACGGAACTCTGAAAAACAATAAAAAGAAGAAATTTTACTCAACTTTTACCAAAAGTTTTTGGTTCTGCAAGGATTTCGTTATATTTCATTGACTTAGGTGGGTACCTACTTACTATTAATATAATTCACGATATTTAGACATTTATTTATTAATACTTGATAGTCGCGTACAGTTTACACCAAAATGCTTACATCTAGGTTTAAAACTAATTAACTTAACACTTAAGTACATTCTCAGATGCCTATAAATGGAAGCTAGGCTAGCGTTGAACAGGCCTACATGTTGGAACTGGCATAGTTTATCTCGAGTAGAACTCATTTCAAAAATTAATTTAATGTAAGATAACTCAAAACCAACAAATATAATAATAGTAACACACCTTTTTATCAGGGACCACGAATTCGACATTCGTTTTACTTTTTACCCCAGGAAATGACCAAAAGCTTAGCTCTGGTTATAATTAACTCAAACGACAATTTCATTGGCTTCTGGACAACCAACTGTGGTATTCGAAATTCCAGCAACTTTAGGAATAATAATTCCAGGAAGGTTCTGACCGGGCAGTATTTTGGGCTAGTTCTAAGAATTTCGATTTTGCGGCGTAAAGCTAATTTCTGTTAAAAGGAACGGTTCGGTAATTAATTCTTGAAAGATTTCATTGAAGCTTATACAATTTTTTTTTGTGGAAATTAAATCAATGTTTTCAGCCACATTCACCTTGGCTCTCATTAGGGCATCCTTTTTATCTAAAATCAATCTACCAACGATAAAATGTCATTAAAATGTACGTATTCAATAAAGGTCGAAGCGACGCGTGACCCGAGCGCTGGTGAGTATCTGGCGCAGCGCATTAACACTGCCATACAGCGGGGCAATGCAGCCAGAGTCTTGGGGACGCTTCCGACTGATATTAATATGGACCAGTTGAGCTATCTGTAGATCGTTTGCAACAGTCTGCAGTTAGCTCAATTGTTTCAATTGTAAATACTAGTTTAATTTGTTTATATTATTTGACTAGCTGACCCATGCCCACTTCGTTGGGCGGTAAACATTTTTAGTAGTCTATAAAACTTTCAAATAACGTGGTTTAAACAATGAGTGTTTAAACAAATTCAATAGGTAAAATAATTTTCAAAATTGGCTCAGTAGTTTCAGAGATTAACCCCTACAACCACACAAACCTTACTTATTTTTATTAGTGTAGTATAGTATAGTACATACACCTAGATTTTATTAACTGGACGTCACACAGCTCCACGTTTACATAGGTATATTATACGCTTCAAAGTAAGCTTGATAGTACCTACTGGAGAATAGAGCACTACACATCTATTGTCCAGTTCTAAAACTGGAAGGAAGAATCGCCAGTCGTCCTAAATCTTCACAATTTCTATCTTGATTCATGGCGTCTCGCAGATCTACATAATTCTCAGAGCGCAGTCTTCTCTCATTTGTTCTGTTCTGATGTATACCAAACGCTCCGTTTTAATTTTGGCGTAAGTGTCCACCAGAAAACGGTTGAACAAACCTCGAAACCTTTGCAGGTGAGCAATGCGACCTTCTCTTATTGATAAAATGTACCTAGGCGTAGAATTGCATTGCGGAAACTTTTTTAGTGTCCAGTCTCGTCAGTTGCAAGCGGTCAACCCGGGTACGCAGCACAATGTCCCGCCCGTCACAGTGCTAATCTACCAGAACGACGGCAACATCATTGGTAGCGAGAGCTTTTTACCAACCGGATTCTGTCCAGTAGATCGTTTATCGGTATTAATAACAATTGTGTAATCATTTGTTGGCTTTGGGGTATGGACTCGTATTTTATGTCCTTCCTCGTAGTATGAACTCAAATCATGCTAAGTATCATTCGAATCCATTCAGTAGTTTTTGCGCTATTTTAGGCCGAGAAATGTCATTTCCATCCCCACTCCCAAGGGAACCTTAACGAATTCCAGGATAAAAAGTATTACATGACCTTCCTCGTAGTATGAACTTAAATCATGCCAAGTTTCATTTGAATACATTCAGTAGTTTCAGCGCTATGCGCAGCCAAAAAAATTTACCCTACTGTGGGGGGGCCACTACGGGGGGCTACTGGGGGTCCCACGGCTGGGCAATGTGGGGGGCCCACTGCGGGGGCAATGTGGGGGGTCCACTGCGGGGGCATACTGCCGGGGGACGCCATTGCCAGTGCCCTCCACTGTAGGGTCCTACTGAGTGGGTCCCACTGCGGCGGGTACTGCGGGGGGCTACTGAAGGTCCCACTGCGAGGAAATGTGGGGGCCCACTGCCGAGAGCCCCACTGCCGGTGCCCCACTGCTGGTGCCCCCACTGTGGGGGGCTAATGAGGGGTTACCACTGTGGGGCAATGTGGGGGGCCCACTTCGGAGCCCCACTGCCGTTGCCCCCACCGTGGGGGGCTACTGGGAAGGTCCGGTTGCGTGAGGGGCCCTACTGCTGGGGTTCTCACTTCTGGGGCCCCCACAGCCTGGGGCCCCACTCCACAATGGGGAGGCTATCGCCTTCTACCGCCCTACTTCTTAATATCTTCAATGTACAGAATTGGACCTGTTACAGTTTTATTATAAATTTATATTATGTATTCTATGTATGTATTGTTTATTTAAGAAATTCGCCACCGTCTACACATGCTCTGCTTAGCTTGGGGCTAGATAATGCTGTGTGAATTGACCAGAATAATATTTATTAATTTATGTACAACTGCTTCGCGTCTATCCCAAGGTTGTCTGGAAGAGATCACTCTGAGCGATAAGACCGCCCATTGTGCAACTATGTTAAATATTTTTTTCCTGTATATTTTTATTTTCTTGGTCTGCAATAAAGTGTAATGTAATTAATGTACTTGTGCCAAAGTTATTTAAAAACGAAGACACGTATAAAATAAATAATTATATTAGGACCTACGTACCTAGTCTATTTGAGTTCCTTTAATTGCTTCCCGGAGAGGTAATAGCTTTCTGAACGAAAGGTCTTACAAATAGATACACTTAAATCGTAAAATCCTACTTGATTTCACTCCCCCGAGATTACAGCAGCATAAGGTCGGGAATGGCGCCTCACGTGCTTCATTTGTTTACCTTTCGAGTCACGACCAACGGTGGCCGAACATAAAATCAAATTAACCCACTAATAAACCAAGGCAATTCGCTCTAGCTGGCCAATTTAATACAGCGGTGGAATTTCCGAACGAATTGTTTGGATTTTTCCGTTTTAGTGGTATTTTTGGGTTGAAAACGGATTAATCGACGACCGTTATACCGCGGCGGGCGAAGGTCTGCCAGCGGCGCAAGAGGTTGCGAGTTCGATTCCTGCCTTGGGAGAAATGTACATATGTACGATCTGCAAATATTTGTTCTGGGTATTTTCTATGTACAATAGTAAAAATGAAAAAAAAATATCTATGTATGTATGTACTGTATTATGTATATCAGTCATCTAGTACCTATAACACAAGTTCTGCTTAACTTGGGGCTGGGTGATGCTGTGTGGGTTTTCCAACATTATTTATTTAGAATCAATTACAATATTTTCGCCGTGGGAGCGAAACTTGGTTATGATACCTACCTACTCTATTTTGAGGGTTCCAAGCAAGACTAGAAAGTTAATTAACCGAAGTGTTCACGGAGCGCTGGTGACTTTGTCCCCATTCTGTTTTGCTTGCATAAACCACTTAATAATAATGCAATGTTAATAATGTAAAAGATCTATGTATAGTATATTGTGTTGTAGGAATTATAGAACCACGGCTGACCTTAGGCAGGGATTCCACACTCGTTGAGACGTCTCGTCGAAACGTCTTGACGAACGAGACATGAACGAGAGCCTACACGCGATCCAGAGGCGAGACGAGCGCACTTGTGTTCGGCCTGTCTCGTGGTCGCACTTCAAGTGTGTGATCCTGGCATAAGACCTTTTATCCGCTTGTCTAAGTCACTGATAACGTGATAACATTCAAAATCAAGGCTTCAGGAACAGAAATTTGAATTCCTAAAATGTTATGTTTGCAAAAAGTTTAATTTGCATGAATCCTACAATAACAAAGACGTCAAGTCGAGACATTCTCAATTACTCGAGTCGTAGCGAAAAGCAAGCGGCGCCATAAAAGAAGTTGAAGTTGATCCACGGAATTTATATACTCCTCATCAGCACACATAAAATTTGTCAACTGCTGAATACGCCTCTCAATATTTTTTATTTTTTTTAAATTATTATTTTATATGTTCTTTCTTTGTAGTGCCCTGCAAGGTGAATGTACTATTGACCTAAGCAGACGTAAGCAGTATTTTTTTTACAGTCCATAGACCTTCGTTTGACTTTAATCTCATTTGATGAAAAGTAACGATGTGGCCGACGGTGTATCACGAAGGTCTAGAAAACACCTATTCACTCTTGACTTGAAGAGACCCAGATTGCAATACTATAAAGCTAAACAGAACATTGAATTTCTTACATACTACTGACAGTGCGGAACGGAGCGACATCTGGCCAAGCATTAATCATCATTAATGATATTCTCGGTTAGTTTAGATTTAAACACATCGAATGAGGTTACATTTTTAATTTGGGAGGGCAGGTTATTGTAAAGCTGGGCGCCTTGATAGAGTATCGTTGTTTTTCCATATTTCGTGCGTGACCTCGGTAGAACAATAAAGCTGGCGCGGCGTGAGCTACGTTTTCTAATTTCTTTTACTTTAGTGTACGATAGGTTTGTATGAACGTTGTGGCTTGGTATTTTACGAACGAGGATGCATGTACTATATTTACGCACAACACACGCACAACATATACACACATTACACTCACAGTGTCTCCTGTTGCCCGGACTCTTAAGAGACCGGTGTCCTCAGGAGCACTAGTCATAAACACACGCACGTACTACACAACAAACACGCACACACACACTAATGGTGTCTCCTGTTGCCCAGACTCTTAAGAGACTGGTGTCCTCAGGAGACCCATTACTTTCCGATATATTCTCACACTAAAACACTCTAAAATATAATGTTACGTCAGCATAAATCTTTATCAATAAGCGTTTTTTATGTTTATACATATACTGTTAATTTTATATAGTTTTGCTTAGAATATATATAGACTTACGTAAGTTTAAGCTTTTGTATTTTGTATTTATAGTTTGTATTGTTATAATGTATAAGAACCTAGTATTATTCTATATTCATCTTTTATTGTTATGTTGTAGGTATCTTTGCACTTCTAGAGGGTCGTGACGTGATTCGCTTGGTTCCCGCTGAAAACCAGCGTTGGGTGCATACATCAGTGTGTATCCAGCACAATGCTGACCGGAGTCACGTTTGCCTTGCGCTCTGCTACGCACAAAATCAAAACCACTTAACCTTGTATTAAATATTTTAGAGTTATTTTGTAGTAGTTCGTAAGGTGAATAAAAATCTTTCATTCATTTCATTTCATCTTTCATTTATATAACTGTTTAAGGTTCATTATATGAGTTTCTTTATAAACTGTTTTGGTGGGTGTTAGACGGGGAAGATTAAATAGTAATTTGACAAGTTTATTTTGTAAGATTTGAAGTTTAAATAGTTTAAATTTTGGGCACTACCCCATAACTCAATTAAGTATAGTAAATGCGGTTTGACTCGGGAGTTATAGATGGTGTAGCGTGTTTTTAATAGTTTTTTTTTGTTTAATAAAATAATGTTCTATTTGATCTGACATTCGTGCGGCTCCTTCCCAGAGCATCCAAAAAAGATTTCCAATCGAATCCAACACCATTTATTCAATTTAAAGTCTCACTGACATCCACGAAATTTTGTACAGTCAAGTTCTAGGATTGTGAGCGTATAGCTATGTAAATACAGTTTGCCAGGTTGTCTGCTCTTGCGCTCTTGAGCGATAAGACCGCCCATTGTCACTTATATTGTTTTTGTCTCATTTGTAAACTGTTTTCTAGTTTTAAGTGTGCAATAAAAGTATTTTATATCTTCTATCTACAGTTAAGAATGCGGTTAGTTAGATTAGGTTCTCAACACGCAGAATAACCATTTTTCCCTGACAGATTCCAATTTTGTAATTAATTAGGTAGTCCTAATTTTTTTCTATTACTTATTAGATTGTCACTATAATTTTTATTGTTTTTAAATTTACGGTATTTATTTATGGAAATTGTCTTCAAACATAACAGGAGGGTTACAGGTCGATAAACGTCAATGTTCTTATAAATATATAAGTAATACAATATTCTAAAACAGCGTTCAACAGACCGCAGAGTAAATTACAAACGGAATGTTGATTGAACGTTTGGAATGAACTATTTCCCGAATGTGCGGTACAGCGAAATTTTAATTTATGGCAGCGCCCGGAAAATAGAGTTACATTTTTATGACCATAGACAGCATTTTTTTGCAGCATTTATATGTTATTCCGGTAGTTTTTGGTAATTTAGATTGGTATAGTGGTTTAGTGATAGTGATTTAGTGGATGGAGAACAATAGCATGTTTTTTATAAGTTATAAGGTGTGTAACTTTGTAGCTTTACCTACTGCGATGACTAAGATGTACCTACTATTTCACCAGGTACTATATCATGTTTTGTGTCTGTTGTACAGGATGGTACAAACAAACGATACCAGAGGGCCAATTCTGCGTATCACGTGATAATTTATCGAGTGATACTCATTATCACGGGATATAAATGATCATGTGATAATAATCGAGTACCGCCAAAAACTGCATTCTCGTGCAACATAGCAACTCATCAAAGACAAACCCTCGATAAATATCAAATTGCAGATTTTCCAGAATACGCTTGTTTACCTCGATATTTTGCCAGTTCTTGCCATATCTAAAGAGTAGATACATTGCCAGAATTGCCCTCTTGGACGACAGCTACCCGAAATATTCAGGATGGGAAATATTATAGAAACATTTTCTTTTTTAAATAACTAAATGGCTTTCACAGTATTTCGCAAAACAACTGTACATTACTAAGTTTGTGGCGCTAAATTGTACCTTGCTAAATTTTACGATTAAAGAGTGTAAAAAAACAATTCCAATTATGTCTTTGGCGAGCGTTTGTAATAATTCAGAAGTCATAATATTCATGGGTCATTTAGAAGGTATATCTACCAAAAACTTTATAGATACCTACCATAGGAAGGACCTATCTATCAATTTAGATTCCAGTCTAAAAGTTATAAAGCGCGCGGTGTAGGACACGAAATACTAGCTTTTTATTTTTTATTCCCTCCCCATTCTGTATCGCAGTCATTTTATTTGCGGACCGAAATGGGGACAACTTAACAAAACTAACGGGTGCATTGACTAAGGAATTTACGACTCTAAAGTAACGATAACAGGGGTGGTATTGTGTTGTTATCTAGATACTTGTGTAAGATCATTTTATGATATCTTCACTCAGAATTCAGTTTACAAGGTTTTCTTAACTAATATCAGATCTAATATCAGTGTAGTAATTGCTAAGCCGCTATGTATGAATCATTATCAATTACACAGCCACATAAAAAAAGTTAGTTTTCGAATAGGACAATGCTTTTCCGGCGTATTTTGTGCTTTTGAATCGTTATTCGAAGTCAAAATGAAGATCCGGTGTAAAAAAAAAATGTACGCAAACAAAGTGTTTGAAGTGTGTTGGCGTTATAAAAATGAAGGCAAAAATAAAATTATGCGTTTCTTGCTAGAACTATTATATCAAGAAACAATCACAGTAGCAGCCCGGATTCGGGAAATTGGCAGTGTTACCCCCCTGCCTCGGAGAGCACGGAAAAGCCATTGTTGTCAGTCTGCGGTGACAGACCAGGTACCGTCCCATCGGATGTAAAGAGAATAGAGAGTGCACCTGTGTTTGCGTACACACTTATGCACATTTTTTATGTATTCGACAACCAAAAATATGTTTTGCTATCAATTTAAATGGTACTTAGTTTTTATCATAGACATAAGGAAAAAATCCTAAGTCTATGGTTTTTATACTTCCACATTTCACAAGTACCTAAAAAAACTAACAATTTCAATTAAGTGCACACTTGTGC
This sequence comes from Eupithecia insigniata, assembly GCA_947859395.1. Lineage (NCBI taxonomy): Eukaryota > Metazoa > Arthropoda > Insecta > Lepidoptera > Geometridae > Eupithecia > Eupithecia insigniata. Next base: position 13,976,196 of record OX402003.1, read on the forward strand.
ACATTTTGTCTGTCTATCCTAAGGAATAATATTCATTAATTAATAATTTTACTCTCGCCCTGAAGTTTGTAAAACGCTTCCGCGACGACACTAACTTACTGCCATAACTGCTATAATATGTAACTGCAATAACTCTTGAACCGTTAACGTATAGCACCATAAATCGCGGTCGATGTTAACCGCACCGATCAGTTACATTGTTCAACAGCTAATTTTGTAATTATTTACATTCCCTAAGCCTTTATAGCATAGATAACTAAAACAACTACATATTACGAAGCGATGGTGCGCCGACGTTGAAAAAATAGCTGGCAAACTATGGCCAAAAACCGCAAGAGACATATAAGAAATTCAAATATAACGTAATTCTTAATTTATGAAGAGATATTTCTCCAAAACAGTTCGGAAGTTCAGTTTATCCAGAACTAGAATTTATTGTTTGAAGGTTTTAATTAAATTAATTAAAAAACAAAAACATGGCTGGTGACATTTTTTTCCATGGAATAATTTTTCAAAGATATCTCGATTTTATCGATTTGTTTCTAAGATTAACTACTTATAACAGGTAATTTATTGTTATTATGGTAGGTAACGGTACACCCACGAGCCCGTGATCTCGGCCAGTCGTCTTTATAATAAAACTAGCTTCAGCCCGTGGCTTTTCACGTGCTTTGAAGTAGCTTATGCCCGTCTCCAGGATACCATCTACCTGCCTGCAAAGTTTCATTAACATCCGTTAAACCATTTAGGTGTGAAAAGGTAACAGACAGAAAGAATTTCTTCCCTTTTATAATATTTGTATGGATTTTCATATCTTACATTGTTTGCGCTGTAAGTGAAAGAATTTAATTTTCTTTCCAGACTCTTCCCTCGAGGCTTTTATCTTTGCCTTTACAAAGTAAAAAACAAAGACACAATAGTATAAACACCATCTCTGCTACGTTGTGATAGCGTTAATTGTGTTATTATTGCTCTAAAACAATGTATCCCCTTTGCACAATCACCCGTTTTAGTGGCAATTCGAGTGCAGCTAGAATGTAGGTACGCAATGGTTTAGTGGGCAATTTGTTAGCGACTGGATTCTGTTTACTGTTGTTGTTGTGTTGTGTTACAATAACAACAATGTTTTGTTACGCTTCGAAGTGAATGCAGTGAGGTAACAAAGCGGCATTTTATTACTTCTCGTAGATTTACTGTTTCTGGATCTCTCATCTATTCGGTCGAAGCTGTAGTAAGATGAGAACGTTACTTTACTTTTTATTAAATCAGCTATCGAGTACATCAACACGTAAAAGAAGCACCATGCACTACTCATTCACTCAAGACAAGCAGACGTACGGCGCATCACCTCCATCTCTTGTGGATATTACACTCGTTAGGTATACCAACAAGTTTAAGGAATCTAAGCGGGTCCCCTAAACCTGTATCATTCGTACCGCTAAGGATTGGAACTCGCTGCATTATTAATACGATTTTTATTCATTTATTAAGTAATTTTTTTTAATTATGGCGATTAAAAAACTAATATTTTTATATTTCAGTGCTTACATACATATGTAACATCGTTGAGAAATCGATACCGTTAACCGTCCTCAATACGTGTATTAATTTAAAATTTCACCTTTCACGGATAACCTTTTCACGTATTCATTAGTAATAAATAGTATACAGTATCAGTATCAGCAAGCGCCCGGAGGGATCCGCCCACGAATGAACTTTGCGGTTGAAATCCATTGAGAAAAACCGTTCAGTTATTTATGAGCCATTAATCTGGATGAAAGCGTGCTGTAAGTATACAGGGCTGAAAAAATAGGTACCTATACGAGTGTGCGAAAGTACCTACTTTCGCACTTTTTGTACACCTGTAGTGAACAAGAGTGGTACAGAAGTTTACAAAGTGTAGTCTAATGCAGTGTGTTTAAACAGGGTTATTGTTAATTTACGAAGACCGCGTGAACTGCAGGTATCGCCTAACATCGTTTGTGACGTCATGTCTTCTTTGAAAATCTCAGAATTGATCTCAGAATGTGACCTTTTCTAACTGTACATATGTATATTGTATTTACGGAAATAAAAAAAAATTACTTTACTTTTGACTTTCTCAATCTTTCTGCAGAGAGGCTTAATTTGAAATTGAACTTAAAAACAGCTCTGTCCTGCACGGCTATTCTAAGTCGATGGAAAAGTTTCCGTGACTCGAAATCTGACACAAATCCGCGCGAAATTCAAATATTTTAGCGGTTTTTAATATTTTCTGCGTTCTACAAGGAATAAAACTACCTAAAAATGGTTTTTCATAAATCGCTGACCATTTTCTTTGAATCTATGTTCCAATGAAGTACGATTAACGGGGCTTTTGGTAATGATGTTGATTTTTAGTAATACATCTCATAAATTATTAATTTCTCCAAAAGTCGAGTCGAATCGAAATTAGTTAAAACATGGGTTCATAGAAAAAGTTTTACGAATTACGGTAAACTACTTTTCTGCTATTGATATTGCTTCTAGAAGGCAGAAAATAATAAAAACCGCTAAAATATTTGAATATCGCGCGGATTGTTTGAATTTCGCGCGGATTTGTGCCAGATTTCGAGTCCGGAATCTTTTCGATAGAGTTAGAATAGCTGTGCTGAACTAACAGTGGGTGTAGGAAGATCGGTCTTTAGTAATTCATTGGGTTCCGGAAAAACGTGTTTCTCATTTTGTATCAAAGGAGATTTTTTTAAAAGAATTAATGTCCGACTTTTTTTTGTAGACGTGTTCGTGATTGAGGTCAATACCTCCAAATTAATGTTGATGTATTTGAAATATTTTGAGAACATCAGTAGAATTATAATTAGAAATATATAAGAAAGTAAGTAAATAAAAACTATTATAAACATGTTAATAATAAAATTAATATATTCATATTATCAAACAAATTAGAAAAGTCAAAGCTCTAATCATAAGTTTCAAGTCGTTACTTTCGATAACGTGTCGTGGAAAAGTTCCGTTTCTACCAAACTTCGACAGTCAAATTAGGAAAAGTAAAATTCGTAATAACATTCCAAACTTTTTATTAGATTGTGTACAAACGGCAATTAGGGTAAATCATCATCATCATATCAGCCGATCGACGTCCACTGCTGGACATAGGCCTCCCCTAAGGATCTCCACAATGACCGATTTTGCGCTGCCCGCATCCAGCGATTTCCCGCGACCTTCACTAGATCGTCGGTCCATCGCGTGGGGGATCTACCTACACCAAATCCGACATAATAAAATAAATAAAATAAAAAACATTTATTTCAGACCCGTAATGGTGGTCCATATGAAACGAAACAGTAAATACAATTGAAAAACTTACTAGGTACATGGACAAAATATACTATTATACATAAATTACTAAGCAACCCCTTTGACACGGGCAGGTATGCACTCAGTGCCAGGTAAAAAAAAAAAACATTTATTTCAGACCCGTACTATTACTATAATGATCTTATATATAGCTTTTGATACATAATATTATCTTCATATAATAAATATGCCGTGAAGTCGCGGCGTACGAATATCGACCCCTCCAACTCAACCCGTGGATGTCGTAAAAGCCGACTAAGGGAACCTACCAGAGGAAGGGCAGCAGCTTCCTTCTGAGTATTTTTAAACACCAACACTGCGATAACCAATCCGCCTGCCAAGCGTGGTGATTATGGCAAATCCCCCCTATATGAGAGATCATCCACTCGATGGACCGACGACATCGTAGCGGTTGCAGGGAGTCGATGGTCAGGACCGCTATTTGTTGCGTCGTATGGGGGAGGCCTATGTCCAGCAGTGGACGTGTATGGGCTGATAATGATGATGATGATGATAATAAATATTCCTTTATAATCCACACAGCATAATTTTTAAAGCCTCAAAGCAAGCAGAGCTTGTGTTATGGGTACTAGATGACTGATATACCTACCTACTTAGACACGCTTGCACAAGTAATTTTAAATCAATTCAATTTTGTTGTTTCTAGCCTTTTTACTACCGAGTTTTTGGCAATAATTAACAAACTATCTGGACCATTATAGAAATCTTAAAAATTTTTTTTAGGTAAGCAGTTTATGTCCTAGTTTTTTCTTATGTAGTTTGAAATCTCTGATTTGTCAAAGAGTCCTGTAAGGTCTAAGTAAAGGAAAAAAGCATTGAGTTTGGAGTATAAATCTTAATTAAATTTGGCAAGCCGATAGATAAATTGAAGTTTACTATGCAGAAGAACATAATATGCTCTATATATTGGAGTAAAAAAGCGTGCAAGGCTGCAGTCAGAAGCAACAGAAATAGACGAGTAGGTACCAAAAATAAAACAAACATACATACATATAAATAATACTGAACAACTCACACAACATCATTGAGCTGATTTATAACTGTTCGTAGTATAGAATTTGACTTGTCTAAGTGCTTAGTGTAAGCCTAAAGAAATAAAGTTTTTGATTCTTATTCTGAGCATCGCATCGCAGCAAATAGCTAAGCAAAGCTTGTATTTGGGTAACATAACTGATAACCAGAACATAGCTTGTATTATGGGTAACATAAGTCAGTTATGTTACCCATGATAACCGATAAACTTATAAAGTAATAAATCTCACCGCTTATGATTCCCATATGCCTTAGACCAAATCCACCAAAACAATTTAATCCCGCTCTTCTATAATCCCGAATATTAATGAAGTGGTCAACATTTCATTAGGAGCGCATGTGAGCGACATGTTGTATTGCGCCACTCGACTCGGCTTATTGCTAATTATATGGCACATAAATATTGTGGGGCTGTGGCTAACTGATTTGATAATTCTAAACATTTGCGTAGTAAAGTGAAATGGTTTTATAAACCGTATACATGGTGTTTTTTTTTTGGTCGGGGCAATAATGTACCTGTACGGGTGTAGCTACGGGAAAATGGTCTTATGAGGCTATTAATATTTTTAGAGAAATTTTCATCATTTCATAAAGCTTTGGAACTTGCTGCAAGGAAAAACTGATTTCCTGTAAAAAACGTAGAACAAAGCCCATTGGTATAGGTAAGGAGGACCCAGTACTATTAATCTAAATATACCTACCAAAAAATAATGAATAAAACTTCCCGATGAACGATTATGAAAAAATAAAAAAAAATATGAAGGAAAATCAAACAGTCAGAACTATAGTTTTACTAAAAAAATCTGATTATTTAGAGGGTAAAAAGCTTGGAACCCCTGAAACTAGAAAGCTGAAATTTAGTGGGTACCTTTTACTTAGGTTTCCGTTAAGAAAGGATTTTTGGTAATTCCGCTTCTAAGGGGGTGAAAAGGGGTTTAAGATTGCTCGGTGTTTTTTGTAACTATTTAACCAGTGGCTCGATTTGCTTGACACAGACAGAGAATACTAAGAATATAAAATTATTGAACACATGTTTCAGGATTTTTCAAAATATTCCACAAAATGGGGTAAAACGGGTTATCAAAGTTTGAGATTTGTAGTTTGACTCCGAATATAATCTGCTGTAACTTTTTAATGTATAACGCTTTTGTCCTGGAATTTTATGAATATATCAACAAAATAATAAATTAAATCACGTGTTTCAGGAATAAAAAAAAAACGTTTAAAAATGGGGGTCTTTCAATAGGGTTTCAGGTGATTACCAAAAGCTTTTTACACTAAAGTCCAGGCGAATGAAATCACGTGTGAGTCAGCTAGTTTTACTATAAAAACTTTCGTAGTTTGACGGATTCTCTTAGAATGTAAGCGGGTTGACTATGAACCTAGTTTGTGGTAAGAACACCAACGTTCGTAGTTAACCCGCTTATATTCATAATGTATTCGTCAAACAGTATTTTGCTTTCGGTTTTAAATGTGAGGTAGGTCAGTTTCGCAGAGCTTAATAAAAATGTTATAATTGTAGCCGGCTGGGTTCGCACGGCAGTACACCGCAAGTTTTTTTATAATATTTGGTATAAACCGTAACAACGAACTGTTCACACGATACATTTTTCTCCGTGAAAAACGAATGGGGCTATTCCAGTCCAGTCAACAGTCGCTCAGCGAGTTTTGAAAAGAGCTATACTCGGGAGTTTCTCTGAAGAACAGGCAGAATTCGTATTAAATATACGAGTTATTCCGTGTTCGTCCCACTGCACTGGCTTCGGCCCAAAGTAGTCCGAACACGGAAAATCAAATTCAGTGGTGATTTCATTCCGCATTCGTCCTATTTTAAGATTTCTAACAGAACAGTAGCCAAATTATCCATTGACATAGCTCAAAGAAAGAGCTAGCTGAAGTGCCAGTGGGCAAACCATATCTTGCAAAGAAGCGAAAACTGCTTTACTCTTATCTTACGATATCCACGGGCTGAGTTGGATGGGTCTATTCTAACGCTGTACAACAACGATGACTCTTACGCGCCACGACCGGCCATTCAATGCATTTACCACTACTTATTTGGTTACATTTATCCCGTATAAAAACGTAGTTGTTTAATGCCATGTGAACCCAGGGTACAATTTTATGACCATCCATCATCAACCGAAACATTTTCAAAGGCAAAAGAAACTTCTACCACAGCTCCATTTAATAACTCAAAGCTTACTCAAAGTTATCAGGATTCAATTTTTCATTCGGACATATCATTTCCAGTACCGAAACAAAATCTAGAGCAACAAAAGCAATGTGATCCGTAAGGAACTGTAGTAAATATCATTTCTCAAAGCCACAGAGCGCTCCGGCCTTTCATCGGTTTACAAGCCATGGATCCGATACGATATCTTATTGGGAAATTTAGCGTGAAGCCTCGAGCGGGGAGTTTTCCCGTTATTGTTAAGTAGTTTTGGTACTCATTTCTAGTCTCTGCAGGCTAACCATAGAACTTAACACGTAACGTAACGCACGTTATCCCCGTTATTTGTGCAAATTTTAGCGTGAATTTTGAGCTACGTTAACTATAGTGCGAATAACGCGAGCGTTAATTTCTATGGTTATAGAAATGAACGCCCATAACGCGTTATTCGCGCTATAATTATCATAGTGCGTTTTCTACGCAAATAACGGGGATACCTGCGTTACGTTACGCGTTGCGTTCTATGGTTAGCCTGCTATAACCACATTTGACTGTAAGCGTTCTTGTCAGCGGGCCTACTCAGAAAAGGAAAATATTCTGAAGTTTCTGATTATTTTTAGTGCAAAACCAACTCTTAAGTTGCTTGCATAAGATTAAGCTTCAAAACGAATCAAAAACTTCAATTTTTATTTTCCGAGTATGACCCCAGATTAGACGTTGCACCAACTTAACTAATTTGACTGCACAAAAAATGTTGTCAGTGTTTCAATAGACTGCACCAAATATTGTCCTCTACCGAATGTGTCATAAAATGAATTTGCCTTATCCCGAATATGTCTTTAACCGAACGAGCAATCTAAAACAGTTACCATACCGCGAAAATACTTTCTTTTTCCCTAACGACGGCCTAATGGCTGAATAACGACAAATAATCGCGTAGATCGGCGATACCATTCATAAATTATTCATTTTACAATTAATAACGGTGCCATTAGCATTACTCTTAATTTTAGTAGGAAAAAGTCGTTAGTAGATCTCAGAATAAGGAGTTATGTTTTTGCTACATGTACGAATATAGCTGAACTTATACTTAAAAGTATTTAATTTTAGTAGCTAGGTACTTACATCATAGCTGCAGAACATTCAAATAGCTACCTGTAATGTCGAAAATTATATAAATTATGCCAATTAATGCGATAAATACTCGTTAAAGAGTTTTGATAATTATGTGTTCAGATCGCGTTATTTGAAAAATATGTATTTAAGCCCATCAAGTTTGAGTGAATTAAAACAATTTTTTTATAATTCCATCGCTCGATCATCGCATGGATAGGTCATGCGACGATGATATTTTGATCAATTTGTCTTTGCTCGAAAACCAGCACAACTTTGAGTATCTCTGCTAAAGAATAAGTAGGTAAGAAAGTAACTCCAGATCCATAGTGAATAGTTTCTGCTGGTAAAACTTGCTCCATCTGAGGCCACATCTTCACTTAGGTAATTTGTGAGATGGTGGCCAAACGCAAAATAAAGTAAAAATTTAATGTATAAGCTTTCTATTGCAAAAGGAAATGCATGAAGATTATTAACGACCGTCAAAAACAGTGAAAAAAATCGTTAACTGCAGAACCTCGTGCTAGGGCCACAGTCAGTCGCATTCTGACGACAAGTGGCTCAAATAGATTACATTCCAGAATATAATGAATAAAGTTTTCTATTCAGGGAAATTATTTCCCTTTGAGAATGATTCTTTGAAAATGTCTTTGAGTATAGAGTTTTATTGTTTTCGAGTTATTGTTACGCTATTAGATCTTTTATGGTAACACGTCATGAGCAGGTAACAAAAAGTCGGTCCTATAGACCAAGGATCCAAAAAAAAATTTAAAACCTTAAAAATAAGTCGGTCCTATAGACCAAGGATCTAAAAAAACTTCAAGGCCTTGTAAGCTTTATTTTTCTTACATCACGTAAAGCTACTAAACCGATCGAGCTGAGATTTTGCATAGATTTGAACCTGGGTACGTTACTGAGAGGTTTAGATAGAGATAAAGGTAGAGAAACATTTACTGACAACCACAACCCTGATACAGAACAGAACAGAAATAGCACTTAATTAGAAATAATTAATGAGAGATGCAATACAAAATTACCTGCATGAGAAAAATATATTTGTACTATGTAGCTTTTCTAATAAGAAAGGAGTAGGTATCCACAAAAAGGGCTAACAAAACGGAAGTTAATATCAGAAACAGAGACATAATAGGAGATGAACAGATTGATTGACAACATAATAATATTTAGGCTTTTTGTATCCTGTTAAATTACTGTAAAACTAAACACTTGTATCACTAACTGTACTCTAAGACATGTCAATACCGAGGTTGGTCGATAGCGAGGGAAGGCACCACGCAGGGGATCGAAACCAGGGCAGGGTAACAAATCTGCAAAAATGCGTAAAAAGCCATGCACAGCAGCTAGTAATTTATCCGTAAAGCTACGCTTTTACATGAATATAATGCGTAATAACTAACTTTTAATTTGTTATAAGGCTGTTTGTGATTATCTGTGATATAAGTACAAAAAAGTGTTAATTCATTAAATACTTGTTAATCTTAGATCATAATTATGTACTTTTTACTCCGCATTAGAATCCAAGATATTTTATGTCTTACGACTTAACAAAAATTGATAACGATAACAGAAAACCACTAACAGTGTGTAAGTAAAACCGCCCTGTATGTGGGGAGCAACCTTGGTTCGTACGCGATGGTGCATGGTGACTTCGCATACCGCAGTGGCACCAGTTTGTGCTGGTTACGAACCAGCACAAACTGGTGTCACTGGCGCGGTCCCTGACGAAGTCGTCGAAACTGACTCATATTATGGGCCCACAGGTTACCAGATTTGATAAAAGAGGCTGCAAGTATATTTAAGCGCCGCCTAAAACGTTGGCTGATCGAGAAAAGTTTTTATGGCTTTGACGAGTTTATAAGCTCAAAATGACATTTAGTTTATTTTTCTTAATTGTATATAAATTATTTGTATTATTTATAAGTCTTTTTTATCTTATAGTTAAATGATATTTTACATTATGTACGCTAAATTGTAGCTATTTATAATATAATCGCTTAGCCAAGGTAGTACCTAATCAGACATGTAACATGACCTTTATGTAGTCGGGACTTTTATGTAGTCGGGTTTTCGTTTTTAACTATATTTTTATAACATTTTAAACATATTGTAATATTTGACATGTTTTCCGTGAATAAATGATTCTTTTCTATTCTATTCACACATAGTCTTAATTTTTCGGCATCGCTAATTAAATAGTTATATATTGATATATGTATATCATATCGATGGAGCGACGACATTGTAGCGCTCGGAGGGAATCGATGGAACAAGGCGGCTCAGGACCGCTATTTGTGGTGTCGTATTAGGGAAGTCTATGTCCAGCAGTGGACGTGTACGGGCTAATATGATGATGATGATGATGAATTAAATAGTAATTTAAGGAACTCTACCTTGCATTCGGAGGAGGGCGTAAATACTCGCGACACAGTTGCATAACTTTTGTGCGAATTTTAATCTTCACCTAATTTCATGTACCTTTGTTTATAGTGCCAATAAAGTTATTTTTTAGTTTTTTTTATGCTTTGGTTAACTTAAAGAATTTAAAGATATCCCAAAAATTTACGACTCCGGCGGGACTTGAGGAGGGTCGCGGGTTCAAGTCCCGCCGGAGTCGTAAATTTTTGGGATATCTTTAAATTCTTTAAGATTACCCAAAGTGCGGGCATAAGCACTATAAAAACCTTTGGTTAACTTGTTCTTGAGTGGAGACCGCGACTCGGCAAACGTATTGTAGGACGCCCTGCGGCCAGTTGGTATGACGATCTGCGAAAGACTGCAGGCAGATGCTGGATGCGTCAAGCTGAAGACAGGGCGCTATGGCGCTCATTAGGGGAGGCCTATGTCCAGCAGTGGACTAATATATGTTGATGATGATGATGATAAAATCTTCATCATGTTGGAAGCAATAAATATCGCTGAATCAATGAAAACTCAAAAGATCAAAACACTCTACTCTCTCTATTTCTTTATCTGTTTGGAAATTCAAACTCTATTGAGGTACAGTGCCACACAATTCAGTGTGCAACTCAAATAGAGAAGCAAACACATAACCCGTGGATTTGAACTAGCGCCTCAACATGAATGGCGATACTGCGTAAATCTTGCCGTTGGGGCTATGAAACGTCATATTGCTGTGGTTTCTTTTTAATAGTCAATAGACACAGAAATACAATATCGAAATAGAAGCAAAGAGATGGTCGATTTGTGATGAAACCGAGCAAGATTTTGCGACGTCACGAGGTTAATTTCGTTTTGATGTAAAACACAAGCCTAGTTGACTTGTTTTATTTAACAGTTAATTTATAGAACAACAAGGAATTTTGTTTTTATTTACTGACGTCTCGTGTAAAGTGGTCGGGGGCGAAATTAAGTTTGCGGCGAGAAACTGTGATTTCCAGACCCCTATTTAGGCACGCGACATTTTTTGCTTCTATCTTGATATATTATATTTCTGTGCAATCAATCTTCGTTTGAACACATTACCAGCCACACAGATGACGTGGCTGTCGTTGTTTCACAAGGTCGAGAAGGGATTGCTTGTTGTTCGAATCAAGCACTGTTTTTATCCTAACATCGTTGACAAGATTCATCCTCAGTCAGATACTGTGTAAATCTTCCAATATCATTATAGAAAAGACCTAGTTTTATTGCTTTCTCTCACAGTTTTTATTGCAATAAAACCGCCAAACTCCTAGCCTCTACTTCACTATGCCCCAAATCTTCATCGCCACTATAAATAGCGCAATCGGATCGGCGCCGTGCCGCGGCAAACTAATGGACTATTACGCGGTGCATCCTTATGTATACATTCAGTGTAAACTACGCGAATACACGATGAGTTGCTGCAATGCTACTACAGAAAACAGCACGGCGAGCGAAGCGAGCAGTTCTGTATCCCCCAGACGCCCCCTTCTGCCCCCCCTCTGGGGGGCTCCAGAGCTGAGCCATAATGAATAAAAAATTTTATGGGGCTGTATAGAAGATGTCATGTAGTTTTGAATGCAATAAAATTTTTGCCCCCCTTTGCCCCTAAAAAATCGCCCTTTTGAAGTTGCTTCCAGATGGCGTAGTGGTAGGTGAGTTTTAGTTACGGGATCGTATTGAAAGCTTTTTTTCAAACTGGAAAAAAAAAAATGGGGGCCCCCTTTGAACCCCATTTTTGACCCCCCTCTGGGTACTCCCAAGCAAAGCAACTTGTAAGTAATTTCTTTTTACGGTCATGTAGAGGATAAAAAAAAATTCAATAGCAAAAAAAAAATTGCATCCCCTACCCCTCTAGATTCCAGATCCCCCTTTTTACGAAAAAACCGAAATTTGGCCAATTTTTGACCTTTTTTTTCGGGTGGAGCCTTGCGGCGAGCAAAACGAGCTACAATACTACTACAAAAAACAGCACTGCGAGTGAAGCGACCAGTGTTTTGACCCCCCCGACGCCCCCTTCTGCCCCTCTCTGGAAGGGCTCCCGAGTGGAGCCATAATGATTATATTTTTAATGGGGCTACATAGAGGCTGTCAAGTGGTTTTGAATGCAATAAAAATTTTGCCCCTCTTGCCCCCAAAAAAGCCCCCCTTTTGAGGTTGCTTCCAGATGCCGTAGTGGTAGGTAGGTTTCAAATGCAGGATCGTATTGAAAGTTTCTTCTCAAATTGGACGAAAAAAAATGACCCCCCTTTGAACTCCATTTTCGACCCCCTTTGGGTATTCCCAAGCGAAGCGACTTGTAAGAAATTTCTTTTCAGGGTCATGTAGAGGATAAAAAATAGTTTCAATAGCAAAAAAAATTGCACACCCTACACCTCTAGACCCCCTTTATAACGCCCCCCTTTTGAGGTGATAGAGGAGGTAAAAGATACCCCTTTTGAGGTAAAAGATGTCCATTTCTAAATCCAAGATGGCTGACATGTTTTAATCGCAAAACTTCCTCATGGTTATCGATTTCGACTAAATCAAAGACGTAGGTTACGAAAAGGGGAACTAAATGAATAAATAAACACAAACGCCGCGAGCTGCTTGCAGCTCGCGCACTCCTAAAAAACTAGTTTATTTATTATATATATAGATATACCATTATTTATTACATTTATCATTGACTGACTGATTCACTCATTGACATAGTTGTTCTCCCTGATGGTGGATGGGGAGGTATGTTTTTTTTTTTGCAGAATCGTCAAACGAACTGGGGGAAAATCCTTTTTTTCCCGATTTCTGCAGGAGGGGGGCCTCCTGAAAAGGGGGCAAACGCGAATAGCAATGTATCTCGGGATAGGTGGGAGCTGGAACAAATTTTTTTGCGGGGATGGGTAGCACGACGGCTAGCAAAGCGAGCCGTCAAATATCAAAGTGCTTTATTTCCTTTAGACTTTACTTGGGCACGTCACAAAATTAAATTTAAATAAGTAAAATAGGGAAATAAAGTGATCACTTTGATTTTTTGTTCACTTCAATCTTTTTAAGGTAAAGAAGCGAACAAGAAACCTTTACCTTGTAAGGTTGTTAGTTTGAAAGTTGGAGCAAAAGTCGTCCCATGCTTTTTTATCCTCTAGATAATCAGATATTTAGTAATAAGCCTTTTTACAAAGGATATGTTTGATTGTTTGAATTTATCATATATATATATATGTCGCAATTTTTAGGAAATCGATCAATATTTCTATGAGTGTACAATAAGTTTTCATAAATATATTGACATGGTCATCATCATCAGCCCGTACACGTCCACTGCTGAACATAGGCCTGCCCCAAACGACGCCACGAATAGTGGTCCTGAGCCGCCTCCATCCAACGACTCCCTACGACCGCTACGATGTCGTCGGTCCATCAAGTGGGAGGTCTTCCCACACTCCGTTTCGCATTGCATCGCGGTCGCCACTCGATAACCTTTACTTCCCAACGGTTATCGGTTCTACGAGCTATATGGCCTGCCCATCGCCACTTCAGCTTGCTGATTCTGAGAGCTATGTCGGTATCGACTATATCGTCAGCAAACCGAAGGTGAGTGATGTAATCGCCGTTGATATTGTTGCCATATCCGTCCCAGTCTACAAGCTTAAAAATATCCTCCAAAGCAGAGGTGAACAGTTTCGGAGAAATGACGTCTTCCTGTCTCACCCCTTTTTGCAGTGGGATCGGATTTGTGCTTTGGTCCTGGAGACGAATTGACATAGTGGCCTTGCTGTTCAAACACTTCAACACTTGGATATACCGGTAGTCGATTTGGTACCGCTGGAGAGACTGCAGGACTGCCCAGGTTTCGACTGAACCAAAGGTTTTCTTGTAGTCCACGTTAGACATAACAGCCGGTTATACTCTTCTGTTTTCTGTATAATCTTCCGGAGCATATGTGTGTGGTCTACGGTACTAAAGCCTTTTCGGAACCCGGCTTGTTCGGGCGGCTGGAAGTCGTCAAACCTTCGAGCGAGACGGTTGGTGATTACTCTCGAAAACAGCTTATAGACGTGGCTTAGCAGTAAAATGGGCCTATAGTTCTTTAGAAGGGCTTTGTCATCCTTCTTATGTAACAGTACCACCACACTTCTGTTCCACGCCTCTGGCGTTTGTCACTCGAGAATGACGGAGTTGAATAACCTCTGAAGAACTTTAAGTACTGGTGATTCAACCACTTTCAGAAGCTCTGTGGTTATTCCGTCATCCCCGGGTGCCTTGTTGTTTTTAAGCTGTTTGAGAGCCGTCTTTATCTCGTAGAGACTGACGTCTGGGATATCTTTGGTATAGTGTCGGGTTAAACGGGCTCTTGCATCGCCTGCCGTGCTATTTGCAGGGCATTGCGATGAGGTGTAGAGCTGCCCATAAAACTTTTCAAGCTCTCTCAAGATCTCAAGCTTGGAGGAAATGATGCTGCCGCTATCGGTCTTCAGCTTCGTCAACTGGCTCTGCCCAAGCGACAGATCTCTTGCGAACACTTTGGAGCCCTTGTTCCGCTCTATTGCGCTCACAATACAATTGGTATTGAATGAGTGCAAATCATCTCGCATAGAGCACATCTGTTTGTTGAGCGCACCGTATGTCGACATGTCTGCCGAAGACTGCAGCCTCATTTCACTCAGAGGAGTCCCTCTCGGGTCACACTGCACTTCTGCAGTTAATCTCTGCCATTAACTGCAGAAGTGCAGAGTGTGACGCGAGAGTCTCTGTGTTTTATTTCTGCAGGGGGTCCTATAGAAGTCCAAACCGACCGCACGGACAGTTTCCACCAGCCCGTTATTTAGTTCGTCCACTGTTGCCCATTCCGCGAGGCATTTAAAGTGGTTCTGGAGCTCCAACTGAAAGCTCTCTGAATTATGTATCTGGACAGGGTTTGGGCGTAGAGTAGACCCTATCAGACGATACCTTTTTAGCTTTACATTAATATTCAATGACGCTCTTACCATATCACCAGATCACTGCTGGTTTTAACCCTGTTGATCACAGAGACGTCATTGAATATGTGCCTGCCTGTGGGTTGTCATGATAAAGTTTATCTCATGCTTATAGCCGCCGGGGTGCAGCCAGGTCCATTTTCTGGACGGCCGCTTCTCGAAAAAGGAGTTTATCGCAAAGAGTCCCTCCTTTTCTATGAAGGCGGCCAGTCACTGACCCCTTTGGTTTCGCTCTCCAAATCCAAACTGGCCCACTCTCAGTTCGTTACCGCTCTTTGCGCCTAACCGCGCGTTGAAGTACCCCATCACAACAGTGTAGTGTGTTTTCGAGGCATGCATGACCTTGGAGATGTCGTCATACATGATCTCCACTTCATCGTCAGGGCGTCTCGAATGCGGGGCATATACCTGTATGACCTTCAGCGAATACCGGATGGTGATTCTGAGTATAAGGTACGCCACCCTGGTCGAGACGCTCTCGATCTTTACAATGTTGTTGATGAGGGACTTTTGGACGAGAAACCCGATACCGTGTTGGGACTGCTGGTTGCCCTCCCGGTAGAAGAACAAGTTGCCGGAATTAAGAGTGATCGTATCCTCTCCCTCTCTTCGGACTTCCGATAGCCCTATAATGTCCCAGCGCAACTTGTCTACCGCTTCTTCCAGCTCGATTACCTTCTCGTTGGTCCTCTATGTTCGTGCGTTGTATGCAACCAGGTGCAAGGGTCACCGGTGTTGGGATTGGTAGCTCAATATCTGCCGGAGATTCCTAGCTCCCCCTGCCCCGCTGTTACCATGGCCGCTACCGTGACCAGGAATAGGGAGAACGCTGCAGATATTAACACCAGAAACGGTGTTAATATCTGCAGCGTTCCCCTACAGTAATATGCCATAAGACATAATACTATGGAAGTAGCTGAAATAGACAAGTCTAGAAGTATCAACGTCTGTAAGATGACGGATTTTTTTGACTGCATACGCTACAGAATCAGAATCAGAATCAATAACTTTATTTCTTTAGGCGTACAAAATAAGCACTTAGACAAGTCAAATTGTATACTATAAACATAGTTATTATTATCAAATAAGAAATAAGGTGTTATTGATATTCTCTTCACTTCAATTTTTTGTCCACTAGTGGAAGAAGTGAAAAAGAAACCACTAGCACATTATAATATCACTTAAGTGTCTAATACATGTTTTCTAAATCTAAATTTAATACGATTTAGTTACATGTCAAAAATTTCCATAAAGCTAAACAGAACATTGAATTTCTTACATACTACTGTCAGTGCGGAACGGAGCGACATCTGGCCAAGCATTAACATCATTGATGTAATAATCTATGGAGTAAAAGGTCTTTCTGATAAGATTTTGTTTAATGTACTGTTTAAATTTACGAATAGGGAGTTCAGTTGCTTCAGATGGAAGCTTATTATAGAAGCGCACGCAATTGCCCATAAATGATTTCCCTACCTTTCGTAATCTATATGCTGGGATGTGTAATTTGTTCTTGTTTCTTGTATTTCTATTGTGAACATCACACTTTTTCAAAAAGCTATCTCTATTTTTGTGCGTATACATAAGATTTTCATAGATGTACTGCGATATTACTGTCAAAATATTTATTTCTTTAAATAATTCTCTCAAAGAGTCGCGTGGCTTTGTGAACATCACACTTTTTCAAAAAGCTATCTCTATTTTTGTGCGTATACATAAGATTTTCATAGATGTACTGCGATATTACTGTCAAAATATTTATTTCTTTAAATAATTCTCTCAAAGAGTCGCGTGGCTTTAATTTGTAAATTGCGCGTACCGCTCTTTTCTGGAGAACAAAGATAGTCTGGATGTCAGCTGCCTGTCCCCAAAGCTAAATACCATAAGACATAATACTATGAAAGTAACTGAAATAAACTAACCTAGCTGTATCTTCATCGGTAATATATCTAATTGTTCGAACTGCATAGGCCGCTGAACTAAGTCTGCCTGCGAGAACATCAATTTGGGGTTTCCATTGAAGAGTGGAATCAATATGTAACCCTAAGAAAACAGTAGAGTCTACAAAGTCAACAATCTCATTCTTTAGCATTATCTTCGTTGGAAATTCTCTTACATTAGGTAACATGAATTTAATGCATTTGGTTGTTTTAGCATTGAGTAAGAGGTTATTGGTGGTGAACCAATCTAGTACGTGTGAAAGCGCATCACTTACATCGTCATAATTACATTTATTTCTGTCAACTTTAAAAATCAGTGCAGTATCATCAGCAAATAAGACTATATCACACAGATCTTTTGCTAAAAAGGGGAGATCATTTACGTATACTAAAAATAAGAAAGGTCCCTAATATTGATCCTTGCGGGACGCCTAATTCAATTTTTGAGCCCCTAGATCTTTCTTTACCGATATCTACTTTTTGAACTCTATCAGATCAATATGATTGCATAAGGTCCAGTGCTTTGTTTGGAATTCCATAGTGTTTCAATTTTCCAATTAATGTAGCATGATCTACACAATCAAAAGCCTTAGAAAGGTCACAGAATATACCCATAGCGTTTTTTGCTTTATCCCAGGCATCCAATATATGCTTAAGTAAAACTGTTACACTGTTACAGAACTAAGTCTCTTCAATAGTTTATCTATGTGTGGGCCCCATTGAAGTTTACTGTCTAAAATTATTCCTAAGAATACGGTACTGTCTACAATTTCTAAAGTTTCTCCTTTTACGTTTATATCAGCCTTTACTTGTTTTACATTTGGTAGAATAAATCGAATACATTTCGTTTTGGTTTCGTTAAGTAAAAGATTATTGACACTAAACCAATGGACTACTTTTGATATTGCATTGTTTACATCGTCATAATTTGTCAAAAAAAAATCATCCACTGAACTCCATTCTAAGAAACTTATATTACGGTGGATCAAGATCATTTAGTCGCCATGCTCGCAAATCATGGTGCGAGCGTGACTGAATAGATATGAAAGACAGTAACGCTCGCGTAGCTCGCCGCCCGCTCGGTGCGTAAAATACGTATTTATACGAAACGTAAGAGTCTTCTTAAATATGGGTGGGTGGTGCCAATTTAAAATATGCACTACCCTAACTCTTTCCGCGGGTGAAGTAAGAGACGACTAAGGTATATTACATAATATACCCCGGGTTGCGGGCAGTAGCGCCTCATAAAGAACAATTTTACCACAAAACTACGATTCCCAACCCGCATGCCCAGCATGGGAATTATAGGCATAACTCCCCATTATGATAAAAGTCAATCAGGCGCTTCTCAGGGGAAGACCCGCGTCCAACAGTAGACTAGATGTAGAAACAGGGTAAATAGTACAAAATGATGTCCAAATAATAATTAATTTTATACCGTGGTGTAGTAGTAAATACCAGTTCTAATAATAATGTTTCGGTGGCGACCACGATGCAATGCGAAATGGAGTGTGGGAAGACCTCCCTTTCCATGGACCTACTACATTGTAGCGGTCGCAGGGAATCGTTGGATGGAGGCGGCTCAGGACCATTATTCGTAGCGACGTTTGGGGGAGGTCTATGTCCAGCTGTGGACGTATACGGGCTGATGATGATAATGATATGTTTCTATTATTTGATTGTTATTTTCTTTTTCAGTAAATGTTAAATACCTTTACAGATACTTAGATATCAAGATAGATACCAATTATCAATATGAACAAGGTTGCCGCAAAGCGACCCTTGCATCCCAAAGGATTGCCGACCGCTGTTCTAAGATAACCCTAACTCTAAACAGAATGTGATTCATAATCTGTCGAAGTGCTGGCCTCACTGCGGCGAGTGCTAACCTCGCTGAGGGAAGTGCTAACCCCTCTCCGGAGCTCATTATATAAATAACTCTCATCTAGAAACCAGCAAAAAGGCAAAGTGGTAGAGGATAATATTTTACAGTGACACAGTTGAGGATGGAACAACTGGTGTAGTTTACTAAGGAATTATAAGTCTACTACGAAATCGCAAGTTTCTTTTTTTCATACCTTGCAAGGGTTTGTGACTATTACTATCACTATTAGTATTACTATTTCTATCACTTATGATAGTAATGGTCAGTTTGACAGCTGTCAGTTAAAATGATATTAAGTATTTCATCTATTGGGGAATAGTCATAAAAAGATAAATACTAGATGATATAGATTGTAAATGTCGACGCTCTGAGATTCGTGAGACGTTGGGACTACTTTTCGTTAGACGTTGGCTATAGGCGCGGTTTCATGAGACGTTGGGAATACTTTTCGTGAAACGTTGAGACTGAGCATGTCTCTCGTGAGACGTTGGGAATAACTCAAATGATGTTATCCGGATTCCGAATTAGGGCGGTATAAAATAAATAAAATAAGTGGAGTAGAATAGAATAAAATATAGTATTTAATAAAACATAAAACTAAATTACCCATAAAGTTTTTTTTTTTGGCTAGATTGTAATTATACTCTAGCGTATTTAACATTAATTTAAAATGTGTATAATATAAAAAAAAACTTAAATAATCCTGTTCGATGTTGGATGTTGTGAGCTGTTTTTATTTCAGCTGTGACCCTGATCCTGGTTTTTCTTTTTCCTCTGCCGAGATTGCGGGTTCGATAATAATGTTCTTTTCAAAATGATTATACCGATTTTATTGTTAGACCACAGCTGTGGTTGTGATAAAAATAGGTAATTTTGTGTTATTATGACTGCTACTACACTTAATTAATCATGTAGGAATGCATTACTTTACTGCAATTGAATAAAAACTTTTTATTCTATCTTCTTGCAAAAATAACAACAGGAATATTTAAAAGCCTTCATGAACGACTTCTATGGTGGACAGGGGTCCAGATATTTTCCCATGTACAATCTTACGATCCTATCAATTCAAGGTTTTCTGAGAGAGATTACTCTTGAGGTACAAGACCGTTAATTGCGGCCCGCCTTTGCGGTTTGCGCCGCAGGGACTGGGCAGTGAATCTGTTAAGTGTGCGTTAAAGTATTATCCATCCGTCTATTTGCTTTTGCATCTGAATATACATATGTATATTCCCTAAACGCTCTATAGGCTTCGTTTATTGAAGTGCCAGTTGAACATGCAAAAAAGCTTCTGATAATATTGTAAAAACTATAGATACAATAAAAATCATGAAATAGAGATTCCAAGTCAACACAGTCACTAAAACCGTAAAGGGCAAAGCACATCTAACTGTAAAGCACTGCTACCGCACAATTCTCATATGCCTCCGACTCAAATCGTGACGCTGTCCACACGACTATGGCTAACAGCAAGCTCGTTGTCTATGCAGGATCGGCATTGAGTTGTTTGATCGTACAACTTGCTTCTTGCTTAATTTTGTTAAGTTAAAACTGTTGTTAAGCTATCAGAATAGTAATACCAAGTTTTGACATATTACTGTTTAAAATCTTATTTGCAGACCCCGACGCAACCGGGCACAATGTACTGGAATTAGCACTATTATTAAGAAATGTTGTACCTACATTCCCGCGAATAAATTATTTGATTTGATATTTGATCAATCGCGCGATCTAAACGGGTTCAATACGCGAACCACTCGCCAACCAGTGTCTAAGCTGCGGAAAGCTCGCTTACCGCGCGCTGTCTGCCATTTTATACTGTCACTGTAAAATATGTATACCTTAATATTACAAGTTTAGACCTATATGTATAAATGCTTATTATAGTATTGTCGGGTAGCAGTGCGATACAGGTATGCTACAACCTTAATCTACCACACACCGTACACCATCTTTAATAAAACTTAATACTAAGCGGGAGTCGGTGACTTTCGCAGACTCGCAGACTCTCGCTCCGAGACAAACTTATTCCCACTTTAATAATACAAAAACTTATCCAAAATACAAATATATCATCAGTAGAGTCCCGCGAGAGGCGACCTAAATCTACCGTTATTAATGAGACAAGTTTTAATTGTGCCCGCCCTCGCCAGTGTGTTACCCTTTGTGGACTTATGTAACGTAAGGGTAGCTATTCGTGGACGAACATGTTGGTCCGTATTATACTACTAATATTATAAACTAGCCGTTGCCCGCGCCTTCGACCGCGTTTTATCGGGATAAAAAATAGCCTATATGTTATTCCAGGTCCCAAACTATACCCGTACCAAATTTCAGCCTAATCGGTTCAGTAGTTTTTGCGTGAAAGAGTGACAAATATCCATACATCCATCCATACAAACTTTCACATTTATAATATTAGTATGATGTCAAAGTTTGTATGGATGGATGTATGGATATTTCGACACCTAGGTTATAATGGGTTAACCATCAAAAATAGCTCATGGAACCTTCAGTAATAATATATATCAAAATTGGCACTTTCGAAGCATTTAAAATAATTCAGGTCATAATGCGTTAAGTGGCAAAATAAATGACAAGTAACCCGTAGAACTGCCCGCAGCATCGCCTTTTTTTGTTTAGGCTCATGTATGCACTGACGTTAGGCCCTAATCCTGCTCTTACGCGATACTGGGACATAATATATTGGAAATGAGCTCGGTAATTCTATTATCTAGTAAATGAATAAGTAAATAAAATAAACATTTACTATTAAGTTCACATTCTACTGACTACTAAGTAAGCAGAGCGTATAATATAGCCAAGTTATTAATTAGATTAATATCTAGTATTGAAAACTCGACGTGAACTTTACTCAAATTAAGCTTGCCATTCACTGTCGAAAATATTATCGAGCATATTCAGTTAGCGAGTATTATGTAGTATGGAACTATATAGGAATTGAGTAATGATACCTTATACATAAAACCGATTATAGCAGTCTTATGTAACGGTAAGCCATTCGACGACAAACATAATAAATACATAAATAGGCAAACATGTTGGGCTTTTATAGCGATGAATTTCATGGACAATATAATGGTCAAAATTTTCAATGAAGTTTTGAGAGCCGCAATTTTAAGTCTCATTTATTAAGTATTACAAACATAAATTTGTGTCAACTCAGATTCCGCCGAAAACTAATAACTTCACTAATTTGAAAGCACTAAAAATTTTACCGTCCTTTTCATAACGATTAATATAAAAAAGACGGCATCAAGTGCTCTCAAATTATGTAAGTATGTATCATTAAAAGTTTATGCGTAACTGAGAAGAGAAACGAGTGATGCAATACCTTATTAATTAACCAACCGCGCTGCACAGCTGTCACTTGGCCATATTGAATCCATCTAGATGACATATTCCTAACCACTTGACGGTGGCTCTTCTACATAAACTGTCTAATTACAGGAAATTGCAACTCAATACGTAACTCATTAAATCATCATCAATCTATATAAAAATTAACCCCTATTTCTGTAGGTTCGGCTTTGAGAACGGGTTTAGCGTTTCCCTTCATCTTTTTTTAAATGTTTTCAAAAACGTCGTAGAAGGTACATAAAAAGATAAAATAAAAAATTAAGAAAATTGCGCAGAAGTTTAGAAAATTTCCGAAAAATTTACGACTACCTTTATTATATAAACTTTTTAATGTAACTTTAGGTCAAGCGTTTTATATTCTTTGCTAAGCACGTTTGAAATAACTGTCAGTCAACTGAATTGAATGACAACGTCTGTCGGATTAGCTAGTAGGTAAATAAATTCAAACAAATTATCAAACATATCCCTTGTAAAAAGGCTTAATACAAAATATCAGGTTATCTAAGCTTCGAGACTTAAGAGGATAAAGAAGCTTGGGACAAGTTATGCTCCGACTTGAAAATTAACAACTAACAAAGTAAAGGTTTCTTGTTCGCTTCTTTACTTTACCTTCATCTATCAGCCCATACACGTCGACTGCTGGACATTGGCCTCACCCATACGCCGCCACAAATAGTGGTCCTGAGCTGCCTCCATCCATCGACTCCCTGCGACCGCTATGTCGTCGGTCCATTGAGTGGATGGTCTCCCATGTAGGGGGTGATTTGCCATAATCACCACGCTTGGCAGGCGGATTGGTGATCGCAGTGTTGGTGTTGAAAAATACTCAGAAGGATGCTGCTGCCCTTCCTCTGGCAGGTTCTACCTTATAAAGATTGAAATGAACAAAAAATGAAAGTGATCACGTTATTTCCCAGTTTTACTTGAGTATTTTGTGTTTTGTGACGTGTTTAAGAGTGTAAAGGATATAAAACACTTTGAGTTTGAGCTTCAAAAGCTATTGCTTAGCTTGTAGGTAGAGTAGAGACAGAAATTTATGTAAAGGCACTAAACATCATGTTTTCGATGGCCCGATGAAAGGTTTTTGACAGTTTCCCTCCTGAGTTTAAAAATACTTTGACATCAATAAGTAATTTTGGCTAAAACTGTCACTTGGTGACTTCTCGTACCACAACGACGATATGGATTTTAATAACCATTAGGATAACTTGTTAATAATTTTATGGCTCTCTTATAAAATAAGGCGTTGTATGCACAATTCCATGCTTAGTTCCTTCTAGCCTAAATTCAGTCATTGTAGCAGTAAGGTTTTCATCGAACTCGGTTGTGGTTTTTTAGATATGCTTTAGGTATTATTGGATTCATCTGGGCAGTTTTAAGTTTTTTATCAGACTGTACAAAACAGCGTTAATCATTGTTGTCCGAAAACCTGTGAAAAAAATATTAAAATTAAAATGTGACAATTGGGACAAAGTGTCCGAGGATTTTGTGTCCCAAATGTCGGCAAGCTCTTTTTACTGAGCGTCTTGTAAAAACTTACCTACCCAAGCGGCAGCCAAATCAAATCCACTGGATATATATAAACTAAGCTGCTGCCCGCACCTTTGCTCGCATTTTATCGGTATAAAAACATCCTATATGTTATTCCAGGTCCCAAACTATACCCCTATCAAATTTCAGCCATTCATTTCAATAGTTTTTGCAGGAAAGAGGAACAAACATCCATACATCCATTCTTATAAACTTTGACATTCATAATATTAGTAGGATATCTACTCGGCGGAATACCGCAGACCACGCCCAAACGCTCAACCCTACGTAATCCAGTGAAGCTACAGCTCTGGGTAGCGGATACCGCGTACGTTTCAGACGTACGCGGTATCCGCTACCCAGGCTTTGAATTACCATAATAACAATACAATTTATCCTACTAATATTATAAATGCGAAAGGACAAACAAAGAAACAAATAGTTTCTTTGTTTGTCCTTCCTTCACAAACTAACCTTAGCAATCAATCGACTTGATTTTGGCATAGAGTTATTTGTAAGTATGGAGAGTAACATAGGCTACTTTTTGTCCTGGTAAAACAACAAATTTCCATGGGAAAATTACTTAAAAAAAACCTTTTTATCGTCACATTGAAATGTGAAATTAGAATTTAACGCGGGTTAAACCGCGACGAACAGCTACTTTATTTATAACAATAAACTACTTACGTAATATAATTATGTACATAATCATAAACTAGAAGAAATAGAGATAGAAAGAAAGAAAAATTAAAAATGTTTATCTTCCCTGGACCAAGATACAAAATTCTTACAAAGAATCCTTTGTACCTGTCACAATATTGTCACAAACCTCATTACCCCGCCACAATTATTTTAACAGGATTAACCTGACACGGCTCAAGTAAGCTGCCTCATTCATCATGCCCTAAGTACTTCGCTCTAAGCATAAACACGTGCAAGTACACCCGTGAGCGAATGTAATAGGATGTACAGGGTGACTCAATAAACATGAGCATAGGGTTTTAGTATTCAGTATTCATTTATTCCAATATAGGTACGTTAAAATGAGTATACACAAAATAAGCTGAAAGGTAGTGATTTCGGACTCTGTATGGATTTTTTGTTATTTCTTAAAGGTTGACTAACTTCATAATATTCACTTTCCGAACAGTAAATGAAACTGAACTGTCACGTTGGGATTGGTTACTCTGAATTACGTTGACTTGTTTCCAGTCGTGATCAGTGACTCTAGTATGAGTTTTCGTTTATCAAAGCGGAAAAGTTATCGAAAGCATCAGTCACTTTATAAATCATACTGATAGTCGTCTGAAGTCCTCAGAAAACTATTGGATCGCTGTCATCCTATTAAAAGTTGTTAAAGAGATTGTGAATGGTCTACAAGAACTAATACCGATAAGCAGATCTCGCTGGTATAGTAAAAAAAAGTTGGTAACATTATTGTTAAGACTTGTAGACTTCACAGCTTTGACAAAAAAAGTCCTATTGTTATCCCACCCAGTCCAGACCTAACGAAGCATCCTGTACTGTACCACCGTAGTCACGAGATAACTGAGGGTTAACCAGTTTAGCGTTAGCGTTGAAGTCGCCGCGTTTGTCAACGTCTTGTGTCAAATAGCGGCCATTAACATCCTGGGGCTGTGACGATTGCTATAAAACACACTGGTTGAAAGATTGCCGAGTAGATCTGGCAACATTTAGCAAAATAAGCCTAACAATAGTTGTGAGACTTCATACTTCACATCAAAACATAACATTATAAATGCATAATTTGAGATAGATTATACCATATTGCACCATCAATACAAACAGCTGTGCAGCGGTTGGTTAATTAATATGTCTATATCAATATCAAAGTGCTTTATTTCCTTTAGACCTTACGACTTGTGACGTGTCCAAGAGTCCTGTAAGGCCTCTTGGACACGTCACAAAATTAAAATTACATAAGTAAAACAGGGAAATAAAGTGATATCTTTGATATTTTGTTCACTTCAATCTTTTTAAGGTAATAAAGTAACAAGAAACCTTTGCCTTGTTATGTTGTTAGTTATGGTATTGCATCCCTCGTTTTGCTTGTCAGCTTTAATGGTATCTACTTTATATAATTTGACACCACTAAAAATGATGCATGTTTGTTACTTCTTCACGCCAGAACCAAGGAATGATGGAAATTTGCATAAATGTAGGTTTAGAACTGGAATAACGCAAATGCTTATTTAAAAAAAAAACAGCACCCATGGGATTAAATAAAAAACCTATGAACGTTTTCATAGACACAACGGGTACGAAGCTGTGGGCATAAACTAGTTTGCCATATTATTATTATTTATTTATTGAATGCATATTAAAAAAAATATATCTTAAACTTCAGCAGCAGCAGTAGCTTCCTTCTCAGTATTTTTCAACACCAACACTGCGATCCGATCACCAGTCCGCCTGCCTAGCATGGCTGCATGATGATTATGGCAAAACTAGGGGGGTTTTGGGAGACCATCCACTCGTTGGACCGTCGACAACGTAGCGGTAGCAGGGAGTCGATGGATGGCTCAGGACCGCTATTTAACATCCTTCAAAAGTTGTTAAAAGTATAAGTTTGTCCTCTTGACATGTAATTATATTATTTGTTGTGTGCACATAGGTTACGGTTTCAAGCCAGATCATATTTAATTTATTTTTCATTTATTATTGCTTGTTATGTGTTTTGTGTACCTAATAAACTAAAAATAAATAAATAAATATTTGTACTGTCGTATGGGGGAGGCCTATGTCCAGCAGTGGACGTGTGGGCTGATATGATTCATCATATCACCCCATACACGTACACTACATCAACAACACAAAAAAAAACTTAAACTGCCATGAAATTACGTAATGCGTAAGCGGAGAAACCAATGGGTTTACTGGGTAATTGTTAGTTTTTGTAACAGTAAATATGACGACGACAGAAGTCCTCTGTGGCGCGGTAGGCAAAGGTTCACCTGCGACGCAGGAGGTTGCGGGTTCGATTCCCACCTCGGGACAAATATTTGTACGATCTGCAAATATGTATTTGTTCAAGGTGTTCTGGTCGTTTTCTATGTTTAATAAAAAATATCTATCTATGTAATATATTGTATTATGTACATATATCAGTTATCTAGTACCCATAACACAAGCTCTGCTTAGCTTGGGGCTAGATAATGCTGTGTGAATTGTCCAACATTATTTATTATTTATTTATTTTATATCAAAGATATACATTAAAGGTCTACACACTCTCTACACACATGCTTAAAACGTTATTCCTATGTCCATTGATATACTGTGGCTAAAAGTAAAAACTACTGTAACACTTGTCTGCTGGGGCATGAAATTAAAAAGTTAGACAAACGCCCCCTCATAGAGTAAAAACTCGCTGCTATCTCAGCAGAGGGATAGTGTCATTCAACAATTTGTCAATTTGTGTAGCCAAAAACCGATCTATGTGTGTTTTGACAGCACGTAAATACAGTGATGTCACTCACACAATCATATGATTAATGTTGCCAGCGAATGGTATTTTCCCTAAAATTTTGAGTAATTTTCTTGTTTTAACTAACAGGTGTGTGATAATTCTAATGTACCTAATTAATGTCAATAAAAAAAATTAAAAAAGAATCAATTAGAGAAAAGCGCTCTTGCGGCCACAAATTATGTCATAGTATTTATTGATACCAATTTTCAATTTGAATTTACAATTTGAATATTCTCAGAATATCATTGAGTGATTTTGAAGATTCTTAAACGACGATTTTCCCCTGTTGATGTAAATAAAGCACACGGTTAACGGTTCGAGTTTCAAAATTCTCAAAATCTGAATTTTCTTGGATGTACCTCGTTTGTGTCAACTGCTATTCTGAGCCTTATAATTCTATGCGCCCCCTATTCTTCGGTTGTACTTCTGAATGGTGAACTAAATCCCCGTATGTTCGCAGCACGTAATGCCTGGTGCGTTATTCCGGCCGTGATCCCATCGAAATGATTGCGTCCTCAGCGCTATATCTGTGGTGTAATTCACTCTTTTTGTCTCACTTCGTAATGGACCATATTTGGAACGTTTAGACGCACCAAACAGACGCAACAAATCCCAAGCTTTTCTAGGATTATGTACATTAGCGTACGCCCAGGCTTCGCTAGCGTTTTTCCCCTATAAGTTATTGAAGGTTTAGAACTCTATCTTTGCAAAATTTCAGTCCGATCCGTTTTGTAGTTTTGTTGTGAGTAACAAACATCCAAACAATCACTTTTTAATTTATAATATTAGCGTGATGTGATTTTTTCAAATGCTTCGATAATTGCTTAGTGCCTGGATAGGTTGGTAACAACTATGATTATTCCACTTTCTTATACAAATTAGATCGTATACGGATCATAGCTCCATAATTTTGTAATCACCGTGTGTTTTGTGATTGGACGTAGTTGACGATTGTTCTAGAATACACCACTTCTGCATGCACTTGTATTTTTGACGTGCACTTGTTTTAAGTGTACCTCGGAGAGGAACAAAGATTCCAGTCGCCTACACGTTCTGTAGGATAATTCCTGTTAGTAGAGAAAGGTTTTTTCCACACATTTTTCTTTATCTGGTGTATTTATCGACTAACTTTTGCCCGTGGTTTTGCAGGCATTTCCGGTTATATACATATGTACGTACTTAGAGTATTGACAATGCAGGTGTAGAACTTTATTATGCTAAGTATCGCAGCAACAAAACAAACTTCCAGCCAAGTTTATACTTCTATTTAATAGTGTAGTAAAATTAAGATAAATAATTTAATGCCCTCTCTTATTAGGCGAAAACAATGGACAAGTCAAAACAATTGTAGCACCAAAAACATAGCCTAAGTGTGGTTCCACCATTTTATCTTTGCTGTAATTCACACTTTTTGTCTCAGTCGCTAATGGAAAAATGACTAACAGCATCATATGATACGCCATTTTTCTTCGAAATAACGAAACCACATTTTTATGTGATAAAGATTGAGTGCACGTATTTTTCCTGGTTCAGGATCGAATTCTTTTTATGGTGGAAAAGTCAAGTTATTTTTACTGTGATGGACTTCATTCTACGCTTGGACAGACTCCAAAGATTTACCCCCAAAGTAACTTTGAAACTAGGTACATAATAATAACAGTCAAATAGGTACTAGTCGTAGTAATTAGGTAGTAGGTATTTTTGATATTGTGAAATAACTATGTATTGTGTAGATGTAATAATTGGGTTAAACTTAACGTTATATTTATAACTAAAACTAGTACCAGTTTTAGTTATAAATAGTATTTATTAATAACTAAGCAAGAAAATTCTACTTAATGCGAGTCTTACTTAGGTAGAGTATGTTATAAATACATATACTAATATATTATAACCGCAATTTCACGTTAAACTTGTTGTCGGCTACATAGTCACTTTCAATCAGGTGAGGTTGTGGTCAAATGAAGGTCTATGGACTATAAAAAAAAACAGAGTACAATTTAACACGAGGGTCTAGAATAACCTATTCACTCTTGTCTGATGAATTAGATTGTTTTGAAATAACTAAAAACCGACTTCTAATTCCTTAGTATTTAGATAAAATAATTTTTATTGGTTCACAAAACGTAATAAAATAAAAAAGGATAAAAAAAATAGTCGTCCGTCACTGGGTATGAACACACTTGGCGCGCGGAGCTCGGAGAGGCAACATCACTGGCGGGACTCTGTCGGTGTTGCTGTGCTGACCAATCTCAATGTCAAGGTCGAGTATTGTGGTGTCCTGAAGATGTCTCGTGGAGAGTCGAAACTAGTAGACAACTTACTTTGATGAATACTATCAGAGAAGGTTATACTAAATATTTCTTCATTCTAATATTATGAACACACTCTTTTACTTTACACTGTTTTTTCGGGACAAATACTAATCGCTCGGGACTGACATTTTTATGGGACCACCTCGAAATTATTTTTTATCATTATATCGTCAGTGGAAAGGAAAAAAGCGCCAAAGAACTACGTGGCGCTTTAGCATTCCTTCCTTTCCACTAGCGATATGTATACCTATAATACACATTATAAAATCGACGAACATATGTATATTAAAAATAACATACATACAGCAGAACATAGAACCTCCTCTTTTTTTCGAAGTCGAATAAAAATATCAGATAACCACCCACATAGACACACTCGAAAAGAAAGACCTCGCGGGTAAAAAAAGGTCGTATCAACTGAATAAAGATTTCTTATTCAACCAGCGCTGTATCATAATAATATATCTGTATGGGAGAGGCTGCAAACAAGCGCTAGTAAATTACATACATAATTTGATTGATGATTTCCGATACGACATGTGGATTAATGTAGAGCGAATGTTTTTGAAGGGCCGTGATAATTGTCGTGTGTATTGTGGGTGTCAGGCCGTCTTTGTGGGAAATGTTCTAGAATTATTTTCATGAAGATATTTAAATGGATATGTTACATGTCATTGTGCCTTTCCTGCCAAAAAAATGTTTGGAAGAGGCAGGATCACCAGTGGAAGTTTATTTGTGGTGAGATTACCCAGAGGCGAGAAAGGCTACAGGCAAAATGGAAAGAAACGAAAACGTTTATAGTTTTCCTATTCAAAACCTTGAACCCACCACGAAAACTTGGATATTTTTGTTAGTAGTCTCCCCAAATTAAAAAAAACTAGCTTTATAAGCTCTGGTAGCAGACTGTGATAGAGAGTTAGATTTATAATAATTTCAGTTAGTTAATTTTAGGTAATCATTGTTTTGTGTATTTATTTTTTCTTAATTGTTAATTTTTATTGTATTTGTTTTGAAACGGTCGTTAATAATTATTGAGTATTATAATATTATACATTTATTTAAGTACTGCTCTATGTTTAAATCATGTTGTGCATACACGCATGAATTCAATCTAGTCTCTTAGTTATAATTTTTACCAGATTATCATGCTTTGATTGTTTTCTGTTTTGGATGCCAATAAATAAAATAAAACTCATAATAAGACTACTGAAAACGAACTCTAAACAATTACACAAAATCGTGAGGAAATAAAACCAAGTATTACAATACAACACATTACACTTTATTGCACACCAAGAAAATACAAATATATGGAAAAACAGGATAACAGAGTTGCACAATGGGCGGCCTTATCGCTAAGAGCGGACCTCTTCCAGACGACCTTGGGATGGACACGAATTCACATCCAACGACTCCATGCGACCGCTATAATGTCGGCCGCTACGTACGATACATACCTATCTAACATAAAATACATACATACATATAATAATACCTTTATTATGGAAGCTTTATCTTCCAATTTCTTTGAAATCTTCCAGTATATTCCGTTATCAGTGAAGCGAAGCCATGCAGGCTGTAGAGATTCTGTTTATAACATTTCACTTTGATCCGGTGATTAGGACATCTTTGATCCTCAAGCGTTAAATTCTAACAGATGTCCCGGTTCCAACTCGCTTGTATTTTTCACTGAACATTAATTTGTATAATTTTCTTAGATAGTCTTTGGAACATGAGAGCTAAGTTTTACTTTCTACCTAAAGGATAAGAATATGATTTTAAAATGTTGAAATAACTATTTACACAAGTAGGTACTCTATTACTCCATGACCGAAAACCTTGTCTCAAACAGTAGAGGAAAGCAAAATCTCTCCCGTGTGTGATACAGCGTCTCAGCGTTCAGCAGCATTGCCATACAGCGGAGCAATGGCGCCAACTTCTTGTGTACTCTTCTTATTTGCCTGATTTAATAATAATAAATAATTTAATTCAGAAAACTTAACTAAACAGTTATAGATATATCTTTATTATCTTGTTCTAAAGTCCATAGTAATAAAATACAATACAAAACTCTTTATTGTGCACTGCAAAGTTAAATAAAAAACATAACCATTAACATGAACAAGTACAAAGGGCGCCTAAGAAGCGATTTCTTCCAGGCAACCTTTGGATGGATGGACATGTTACCTTAAAACTAACATAATATAAAATATAAGAACTTAATTTTAACACGAGAATTATTGCGGCGACGTCAATCAGGGTGTCAGCTGATTCATCTTGACTTAGCAACAAGTTATGGTAATGCCTTCTATGTATAAAATAAGGCTTATTCCAATAATCCCCATATATAATCCCCTAGGAAGAGGATTTCTAGGCTATTTGTGCGGAAATCCCCTACCGGCTCAGAGAGAAGGCGCGCAGGGATTCTTAGACAAGCGTTAAGGCTGGGTTACCCGGATTTAGAGATTTTTAACTGTCCGTACCTCAATAACTAGAAGGCCTATAGTTTTGAAATTCAAACATATTATAGTTGAGGATATTTTCTAATGCATCACTAGACAAAAACACGAATGGTGACATTTCACCCGATCAAAAAAAATTCAAAGTTACAAATATTTTTCAAAGCACCTAAATAACTACAAAATCGTGCTCGGCTGTCTGCGCACCGTCTTGCTTCTTGCTTGCGTCTTGCAAGTGCTGGGCTCACCTCGCCTTAACCTCAAAATATTTGGGCTGTAAAAAGTATGCATTTAACCGTGACCTCTCGCTATAACCAAGCTCAAAGGTGCTATAATCTAGCCCAATAACACCCAGTTATTATTACTACGTATACCTTTATAGTTCAATGCCCGATAAGAAAATATTTCGTCGTCTGTTAGTAAATGTGATTCATTCCACAACCCGAGATGCTTTCAGCACGCTCGCACTACGTCTTCATAAAGCTGTCGCTAGACTATTCCGAAGAATATTCCATAAGGTTGCGCGGTAAGTCTAGGTATGATCCAGGCTTAGATCTAGAACACTTTATTCCATACGACACGATAGAGTGTAGATTCGCCTCCATCTGAACTTAACGTGCCGGATACGCCAAAAGAATTGAATTTATACAGGAGTTTTAGAAATTTGTCCGTTTTGTCGCGGGCAAGTGTGCGAGTTTCCAGAAAGTTTAAAAATAATACTAAAAATATTATACTTACAATGTTTTTAGTATTCAGACGTACAATCTATAAGCCCATAGGTCTGGGAATGCCTATTTTGGTGCAGTGTGCCAGCGGGACCTTAAGAATTAATAAAAATTTGTTATCAATCGTGTCGGAAATATAAACGTGCAAGATGCTTAGGCTAGCTTTGGTCCAGGTTATAACTGCAGTGCTTAGTTTTGACGGGTTCTTTATTAATGTTTCTGTACAGGATGATTTATGAACAAACATTTTCATTGAAATAAAACTGGAAATACTGTACAGCGTAACGAAAATTTAAAAAATTATATTCGTAGTTGCAAATTATTTCACTGAATGTTTATTTATTTATTTTGCTTTATGAAATAAAACACCAGAAAAAAACTAACTAAACAGTAGGCACTTGTTTTAATATAGGTCCAAAGGAAATGAGCTTTCTCATAAAAATCCAATAAAACAACGAGATTTATTGGATACAAGCGGTGCACGCGGCTTCGCCCTTTGAATATACATTGGTGTAATTAATTTTACGTGGCTTTTTTCAAATAAACTAATTCTTTGTTTATTTGCCATCAGCTGTCTGCTAAATAAATTCTAGTCAAAATCTGTCAAGCCTTTTCGGAGATTAGACGGAACAAACCAACAGAGATAATTCTTTTTATGTTTTTTATATCGGCCCGAACGTATACTTTATTTTGTTTACTTTCATCGTTAGCCTTATTTCAAAGCTGTTATTTTAACATTACAAACATACAATTTAATTGTATTAATTTGTATAATATCGTAAGTTAAAAAAATATGTTAACAGAGAAAATTCTTATAAGTTCCTATTACATAGCTAAGTCCCAGGCGTTATTAAAAAGTTCAACAATAATATAATAATAACAATAGACAATACTTGTATCATCCTAATGTCAAAGTTTGTGTTTATGGATGTATGGATGTTGTTCCTCTTTCACGCAAAAAATACTGAACTGATTGTGCTGAAATTTGGTATGGGTATAGTTTGAGACCTGGAATAACATATAGGCTATTTTTATCTCGATAAAATGTGGGCGAAGGCGCGGCAAGAGGAACTAACATCCATACATCCATCTATTCTCACAAACTTTGACATTAATTTTATTTGAGAAATTGCAATTTTAATTATTCTGATGAACAATTTTATAAACCGTCTTGGGGACGCAGCCGATTGGTTTATGGTATTGGTATATGGATTAGTTGAGTTACCCTCCAGATTGTTTGCAACAGTCTGCAGTTACCTCAACTGTTTAAGTTGTAAATACTGGCTCTAATTTTTTTCTATTCTTTATTGGTAATCCTAACTTAAATTATAAATGCGAAAGAATGTTTGTTTCTTTTCCTTACTCCACGCCCTAATTAAGTAACCAATCGTCTTAATTTCTGGCATTGAGTTAGTTGACGGTATTAAGAGTCACATGGGGTACTTTTTGTCCTGGTTGAACATTAAATTCCCATAGGTGATTTACGGAAATAAAACCTTTTTATCCCAATAGAAATGTGAAGTTCACAAAATTTTTTGTCAATTTTCCTAAATAATTCGATTCTACAGATCAGTGTCAGCGAAATATTTTAATACTAGAAATTTCGATTCAAAACCCATAAATATTTGTTTATCATTTCAACTCTAGATCTCGAATTAAAATGTCACAGGAGTCGGCCGTCCATCGTCAGGGGTATTAAATAAATATCATTTTAAACCATTGCCAAAATAAAATTCGGACGTTCGCATAATGCTAGCGGGCAAGCACACAGAATTGTAACACTCAGTTCTTATTTTTAACCGACTATAAAAGAAGGAGGTTATCAATTCGTCTGTATGTTTTTTTTAAGTATGTTACGCCATATCTCCGCCAATTATGGACCAATTTTGAAAAATCTTTCACTATTGTTTAGAAAACGATCCCGAAGGGGTCCCATAAAAGTCCCATTTTGATCCCCACGGGATTAGTATTTATCCCGCAAAAATTAAAATAAGTGTAAAAGTAAGGGATTCGAAGTCGGTTTATCGTGTTTTTTAAAACACGCCTTTAGAAGTGTCCGTGGTGCATGAAACAATGTCCATTACCGTCCTAAAAGTTTATCTAAAGCTATGTATGTATGTAACTGGTGAAAATAACACAATATATAACTTATCGTCATGGGTATCACATCGTCCTTGTTGACTATAGAACCCTAAGAAGTTAAGTAGGTACTGATTAAATCTGTATGTAACCGAGCGGATAGGTACAATTTATTTTGATTGTCGATTCACAATTTTAGTTTTACGAAAATCTTTCGATATTTTTGAAGTCGAATAAAAATTATCAAAGTGATCTCTGTAAGAAGACTAAAATAAAATACTGGATATTATTAAAAAAGGTCGCTTCTAAAAGTTAAAAACTTGTATAGGTCTATGGACAATTTCAGCGCCCTCTGACGTTTAAATTTGTAAAAATTCGCATGCCAACTGAGCCTTTGAGCGCATCATTGCAAGCCCTTAATGTCTCCATACGTTTGAATAATAAGTGACTAAAGGTATGAATCTACATGGCAATGCTACTAATAGTATAGTTTAGAAGTACCTTTGTGTCGTAAACTTCATCATCAACAGCCCGTACACGTCCACTGCTGAACATAGGCCTCCCCCAAACGACGCCACGAATAGCGGTCCTGAGCCGCCTCCATCCAACGACTCTCTGCGACCGTTACGATGTCGTCGGTCCATCGAGTGAGAGGTCGCCCCACACTCCGTTTCGCATTGCATAAAATTTTTAGCCTTTATTCAGCAGTGGACGTATACGAGCTGTTGATGATATTGTTAGGTACGAGTAGCTACTAGATTACACAGCAATAACAAAATAACTTGTAACAATCGTTGGGATGTGCTATTCCGTTTTTGTCCCACTCTCTTCGGACCAAAGTGGGACGTCCACGGAAAATCTAATTCAGAGGTGATTTCATTCCGCATTCGGCCCACTTTGAGATTTCTAACAGAAAATGTACATAAACATCAAAACGTTAACGCAGTCATCCCTCGTTCGTTGCTGACTCACAGACTGTCAACGACTACGTGTAATAAATAAAACGTGATTTTTATGTCCACATTAGTTTTAAATATTCGTCAACTGCGATGTCGCTCCAATTAAAAAGGTTCGCGTAATAACCCAATTTTAAAAATAAATTAAGAATTAAATTTTACGACCTTAATTCAAATTATTTAATATGTTTTTTTCTTACTGACGTGTTACTTATTGCAACATTTAGATTACAGATATTATAAGTAAATTTTCATTGTAACAAAAAGCATAATTATAATATGCGGTAAATCTGTGAGCGACTGTAAAACTGAAATTAATTTTCTTCAACAGCAAGATGAAATACATAATGTTCCGTTTCTTTTTCTTTTATGAGCCTATTTTATTCTACTGCTAGTCAAAGCCCTTATTCTTCGTTATTGGTCGAAATTTTTTAATATTAAATTTCGTACAGTGTCTCCATCGCGCTCTTCTGGAACTAGATAGAACAAAGTAAAACCAGGAGAAGGTTCGTAACTAAACTCGGACAAATCTTTGCGGATACTTAATTCAGATGCTCCTTGTCTACAAAACATTGTGTAAGGGAGGTTAGGTACTTATTTGAGACACCCCCTGTATCTATATGCCTCTTTACTTAAGGTGGTTGGTAACGCATAAAAAATAGGGTTTTTACTATTTTCCATTTTCTACAAGTAATTTAGATAGCAGATAAGAAGTTTTGCTAACATTGTAAGCCATTTGTTATGAATCTTTGCTAAAACAAACTTTGAATCAATTTAAGTTTTGCAGTCTAACGACATAATGTTTATTTTAGTAATAAATCTCATAACGTCAAGAGACTCCAAGCGATCTAAATTTATTTATTTATTTATTGGTATCCAAAACAGAAAACAATCGTATCATCCATATAAAAAGAAAAATTATTACTAAGATTCATAGACAAGATTGTGATCCAAAACATACATACACAACATGATTAGATAATGGAGCAGTAAACGCATAAAATTTTAAAACTATAAAATTAAATTACTTATGCAACCTAAGAAATAAAACACTAAATACTTTTTTTAGTTCATGTCCAACCAACCTCTCTTATCAAAATAATCATTACTTATACCGATTGTACTTTTCCAAACGTATACAAAATATTGTAAACTGATTGCATTGGCCACAAACTCCTACCAAATTATAATAACTCGAAAGATGAATTTGTAACAAACGAACAGCGCTTACCTAAATAAATAAATAAATAATGCTAAATTAAAGCTCTTTTTTATAAGTATCAGAAAAGTTTTTGCGGTGCCCAAAAAATTGCCCGACGACCTGTGTTCACACCTGTAGCATTTCATAATTTTACAGATTAATTATTAAAAATCAAAATTATTACCAATTGCTCCATAATTAACGAAGTTTGTTGAGTTGAAACTCTTCAAGACAAGAGTTAATAGGTGTCTTCTAGTCTAGACCTTCGTGATACGCCGCCGTCGGCGTCGGCCACATCGTCACTTTCCATCAGGTGAGATTGTGGTCAAACGAAAGTCTATCGACTATAAAAAAATGAGTTCGTACAAAACAGTTTACAATATGTGGGAAATTACTTTTGCGTTATTCGTTGTTGTGTTTAACAAGAGTAGGTAAAATTTGTTGAACTTACTAAGTGTGACACCATATTAACTAATTTTTTGTCTCGGGGACACATCTGGGGGATCCTGGTGCCCTTACCTCATCACAGAATCAGCTAGCCCCAAAGTAAACAGAGGTGGTGTTATGGAGTAACTCATATACTATTATTTTTATTATACTTAAGATACATACAGAGTACCCGGAACAAATATGTATGTGCATATCGTATATTATACATATACGATACAAACATTTTGTCAGAGATGATTTTATTTTGTTTGATAAAATGTAGAAATAACCTTAGAATAATTTTTTATATTTAAAAAAATAATTAAACCTACTTTTTTATCTTCTAGGGCCAAAATAATTGGGAAGACAAATCCAACGAACAAAAACTCGACGTAGTTAAGTCGTTTCGTTTAGAAGTTCCTATGGCTACCTTCGGTGTCCATCACCAGACGAGTTCGATTGTACCATGACATCATATTATCTCCGAACTTACTTGATTATGCCAAACTTCAGCTCAATCAGTTGAGGATAACTGGTCTAAAATTCAGTTGCAAGATTTGGCCCACACAAACTAACAGGGCAAGTAGAATATAAAGCTTGTGCAAAACAAAATCATAACCCTCGCCCTTCGGTAGTCGGGTAATAAAACTATAATTTGGCGGGTTTTAAAAACGATAAACCGACTTCAAATTTCTGAACCTACCCCTTGTTTACGCCTGTTGCCATGGCAAGTCAAGTGACAGTTTCCATGGAAACTGTTTCTCCAACCAGTCATTATGATAATTTGTTTGTTTTCAAAAACCTAATAATCGACTTCGAATCCCTTACTTATACTGTGTAAAACACAGTTTGTAAGTCTTGCGGGATACTAATCCCCTGTGTATAACATTTTTATGGGACCACCTAAAGATAATTTTCTATACAATAGTGAAAGAATTTTCAAAATCGGTCCATTGGCGGAATGATCACGTAACACACATACGAAAAAAACATACTATCGAATTGAAAACTTCCTTGAGTCGGTTGCAAATACAATCGAGATGGAATGGATCGAGTGTCAGGAGTAAACAACCCAATTCCAATTAGCGGGCAAGGCCTAAAACCACGTCATTTACAATGTACTGAACACTGGTGGTTTCATATTTACGAACACTGATTTGGGAGCCGATGGAGCTTGTACACCTCATGACGGCTTGTATTAGTTTTGTAGTAAGGATATTTCATCTGTTTGTTCGATTCTTTCAGCATTCAGCACCATTCAGCTTAGGGCTCATACAGACAGAATCCGATTTATGAACTACATACATACGCTATCACGGGAAATAAACGGATCCAGTAAAATAGATCCCACGTTTATTTCCCGTGATGGCGTATGTAGTTGTAGGAGTGATTTCACACACCTGACAGTATTCCGGATCCAGTAAACATTTATGAGACGAATTGGATGAGGTTGAGATGGTTCCATAAAATTTTTATTATCCCACAAAAGTTATAAAAACCGATTAAAACTAAGGAAATCAAAGTCGATTTTTAGTTATTTAAAACAACAACGAAAACAAACATTACGCTTCTGGAGCCCATCACAACTCTTCAGCAATGACGACTATCATCTTGATATTTGTTGTTAATTTACTTGCAGCCAGCGTCCTGGGGACGCTTCCGACTGGTATTGATATGGACCAGTTGAGCTACCTCTAGATTGTTTGCAACAGTCTGCAGTTAGCTCAATTGTTTCAATTGTAAATACTAGTTTAATTTGTTTTTATCATTTGATTTTTATTTTCTTTGTCAATAAAGGTTTTAACCAAAATTTACTCGTTATTAATTGCCTAATTATTTGCAATACTCGGCTGAAAATAATAGTTTTTGTGGTAAAGCGGTTGACAAATAGGCTAATTGCTAAATCAGGGCTTAAAATGGCAATAATTTGTAGCCTAATTTTAAAATGTTATGAGAATTAATGGAATTTATTCATGAAATTGTAATCCATCAATGAAATCAATATCAAAAATTCTTTATGTAAATACAATAAATGTACACATAGAAAAAGTCAAGTTCTTAAAATTTAACACTGACGTGGAAATAAAGTGATAATTTTGATTTCTGTCGCATATACACATTGTAGCGGTCGCAGGGAGTTGATGGATGGAGGCGGCTCAGGACCGCTATTTGTGGCGTCGTATGGGGGAGGCCTATCCTGCAGTGTACGTGTATGAGCTGATATGATGATGATGATGATGATATATACACATACCGAAGTATGTAGACTAAAGTAAAGAAGCGGCGAAGAAACCTTTATTCTGTAAGGTGTTATTTTTCGAGTTGGAGCAAAATCCGTCCCAAGCTTTTTTATCTTCTATGTACATCTTTATTGAAAAAGATGGCATGGCGAGATATCCGACCGGCAGCCCTAGTACACGATAATCCGTGATGACCAAGCTGTTCGACAACAGTACCGCACTGGCATTGATGAGGCGCGCAACACCTTGCACCCAACCGTAGACATGTTGCTATACGGACAGTTACGGGATCCAATAGAGTGCCAGTATTATATGAAGTAAATGCTTGCAACCAATGTCCTGACTCCCATTTAGAAACGGCCAGGAGACGGGCACGATCTGCAGAGCTGGAGCACGTTTGTAACAAACAATTCCGTGTCAACTCACACAGAGGCCCGTCCCATTGCCGTTGAGACAAAAGAGATTTTGGGGGAGCAGCATCAGGGCAAGCACTATGCCAAGCCATTCGAGCCTCGTCTAAAAACGAAATTTTGAATGAATTTCCAGGTGAGACCAAAGAAGGCTTTAAAATTTTTTCCACTAAAGAACTAGTGCTGTAGACAGAAGACAAAATACGTCTATGTACATATATCTAGATAGTCTGATATTTTGTAGAAAGCCTTTTTTAATAATCCCTGTTATTCCATCCCATAGTGAAATTATTTCATACTAGGTGCTGCCCGCGCTTTTCATGTACCCTTTGTCCGTCTCCGGGATACAATCTACCTCCCTGCCAAATTTCATTAAAACCCGTTATACCGTTTAGGCGTGAAAAGCTGATAGAGTTTCTTACATATAATATTATTAGGATTAGGTGATGGTAAAATTTTAGCAAGGATCATGTCTAAAAATTACACGGTTTGTGCCATTTGACAATAGTCTTTGAATTTTTTATGACGGTCTAGCTTGATGTCCTCTTAGCCGAATTTTCAGCCAAAACGGCCAGTCAACGGAGTGTACTAGGTACACGTGTGCAGAACATATTAATAATATAGAGCGCAAACACTCGTGCACTCTCTATTCCCACACTGTTGATGGGACGGCAGACCGACACGAACAGTGAGAGGTCGGGCGCAGGGCCAACGCCTTAATGTGCTTTCCGAGTGACACCCTCTGGTCTAAGGTAAGCGTTGTGCCAATAGATTATATTATGTGGCTAACCATTGACATTTCGTCTTAGTGGTAAAATCAGACGTTTTTAAATACAGCAAAAAAGTTCGGTAACGGACGACATGATAGAGAAAATTAAATGATGAATGAAAGCTTTCAATACAAAAAACTGTTTCGAAATACCCCAATGATGTCATAAAATACTTTTCGCCTATATTTTTTCCTTTGATTTTGATTTGTACCTAATACTACGTTTGTCCAGTCGCTATCTGCACTCAAGAATACGTTTACTCCAGCGCGGTTATGTCATACAGATATCCAAATATTCCATCATCTTCTGAACGCCACGAATAATTTCCAACATTCTTCCGTTTTCTTACACGAGTATTTCATTACAGTAATAATGCGGCGTTAACATGACAGAGGGATAATGCGCTGCCATTTTCGCAATACTATTGTAATGGTGGCCTGAAACAATAGGTGCGGTGCGAATTTGCGATTTCCATGCCACCTAAAACCATTGGTTTGGTAAAATGTACGCTCAATTTTAACAGCAACCTTATAGTAAAGGTTAATAGGTTACCCTGCTTACTCATTTCCCTGTTCTTAGATAAATATTTACGTACACTAACCGCAGATAAGCTATGCGGCTTTACTAAAAAATAGACGACAGTGTTTGTGACCGCTGTTTTCTTGCGACGTGTACGCGACAAATGTCGGCGGCATGCTCGCAGCACACCTGTACTTGTGAAAAGTAATTTCGTGTTGCCGACAGTGTTTACAAACTCGGCGACACAACCCTGACTTCTAGGTATGAAACCGCCAACATGTCGCCGACCAAGCCACTAACTTCCAAACCTCCAGGCTGTGTCGGCGACGTTCTAATTTCTTGTTGCCGACGATGGTGAGTTGACGACTTTCATTCTTAATTCTTTATTGCTCAATAAATACGTACATATATATATATATATATATATATATATATATAACATATCACGAGAAAATTCATGGCAAAGACGAGCTTAACTCTAAAAAGAGTTCTTTTCTAGCAAACCTTATTGGGAGAGAGAGACAAACTTATAAAAGTGTTTACATGTGTATGAATAGACGAAAAACTTACTTAATAAAATAGGTGTGTGACTTTGGTCCTCTAAAACTTTAATACTTTAACATGGCAGATTTTAACTTTCTTGTTCTCTTCGTATTAGCTATTCGTAAGACGCCCGTCTGCGCCGAAGCTTAGTTCTGATATTACAATAGTTACGCCTTGGGGATTCCGCCTGACATACATATACACAGGGATTATTAATTTAAACTGAAATTATAACACCGACG
Source organism: Eupithecia insigniata (assembly GCA_947859395.1). Lineage (NCBI taxonomy): Eukaryota > Metazoa > Arthropoda > Insecta > Lepidoptera > Geometridae > Eupithecia > Eupithecia insigniata. The sequence continues at coordinate 14,018,382 of OX402003.1, forward strand.
ATTTGTATTGAACACACAATTGTGATTATATTCATGGCGTAAAACTACCTACTCACTTAATTACATACCGACTAAAGTTTCACCAAAATATAACTGCACAATATTAGAATGAAGAAATATTTAGTAACAATTCCGCGTATAACCTTCTCTGATAGTATTCATCAAAGTAAGTTGTCCCGCCAGTGACATACATACATACATCACTGGCGGGATTCTGTCGGTGTTGCTGTGCTTACCAATCTCAATGTCAAGGTCGAGTATTGTGGTGTCCTGAAGATGTCTCGTGGAGTGACGAATTGTTACTAAATATTTCTTCATTCTAATATTGTGCAATGGATTTCCGCAAAGTAACGCCTGAATCTATTATTTATCTTAAAATATAACTGGACAATTAGCAGCTTTGTCGTATGAAAACTTCTGTCAAAACCATCAATTATAATGTACATGCCAGACATTAACACGATGATGCCCGATTATCACTTAAATGAGGTTTATGATGACAAATGGTAACTAATTGATAATTATGGAAGAATTTTCAACAATTCTTCAATTTTCATCATATCACGTTTACACCCACAAAGGGCAGTACAGACCAAACCTTGAACACTAGTTACGACTAAGATAAGATAAATAATATTTACGTCTATGTTCGTTATCAGAAATCAGACAAAAATCGTAATATCTTACTAACGATCAGTGCTTCCAAGAAATCTATTAATCTCTATAAAACACTGTGATACATCTTTTAGTACTGATGGGTAAAGGTTGTCGCATACACAGGCCGTACAAACCGCCCCTGCATTGCCCCGGCACAGCCCCCGCATGCCTGCGCGCCTCAGATCCTAATGACCGCAAGTTGTCCACGCCGTGACAGCTTGCTGTTTTCGCACGCTTGGCAAAAAGCGCATTTATCATACTCGCTTCAAGCGAGTGGTCCCCCTACGCTGCACTTGAAGCTTGCGGTAAGCAACGCGTTAGCCAACAAGCGGAAAGTTCGCAGCAAGTTCGTTCACTTCACGCTGACAGCTATAATATGCTGTTAATGTATTGCTAAAATTACATCTAAATGTATCAAGATTATTACGAGTTAAAACCCATATTTGAATGCCACTTTTTATGTTGTGTGGCAGCTGTGTGTGTGGGATGTTTGTGCTATAACCTTATGTATGGCATTTACTTTTAATTCGTGGAAGGCGCCAGCTTGCTCATCACCATGAGCCCGTACAGTTGAATATACGCCTCCCCCAAACGATGCCACGAATAGCGGTCCTGAGCCGCTTCCATCCAACGACTCCCTGCGACCGCTACAATGTTGTCGGTCCATCGAGTGGGAGGTCTTCCCTCACTCCAGCTTCTTACATGATATTAAATCTAGTGTATTCTGTGTCTCCACTTCATGACATTACCGATGCCATTAATCTGCTATTCAAAGGCATAAAAAGGACCTTGCCTTGTGGCAGCATCAGCTCAGCGAAGAGTTCCATGACAGTTATTTTATTCTATGAAGTATTCCAGCTCTTGATGTTCAAATGAGATTGCTGTGGCTGTTAGACTGCCGATGATTTATCAATAAATATTTTATATATTCGATGAGGCTCCTAAAGGGCATACGAGTATTCAAAAAATCCTCTGCTATTTTCTCATGCAAAGGGTTTTTCTGGACTTTTAGTCCAATACTATTATATTATCTAAATAAATCTATCCGTGAATACCTTTGATCACAGCGATCTGATCGCGTACAGCAAATTAGTATTTATCGTCTGTTATTAAAATCTTGTGTTTTCCTTCAAATAAATATAAATATCCCCTTTCTGAGCCAGCAGGGAAATTCTGGATAAAACATTCAGAAATTCTCTGAGCGGGGAAAATGTCAGAGGATTATTGGAATAAAATAAGGACCGATTGAGCTAGGCCACATGAAGGCACTCATGCGAGCTTTTTACGTAAAACCTATCGAAAGGTAAAACCTCTATTTTTTCGCCTTAGGCGTACTTACCTACCTCTTCTAATGCGGAAAGATCTCTTTCTAAGTGTGAACTTTACTTAGTCAATATTATATTGACACGAAATAAATGGTTGAAACGTGCGTAACTGCTACAGCAAGTTTTCCACCATGAGTCTTGACTTCTTACTTATTCCACAATAAGGACATAGTACACGATATTGCTTTCATCGTATAGGTCTGTTCCTTTTTCATGTAAAACATGCGGCGATCCTTGCTAGAGGAAAGTGATGTAATCGGTTTTACGGTATAACGATGTTGATGCGGTATATTGAAGTTGAATTTACACTAACATAGCTTTTTCAAATGATCAATTAGGTACGGTAAATAAACGTATATTTGAGTTTCTTTTTTAAATAAAAAAATTTGAAAAAGGCTGTATCTATTTTGATTTTACCTATTTCTCACGCTTAGAATTACACACTAAAAAAATGGAATAAAGTTAATATTAGTTACAGTACTAAATATTATTTATCGGGTATTAATTGCGTACCTACCTTTTGTTATTAATTAGTCTCAAAAGCTTTTTGTTTCGTGTGCTTATCCACTCTCGAATATTCTCTTTTTTCCCTTCTGTTACGCTACCTAAACTTATCTTCTACACTACACTATGCCCTGTCATTAAAGGGAACTATAATTTTATTTTATATTCTAAATAAGGTATATGTAATATAGAGGTTTCAACGAATAAATGCCTATGTATTGAAAAACTTTATTGCCCTCTTCAAATGGCCGCTACGCCAGTTTTATTTTTGTATGTCCAGCGGCAACGGACTGATCCCTGTGTGAACTAAATCAAATAGCGGGGAACTCGCAACAAGAATTGAGTTTTGGAACAATGAAATTGGGAATGAAATAACAGTTCAGATAACAAAATAACTTTTCTATTCTCAAAGCAATCAATGTTTTCTCGGCTCTATCAGTCCAAGTGATTTAGGGAACCATAGCATAGAGCCCCTACTTGTGAGTGAACCAAATCGTATTAAATAAATTGCTAACGCTAAAATAGCGAAAATAAATACGTGCAGGTTATATTTTTGGTTGCGGCGATCGCGGGGCGTAAGAAACAACTCTTCTAAAACAGTTCGTAGATAATAATATAATAAATCCTTTATTTCAGACAACTAAGACCAGTTATAGATCCTAATTAACTTATTCTACGGTCCATAATAATAATAACCTACACCTTAAAACTAATGTACATAAAATATAAAAACTTAATTTATAGCACGAAAATTATTACGGCGACGATGTGTCATCTTGATCATAGGAGCCGACTGAAGGAGAGAGAAAAGCTAACCTCTTTGAATGTTCCAGAATAAAAAACAAGCAAAAAAACAATAAGAATTCCATGTTTAAATATTTGATTGATTTTTCCTATTTTAGACCACTAAATACTGAAATCAGAAGAAACTAAAACGGTCACGATGATATCGTTAGGGGCTAAGTACTAGTTTATTTTGGTCCCGCAATAAGTAAACTAAACAAAACTACAATAGAGCTTAAAAGATAGAGGTCGTTAATATGACTCTAGCGTGACGAAGCCATCTCTTAGCACTCAAAGTTCTGGATATCACCTACTACCTATTTAAAAGAAGTTTACCTAGACTAATAGTACCTACAATAACATACAATTATTGTAGGGACTATAAGAAACTTCAAACTCCTAGCTCTATACCCATAAAGGAGTATATAGGGACCTGTATAGGTAAACTCTGTAAATGGACCTTAAAGCTTAAAAGATAGGTCGTTAACGTGACGATACCATCTCTTACTTAGCACTCAAGGTTCTGGATATCACCAACTACCTATGTATCTATTTAGCAGAAGTTTACCTAGACTAATAGTGTCTAAAATAATTGTAGGCACTGTACGAAACTTCAAACTCCTAGTTCTGCGTATATTCCCATATAGGTACCTAATCTGTACATGTACAACTGTATTTAGCTTCAGCATGACACAAGACTTGAGTAAGCACAACTATAAAAGTATCATTTAGAACCCTACTCATGGAACTGCTCAAAGTTCGCCAGCAGCGGGTTTGAATCCATTTGTAACTTTTCGTGACGTAATGTGACAAATACTTGTGACGTCATTCTAGAACGATATTATTTGTTCCGTCAATTTGCTATAATGCTACCATTTCCGTCGGTACTGGTTAGCGAAGAGTTGGTAGGTTTGACTGATGCTAGAAACAGACTGAGCTGACGCAACATAGGTACGTGACGCATGATATACGAGATCTAGACGCTTAATATATCTTATTATCTTATCTTATATCTTAGCCGACCGATGTGGCGCGGTGGGCGAAGGTCCGCCTGCGACGCAGAAGGTAGCGGGTTCGATGCCCGCCTCGGGACAAATATTAGTACAATCTGCAAATATTTGTTCATGGTGTTCTGGTCGTTTTTCTATGTATAGTAAAAAATATCATCTAACTATGTTATATATTGTATTATGTATATCAGTTATCTAGTACCCATAACACAAGCTTTGCTTTGCTTGGGGCTAGATAACTGTGTGAATTGTCCAACATTATTTATTTATATAAAAATTAATCCCTATTTCTCCTGATCACGCTATAACTTGAGAACAGCTTTACAGATTTCATTCCTCTTTTTTTTTAATGTATTCTAATACTTCGAAGAAGGTTTTAACATAAAAAAAAATTGCGCAGGAACTTAGAAAAAAAGAAAACTTAACGACCAACCTTTATTATTAACTTTTTTTAATGTAACCTTAGCCCCAGCGTTTTAATTATACTCTTTGCTAAGCACGTCTGACATAACTGTCAGTTGTTTGACTTGAATGACAGGACAACGTCTGTCGGGTCAGTTAGTACTGTATAAAAACAGATGGCCTGGAGACGTTTGACCAGGGAGTAGAAGGAAGGTGATTTCCTTCGTCCGAGCTAAAAGACGCTCTCATCGTACGCTACACCATCCGACGTTCCCTACATTTCGTCACATACGTAGCGTGCCGTGGGCTCCGTCTATTCTTAGCTTCAAGGGATTTCAGCGAAATTCATAAATACCTTGTGGAATTATAAATGTTGGGTACAATTTTTATTTGTTAAATTAGAACGTAGTACCAAGAAGTTTACCTAGCACGGAAAATGCGATCAAATTCGTCGTTACTAATAATGATGATGTAGGTACTACATGAGACTTGATCATACATAAAGTAGGAGTGAAACAATTCATTTAAGGTTTTTTTTTTTTGACAAAACATATATTTCGTCCCGGGTCGAAAGCGGTATTTCTAATTCAGATGTCTCAGAATCAAATATTGTCTTTGGTGGAAAGGGTGGAAGACAAAACAATAACAATGCACGAAAAAAAATGCGCCTTAATGTGTGACGTGTTAAAATTATCAAGCCAAAATTTCAGACCCTCCTCTGCCCTTTGATCAATTAAATTCCACTTTCGCCTGGCCGTTCCCGTCCCGTCGAACTCCAACGGTCTTTAGGTAAAAAGAGGTGAGTGCCCTGCAAGGCCGTGAAGTCCTGAAAAAGTGCCCAAGTGCCAGCATTAGGCTCTCCACGCCACTTTGCGTCCTTGTAACTTGTATAATAGCTTGACTTTTATAGACGTGGCAGAGGACATGAATAAAACATCACAGTTTTCTAAGGACACGACACGGGGGTCTGTTTTGAGATGTTTTTGATTATGTTTTTGGGTTGTTTTAAGAGCTTCTAGTGTCTGCCCGTGACTTCATACAATCAGTCATACATAGTGACTAAACCAAACCCTAATCCCGGTCGGACCATAAATTGTTATTAGTATTTTCTAGTAAGAAAAATTCTAAGGTGTCTATTTGTCTTGTTCTGGTCGCTGTACCCGATAATTCAGCTAGGAGGATGTTTGTTTGTAATCTTCGATATAGGGATTAAATGAAAGAATGAACTGTATAAAAAGGGGCTGTATTCGTGGACAAGTGAATGTGGCGGCGGCGTAGGCGCGGGTGGTCCGGTCGGCTGGTGTCGGCGGCTCTAGTGGTGGGGGTTTGAACCAGTTTTCTCCGAAAAGGACATCATTGCGTTCCGTATAAAACTAAAATAAACCAAACCACATGCCACACTACAATAGTAACAAATTGCTGCAAGCATCGTGCTCGTTTTGGTAAGATGCTGGTAATTGCCCACTTACCCGCTTAGTCCGCGTCACGGACAATTAGTTTAGTTGGACGGGGGTCCGTGCCGTCACGCAATACGGACTAGTCTAATTTTACGGGTTCTGAAAATGGACACTATTACAAAGGCATTATTGTCTTGTCTAATAATTTTTTGGGTAAAGAGTTACATCAAATTTTAGCCCAATTCAAAAAAGGAGAAGGTTCTCAATTTGACTGTATGTTTTTTGTATGTATCTTACGCGATATTTTCGCCGATATTGTCGATGGACCAATTATGAAAATTATTTCACTATTGTAAAAAAAAATATTTTTATCCTCAGGGGATTATTATTTATCACACAAAACTTAAAAAAAGTGTAAAGTAAAGCAATCCAAGTAGATTACTATCATTAATCAGGAATTTGAAGTCGGTTTATCGTTTTTGAAAACACGCCAAATTATTCGTATGTTGTCCTCTTTACGTGTCCAGAGCTTACATTGATTATGTTCTGTAATAGCAAGTTTACCTATTGATAACATCTATTCTAGATATTGTCAGACTTTATACAATACACGGAGCGTAATTCAATAAGGTGTAAAGTTTAGCAATTAATTTGTCAAGCTTTAAGTCTTACGATATTGCCGTTGATTACATAAGTTAACAAACATGAAGATATCAATTTATGGCCCCTACGATAAGTTGACAAAACACCTACAGTTTTATTGTAATGAAAGGTCGCACCAACCTGTCAGGCAAGGTCGGCGAGATCGGTGTGTAGAGCCGAGGAAGTTAGATAGTGGCGGTTGCGGCGAAAAAGTCGACCCTTTCTCAGCCCGTGGATGTCGTAAGAATGGACTAAAGGAACGGAACCTTAATATTTATATGTCCTAGCTGTTGGCCGCGCCTTCTTCCGCATTTTTTCGAATTAAAAAACCGCCTATTATGTTATAACAGGTCCCAAACTATACCCATACAATTTTCGCGCAATCAGCAGCAGCAGCAGGAACAGTTGTTTTTACGTGAAAGAGGAACAAACATCCATACATCCATCCTCACGACCTTTGACAATTTTAATATTAAGTAGGATAAAGCTTATTTATGTATATATATCTGAGCGCCTGGTCGAAGCGACGCGTGACCCGAGAGCTGGTGAGTATCTGGCGCAGCGCATTAGTATTGCCATACAGCGGGGCAATGCAGCCAGCGTCTTGGGGACGCTTCCGACTGGTATTGATATGGACCAGTTGAGCTATCTGTAGATTGTTTGCAACAGTCTGCAGTTAGCTCAATTGTTTCAATTGTAAATACTAGTTTAATTTCTTTATATTATTTGATTGTTATTTTCTTTGTCAATAAAGATCTATTATTTTTAACACCTCTAAATGCAAACACCAATTCACCTGCCAAGCATGGTGATTTCGACAAAACCTCCTTTCTCATAATAACCTAGTTTGTGTTGGAAGAACACGTTACATCCCTTAACAAGGGACTTCATCTTGGTGAGTGCGGTTCACGTCGCGCTTGTTCAGCGTCACAACGTAAACTACAGGCAAAAGGTTGCTGTGCGCGGGTCGCAGACGCCGGGGGCTGGAGTTCGTAAGATTATGTTCGTAGGACGTTGATGTAATTTCAACACAAACTAGGTTCGTAGCTAACCCGCTTTCATTCAATATGAACTCGTCAAAATACGAAAGTTTTATAATAAAACCTCCTTTGTTTGTGACAGTTGGCATAGACGCTATACATACATATAACGTCCATGCCTCTCACAAAGGATAGCACGCATCTGCTTGCCTCAGCACAGTCAGCACACGTGTGCTGAGTCATCAAGAATATATGGAAAATATTTTACCAGTACAGGGCACCTACATATAGCGTTGCTCATAGTTATATTCACCGAAAGCAACGATTTTATCGTAATTGTTTTAATTTAACCTACTTAAACTTGAATAGTTTGTAATTTTTCTTATACTTCTTGAGCGTTCATGGGCGGCTGGTCTATCTTGTCCCCATGTACACTCAGCGGCATGGAATCTTGGCCAAGCTCGAAACTTGCGATAACAAACAATTGAAGTGTTTCTGATGAATGTTACAATGAAGGTAGGTAAAAAATGTACGAGTTAACGTTCAAGAGGGTCATTCATTAAACTTGAGTTGAATTTGAAACCACTTTTTGAGATTTAGTCGAAAAAGGTCATTTCAGCTTGTAAGACGATTTTTCATTTTGTGTGTTTAAAATCTTTAGCTAAAAGTTATCAATTTTTTTTTTATTTTGTGGTTATTATTAGGTTTCTTAACAACCTGTATAATAAAAAAAATGCCATTAACAGCAGAACAGATCGCGCAAGCCGTCGCATTGATCGACCAAGGACTGACACAGCGTGAAGTGGCTATTGTGTTAAACGTACCACGTTCCTCCATGCAGTATGCCCTGAAACGATATCAGGCGACAGGGAACTACACCCGGCGACCAGGTAGTGGTGGTAGAAGATGCACTCGGGACAACAGGTTTATTGTCTTGGAAATTTTGAGAAACCGCTTCCTTACAGCCGTTTAGATACGACAACGGCTCCAAAACGTCAGGGGCATTAATGTGAGCGAGCGTACGGTGAGAAGACGAATGGAGGAAGTAAGTTTAAAAGCTCGTAGACCAGCGCGTGGCCCAGAACTCCTCAGACAGCACCGAGTAGCTCGTCTTCGTTTTGCCCAAGAACATGCGAACTGGACACACGGTCAATGGGCCAGAGTTCTCGTCACAGATGTGCCGTATTGCTTTAAGATCTCCAGACGGTCGTGAAAGGGTGTGGAGAAGAAGAGGAGAAAGGTACCTACCCATTACCACCACACAAACAGTGAGTTTTTACGGCGGCTCCATAATGGTTTGTGGAGGTGTAAGTTCTGAGGCTCGTACGGAGTTAATGGTCGTCGACAACCGGTTAAACGCTACTCGATATATCGAAGAAATTCTACAGGACCATGTTCTACCCTATTCGGGGTTCATTGGATAGGACGATTTTTTGTTGATGCACGCCCCCACGTCGCTCGGTGCGTCGAGGAGTACCTTCAAGAGGTTGGGATCCGGAAGTTACAGTGGCCAGCTCGTAGCCCGGACATGAACCCGATAGAACACATCTTGGACATGCTAAAAAGAGAGATCAAGTCTGGTTCCAATCCACCACAGTCACTAAATGAGCTCCGCGTTGCAGCGCGCGCCGCTTGAGAGATCAAAATCTTTATTCAGAGCATGCCCGATCGGATGCAGTCATCAGGGCTAGAGGAGGAAACATCCACTATTAAATCGCAGAAAGACAACTCAAAAAACTTTTGTTTCCTTATTAAATGTAGTTTACGGTCTGTTTACTCTACTGTAAATAGACAGCCTACTGTCCCTACTGTAAATATCGTTTACTCAGAGTCTGCGGTAAACGTCCACTTACCCGCACAGTTCACTCCGTCACGGTCAATTTGTGCGGAAGAACCACGTGACGTCACGCTCCATGTACTAGCTTCATTCTGTATAAACCCTTGTTTAACAATAGTTATCATATGAGATAAAATCTAAAATATTTTTTAACAAAGATTTTAATTAAAGAATAAAAATATATTAGAACAATTTGAACTTTTGAGCTAACTTCAGACTGTTGATAGAAATCGAGAGGATATTTTAAAAGGACAGGAATTTTCTATTGTACCTATTCCGTAACGATTACTGTCATTATATGATTTTTGATAATAAACATTTATTAATTTGGAGTTTATTTTTATGATAAAAACAATGAGGTAGTTTGTAGGTTGTTTTATTGCCTACAAAATTTCGTTAACACTATAAGTGACTGATCTATGAATCATTGTCAGATGAGGTAAACGAACACTCATCATAATCATGGATGTAGAGCCAATGAAGTATTATAGTTACTTTGCGCGCTTTTCATAACATCATCATCAGCCCGTATACGTTCACTGCTGAACATAGGCCTCCCCCAAACGACGACGACGCCACGAATAACGGTCCTGAGCCGCGTCCATCCAACGACCTCTTGCGACCGCTACGATGTCATCGCTTTTCATAACGCTGTGACCAAATTCAGCAGCCACCTAAGTAATACATATGTAGATATCCATCGACCCGTAAAAAATGAGAGAAATCACTGAAAAATGCCCTCTAATAAAACCTGTGACATTCTAACTCTGAGCCAAAAGTGATAAATCAATGTGATGCCGGTGCGTTCAACGCGTAAATCACGCAAGAACACATTTACCACAGTAAGCTATTACGTTCAGAAGATTAACTTTTACAACTTCGCCGGTTGTTTACTTGCTAGGAAATGTTTCACATGACTCGCAGGCTCACACATAGGTTTGTTTTCATCTAACCAGTGACAGTAATTGTTATGATCGAAATTACTGCAAAAATTACTTTAACTTTATGTTTAAGCTATAGGTGTTTTTACCAGTAATTCTTTCTTTGCAGAATGGCCGTGGTTTTTATGGAGTCAGCTTGTGCATAGTCTACTATTTAACTGTTATATCTAAAGGCCAAATGTAACACGATGGTAACAATAAATACCTACCTACATTAAAACTAGATTTTTCCAACTGGATAGATAATTACTAATATAGAAAAATAGTTATCTACATATGTTAACCTACACGTCACTTTTTTTTTTAAATATCACATTTTTCAATGTCAGTGTTTAATTTTAACAATTTGACCTTTTCTAGTAAGTGTACATTTATTGTACTTACGGAAACAAATAATTTTTGACTTTTGACTTTTTGACTTTTACAAAACCTCATCATCGTCACGGGTAAAGTAGAGGGAAAGAGACCAGGAGGAAGGAGCCTAATGCGCTGGTCTGACCAGATACGTACTGAAAAGGGTTGTGCTTGGGGGTTGTGGGTAGATGGTACTGGTTGGTCCCCAAACAGCCCTTTGAGATTGGTTATTTGGTGTAGGTGCCAAGGAAATCACCGGTATGGTATGGTACGGACTATATTCACAAGACACTGGTAATTACTGGTTAACTTATACTACTGCCGCCAACTTCTGGTATAAATGGTTTAATGGTACAAAATGGTTGAGATAGTAATACTGGTTTGAACCCGCGACGATGGCGGTCGATCGCGAACTGAATAAGTTTAGGTAAACGAGGGCAAATACGCATTCAAATGCAAGCGCATCTAAATGCATATCTGCTGCGTTGGTCGGTTTATCCGAACACGTACCATACTCAACATTAACATGTTTGAAGCAGTGAATGTCGCTGAGAGGCGGAGCAGATGGGACGACATCGTACGGGAAAAGATGCTTTCATGATGAAATCATGAAAGCCCAATACGGGGGCGTATTGGGGTAACGACGCAAAGAGAAGGACATTATGTTAACATCTTTGTCGCGGTGATTCACCAATTGCATACAAAAGCGAGGCCGCGAGTACTCGAGTGAAGTAAAAAAATAAGAATATACGCGCTGACTATTAGGGAACGCAGTAATTCAAGTAAAAAAATAAATTTCACTTACTACTGATAAGTAACACATACTGTGATTTTCAGAAAGCAATGCTCAATAAACATCATACCGTAACAGTCCGAGATTTATTGGTTCCCAGACGAAAGTTTTGAGGCCCCGGGGACCAAACTAGGCTTTTATAAAATCACGTTAAGAAACGGCACACTTTGGAAAAACTTTTGCTACGCGAATAATAAGGAATAAATATGAATTGTAAAAATCTAACTATTACTTTTGTAGATGCTAAAACGAGATTGCTTTTCGCTGATAATTCAATTCAATGCGTTTATTTCAGCTTAAAATACAATGCATATTTCAGCTATAGCTTAATTAATCAGAAACATCTTAAATTAAAGGGTACACAATCTGAACGAGTTTACAAACGCATCACATTATGTGTGCGCGTCCAGTGCTTCATGAAAGCGCAGTCTGTGTCCAACCTCCCATCTATAAGTTTCCTGTTTATGAAAAAATGTTTTGTATGTTTTTAATTTTATTCGTATATGAAATAATTTTCCCATCGACCAAAGTAAATATTACTCAAATAACCCAAGCAGATTAGCGGTCTAGATATTCAATACATTATTAACGAAGGTACCTTCATAAGTAAACATCCCAAAGCTATAAACCCGTAATCTCAACACGTAATAATAGACAACTCAATCCAACCATCGTAAAGACAAACTAAATTATACATCTACTAAGCAAGTGTACTCAAATTTTCAACAAGTCTGCTATAAACTTAGGTGTGTGAGAAACCCTTGTGTTTAGAGTTGTAACTAATCCGGCAACTATAAGGTAGGTATAATAAAACACAAGTTTAAAACAAGCTAACAGCTGAGTGATATCAAAACTTAACATTCATGTTCATTAAACGTGGTGGTCGCTTTGGAAGAATGGACTTCTCGAAGTCAGTCCATAGATTTCGTAAAAAGCGACTAAGTTATTTTACAAGGGCCGCAGTTCCTTATGTGTATAATTAACACCCGCATGCCCAGCGTGAATAATAGGGCTTTTTCTCTAATGATAAGAGCTACTGCTGCGCTTATCAGGGCGTCGTCCATTCATACTAGCCCAGCTGTGAATTAGTTTAATAGACAGTAGACGAGATGACGGAGAAAAAGAATCTCGAGCTATTGTGCCAAGATCCGCTTCGGGGTCAATGCGCCAGTAGAGTGTGTGTGTGTGTGTGTTTGAGAGAGAGATGAGATGTTCCGCAGTTTTTTTTTCAAGTCTGCTTCATTTCACTATTATTTTCCATCCCTGATTCTGAAACACCACACTTATCAAACCAATAACAACTTAAATATTACCGTGAATATAGAAACCACATAAATCTCGGCTATCACAACATCCGGCTTTTAACCATAGCCAACTTCTTATCACTAAATCCTGGACTCTCGGGGAACAAAGTCCTTGGTGCCAGTCATAAACGTTACCCATTCAGGAGTTATGGTGGAACGAGATGGGATAGTTAATTACTATACCTTTATACTTGGTTCTAGAAAACAAGATGTTTTTCATAAACAAAGGGGTGAAATACAAAAAAAAATGAAAGAAAATGTTTTACGACACTCTGGTATTATCACAAATATTTGAATATTTTTTTTGTTTTATTCATCACTTTATTCGTGTCGTTTTATCGTTCTATTTGTGAATTCGAATGTCCACTTTTTTCACTGTGCGTGTGCATTGTCATAGTTTTTCTTTCAGAGTTAACTTTTCTCTTGTCTGTTTTTTTATGAGTTTTTGATAAATAAATAAATATTGTCTTCGTTTACAGTAACAATCTTGGATTATGAAACAGAGTATAGTTATGAAGATACGAAGTGGGGGCTCGTAAAAATGATTTTAGGTTACCTTCTCATGAAGGGATATTGTTCTTGCTACGAGTACCTTTGTGTGAAACAGGCGATAGTTATGCTCGTATATTTCTGATTTCAAGAATTATAGGTAATTTTGTATTTGTAACTGCCCAAAACTTACATAGGTTCTGGGCTAATTTTTAATCCTTGCGATTTCACTTTGCGATTACAGATTTATTTTGTAATTAACTTACATAAGAAAATATGTATTATACCAAAAATATTTCAACTTCGACGGGATTCTTGAACCCGCAATATCATTTTTTTTTTCTTATAAATTTTTCTGAGTTTATTTAAGAGGTTAATCCATATAACAACGAAAAACCTTACATTCCATTGTTGAACTAAAATTTTTGGTAGTAAAAATTGGTTTAAAATAATAATCTAAATAATTGATTGGTTGTCCTAGGTCGTTGTTCTATTTTATATTGGTCTAGCGAAGAAGAAACAAACAAAGAATACGGTTGGCATTAGATGTCTCTAAGGACAGGATTTGTTTACGAAGATTAACTAGATTTCTTTCCTCGTATAATTATAGTATTTCTTCATCGACCACTCAAAACTGTTACTAATTTCAAGCAAATCATTTTCAGTACAAATCATTTGCATGACTTTTACCGTCGTCCCAGGGGCCGAATTCCACTAAATTAAACATTTCACCACAACAATGCTATCATCTCAGTCAGAATGACACATTTACATAGTCTTTTTACCTGTGATGAAAGAAAGTACGATGGAGGGACAATGGTCAAAAGTGCCAAGATTAGAAACCATTCTATGATAATAATAAATAATTAATGATATTAGATAGATAGATAGATAGATAGATAACTCTTTATTGTACCACACAAACACAAAATACAATACAACAAGGAAATGCTAACAAACAAAGAAGTACAAAGGGCGGCCTTATCGCTTTAAGCGATCTCTTCCAGGCAACCTTGGGATAGACTGGACATAAAAGAACAATATAGACGGTGGTGTTTAAGTTTAACGAATTATAAATATAATATAATGATACCTACACAACGTTATATATACCTACTTAATACATATAAACTTACATACACATAAAATAAAGTTGTTTGAATAGTTACAAGGATAAATAATGTTGATGAAGCAGTTTTTTGAAAATAGGAAGTGATTTCGCACGTCTGATATCTAGAGGAAGAGCATTCCATAGACGGATGGCTTGTACAGTAAAAGATTTTTCGTAAAATTTAGTAGAGTGAGCAGGAACTTCTAAGACGAGGGTTTCGGAGGAATGCAAAGAGAGAGAGTGAGAGTCGGAGAGGAATTTAAAGCTCTCCTTGAGATAAGATGGGCTGGGAGGATAGAACAAGATACTGTACAAGAGAGATAGTATGTGAGTATTCCTGCGAAGTCGGATGGGTAACCACTTGAGCTTAGCGCGATACTCGGATACATGGTCATATTTGCGAAGGCCAAATATGAACCGGATACAGAAATTTTGGAGGCGCTCAAGCTTGTTTAATTGGTCTTCAGTGAGGTCCGGATAGCAAGCGTCGGCGTAATCGAGAATGGGAAGCAGAAGGGACTGGGCAAGTGTAACCTTAGTGGAAGTCGGGAGAAAATTGCGCAGTCGCCGTAGTGAGCCAGCCGATGCGAACATCTTTCGGCTGAGTTCAGCCAATTGCGGACCCCAGGACAACTCGTTGTCTACAATCAGACCCCGGTTTTTGACGGATTTGCTGACTGGAATTGACACCCCGTCAAAAGAGATAGGAATTACGGTCGTCATATCAATTATTATTCTATCATATATTATTCATAGATATTATTTATTATTCTATCAATCTCTCCGTGTTCAGATAGTACCGCACGCACTACCTACGCGTTTCTTTCCTCTATAGACGATTCTGCAACGATACCACTTTTATATTGTTTTTTTTATTATTTATTTAGTATACAAAATCCACAGCCCTTAGAAACTAAGATTGACAAACTTATATAAAAAACCTACAGCCAATACATGGATTTAATTTTTGTAAAATTTAACAAATTGACTGTCACCAAAAAATAAAACTATGATAATGGCCTTTGACCACCATGACACTTGAGAAAGTGAAGATGTGGCCTAAGATGGAGCACGTTTTTTCCCAGAAGTAACTTATTCACTTGGGATTTGAAGACTCCTCGATTACACTCTACTGAAAAAACAGACGCAGGAAGTTCGTTCAAACTATTTACCGGTACATATAATGAAAGTACGTAGGCACTGTGGTATGTCGACCAGGTATGGGAAGTATTTACCAATGCGTTTGCTTATCCATTGGTAGTAGGAAGAGGTCGGTATAAGATCATGTAAATCCTGGGCACAGTCATCAAAGTGATACTTGTAGAAGACAGTCTCGCGACAGGCAACGCGCCGTCTGTGTTCAGCCACTGTCATAGTAAAGCGATTAGCTAGCACAATTCGACCCTTCTGTATTCCCTGTAGAATGCTAATAATTTGAACGGGCAACTTCAAATATTATTATAAAACAAATAAACCTCTATCACACCAAATCAGCATATTCAAGTTAAAGTAGAAGTGCAAACAGCAGAGTAAAGTTGGTAGCACTTGCGTTACTCCACTCCCACCTATGCAGGGAAACTAAGTGGTACCATAAATTTCGCTGGTGTAAGTTTAAACGGGGACCAACGAGGTAGAGTGCTGGATGGGATCATCTTAATATCTTTTTTACTAAAAAAAGACTTGAGGATTTAAAAACACTTCGTCTGTTCATGCATCCAGTGCTGAATATGGCTTCCCCAAACAAGCTGGTGTAAGTTTAAATGGGGACCAACGATGTAGAGTGCTGGATGGGATCATGTTAATATCACGATATCAATGGGCTGGAGCGTTCAATTCTAACCCTGTGATCGCCCCGTGTGGCCACGGCTTTACAAACAATTTCTAATTCCTATTTTCTTAGAGGTTAGGAACACAAAACTAGCTAAACTTGACCCATACGATAACATTTAACTTGATCAATTTTCACTCTTTATATCTTTTTTTAAATAGGTATCTAATAATGTTGGCCACGTCTCAAGTTATGTTGTTACCTTCTAAAATATAACTCCAGCTTTTGTGTAATGTTGTTAATGTAAATATTTTTTCCCGGATTACTCATACTTGCATAAAAAAACGTGTCCGTACGGTTGTTTTGCGAATAAAATGGCGAGAGAGTGAATGAGAGAGCTAACCAAAAAGGGTCTAACATGCTTATTTCGCCAAAATAATATGAACAATCTTAACAAGGTTTAAAGTTGAGAAGGTAACAGGTAATTACAAAATCAGTCACTACTCAACATGCAAACAGGACAAAGCAGCACCATGGCTCTAGTCTTCTGTGACCATCCTTGTGTCATAAACATAATAGTCTCAATTCTAAAATTCAAATCATTATTCATCATCAGCCCGTCCCTGCTGAACATAGGCCTCCCACAAACGTCGCCACGCCAAGTAATTATTATTATATTTTTTTTATCTCCTGGATATTTTCACTATCTCGTCTGGATTCTAAAGTTAAATAAATATTAGGTACAATATTTGTATAATAATTTCAAAATTAATCTCGTCATTGCCAGCTCCAGTAAATCTATCCCCCTGAAACTTTTCCCTGAGGCATATATTTCTCCATACAGTGTTGTCAGTGTGTCTAATAAAGTGGCCACAGTCGAAGCAAGATTAACAGCTCCTCTTTATTATTGTTTGTGTTGGGTGCAGTGTTGAGTTACTCTAGGGGTGGAGGAAGTTTGAGGTAGAATTATGAATACCTGGGGGTGGATATGACTTGGTTTATATTTATACTAAGGCAGGAATAAGTTTAATGCATACAATTTCAAGTAAAAGCTGATGAGTGAGCTGATCTGAAATTTTTTCTCTGTCTCCATTAAATCGGAGGGTAGATAGCAAATTATTGCACCATCATACCCATAAAATAAACATTTATTAATAATATAATATTTATTTGTTCATGACTGAGGGATTATACCTATTTATCAAGAAAGAATAGCTCTTCTAGACTTTTGTTCACCATCGGCCAAATCGTCACTTTCCGGTGAGATTGTGGGCAAATGAAGGTCTATCGATCAGAAAATATATCAGAAAACAAAATTGTATCAATTTCATTGGGCTCTTTTAGATCACCTAGGAGAAATAAGTTTTCAGTTTTACAGCGTTTTGTAAAATTAAGTTTGATAATGAATGTTTCCAGAAATATCAGGGTTACTAAATTTTTATGAGTAATATTTTTATCTAACTTATTTAAAAGTGGAAAAGATGTATGCAATGTTTTCATGCAGTGCGGCGTTGATGCTAGCAACGATTCAGCTATTTAAATTAGCGTTTTTTATTTGTGCAGTCACATTTCCACCATAACCAACGATAACAAGTATTTTAAACAAACTTAATTTACATATCTTCATTTCCATTTAAAACTTCTGTGACAGACGACATAAAGGGTATTTCCCATTTCGAGATAAGGCACCCTGACACATCGTGACGTGGCCCCGTTTCAGTCGGACGTTCATAATCCTTACTCATATTAATAATTATTATGAAATTATGTTTGTCATTCTGACATTTTTATTGAGATACTAAGTCGTGTAGATAAAAGAACGTTATTGGAAATGTCAAACGTATATATATTATAACGGGATATTTACCATGATTAGAGTTTTGAGTTTTGAGTTCTCCAATATTTCGGCACAGTTACATGCGCCATGATCACTGAACAACTGAAGTCACAGCGAGTTCATTTTTATTGGCAAATATGTCGATCTACCCTCTTTCTTTGTCTTTTGCTACGAATGTTAACACTACCACCGGTATCTAATATTGGAGAACTCAAAACTCAAATCACGGTAAATAAATATTATCCTGTTATTAACTTTAGTGTTGTAAATAACCATGATAGTTTTATCGTTATATAATATTAAATTTGTCTAGCTGACAAGCCAAACGCTGTTCTGGCATATGGGTATAAAAAAATATAAAAGTAGAAAAAAACCAGATAGGACACTTACCACCCAGCAACGGTATGAAATATACCTACTTTACTACCCATTCTTATACCTACGAAATATAAATAAAAAAGCTCATAAAAATCGGTTGAGCCTTTTCAGAAGAGTGTAATCACATTTTTATAAATGCAGATGATCGCAGTCGGACAGCATGACATTTTATTTCTCAACACCAATTATACAAAAAAATGCCAAATGCAAACTATTTCCTGATGAAGATTTTATAATAATTACGAAATGCCATAAATGGATCCATTAGAACTAAGGTTAAAGAAAGAATATTGCAATTAAAATTCAATCAGAAGCAGAAACTGACAATAAAATTACAATTCAGTCTTAAAATTGGTGTGTGAGTTTTCACCAACTTCTAAATAACCAGAGCTTTTCTTCCGATACTTTTCAGGTGAAACCGGAAATACAAGCTAGTTAATTATACTTTACACAACCTCCGGTCGAGGAAGCCATTTTACCGTAATTCCAACGGCAAAGTTCGCACTGCAATAAACCCATCAGATAAATTGACAATTTATTTCGAACGAGACAAAATTCTATTTCCTCGTTTGTTTCAAGACATTGGGGCCCATCGGCCTTTGAAGGCTTTTTAGATGCGTACGATTTGTAATTTTATGAATAATCAAAATAATAATATGTATTTCAAATCGTAATTTATCTTATTTTTGCCCTGTTGACCATAAATCCATGTCTGATAAACAAGGAATACGACACACGACAAGGGGTGAAAATGTGTGAAAAATATAATATTAACATATCTAGCCATATTTTTTTACATGAGGCAGAGAGCAGGGTTTTATCATGATTAACAGTTTTTAGTGAAACTTTTTGCCCGACGCGCGCTACACTTCTGGAGGTTGTCAAAAAGTGTTCGTAAAAGGACTACATACCACACTATCCACAAAAATGCAGCCAATGTCAGTTTCCTACTTCAATTGTCCTTTTAAGAGATCGTATCGAATGATGTACAAAAGCCAGCGGCTTTGTACCAAGTCTCAGGACCTATTACACTCAGTGCCTCTCCGAATTATTTTCACGATTCTATGAAAGGCTCAAAGACGTATGCAAATACAGTACTTTGTTTTGTAACTTTATATCAATTTGGGGGAATACGGCTGACAAAATTTTCCCCGACTTTTCGGTTCTTCCTGATTTTATGGGACGTGAACATTTTTGTGAGTAATAAGAATTTATAGGGGTGTATTGGAACAATATGAAATATCATGACAGGAGCGTGCCATCTGTCACATACATGGAAAAAGGTGTGTGAGGAACATCTAAATGTATAACATTATTTACGTGACTGCGTGAAGAGGCTATTCAGTGGTCTTGGTCTTTATACCCATTCATACGCGGGATGACCACGTTTTGGTTTTCGCTTCACGTTTTGTGAATACGGGAAGTTCCTCTGAGACCTGCTACGCACAACTTAATCGTGCCTTCAGAAATATTCGTTTTATGGACTGCTTTGCACAACAGGTTGTGCAAAGCAGTGTACAGTGTTATGTGCTGAACTTCTTTAAACTACTAAAAATATCTTAAGGCCTTCGAGTTGTTATATCTTCAATGGAATAAGGTGTTCCTTACCTTCGTCATTAGAAAAATTGCTGCTTTGTAATACTAGGATCTTAAATAAAATTTTGTTTTTAATTTTAGTAATTCTCAAAACAGCTATGAAAAACTAATGACTTGAATCCCCCAATCCACTTTTCAGCTCTCAAATATCTAAGAAACATCCAAAATTTAAATAATCCAACTACAGCTCGGGAATTAATTTCACAAAAACATAACACAGAAGTGAAAGGCCGGGCCTAATTCAGAAAACAAAATTAGGCTCAAACGAGTTTCACTTTGTAAAACAATTTTTGTCTTTTACCCGAGAATTGTATTGCTAGAAGCAGCCTTATAGCCACGTGGGACGTATTTGTATAAATTAAATGAAAGTAGCAAATGTAACAAATGGAAGCAAATGAAAGAATTTATCATACGGCTCGCGCTAATTTAATCTTATACAGAAAGGAGATGGTTTATCCGAGTTAGGGAATTGTTGGAAAGCGAGCTTAAAAGCCTTCATAGATGCCTTCCTACCTAATATATAACGATCACTTTAATATAATAAGATGGAGGAAGTTTGTCTGTATACGTGTTTATTTGAATTGAATACTTTACTTATTTTCTCTTGCTAAAGATTATTGTTTAGAACTTTTGTCTTAAGCTTATTTATATCTAGTTATCTTGTTTTGCAAGAGACTGGGGCCCGGGAGAGGTTTATAAGATCTGTGGTACAGGTCACCAGGGCCTTCGTCCGCAGTATAATTTGGGATAGATACTTAAGATGATTGATTCCAGGCCTAGAATTACCTGTATGCAAAATGTCAGCCCTATCCGTTCAGTACTTTTGGCGTGAAAAGATAACATACATCCATCCATAGAACAATACATCCAAATTTTCGCATTTATAATAGTGTGATTCGTCTAGGTCGCCTGGAAGAAATCGCTCTCAGCGATAAGGCCGCCTTTTATACTGTTTATTTTTCATTTAGATATAAGATATTGTATTAATGTTAATTTAATTACAATAAAGTGTTCATTCATTCGTGACACAATAGAAATATGTATATTCTTCAATACAGTTACCAGGTTTCATATTTAATTTGAACCCATTGCCCACGGACGGATGACTCATAATTGCATGCAAAATCATACCTACGTGTGCACTACCTTATATTTAAATCGCCCATCACAAGTCGCCATACTAATGGATAATGAAATTGAAACACCACAAAAACTACCATTATTTCTGTGTCAGGAAGGTATATAAATTATATTTATTTGTAGCAAAAATAATCCCTTTGTACAGGATATTATAACAAAGAAGGCTTAATAGATAAAGGTAACGATATAAGGATAATAGTAGATTGTTTTACAAGGGAATAAACCATCCCATTATATACGAGGTTGTTATACTCCCGAGCGTAGCGAGGCCCGAGTAAAACACTCTACTTTTCACTTCGATTGCGAGAAAATAAAACAATTCAAAATTAGACAATTTTCAGAAATTTTATTAAAAATTAAATGCCGCAACGAAACAATTCGCATTCTACCGTGAAGGAAAGAATCAACCTTCATAAAAAATCATCAAGACGGTTATGTTTTCAAAAAAAAAAGATTCACAGAGCACCAAGAAGTCGAGTTTTTATGTAAGAGAACGAATGCTTTGTACGGGCTGAAGATTTTAGACAAAAATTAAAAAGAAAAAATACTTTTTTAGTTGACTCGAGTTTTAGGCCTGCTAAGCTACACTATTATGATACACTTTTTAAGCAAGAGAAGTGAAAAGATAATTTTAGCCTATCTAACTGATGAAAAAATATTGGGATTAGAGACCACGATTTTAATTATGGATACGATACGCCATTATACTAGCCAGTATCCTGAGGTCTAAGCTCGATCATTTATATTACACGAAGGTTGCTCTCTAACTGTACCAACTGCGAAGCTATCATAAAAAACATACGCTGGCTCGCAGATTCGCACGATGTACAGATGATGTGATAGTTTTAGTTTTCAAAGCATACTGTATGTATATTTTTGTACACATCGGGTCAGCATTGCCCAAAAGGTTTACTCTGCGTATCAATACAATAACGCATTTAGGTTAATGCTGCGGCTGCCAGGTTTCTGCACTGCTTCAGGTATGTTCCCTGAGGCTCGTATGCTTTGATGCCATCTAGCGCAAAAAGATAGCCTCACTACTCAGCAGTACCCGCAAGAGCAGCAACAGCACCCTAAATGACCTTTACTAAATATGATTGGCCTCTGATTTACCAGCGCATTGATTCCTTTCAAGGACCAAATCCCTGTTAAATATTAAGTATTAACCCCTCTAGCTTTAAGTTCATTAAGAAAATAGACAAAGTTGTCTCAATAAATAATATTTGAAATTTTTGTTTATAAAACACAAATACTAACTCTATAATTAATAAAGGTATTTCTTTCAACGTATAAAGCTGATAACGCAAAAACCTTTTTTCCTTTTAACTGTCAAGAAGGAAAAACTTGGTCTGAAGATAATTTGCAAACGTGTTAAAGTAAAAGCCAGCCATTTTAAAATTTAAAAAAGCTCTCTGAATACTTTAAACTCTCGCAAAAATATTAACAAGCAGTATTCACTAGTACTTAACTCGCTCTACCAAACTTCTACATAAGTAAACCCATGAAGTGTTTTGTTTTGGTACTTAGTTTCAGTCATCAAAAATTCGGTACAAGTTGCCTAAATAAATATTGTGATTGAAAACGACGGCCTCTCTCATGATGTCCCGCTTATCATTAGATAATGAATCTATGTAAAATAAAGTAAAGTAAAAATTGTTTTATTGATATATTATTGTTTCATAGACAGTAGCGAGTCCATAGGCTCCTGAACTAGTTTAAAACTGTGTTTCAGGAGCCAGTGGCTACTTCAGCTTATAATATCAGTAAATTATGTCAAAACAAAATAATAATAAGTAACTTAAACAAACATTAAAAAAAAAAACATATTATCCACTATGATGAAAGCATGAACAAGCCGGTCATTTTGAGTCCCAATTCTTCATCTACGCGAGCATACTCGCCTTATACCGTTCGGTGTTGTTCGGATATGAAACATTGTCCTATCATAAAAAGTTGCAAATCCCTCAAGATTCTTCCACAACGTATTTCACATTAAACCTCTTAAAGACACTTCGTAGATATTATGGGTCTCTCAGCTAAGCATAAAATTATTCAGGCAACCAGGCGAGCCGGTTGACGGCCCTAACCCTTCAGCCCTTCACTTAGGGCCGCACACGACACTTTAGGGCGTACTTTACCTCTCGTACAACGGAACTCCATTTGCTCAAGTCACCTTTGTGACGTTGTTACCCCTGAGATTAATGCTTATAAAATATTAGTGGGAATATGAATAGAATTGTTTATGAAGTTTTTTATGTGAAGTGAAATAAAGAGTCAATGATTGATTGATGTTGAAAAGAGTAAACGGTATCAAACATGGTTTTTACATTATTGCGTTTATCTATTTCAGGTTGTGATAGATGGTTTGAAATAACATTACAAAAATTATCAATCATAAAGATTTTCTAATTATATAAATTGAAAAAAAAAACGTTCCAAACAGCTCGATAGATGACGTCATATTACAAATGTCAAATCAAAGGAGAAGAAGAAAGTGGCTACACAAATATCAAACCCAGGAGCGACGATTGTACGAGTGATGCACTCATTAAAACAGTTCAATTTACCAGCTGGTATATTCACCCTCTGAACAAACTGCTACGAAACGTTATTGAAAGTAATTTCTTTGATAACTTTTACAGGTCAGTCGTACCTCCTCCAGCCAGAGGAGATGACGACCAGCAGGCCAAGTACGAGGATTTTTTCTCTAGGGCAAAATAGACAATAATGACATAGCATCGTCATACATTGCGTATGACGATGTTACGTTTATGTATTCCTCGCTGCTGCCCGCGCCTTCGCCCGCGTTTTATAGAGAAAAAAAATGCATTTATGTTATTCCAGGTCCCAAACTATACCCATACCAAATTTCAGCCCAATCGGTTCAGTAGTTTTTGCGTGAAAGAGTAACACATATCTATACATCCATACATCCATCCTTACAAACTTTGAAATAGCCTATATGTTATTCCAGGTCCCAAAATATACACATACTCAATTTCAGCCTAATCGGTTCAGTAGTTTTTGCGTGAAAGAGTAACATACTAACTTTCACAGTTATAATATTAGTAGGATTGGAGTTGAAGGCATGTATGTCATATAATTTACGCATTCGATGACAAAGTGATGTAATTTTTCACTATTCTACCATAGACAACAAACCCCGTGCTTGCCTTACTGCGAAAGACTGCAGGCAGATTCTATGGCATTCAGTACGGAAGGGCATTCAGCAGTGGAATAATATATGCTGTCGTTGATGATGATACCCTTCTTGCCACTCTGGTGCAGCACTTAATCATCAACGTACTACGACCTTAGGCTGCTATCATCATCATACCAGCAGATTCGTCCACTGCCGAACATAGGCCTCCCCCATACAACGCCACAAAATGCGGTCCAGAGCCGCCTCTATCCATCAACTCCCAGCGACCGCTACGATATCGTCGGACCATAGATCGGTCGAATGGATGGTCTCGCAATAATCCGTTTCGCGTTGCATCGTGAAAATCTTTACTCCCCAGTGGTTATTAGTTCTTCGAGATATATGACATGCCCACTGCCACTATGGCTGGTATGCACATCATTAATTCTAATACAAATTGAACACTATGCAATTACAATACAGTCCTGATCACAGTATGATCCCGTACAATTATAGAAGATGCCCGCAAGCCAAAGATAAATTTACATTTAACTGTATGCAAAAGCTCCTCGCAATATCCTCAGTGCAAATTCTCAATAAGCTTTAGCTGAGTTGACCTCATGCGTTGGTCAGAGTCACAGAGAGTTTATCTTGGGATTCTAAGCTGCACTAAAACGATTTTGCTGCTAAAAAAAAACAAACGTAGTGAGGGACCTGAGACACATTTTACAGGAGAGTCAAATTATTAGACATTTATGCATGGGAATAAAAGTTCTCACAGAGCAATATTAAATCTGTGTCGTGACACAACTGCAGCCAATAGCGTAATAAGAAGGCAATCCCCGTGACACTACTACTGTGTAAGTATAGGTTCCTATTTCCATACTTTAAAATTGTCCTCGAAGTCGGTAATTTAATTACCCGTAATACTACTGAAAATTAATATGTTTATTTTTGAACAACAAGTTTGGACATACATAGGTCTAGGCGGTTTTGCTTTCTGTGATAAAAACTGTGTTAAAGAAAGCCGCGTCTTCCCCATTGCACTGTGATTCGAAGTGCAAACAATACTATCCGCTCACACTACGACCAGCTCCCTCATATCCGCTATCAAGCCGATAGAGTTACAAGATCAACTCGGTATTGCAAAATGCACTCAGATAACTTTGCCAACGGAAGGGCATGTGGGACAATGTTACTATTTAGATGAAATTTCGACTTCGAGATTCGAAATTTTGATTGCGCTCTCGAAAGTTCGATTGTGGTGCAAAGTTGTGGATGGCTTCTTTTGAAATATTGTCGCTGGGGAACAGAGTTTTCTTATATTGGTTTGAGGTTTTGAAAAGATTGGAGGGATTTAGTAGTTATAGATAATGATTTATAAGTACGACATAGCCAAATAGTTATTGTAAATATTCTATTTCTCTGCATTTACAATTTTATTGTGATGTTATTATGAACCAATTTTATAGACCTAGAAGGCGGAAATAAATAAATAATAATAATGTTTATGTTTATGGCAGGCGTCCATAGTCTCCCCCATAGCCCGATTACCCAGTCCATCATTCATCACAATAACATGTTTTTTTATTACTTTCATTTTCCTTTGTCTGTAGGTATACCTAGTGGATAACATCTTCGGGTGTATATTGTGCAACCAAGGACGCCCGCCATGTGTAGCTCTCGCCTTTAGATAATGTTCATAAAGGGCCTCTGTGCTGTTGGCTTCGGCTCCACGCATGCCTCCCAACATTTTGAGGAACCCATCCAGCATTCGGCAAGCCACCGTCTGCCGCTTGTAACAGTATTGAGAGTATGTTTATGGCAGGCATCCATAGTTTCCCCCATAACCCAATTACCTAGTCCATCCATTCACCACAATAACATGGCTTTTTTGTTATTTTCATTTTCATTTGCAATAGTCTCTACACCTGGCGGATATCATCTTCGGGTGTATCATATTGTGCTAGGATGATACCCGCTACGTGTAACTCTTTACATTAATTCTCATAAAGCGCCTCTGTGCTGTTGGCTTCGGCTCCACGCATGCCTCCCAAAGTACCGGGTCACTATATGGCCCGTGATCATGGAAATAAGAAACAGTAATAATAATAATAGATGTTCTAAAGATAGATTCCGTAGTATTCTTGATATATACCTAAAAGGTATTATTTTGTAGGTCCTAGATATACACTTAGATTAGAAGTAAGCAGTGATTGTTTGTGAATTTATTACTTTTGAAACTATCATGGTTATTTACAACACTAGAGTTAACTAATGTAACGTTAGCCAACGTAACGTTATGACCTATCATGGGTATTAATATGACCAAGATGTTAGAAGCCGCGGACAGAAGCTAGTACGGTATCACTATATATAATAAAACAAAGTCCTCCGCCGCGCTTGTCTGTCTGTTTGTCTGTTCGCGAAATCGCGATAAACTCAAAAACTACTGAACAAATTTTCATGCGGCTTTCATCAATTGCTAGTGATTCATGAGGAAGGTGTAAGTAGGTATGTAATTTGTCAAGCTTTTGTGTAAATTGGTTGAAATATAACGATTGTTGGAAGTGTCGGAAAATTCAAACCGCCTGGTAGCTTTCATTGAAAGCGCTGCCCAATCCATTTGAGATATATGTAATACCCGTGCGAAGACGGGGCGGATTGCTAGTAATTTAAGTAATAATAATTTAATATCAGTTGAAAGGCCTCACGTAGGACTGTTGCTATCAAATTACTAAGATGTTTGCGGCGAATGTTCTTTCATCTCTGAGATTAAATTCAAAGCAAGATCTTGGGTTTGTGTACGCACTGACAAAATTAAGTCCACTTTCGAGGATAAAACAGCTTGGAATGGATTTCTTCAACTTGAAATCTTACCTTGAAATCTACCAACAAGGTAAAGGTTTCTTGTTCACTTTATTACCTCTCTAGGTTTTATGGTACAAAAATTTACTGAATGTAAAAAAAAATGACATTAAATAGAATGCAGTGAGCAAAACATTAAAATACCACTTCATTTCCTAGTTTCCATTAAGTTCTTTGACATTTTGAAGTGTGTGAAACAAAGCACTGAGTTTTGTTTATGTTTAAATTTTCATTTACGCAAGTTTTCAAAAATTTCGGAGTAGCGGATAAAATGCGATTTGATTTTTTTTTATTACAATTTATCTTGGTTGTGATAATAAATGTTTTATATCACAGATTAGTAAACTTATTATTCAATTAAAAGAGCCAGTAAATGTATTTACTAAATACCTTTTACTTTTAAGTTTTCTATGATTTTAATATGAGGATTACTCATTCCAGCAATTCGACATAGTAAGTACTAATAGGTTATATTCCTACAACATCTCGAGAGAATAATAAACTGTTTTTCGTATTTAATTTTTTTTTAAATATGAGACTATTGTATAACAAGACTGTTCTGTTAAAAAACTTTGAAAGGCGTCCGTAGCTTGTTGAGTTATATATTAGTCTCGTACTTAGTTAGGTTCTAAACCGTGTTTAGTTAATCTACGTTATAACTTTTATGTTAAATAAAGAACTTTAAAAAAACAAAAAAACAGTGTTTGTAAGGTCATATTATTATTTTTTTAAATTTTATTCTCTCGCCGCGTTTTCCTATTTAGTGCGTACACCGAAATCTTGTGACAAGCGACAACATTTATCAGTGTCGCACGACAAACGATCGCAATTAACATTCCTCGTATTGTTAGCGACGTAGCGACGCAACGCTCGCCCATTGTTGAACACTTGTCGTAGGTTCGGAGTTGGTGGGGACAAAATTACGAAATAATAATGACTTTACACATTTGCTTGTAGGAGTGTAATTAGTATATTTTAATTTGTATTAAAACAAACGTACGTACAAATCACACTAATAATATAAATGCAAAAGTTTGGATGTCTGGCGTCTAGAGCAAATGTTTGGATGTTTATTACCATTACGCCAAAACTACTGAACGGATCGAGTTGAAATTTTGCATAGATTATTTCTAGGTCTAGCTTAACATATAGGCTACTTTTTATACCAAGAACCAAAAACCACTTCATCAAAATGTCATAATTTTGGTTCCACGGTCACAGATGTTTTCGTGACTTGTCTCACATTTTTCATGAAATTTATAAAGTAATCGAATTTGAGATAGATAGATAGATAACTCTTTATTGTACCACACAAACACAAAATACAATACAACAAGGAAATGCTAACAAACAAAGTAGTACAAAGGGCGGCCTTATCGCTTTAAGCGATCTATTCCAGGCTACCTTGGGATGCACTGGACATAAAATAACAATATAGACGGTGGCGTTTGAGTTTAAAGAATGATAAAAAAAATTATTTAAATATGAATTTCGTATTCATATTGCCCTAATTGGAAATGCCTCTGACAGACTTAATTAATTTAATTAATAATTTTCGAATAAAATCCGTAAAATATGTAAATAATTATTAAGTGATACACTGGAGTAAAACAGGCGGTTATAACTCCCTGTAATCGGCAGTTCTGTACAACGAGGTGTTTTCCACCACAGAAAAAAAACCCTATTTATATTTAAACTCAGTAGTTCAAATTTCGTCTTCCAGATAGACATGAGGACGTTTATTATAGTTCATAGTTCATTTATTCATAACATTACAAGTTACAGGTCAATTACATAGTTACCTTACATATCATAAGGATTAAAATATAAGCATTTCTATGACATTGCTTAGATTAAATTAAAAATTAAATATATATAAAGTAATAATAATAATTGATAAGTATAGGTAAATTCACGGAAGTCATAAAATGATTTTTCTACAAGCCACTGTTTTATCTTATACTTAAAAGATTGTGTCGATGGCGCATTCACAATTTTAACTGACAGGCGGTTGTACACTGTGGGCCCCATCGCATGAATCAACTTCGACATTTTTGTGAGCTTACGGGGTAGCGCTCGGAGTTTCTTAGCGTTCCGCGTTTCATACCGGTGACCGTCTCCGAATCTCAAGTACCTACGCACTCAAGTTTTTTCTTGCATACATTGCAGCGTGCAAGATGATTAAGGAAGGAACAGTCAGAATTCCTAGCGATTCAAAGTAAGGGCGCGCTGATTCATCTTGCGGGATTCTAACGATAGCGCGAACTGCTCTTTTCTGTATTCTAAAGGCACGCTCCCAATCTGCTGCACGGCCCCAAAACTCTACACCATACTGTAAGATCGTATGTACCGACGCGAAGTAAAAACACCTAACGCAATCCCTATCTAATGTCGCCGACAGACGCCACAGAGCGAAACAAGCCCGACTGATTTTTGAACACATTTTGTCAATATGTTCCTCCCAAGTCAGACTTTTGTCTAGTGTAAAGCCCAAGAAGGAAGTACTAGCAATACAGTCAAGGACCTCGCCACCCAATCTTACAACCATAGGAAGGCTGGAGCGCCCCGCTAGGTTAAAGTGCATGTAGTTGGTCTTGCTGACATTCAAGATGAGACCATTTCTGTGGAACCACGTCTGCACTTTACCAGCTACCGCATTCAGCCTTTGTTTGAGCTCGTCGAGACAAGGTGCTTCCACGATTGCTGCTACATCATCAGCATACATAAGAACGTGAGCATCGTTAATGTAGTCAGGAATTATTATTAGGAATATTTCGTGCGGATGTCAAATTAAAGTGGCTGCAACTACCTACAAGTTCTTTGACCTTGAATAATCCGTGATTATTTTGATTTAACATGACAGTCTCTCCTATCCGCGAAAGATCCCCACCATGCCGTCCGAGTTCTAAAGTAAAAAGGGAACTTTTTTAGGAAACCCCTCATTGAGGGCACACTGTAGCGTAGTGATGACCATGTCAAATAAAAATCAACTGCTGCCACCGATCAGGAAAGCAAAGAAGGCAAAGATGGTTTGGCATGAAATGAACACTCAAAATCTCTCTTCAGTCCAACTGATCGAGCTATTAGTATTTGCTCACTTGTTTATTTTTAAAGAAAACGCCTTATTTGCATTATTTCAATTAGCGCCTTGACACGATCACAGTCTGCTTAGAGAAGGCTCAGACCGTGGACTTTTAGGAATAGCTTCATACGAGTGTACCAGGATAGCTTTTGATAGTATAATACATAGTTCACTCGGATCATTTTCTAAGTCAAAATCGAAAAATGTCATGAGACGCTTAGTTGTTGTTGCTGGAAGCCATTTTGTTTTGGTTCTAGTTATGTATGAAATGTAATTCAGGCTCTTGTTCTACACTAATTTATCGATCTCGGTTAGTAAGGCTGATGTTGCATGATAGACGGATGACATCCATGCGTAGAAATCACAATTTGTTGCAATAGGAACAGTATTATGAAAATACTAGCTGCTACGCATTTTATCGATAAAAAATTGCCTAAATGTTATTTCCAGGTCCCAAACTATGAATAAATAATAAAAAACCCACCGCAATAAAAGCCTTTTATTTCCCACTAATTACCTACTTTAAATTGTTTTTGAGTTACATATCTAATAATGATTAATTACTACTTCACATAACTAGTTTTTCTTTGAATGTTTCACTTATTACTAATTTATAATACGCTTAACTAGTTTGTTTACGTTTCTGCTTTACATATTTACTTATTTAAAATAACATAATAATCTAGAGCCTAACTTAATTTAGTTTATAACAATATCTGCAGGAACCCCATATTGGGTGAAAGCCTCCTCCAAAGATGCCAATTTATCTCCCACTATACCCTATGAGTTCCAAACTATACCCATACCAAATATCAGCCTAATCGGATCCCTTATGTAACACAATCCTACTAATATTATAAATGTCAAAGTTTGTAAGGATGGATGTATGGATATATGGATATTTGTTACTATTTCACGCAAAAACTACTGAACCGATTAGGCTGCAATTTGTATAACTTAACTCGTAATAACTTATTGGCAATTTTTTATCCCTATAAAACGCGGGCGAAGGCGCGGGCAGCAGCTAGTGTATAATAATAGCACCTGTTTTTATCTATAATCTTCATACATGTAAATGAATAAGTGGGACGAACTCGGAATAACTCGTTTCTTGTACCTACCTATTATTCTAATGTGTCGAGTTATGTATTATGGGTACAAATTACTTTCTTTTCTTTTTCTCACTTTGGCAAATTTCTACCTCTTTTTCTACGTCTCAATTTTCATTCATTCACCACTTTTCTTAAGATCTTAGGAAGAGACCTGGACATTTAACATAAAAAAAAATTGGAAATGCTTGCGAAATTCCGCAAAACAAAGAATTAGTACATCTTAAAGTAAGTTGTACTGTACGTTTAGCCCAACAAAACTACACAATTAAAATACGATTTCTCTGTCAGTGAATATTATTTCTTAAGAGAAATAAATGATCTTCAACCTGAAGTTGGAATCTCCTTGGTAGGTAGGAGACATTTTTATGTACTTCAACAGAATATCTTGAAATTTTGTAATCTGAGGGTATATCATAGATCAGCCAGGCAGCGAATACGCTGATGATGACTTAGATAAATAAAGTACCTAACTATGCAGTGAAAGTTAACATATCTCCGTCATTAATTTTCATAACTAATCATTTTCAAGCGGCACCGAAACTGCTGGCAAAACCCTGTCTTCTTCAAAAGATTACCTATTCTAAACCACCTCGTAAACCCAAACAGTTATATAACACTAAAAAAGCAATTCCCATAAATCGACTTTCGATTCCGCCACCGCTCGATACATCAAGCCATCGATAAACCACAAAATGTCGAAGGCTCCTTAATTAGCGCCGGTAAAGTGTCTGTTGTTAATACGACCCCTTTCGACATTGATGAAAGTGCAGTAGGATTAACTGAAGAAGCTGAAGATTAACGGAAGGGATTAGAGCACCGTGTAGAGAAATGTCTAGCTTCGATAGAGAGATTTCAGGATTATTAACTGACTCGGGTGAAAAGAGGTTATCTGGAGAAACTTGCTAAGATGTAGCTAGACCTTCCTACGTTTTAGACATGAATGAGGTAGCTAAAGCTTACTGTAAGAGGCTTTAAGTTATAAACAATTAGGTATTTAGAATAAAATTTTATTGACAAAGAAAATAACAATCAAATAATATAAAGAAATTAA
This sequence comes from Eupithecia insigniata, assembly GCA_947859395.1. NCBI lineage: Eukaryota > Metazoa > Arthropoda > Insecta > Lepidoptera > Geometridae > Eupithecia > Eupithecia insigniata. Next base: position 14,050,885 of record OX402003.1, read on the forward strand.
ACTAGTATTTACAATTGAAACAATTGAGCAAACTGCAGACTGTTGCAAACAATCTACAGATAGCTCAACTGGTCCATATCAATACCAGTCGGAAGCGTCCCCAAGACGCTGGCTGCATTGCCCCGCTGTATGGCAATGCTAATGCGCTGCGCCAGATACTCACCAGCTCTCGTGTCACGCGTCGCTTCGACCAGGCGCTCAGATAATTTTTTGAAAACCCGGAGAGCCTCGGTACCCCACGGACCTAGGGTCTCGACTCCAAGGGGAGCAAATGCGTAGGCTCTGTCGAGACCTGCATATTTGCGCCTCTTGAGATCCTCGGCCAAATCTGCCGCCGAACCAGCCCTCACGGATGTCCTTGAAAGATGGGAAGGCGCAAGTGTGTCGACACATGTAGCGTCCCACACAATAGGCCTGCCCAGCTCCCAAGGGACTAAAGTCAATAACAATAGAATAAAATAGAATTTATTTTGTTTCTAAATGATAATATGGCGTGTTTTAAAAAACGATAAACCGACTTCAAATTCCCTTACTTTTACACTTATGTTAAGTTTTGCTGGATACTAATTCCCAGGGGATAAACATTTTATGGGAGCCCTTCGGGATCATTTTCTATACGATAGTGAAAAAAACTTAAATAGGTCCATAATTTGCGGAAAAATCGCGTAATATACATACAAAAAAATCACAGATGAATTAAGAACATCCTCCTTTTGAAGTCGGTTAAAAATTATGCAGTTCTGAAAATTACTTTTGTGCAATTATTTATGTACTACAACTTTTTTGGATAGCGGATTCAAATATTCTAAAAGGTTCATACATGTTTATTCTTTTAGTGATGTTTTACCCCAAAAAAAAATTTACAAACAAAGTTCTCCACTATCCGGTACATAATAAATAGCCAACACATCGCCAACAGTGCAACCGCTTTCATCCGGCTTTTAACCGGTTTCCACCAGATTGATCCGCATGCGTTCTGGACATAGAAGAGTTAAATTTTATAGAAGTAGTATGAGACCAAGATTTAAGTGGCACCGTATGGGGGAGGCCTTTGTCCAGCAGTGCACGTGTATGGGCTGATATGATGAATGTAGTGACAAAAATAACTAGTTGTTCATACAATAATGGTCAAACCGGCCTAGAACAGTCTTTTCATCCTTGATACCTCCTAAGCTAAAGAAAAGTCTCAACTGGCCCGCGCTAGTTACGTGGGCGTCTCAAATAAAAACCCCCTATATTAATGTTTTGTAGACAAAGGGGAAACTTAGTTCTGACGCGCACTGTACTTAATAGACGTACACTCTGGGTCATTTGGAAAGAAAAAGTTTCACCTGGGCCCCTACGCCTATGTTAGTTACACTTCGGACCACGTGATTTTGGATAGCTTGGTCCGAAATGTTATCTTAAGGTAGGCTAAGTAAGCACTGCTTACTGTTTGGTTAGTTAAGTTTATGCAATCCACCAACGAGTATCATTCTTTATAATCATAACTCAATTGTTGGTAACCCTGTACTTACTTAATGCTCTTTCTACTAGGAAACGGTCTCTTCTGTGGCCCGTTGGCAACACCCTAGAAATGTTTTACGATCACCGAAGTAGAGTTAAAATTCTCACCAGTTACAAAAGGTTATTTAAACTGAAAGTACGTATTGATGTTACCGTTGAAACTCGAACCATTCTCATGACTGAAAGCTGAAAGTAATTGACCCCCAATTTTAAGTTACTTCAAAACAAATGATGGGAAGAATTATGACCTGCATTTAACTTTACGCGAGGAGCTCAGAGCGACAACATCACTGGCAGGACTCTGTCGTTGTTGCTCGGAAACCTCAGTGTCGAGTATTGTGTCTCGTGGAGAGACGAAAATAGTTGACGACTTACTTTAATAGGTTTTTCATTGTGAAGTTGTGTGGTATTTTCTTCTACAAATTAAGTTGTGTGTGAGCTTAAAGTTGGATTGCTCTCGTCGGTACACAAACATGATACTCCTTGAATCTTCATGGTAGGGGTAAGCAGGTAATCCCATGCGTCGTGAGGTAAGAGGTAATTCTAACTTGCAGGTTGAAGCTATGCTGGCATGATTGAAGAACTCTACGTGCCAGCTCCAGTGGAAAAACTCTTTACTTTTATTCCTAGACCAAGTTTATGCCTCTCTTTTTTATAATATAGGCAACTATTTAACGAACATCATCGGGGTCATCATCAGCATTTATATATTTTTATGACGTTTCATAATATTTGCATACCTACTGTCGTGGTCACGAGATTATTGGAGTACTGGAGCTACCGCCTCTGCGTGAGTGGGGACAGCATTATTCGCAACTACCGTTACTGGTTCATAAATTTAAAAAAACTTTCGTGCCCGACCTAACCTTGTTTTTCGGTAAGTAAATTGGTGCAGCTCAATTTGTCCTTCACAAAGTCATTTTACATAAAACGAACAAGCTAACATCAACAGTAAAATTCGTTTCATACAGATAAGGACCATATATAATTAGCAAGTCTTAAATCTTAAGAATTTGTAACCAATAAAAACATGGCCATCACTACATCTCTCCGTTCCTATTTGCTGAAAAGACCGTAAAAGGTACACTACAATAGAAACTAGAAAAACTAAAATACTACTACATAAAACCATGTTTCACATTCTACCCAATATAACTACACATTTCGATCACCTTCTTACGTCCTCGCATAAAATGAGTCCTTTGTAAGAATTTGCATGAAAAAACTCATCCGGCGACGTTATTAGCTCGAATCAGATATTTCCTGCTGCAGAACAGGATATTATGTACCTTTGTTCCATCGGAGCCTTTGGTCTTTGAGACCTTTGACTTAAGGTGTGGTGTGGGTGTGAGGCTCAAGCGAGCTAACTTTACTGGAGAGTACAATTGTAACAAAAAACGTTTGATAATGACATCATACTATCCCGCTCAGCATAGATTCGAACTGAGCAGGACGGCATGAGAGATAGCTTCATTTTCGATCCCATTCTATGAGTATGCTATTTTCTTTTTATAACGGTAGGCACTGATATTTACAGACTAAGAAGATGGCCTTCTGATGTACAGCAGTGATAATTACTATTGCCTCAAGCAAAGCAGTACCACACTTCAATAAAAAACACAATTTATACCCGAAAATTAAAACCACAATTGCTTGTTGGTGCCTTGTTGCCGTGGACAATGTGGACATTAGGTAATTTCCATAATGTCTACATTGTCCACGCTACGCATGAGGGTTGGGGATCGCAGTTCGTTGATAGAATTGTTATGAAAGAATAGAAAGAAAGAAAATTGCTATACTTCATAATATTTATTGATTCACTATGCAGCTTGCAATTATAATAATAATACTGGCAAAATTACAAAATTATGCTGGCGCTACTGCCCGCTCCCCGATGGATCAACCTACTTATATCGATATTGAATACGATATCAAAGCGTTATTGTTGAGCGTACGGTTGAACCACTCGCTAACACCCGCTACTGCATACTTAGGTACATACCTACTCATAAAACCGCGTCAGCTCATAACCCACACCCCTCCGCAAATCCAAGCAGGCGTACGCAACGACCCGCCGAATCCCGTCAGTAAATCTCGTAAAAAGGATTTCTCCCTTGTATCCGCGTCGATTTACAACCACAGCCTAACGTTTTGTATGCTTTACAATGTAATTTTTATACCTTGCCGGCTTTTGTTGGCTGATTCGCTGGCGAGGCTCTTTTATGTAGTTTCTGAGAAATGCTGAGCCAGCTTCTTTTATGTGGTAAGTTAGCTTGGCTGGGCATTAGGCAGTCGGGTAAGTGCTTTACCTTTTGCTGCCTTTCCAAAAGACATGTCAAGTGTGAGTACGATATAAGAACATTGAACAACTGTCATATTTATCAATCTCGATGGTTTTCTTGTTGAATAACTTAAACTTTCTTTAGATTTACGAATACCGTTGAAGTTTTAGAAGTAAAAAATATATTAATCAAAATAACTCAGGTTGCCTAAAATTTTACTTAAAATTTCCCAAATGTAAAGCTTTTTCAAAACTCTACCAAAAGAATATATTTTTATGTTGTGTTAGTTATAGGTACTTAGTAGTTCTGTAAACAGGATCATTGAATTAAAAATAATAAAAATAGTCCAAAAGAAAAAATGACGAAAACCGATTTTTCTCGAGAATATTTTCAGCAGCAAGCCTCTCGCCAGGCATTTTATCACCAGCTCAAGTGTCAGTGGGAAGAAACAGCACATAAAGCCCGAAGTCTGTAACGATTGACATTTTTATCTTTTTTTATCGGCAGACGCGATAAAACTAGAACGAAACAAACGAAGGTCGCTACATAAACACAGATGATGTTATGAGTAAAAATTTTAACATGTGTTAGTGCGTTACGAAGAAACGACTTTCTTCCCTTAGGCCGACTGATTAAGGGCCAAAATTTTCCTGAATTCCCAGTAAGTTTTCCATGTCTCTATGCAGCCTTTGTAATAATACCTACCAGTAGGATTCACCAGCATTTTATATACAAACAAAAAAAAAAACAAATGCAGCCTTAAAAAGGAAAGGCAAATAAAGCAAAAGAGTATTGCTTATAAGCCCAAGAACCGAGGGGTCGTCACCCACCGAGTTGAAGCCGGGGCAAAGATGCAAAGCATCGAGGCCCCCCTCCGTGCCCCCAACAAGGGCTGGTTTGAAGTTCTAGTAGTGTTTTTATGTAGCGCCATGAGACATCACGAGGCAGAGTTAGGAGTTTGGCTAAACCTTCAATGGAATGGGTCACGAATGTCAATAATATTTTTGTTAAACGGAATGGAAGATGATCACTGTCATCAATCGTATTTACTGTACAGGTCTCTTCACGGTTTAATAGCGCTGACCTTGATTTTTTTCGCGCTATTAAACTGTGACGTGTACCTAATTTTTAACCCGGTTCTTTTTTTTTATAAATAACAATATACAAGAAAAGTAGCATAAACCTTCGCCGGTACTCTATAAATAAAAACTTCGCACAGAGACTTCGAAACAAAAGTTTTACTAAAACAATTACGTCAACAACTTGTAAGATTTAAAGGGTTGCCTTTTGGCCCAACTTTTGACTGGAGAGTATCTATCATTGTAATAAAAGAAAAATAATATTATTTTAAAAACATTTGTTATCAGCCAGATAACAATATCACTGCAGCATTTGGTGTAGGTCAGTAGACACAATTTTTTTACCCGACTACCGGAGGGTTATGATTTTAGCACCCTATGTATGTATGTATGTATGTATGTAGCCGATTTCTTTGTTCCCACGTAGCGCTGAAACTACTACTTCGATTTCAACAAGTGAGGTATCGATTGATTCGTCTCAATACCCCGATGGTTATAGGTTATATGGTGTCCGATAAAATTGAGGGTCTTAAGAGATAGCTGGGTCTAAATTACACCGGGAACACTTCGATAGCGCGATAAAATTTTGCAAGAGACGACATTACAGTTCGAGTCTAATTTGGTTTGATGTGATGAGTGAAGGTTGACACACACGTTGCCATGGAGACCTCTTGTGTACAGCTGTTGGCATGGCAACTATTTATTTGTTACCATGGCAACGGGTCATCTAGGGATGGGCAAATGAAAAAAAAAAATCTATATATATTGTATCGATATATGTATGGTAACAAAAAGGTGTAAAAAAAAAAGTTAAAAACTAAAACCCGACTACATAAAAGTCTTAAAATTTTCTTTTGATACTTAGGTAGTCGGAGGCCTTTGTTATTAATAGTACCCTAGGTATATGGGGTGGGTGCCTCCGACTACCTAAGTATCAAAAGAAAATGCTATGGACAATAGGTGAACGCTTGTTTAAGACTTTTATGTAGTCGGGTTTTAGTTTTTAACTATATTTTTTTATAGTATAGAGTCCTTCGTTTGAGCACAATCTCACCTGATGGAAAGTGAGACGATGTGGCCGACGGTGTATCACGAAGGTCTAGAAGACACCTATTCACTCTTGTCTTGAGGAAACCCAGATAATTGGAAAACAGAAGCAGGGAGTGAATTCGAGAGCTTTGTCACAGATTTTATAAATAGCTTTGTCTAGCGAATGCCCGCGACTTTTACCTACATCTTCCACTAGGTCGTATCTTGTTTTCGTCGATTAAAATTGTATATTTCCATTATTATTATTATCCTAATCGAGAAATACCCAAGGTCCCATTGGTGGCCGTCAACTCGACTTGGCAAGGCTAACGTGGTAACAAAAAGGTATCTCCAGTGACCTTAGGACAACTTTTTGTTCAGGGCACAATCAATAAAAATATAAACTGCGGTCGCTAGACGCATTCCAAGTCAAAGGAACCGCGCAACAATAATCCACAACCGGCAACAAACTGGCAGCCAGCCAGTTGGTACCGGTTACCCGGTTACCAATCCATCTCCATCACTGTGGATTATACTGTCAGCGTCCAAGCCTTGTTGGCGTAGTAGATGGCGTAGGTACCAGCATCATGTATTAGTTATGAGTTCGGTTCTGTTAACTTTCGGAAATCCATATCTATAAAAAGTCTACAAACAGGAAGAAAGTTGGTAGTAAAGTTTTGCATTAGAAAAAATGGAAATTGAATAATTGGGTCCGTGTCCGTCTATAACTGTGTGTTGGACCAAGAGATCAATAATTCAATATTGTTATTTATGTTCAATAATGTTTATTATTGTGACTTATCAAAAAAATACACCTAGAAAAGTATATTTGGTACCTTACCATTAAACATGACATAAGTATTTTGCTGCCTGGGTTTTTGGTCGCCTGGAAGAAATCGCTTTAAGCGATAAAGCCGCCAATTCTTTTGCCTTTTTCCAAATTGTTTACTTATAAGTTTTTCTAAATAAAGCATTATCTATCTACATATCTATTGCTTGGTATTTAGGACTTGGTTTGAGTTACATTATCTATACCTAACTGAAACGAAAAAAGATCAAGATTTAGTATACACATGAGTGTTGTGTGTCGCACTCTAAAACTCTGAAAAATAAACAAAGCATTGTCAATAGTTTTCTCCGAGTCACGCAAGCGAATTGACGCCTAAGCACATTTCTCAGTCAGTCAACCACTCCGCAAACGTGGAAAAGCTATTTCGCGACTCTTTCACCTCGAAATATTTATTAACGTCAACTGTATCGCTGCCGTCGACTCCATTACTGTATTTGCTTAGATAGTGTGAGTTGGCGGCCCTAGTTCGGAATCAGTGCATAGAACAGAAGGTAAGCTTCATAGCTATGAATAGTAAGGGCTAGGATTCAGTCAAACTTAGGTTCGATTTATGAAACCATGGTCATCTATGCTTGAGCAACGCTTTGGCTATAAACAATCGTTACTTATGAAACGATCGAACGAAGTTTACTCACAGAACTATGAGTAAACTTCCGTAATACAGGCTTTAGACTCGGTTAGACACCGACAGAGACAATATTCCTCAACAAGTTTTAGCTAGATTATAAACACTATACACCTATTTTCATAGACAGACAAATAGAGATGCGAATCTGTCGAAACGAAAAATATCGGGACTTCTTTTTATAAAGCCGACATAGAATGTCACGAAGATTATTCTAGATGATTTTACCATAATAAAGAAAAATCTACTCTTTTAATTGATTGATTATTCTAATTTTTAAATTTAAGTCAAATAAGCGCCTGAGTATGTCTGGAAAATAAAACAAACATAGATCAAAAATAACATAATTTATTGTCATAAAAATCGAATCGGTAAAGCATTTGGACATGTCTAAATGATTATCAGTCGAACTACCAAGCAGAAAAAAATCTGTGGAAGAGATGTAGTTAAATATCTTAGAAGAATGCCAATTTCAACAAGAACATAAAAAATTAAGTATATTTGCCTAAGTTTTGTTCTCTGTTTGCAGTCAGAAGCAGCTGCCTGCAGTTTTTCGTAATTGTAATCCCACCTGAAGGCCCGAAGGCGTTCTACACCAACTTTGCCAAGCTTTAGTTTCCACATAAGAACGCGTTTGGGTGGCGTTGAAGTACAGAACACGTTGGTACCGGGTTGTCGCTTCTTCGGGAGATATGGGCCCTCTTTCGTGTAACGAACCGTACTTACTGCACATCCCACACCACACTGTGCCAGCGCCGAGGACGACGGGTAATGGATTTCTGACGTTGAAATAAATGATAGATCGCCGCGATGCATTACCCGCGGACACGCTCACTGCATTACGCATGCTTAGAGACATTCATATGGTTAGGTATAGCTGTCGTTCTATTGATCTGTTTTATTTTATAAACCTAGGTCGTTTTATAGAAGCTAGAAGAAACCCAGATAACCTAGAGAAACTGGTTGTTGTGGACAAAGTGGACGGGACTAGACCTTGAGGCCGTTCATCGAGCCGCTGTATGGTCTGACATTGTGAAAAAGATCACCGGATTCCCAGTGAACACTGCTCTCAGACAAACCAAAAATAGGGTGGCATGGAGGCAGCTGGTCAACTGCTCAACAAAGGCTTTTCAAAGCGGGCATGACCTTCAGTTATGAAGAACACGATGATGAAGAAGAGGTCGTTTTATGCTAGGAGTAGACTCGACTACACGAGGTACGTGGCGTAGCTTTTTTTACTTGTTAAATGCTATTTTGTAAGCCTAAAGAAAAATGTTATGAAATCTGTTATTTGATTGATAAGGCGTCACAAATTTTATTATTCTATTGAACCATTATTTCTCTGCTCGGCAAAGGCCCACAATAATCGTCATGTATTCAATACCTAATGCCTTTTTTCGTCTTATGTTAATACATTTTCAGCTAAGTTGGTTTGGTCCACTAAGTTTTAGTTTACAAAATAATTTGTAAACACCCCTATAGTAAAATAAAATCCAGGGTGAAACCCAGGATTTGGATGTTAGTTGATTGATTCATAAGAATCCTTAATTGAATATGATTTTTCCGACCCAAATTAATGTGCGGCGGGGGCCCAAAATTCAATTTCACAAAGACCCCAAAACATTTAAGTCCTCAAAAATGAAGTAAATCCCAAAGGAAACAGTTCAAAAGCACACCCAAACAGCTGGCATGAGAAATGAAATAAACTGAATTCTCGAACCCGTTTTATTAGCGCAAGGAATTTACGGACTACAAATATTGGGACTCGAACGGGACTGGGAAAATAGGACAACTACAGAATAGTCCACTTCTTATACAAAGCTACTTACTAAGAATTCAATAATAGTAAATATATAAAGCAGAACAATTCACACAGCATTATCTAGTCCCAAGCTAGCAAGCAAAGTTTGTGTTATAGCCCGGCTACACGCTCAAACATATGTGCATGCAGATTGCAAAAACACAGTTTGCGCAAGTAAGATGAGCCCGCCATCTTGCTTGCGCAAACTGTGTTTGTGCATGCTTGGTTGCACAAATGTTTGAGCGTGTAGCCGGGCTATTACGGGGTACTAGATGACTGATAACCGAACAAAAAAAATTAGAACTATGCAAAGTCCCGTCTCGTATACCTCCGCCATAAAAATTTTTTAGATCAGGAGAAGAACCGATTCAGCCATTTTATAACCTTCGGCTATGAAGTAGGCAATATACCTATACTCCAATTCAAAAACCAGGATATTTTTTGTATACAAAAGGCTTACAAAACCCAAGGAATATTGATGGAAAATATTTAACGACATTGGTATCATCGAAGCAAAGCTCGAAACAATTTTTAGGTTTGAAAACTGTCATTCATCATTGAATTGATCTCTCGTTCGCAGTTCGCGAATTCAAATTCAAACCTTTTTTGCTACAAATTTGCGATTACGCGTTATTGAAGTTTGTGTTTTTTTAGTAATAACTTTGCTGTTACCTTGTTGTTTTCTGTTATTGTCAAGTTTACATTCATAAATGTCTTTGTTGACATACAATATCTTGGATTCTAAATCGTAGTATAGGTCGTATCGACAAATAAGTATTAGTACCGTGGTGGGAATCAAACCCGCAACCTCCTGCTTTGCAGGTGGCCCTTCGCCACTGGGACGTCAATAAGGTACTTTATTTACTTTTGCATAAAATTCGTGTCAAATTCAACCATTCGTATTGTCATAGTTAATTACTTGTTTTCTAGAGAAATCTGCACAATCTATAAAAAAATATACCTTGAGTCGAATAGAGAACATCCTTTTCTAAAGTTGGTTAAAACGAATGAAACCCTTAGACTGTTTTTATTCGTACACTTTGTGGCCAACTATATACCACATTTTCCCTTCATAATTTTTCGGATTATAGCCTTTGTCGTAAAGTTAATAGTGTATAATATACCCTGCACGAACCAACAGTAAATACGGAACTTAATAAAGCGGAACTAATGGAAAACTGTCAAACATCTTCCCAAAATTCTGAGCCGCGACTGCGACCCGAAAGTTGCCTACAAGTTAATTCTTAACTAAGAAACTAGTGCTTTTGTATCTAAATTAAGATGAACTAGCTGCTCCCCGCGCCTTCGCCCGCATTTTATCGGGATAAAAAATATCCTATATGTTATTTCAGGTCCCAAACTATATCCACACCAAATTTCAGCCTAATCGGTTCAGTAGTTTTTGCGTGAAAGAGTAACAAATATCCATCCATACATCCATCCTCACAAACTTTGACATTAATATGATATTATTAAGTAGGATTTCAAAATTAATTCAATATAATACGAAGTTCAACTAACATTATTATATATAACCTATGCATGTCCGAATAACGCTGGTTCGCTAGTAGTTTCACATTAAGCTGAGTAATGACGCTAAGTAGTTTGTGAACCTACACCGACTTATGCTAACTAAAACAGCCAGCGAGCACCGCACCGCTATGCAAATATGAGTTCGCTGTAGGATACTTTGCTCACTGTTACTAGTTGCTAGAAAAGCGGTCGTCATAATTATTTGCTTCAATATTGTAGTCTTTACAATTACCAAACTCTTTATTGTACACCACAAAGATAAATAAAACACATAAACTAGTGCAATGGGCGGCCTTATCGCTTAGAAGCGATTATATATTATACATATAGCCTTTAAAAAAAAAACCAGCTCAGTGCCAGTCGACTCGCACAGGATGGTTTCGTAGCCATAGCACATAACTATTTCGCAAATGGAACCCTAAAAAAATATTTTTTGATAATTGTTTTTGTACGGCCGCCCTCTTTAATTTTAATATTTATTAACCGAGTTTAAAAGGAGGAGGTTCTCAATTCTTCTGTATGTTTTTTTTATTATAATATTTCCTGCTTATACCTATTTCCGCAAGAGAAATACACATCCTGTGAAAATTTAAACTGTTCACCTTTTACGGTTCATAAGATAAAGCCCGCTGAAGGACGGATGGACCTACAGACAGACAGCGGAGGCTTAGTAATGGGGTTTCGTTTTCACCTTTGGGTATGGAATCCTGAAAATGGTCAAAAATATACGTAGTTCAACTTCAACTTCTTTTTTAATGGCGCCGCTTGCTTGTCGCTACGACTCTGCCAGTGTCAGTATGGAGTGTCATAAACTTCATGCAGTCTGAAAAGTTGGTGCCATAATTTTAGGTCTGTAATAATTTTTTGTTACATTGTTCATTTTATAAATGAGCAGGCGATAGCGTTATTAGCCATATTGCCTTGTCTTACGTTAGTTTTATTTTCTTTAGTTTTGTGTAAAATACACGTCTTTACTGGTCAGCCATTTTCTTTATTCCTTAGGTCTGTCAAATCAAAATTGCATAGACCATGCATAGACTGCGTATTGGACATGCCATCCTAATGACATTCTCTATTTGTCCACAAAAGAAACGTGCCTTCTATTATGTTCTGTATTTTTTTAAGCTAAATATGTGGCGTTTTCCTAAAAAAAAATCTGTGTGACCGTATTATCATAAATTTGGTGGTGTTTTCATTTTCTAATCTAGGGAAAAGCTACATGATTTACAAATATACACACTTCCTTATTAGGTTATGTTGGTAACTTTTAAAACAGAATTTACGCTTCCAAGTGTAATTTTTTGGGTGAGCCTACACACGTCATGTTGTCTTAAACTCTATTGAAAGCTGTGATTTTGATTTTTTATTTATTTAATGAGGGCAACAACTAGAGATAACACGAGAGATCACAAAATAAATACCATGTAACTTAAAAACTATTGCACTCGAAATAACAGTCAGCCACGCATGCGCAATAAAACTACGCTATTGTGATGCTTTCACAATAGCGTCATGAAAGACATCATCGACAAACTGCATGCAAATAACGGTGAAACCATCTTATGAAACGTCGGCTTAACCTGCCGTACGCTATGAACTTCTGGCTTATTAGTGGAGCGCTGTTTATTGTTTACTTCTGCGAGGTATTGTGCGGATCTCTGGTACCTGGATGGGTTTAAAAGGCTACAGTTTCAAACTTCCGTATATAATAAAAGAACCCAGATGGGTCTGACACATAACCGCTGTAATAAATTTTTATTATTTTTTGTTAAAAACATAAATAAATGTTTATTAACAAAGAAAATTACAATCAAATAATAGAAACAAATAGAACTAGTATTTACAATTAAAACAATTGAGCTAACTGCAAACAATCTACAGGTAGCTCAACTGGCCAATACCAGTCGGAAGCGTCCCCAAGACGCTGGCTGTATTGCTCACGCGTCGCTTCGACCAGATAGACTAGTATTTACAATTAAAACAATTGAGCTAACTGCAAACAATCTACAGGTAGCTCAACTGGTCAATACCAGTCGGAAGCGTCCCCAAGACGCTGGCTGCATTGCTCATGCGTCGCTTCGACCAGATAATTTTTTGAAAACCTGGAGAGCCTCGGTAGCCACGTACCTAGATCCGACGCCAAGGGGAGCACATGCGTACGACCTGCATATTTGCGCCTCTTGAGATCTTGAATACATGTTAAAAGGTTAATAAAAAGTAAAGGTGTAAGATAACAACTTAAAAGAAAGTGTTTACTAATACATTCAAGAGCTAGTGCCTCCGAGTGTTATGAACACTCGGAGGCACTAGGAGAATTCAATAACCTTGTTCCATTACTAGAGCATTGAAATTGATTTTATAAATTTTTCATGAGTTTCTACGGTCCTATTATCTTTCTTCCCCTGCTAGATGAAACGAGAGTCTGGTATTTTACCAGAATTCCTTTTCCATTCATCTTACTTCCACCTGTAATCTTTCTGTACACTATAAGTAAACAAGACTGGAGTGAAGTGAGCTTACTTCGACTACTGTTCATGAGCAACTTTTGTGCATAACTGAGCATATTCCCGGGCATACGGCGTTTCTGCGATCTTTGCCTTTTCCGAAACGTATAAGTTGATGGATGCCTGAATGGGTCGGTCTTGGACTGTCTAGAGCACAGTTTGACTACTTTGATATTTACCTGGAGCTTGAAGTGACTGCTACATAGTGGGTCGGATGCTCGAATCTGCTAAAACACAACAATTTGTGTTTATTTGTCAATACTAATGCCGAAAATACCTAGAATACATGAATGATGTATTTAGTAATCATTTATAGTAATTAACTTATCACATAAGGCATGTTGGGGTATGATCAGACGCGATGAAAACCGTATGACATTATGTAATTATTGCCGAAGTCAGCCATATTTTCTAATGCTGATAACATTCTACTAATATTATAAAGAAAGTAACTCTGTCTATCTGTCTGTCTGTTACTTTTTCACGCCTAAACGGCTAAACGGATCTTCATGAGATTCGGCAGGGAGGTAGACAGTATCTCGGGGACGGACATGGGGTTCGCATGCGAAGCCGCGGGCAGCAGGTAGTATTATATATATACAACCGACGCCATAAACTGACGTCGTAGAAAATGGTGGCAGCGCGTCCGATGATACCCCACTATATTCCATCATTGCGTCGGTGCACATGTTACAGCTGTCGTTGATATCGTTAAAGTTTAAGTATTCACAGTAATAATTCCTTAAAAACAAAGCCTCATAAGTAACTATTTTGTGTGTCTTGTATTATTATTTATTTATTACATTGTTATTTCAAATAATGTGTTTTTTCAATTTATCTTCACTTCAAGTTAAAGATAATATATTCAAATGTTATTTCCCAAAAAGGCTTCAAAGTTTTTTGATTGTTTAATGGTAGGCAATAAACAAAGCGTGTCCAAAATCTAAACTATTCCAATTTTTCTAAATTAACCCTTGAAATCAACACACCATCTGCGAAAAAACATACGGCCCGTCAACCCACATCGAGAAAGTCATTTTTCTCCCCCAATTAGGCAGTGTCAAGAGTTTTTGTGAGTTTGTCCAGGACTGGAATTTGTCAAGGTAATGTACAATCTGAAGTTAAGCTATTTATCACGTCCTTTTGATTATGTTTTTTGTTGAGTTACGAGAAGGGCGGTGCAAGGGTTGACAGAAAAGGTAAGATGGAGTGGAGAAAGAAAATTATCGTGGCTTTGAAGCTATGACTTGCTTTTTGCACTTTGTATTATCATTTGTTGCCTGGATTTCATTTTCAGGGTTCATTCAAGAACAATTTGCGCATTTGATTTGCTTGAAATTACTTACATCATTTACTAGTTTCTACCTGCGGCATCGCAAGCGTTGTTTCTATGGATGATTAAAGGTTATTTATATCCAATAGCAACTAATTTATGGGATAAAAAGTATGTATGTTTTATTCTAGGCCAGAAATCATTATAACAGCCAATACACGCCCACAGGTGGACATAGGCCTCCCCCATAAAACGCCACAAATAGCGGTCCTGATCCGCCTCCATCCATCGACTCCCTCCCACTAGGATGTCGTCTGTCCATCGAGTGGATGGTCTCCCAACACTCCGTTTCGCATTTGCGTTGCATTGCATTTTGGCCGCCACTCGAGGACCTCTACTCCCCAGCGGTTATCAGTTCTGCGAGCTATATGACATTACCACTTCAGCCTACTAATTCTGAGAGCTATGTCGGTGACTTTGGTTCTTCTACGGATTTCCGTATTCCGGATTCTGTCACATAGAGAAACACCAAGCATAGCTCGCTCCATAGTCCACTTAGCGACTCTTTTTTGTATTTTCTATTTTTTGTATTTTTTTTTTGTATTTTACAAAAAAAAATCTAACACAAAAAATCTTAGTTCAAACTCGAGTAAAAAGTACGTGTGTGATATGTTCATAGAACTTGGAGAAGTTTCTTTCAAAATAGAGACAAATCCATTTTCTAAATCGCAAAGCCTTGAATTTGATTTAAAAGCTAGACACTAGTCGTCTAAAAGACAGACCTATCATGAAAAAACTATCTTATGTTATAAATTTTATACTCGCTTTCAGGTTTTGACCACTATGAATATTAGGCTCTTTAATCAACTTTATATTTATATTTTCTTTATTGGTAAATCACAGCTGTACATAATAAATATATTCATACTCATTTATACACTTGGATACGTCAATTTACAAAAATATAAATATATAATAAAAAACTATTTATTCAATAACCATAATAGTACTTCATAATAATCGTGAATAATAATTAATTAATAAGTTAAATAACAATCAAATAATATAAAGAAATTAAACTAGTATTTATAAGTTAAATTGTAATTGTCTTTTCAATCTTCCTATCATCATCATCAGCCCATACACGTCCACTGCTGGACATAGGCCTCCCCCATACGACGCCACGAATAGCGTATAGTATCTTCCTATAATATACATATATTGATAAGTACATTTTCATTACAAAAGAATTAATTAAACAAAATTAAATTAAAATAAGATTAACCTTAGGTACCTAGCTTTCATAAAAACGTTACAATTAAAGTTGCATGCATTGTTATTTGTTATTGTTGAATTTGTTTACATATAATATAAATTTCCTTCGCATTAAATTATAGTAGGTAGATATTTTTGTTGGTTAGGACCCTTTTCGGGTACAAGCCTCCTCCAGTTCATGTTTTATTTCCTTAGTTTTCATAAGCTAGCTTTGTCCTTGTATGTCATACATATGTTTTATCCTGCGTTACATATTTAATTATTAGAATTTTTCTTCGCTATGCAGTGTTCAGCAAGCAGTTTGATCCTACGCTATAAGTATAATTATAAAGGTGCTCTTCCTGTTTTTTTCTGAGCTGGAAGGTTACAAAAATATAGTTTACAATAAATGGTGCTTAAATTATAATTCAAAGTAAAAAAAAACAGACATGACAGGGAAACAATCAAGAACATAGTTTTTTTTAAATGGTAAATGAATAATAAATATATCAGCTGTAAATAGTCATCGTTAAAGTCATGTAGGTAAAAATTATAAATATTATGAGTTCAGAGGTGATAACTTATAACGAAGCCAGAAAAGATTTACACCTTATTACTAGGTAAATGTAAGGTTTGGGAGAGATAAAGTGCATTACGTACTTAGGACAAATTATGATTTTTACTACAGGGCTTTACTATATAGGTAGGCACAAGATACTGCATCATTTGTATGCGTGAGTGTTATATATCTCTAGTTATATACATACATACATACCTACATAGAGTCTTCTTATACATGAGACAGAATTCAACAAAGACGATCATCTTATGTGCTAGCCTATATATAAAAAAAGAGTTCCATTACCACTACAACATGGATAGCGCAGCAACGACACGTACGCCTACGGTGCAGGACGTTGCGGGCTGGATTCCCGCCTCGGGACGAAAGTTTATACGAGCTGCAGATATTTGTTCAGGGTTTTCTGCATGTTTACTATGCTTAATAAGCAAGTATCTATATAATAATATAATGTATTTTTGTACTATATAAGTTATCTGGTACCCATAACACTAGTTCTGCTGAGCTTGGGGAGGGTGCTATTCGTGATGGTTTGTGGTATGACCTATTTATACAACCTATTCATGTTTTTTAACTCCTTGCAGTACTTCTTGTAGCCATAGTGACGTGAATTGTGTTCTTTGAATTAATTTGTAATACAATCTTTAGAAAAGGAAATTTTATATGGGGATACCTGATTGTGGCAAACAGTTGTTTTACAGATAAGAAATACGTTCCTTTTCTAAACTTATCGAAGTATTACCAGTTTTTTTTATTTATTGAGGGCTTTGTCGCACATGCGATTTTAACGCCTCAGTACTAACTATGCAACGCGATAAATGCGTTGATTACCTATTCCTCCCGAGACGTCCTAATTCCGAAGACCAAGTGAGGGTAGTTACGAATAATGATGCACCCGTTTCGCTCCAGTTGTCTAGTCGTACCGTGACCACGGCAGTGTATATAATAAACCAGATGAAACGTCGGGAAAATAAGTAGTAGGTAGGTAAATGAACGCGAATAGCCCGTAATAGTAGTTTATGCAACTGTGCATAATGGAGGGCATTACAACACAAGTGTGGGTTTAAGAAACGAGCCGTAGGCGAGTTTCTTAATAGCATCACACGAGTGCTGTAATGCCTAATTATGTACAGTTGCATACACTACTTTATCTACCCAAATATCATAAGGGCTCTATGATGGGTTCAGGAACCATAGGGAAATGACCAGCATTGTTACCAGTGTAATGCAATAAGAAATAAATTGAACACGTACAGAAGCAAATTATTTATTCTGAGTCACTATCACTCATTTTCGACAGAATTAAAAAGAACTTATTCAACTTAAAAATTTGTCTACTCGTAACTGGAAATAAAAAGCTAACGAACAAATGACAGCTCCAGCTACTTACGAAGTATACTAATTGGTCTATGGACAGCTCGAAATGGCGGCGTTTCGAATATCTGTATTTTTTTTAAATCATAGACAAACGAACAAAGTCACTATTCTTGTGTCACTCAAGATCAAAATTTCGTGCGACTTATAGTTAGAATGTAGATACTAGTATAGCACACTCACTTGAATTTGACACCTGTTCCAAATTTAAACTCTATAACCTACGGTTTTCAGTAGGTTATGAGTTCATTACAGTTCCGTTTATTTCTGTTAGTTGGTAATGCTCGTCATTGCCTATGGTTTTTGAATGCATTAGAGAGGGTTTATGATATTTGGGTAGACACATAGTTTTTATGTGTTCTTCTGAGAGTTTAAAAAACTGTAACATAGTTAATGTAGGATTTGTCAAAGATTGAAATCGTTTAGACCTGTGTCGATCGATCATTTTTTAAGACCTGTTCGATCACGATCGAACTTGCAGAAAGATCGAATCAAAAAGACTCGATCGTTTCGCGGGTCGCGAAGACCCATGACTTGCCACTGCCATGCCGCGCCGGTGCGTGCAGTCTATCGTTCGATCGATCGATCGTTCGTATTTGTCGGGAAAAACTATCTTATCAGTCACGCCATAAGGTTCACTTTGTTTTGCATTGCATGAATGAATTGATTGACTCACTCAAAGACTCGATCGTTCGTATTTGTCGGGAAACAACTACCTTACCGTTACGTCATAAGGTTCATATTTCTTTTACAAGCAAATTAAGCATGATTCAATATTCAATCCATCGAACGAAAGACCCGATTGTTTGATCGACTGAACGATCGAATCCTTTTAAAACTAGGGATTCGATCGATCACTCACGGGTCGCGATCGAGTCTTTGTGATACGATCGATCACGATCGACACAGGTCTAAAATCGTTAGATATGCCCTTACCGTAGTGAGACCGCGCCGTTTTGGTGCCACGCGAAATGAGATAGCTCGCTCATTTGGAATCAGTGTACATTTAAACACGGTGTTAGCCGGACATGTTGTAACTATGCCATTTTTTGTTGAAAAATGTCTCAAAATAACATTGAGTGCATTTTGATAATGCAACAATAACTTCTTAAAATACAAATAAATCCAAAGGCGTAAAATTCCACTCATAGGTATTGCGATATAATTAACAACTATTATTTTTCCTTCCACTGTTGCGTTGTGACCGCCCTACAAACAAAGTAAAATTACCAAAATTTGGTGCATTAATATTATCCTAGTGATACGAAAAATTCTTCATGCTAGACACCGTGCAGAGAACCTATCTAAATTCCCGACACGCCGTGAAAGTTTAAACATCGTAAGTGAAAGAATCCCTGTTTGTACAAACTTGATTTTTATCCTTTGTAAAAGCTTTTGTCTAAGCCCCTGAGGGTTTTGCATACGTTGGTGTATTTCATTAGAACAGATGCTTTTAGCTTTGTAATGGAAAAATCGGGTTCAATAACTCGGGAAATATGCTTTTGTAAACTAAATAACTCGTATTTTTTTTTACTTTTTTATTTACATGGTTCTAGTAAATACTTACTAGAACTTTTCATATAAGTATCTATTTTTTTAACTTTTATGAGATCAAGCAGTCTCAGTCTCATGATGAGTTCAGCAAGGTTATTGGGATTTCTCTTGCAAGAATTTGGTATTTTGTCATGCTGATGAATTGTCGTCTGCTCTTGTTACTTACACATTCTGACCATTGTACATTTTGACGGAGGTGTAATTTAACCACGGTACAGTCAGCCTTATACACTTTTATGTACTGGGGCAGAAATTTTCAGCAACAGCCCGTTGTCAGGAAGTTGGCGGTGATACACCCCGCGTCTGAAAAGCTCGTTAAGCCGGTTCGTCCTGCGCCTAACCTCTCCCCAGTCGTGTCGGTCTGCCGTTCCATCGGATTATGAGATTGAGGGAATAGAGAGTGCACCAAGTGTGTTTGTGCACACACTTGGGCACTATAATAATATACTGTGCACCTAGCCGCACGGCTAGTTTCCATTGAGATTGGCTGCCATGACCGAAGATTCAGCTAGGACATCATCATCATCATGCGTTTGCACACGAAAACAGGAAACGAGAACATATTGTATATATTTTAGCTTTTATTTAACTTGCAATGTAACTATGTTTGTTCGGGTGGAATCTTGTAACTCAATAATTAGACCAGTTGTCCTGAATTGATTTAGCTGAAAGAAGGATGGCAAAGTGCCATACATCTGCTGACCCAACTTTTTTTGGCATACATAGATAAAGGATTCCGAAATCAATAGAATACTATTTTTACAAGTTGGGAGATAAAAGTTATTTTAGGTTATGTCTGTCCAGAGACCAGCTTACATATTTTACTGTAGTGAACTCTTCACTATTACCTCGGAAGGACAGCAGGATCTCAATATAAAACGCAGTTATACTTATGGACTTTATATATTGAAGTAATTTAACTATTTCACAATATTAGACGTATTTTCACTTTGATTTCTGAGCGCAGAATGCTGACAATTTTTACCGGGCTTGCGAACATCGACTCTCCCTAGCGTTACTTCCCGCCAACGCTCATTGCGCGTAAAAATCCAGCGCCGACCAATCAGCGTTAGACGGAAGTTACACTAGAATATTTATTTTAAACGTTAAGTGTTACAAATAAATTGATGAACCATTACATATTGCTTAGAATAATAAATAAAGATTTCTAATATAATTACATTGGTATGATATTACCTAGTTTGAAACATGTATTATTATAAAATTGTAACACTATGTAAGTCGACAGATGCATTTTTGTTTAGGTTTATTGTGTAAACTGCGCTAACCGTAAAAACCACCATTATTAAAACATATTGTGCCAAGGATTAGTACCTATTCAAGTATTTAAAAACATGTTTATATTTTGTTATTGGTCACAAGTATATACAAAATATATATAAGTAGATAATCAGCATTGCAAATCCAGGTCATTTATTGATAAGGCTATCCAAAAATGCAGCTGATGGTTTAAGGTTTGGTTGATGTATTGCATTAACCCAGGTACCAGATTATGCGTACCTCATTGCACTTCTTCATTTTCATCCGCCAAAGAATGGCAATGAATACATCGCAAAGACTTTCAGATCTTCAGCCAGTCCAGTCGTAAGCTAATCAATCAGTTACCCAGGAGAATGCCGCGGTATCGATTTGTAAGCAGTATCGTCGGAAAGAAGTGGGTAGACAGCCAGTCCAGTCGTAGGCTAATCAGTTATCCAGGAGAGAATACCGTTGTATCAATTTGACTTGACTTCTTGGTTAATGGCTCTGCGTCTGGTCGATACGATTCTGCCAATGTCCGTAATGCTAAGTGTCAGACGACATATAGCTTAGAACAACGTGATTTACTTTGACTTTGTCAATGTTACGAGTACAAAGTAAGTCACGTTGTTCTAAGCTATATGTCGTCTGACACTTAGCATTACGGATATTGGCAGAATTGTGTCGATCAGACGTAGAGCCATTAATCAAGAAGTTGAAGTTACCTTTCGTTTCTTTCGCGCACAAAATTTATATAAAAATATATTTTGAGTCCTTGCTTCTAAAAATGTAAATAATGGTTTGAAAAATCTATAAAAAAATTATAAATCGGGCAGAGTTTATTACATGTCTGCACGGTCCTTGTTTATTTTTATTCGAGCTGGGTCGGGTATTGCCATTCTTTTTTGGCATACTTACATAAGTACCTATGTAAGTTTGGTGACAATGCAATGTCATGGTACCATCGAGCTGGTCTAGTTATGGAAACCGAAGGTAGCCGAGTTTTGGTTCGTTGGATTTGTCTTCGCGAGCAATTTGGTCCCAGATGATATAAAACTTTTTTTAAATATTAAATAATTACCGCTTACTAATCAATAAGTTTATAGAAAACGATTATTATCATGTTTATAGGTAGCTGGATCACTGTCATAATACGAGAAGTAGTTCCTCTCAGTATCCTGTAGGAGCGCTGCAAGGTGCTTTATTCATGGAAATAGTTTTCTTAAGCTATGCAAAACTCACACTGATCTCTGAGCTGAAGATTAAAAAACTTCATGTGTTACCTTACCGGCAACCATACCTTTTAAAGTGTATCACAGCACCGGTGCTTGGGGTATAAAAGGGCACGGTGGTAGGATGGCGATTTTTATGTTAGTTGCGCAACCATTCCACTAGTATGCAAATGCAGCGAATCTTTTCAAAAAGCAAATCTTATTTGTATTTTATTTTGCTTCTATTCTTATAGGTCACCATATCAGCCCATACACGTCCACTGCTGGACCTAGGCCTCCCCCATACGACGCCACAAATAGCGGTCCCGAGCCGCCTCCATCCACCGACTCCCTGCGACCGCCACGATGTCGTCGGTCCATCGAGTGGATGGTCTCCCATGTAGGGGGGTTTTGCTATAATCACCACGCTTGGCAGGCGGATTGGTGATCGCAGTGTTAGTGTTGAAAAATACTCAGAAGGAAGCTGCTGCCCTTCCTCTGGTAGGTTCCCTTAGTCGGCTCTTACGACATCCACGGTTTGAGTTGGAGGGGTCGATATTCGTACGCCGCAGCCCCGCGGTATATACTTATAGATATTAAACACGAATCCAATCCTTTTCTTTCTAGGTATAAATTCGCATAATCTTTAACATATTAAAACCCTTATACAAGTTTTAATTAGCAATTTTCTTACCGCATGCGAAATCGGAGCCCCTGTTTTTGCGTTCAGCCTACTTCAGCGAATATGCTATGCTACATTTTACAACTTCGCTTCAGATAGTCTCTATGTACTTGAGCTAAGGTTTATTTTGCAAGGTTTCAGGTGTAAACAGTAAGGTTCGACGATAAGTAAGTTCGTAGTAAGTTCTTGGGAACTAATCTGCTAATGGTGCACAAACTTAGTATTACGGACAATCATTGGGATTGTGATACGATGTTTTGTTTAAGGTGCATCCTCTACATACAGATAGTGACCATTTACTTATTACTCGTAACTTTACTAAATAAATTGTTGAAACTTAATAAAGTTAATTATAATTGGATCTCACAGACATCTTTTGTTAGTTAAAAACCAGGTAGCAAACATCAAAAGTAACTATGCTTGATAAGCATAGTATGAAATAGAATTATTTATTCACCGTAAAAATATATCGCACTTCTTGTCGTAGACTGACTCAATCCAAAATTTGGGTGAATTGAGTTAAGTATTACGACTCAAAAAAGCGTGATCTATTGCTTAGTAAATCAGAAACTACCCTCATAAGCCTAGAGAAGGAGAAACACAATCTTGTGTCACTTAATAACGAGTCCGGCGTTGCCAACTAGTGCAAGAGTGGCATAAACCTCAATCCATCACTCACTATAGTACCTAACTTGAGGTAAGTTTACTATGTAAATTTCAATCGTAAAACGACCAAAGTTTCTTTTCGGACACTTTAAAACTGTAAACTGAGCATTTTTTGTGACTTAAACCATGTTGAGTCAGTTTCGTACTCAAATATTTTGTTGGAACTACGGGTGCTTTATAGTTTATCTCTGTATTCGATTAATTAATGTCTAAATTTTTTGCTTAGGTCTGTTTCTGAAAGATATTTTGTAAAATCTTAGATTTTTTTTGTAGGTACTTAAGTGACTCTATATTAGAAGTTTTTTTTAGCGTCGGTCTACTCGTATAGTTTTTATACTTTTAAAGATTGTTATTCGTATCAGTAGCCCTTAGACCAAATAACCTGCAAGCTTTTGAATTTTGTAATTAGCTCATTATTTTATAAAGTTATTGTGTGATTTACCAAAAACTTTTCAGTACCGAAACACGTTTTCTTAATTTCCCAAAAAACATGAATTTTAGATTGAGTCAGTCTACGACTAGAAGTGCGATATACCTATCAGTGTTATAGTAAAAGTAAAAAGATTTTTATTTCCCAGAAAGATGAGTTATGTACAGCAATTTAACCATAATGTAATACTACCAGTAGTTTTACACTGGTGTGTGAATAATAATTTACTAACCTACTTAGATAGATAGATAGATAGATAATGCTTTATTCAGAGAAACTTAAAACTAAACAGTTTGACAAAAAGGTAAAAGAATAGGCGGCCTTATCGCTTAAAGCGATTTTTTCCAGGCAACCAAAGCTTAAAAGAAAAGATTAAAGGAAGGCGGTGCAGGTATTAAATACCAAAATAAAAACTTAAACAAACTAAAATAATCCTAATACACATATACCAAATAGAAATATACACTAATACATAATAACAAATACATAGCTAGTAGTAAGTTGAGGGACAAATTACCTAGTCTGACCTAAATAATATTCATAGACTTTCTTTTTATAATAATAATGATTTAGAAATTAAATTAATAATGTCTTGTCTACTTAAAATAATATATTCATCTACGCTATAAAGACAATGACCAGTCGATAACCATTTTAAGATTTAGCAAGACCTTAAATTCCTTCTACAATTTTTACCATGCAAAAATAATTTCAGTTTAACTTTATTTTTTCAGTTTATTATCTATGATTTTATTTCATTCAGGTTTCGATAACTTTATTTCTATAAGCTTATAAAATAAGCACATGGGCAATCATCGCCATAAAAAACTGGTTGTAGGTGAGGATCAAGAACTTATAGATATAATAATCACATATGTATAATATGTATATTCATCATCCTCATCATCAGCCCATACACGTCCACTGCTGGACATAGGCCTCCCCCGTACGACGCCACAAATAGTGGTCCTGAGCCGCCTCCATCCATCGACTCCCTGCGACCGCTACGATGTCGTCGGTCCATCGAGTGGATGGTCTCCCATGTAGGGGGGGATTTGCCATAATCACCACGCTTGGCAGGCGGATTGGTGATCGCAGTGTTCGTGTTTAAAAATACTCAGAAGGAAGCTGCTGCCCTTACTCTGGTAGGTTCCCTTAGTCGGCTCTTACGACATCCACGGGTTGAGTTGGAGGGGTCGATATTCGTACGCCGCGACCCCACGGCTTATGTATATTATAAACTTTTAATATATTCATAGTATATTATAATTTTTTATACTTACATCAAACTCTAATTCAGAAAATTAAAACATTTATCTTTTCCAATTGTTGGCCTGAACGTTTCCAGTCATCACAAAAAATTTAAGTTTACGCATTAATTTGAATATTATAACTTTTATAATGTTTCAGACATTTTTATGTTTCTACATGGCCTGAAATAAAACTGCCTGTCCAAACAAACAAATGTTTTGCACACAGTCCAGGGTGTAAAAGAAAACATTAAGAAAATAAACACATAAAAAAAATTAAGTCCATTGTGAGAGGACCTTTCGTACGTGCTTTTTATTGTTTCGTGGTAAAAGAAAGCATTATTTCCTTCTGACATCTGTGAAGCCTTTGTTTTGCGCTCATATCCTATCCCGGGTCACTCTGTACCTACATATAAACAAAAGTGTCTGTGTGTTCGTCACCCGTGAATAATTAATTTGTTGTGTTACGGACCGACGCCATTTGGGAAATTTTTACTCTTTTAACTCGAATGAAATTTATTCCCGCGCTAATTAGTCTGGTTCAGCTTGGCTTTTTGTATGTCTGTTGAGTTAACGAATGATTGATATTGAACTCTTTTAGTAAACCGCTGGAGGTAGCAGGGGCGGGTTTATTATTAATCCGAAGCACGGCTGTAAGCTAAGAAAATATTAGACGGCCTCTGTGGCGCGGCAGGCGAAGGACCGTCTGCAACGCAGGAGGTTGCGGGTTCGATTCCCGCCTCGGGACAAATGTTTGTACGATCTGCAAATAGTTGTCTTGGGTGTTCTGAGGCACCCACTCCATATACCTAGGGTACAATTCGTAAAAAAGGCCTCCGACTACCTAAGTATCAAAAGAAAATGCTATGGACAATAGGTGAACGCTTGTTTAAGACTTTTATGTAGTCGGGTTTTAGTTTTTAACTATATTTTTTTGAAGGTCAATAATAAGGCGTGTTTTAAAAAACGATAAACAGACTTCAAATTCCCTTACTTTAACACTTATTTTAAGTTTTGCGGGATAAATACGAATCCTCTGGGGATAAAATTTATCCTTCGGGATCATTTTCTATACAATAGTGAAAGTATTTTTAAAATCGGTCCACAATTGGCGGAGATACCGCATAACATACAAAAAAACCATGCAGACGAAATGACCTCCTCCTTTTGAAATCGGTTGAAAATACGTATTCTCACAGCGCAGATACGTGCCGTACAACAGGCATTTCTCACAGGTTTTAGAGGAAATTCCTTACTCAGTTAGTGAAATGTTCATTAGCAACTGTGAAAATGCGCGCCCGGTCCGCATCCGTTAGCCACAGCAATAAGCGAATCTCTTTCATATCTAAATTGCACTGTGTGCCACACAGTTTAAAGCTCATTTTAATTGCAGCTGCAGAAGGACGAATATATTAATATAATCCGGTTGCCGTTAGGAAATCTGCGGTTAAAATCCAGTTAAAGTTAGTTACATGCACACCACAAAATAAATGAGATAAATAGTTGGTACGCTCAGTCAAAACGGTATGTATGTAATGCAATCTTGGCTCTTTGGAAGAAGGTAGTAGAAGTACTTGCTGGATAAGTGCAAGAAGCATAGTAGCGTCCTTATTCGTAAACCTGCTCAATACTTACGCAATAACTAAAGGTCAGTTTTCATTTCTGACTTCAAAAGGTTATCAATAGGTCTGTATGATTTTTTGTATGTATGTTACGCGATATTTCCACCAATTATGGACCGATTTTGAAAATTATTTCACTATTGTATAGAAAATGATCCCGAAAGGGTCCCATAAGAATGTTATCTTCAGGGGATTAGTATTTATCACGTAAAACTTTAAAAAAAATTGTAAAAGTAAAGGAATTTGAAGTCGGTTTATCGTTTTTTAAAACACGCCATATTATTTGATGTGAGTCTGAGTAACTTGATGTAAAACTATGGAATTGCTGTTATACTCCGAAAAATTCATTCTTTCCGGAGCGCTGCAGGGCGCTAAATGTGTGGGAAAGAAACAAAAACGACAACAGTTTTCTTAAGCAATGCACAACCCATATTTTACCCTGTCCAGTCATTTTTTTTCTGTTTGGTACATGCACGACTCTGAAGTTCCCTAATTGTTGACGGGTAAGTGAATGAAGACTGAATCACAAAATGATGTATTTCATAGACATAGTTACTTTCGACATATAGAGAATCTTGCGACTTGAAAAATATGTGTATTTTCGAAAGTTCAGATTTTTATCAAGCTTACGTATGTAACGAAGATTATTCCAGATGATTTTTCCGTGAAAAGTACTGATAATAGTAGAAAAATTATTATCATTACTTTTCTTTAATAATAACCAATAACATATTTCATACGCGGGCAGAAACAAGTAGCGTATAAAACAACAAAAATAATAAAATGTTATTCCATTGAATCATCATCATCAAAATATGAGCCCATACACGTCCCTTGCTGGACATAGGCATCCCCCTTCCGACGCCACAAATAGCGGTCCTGAGCCGCCTCCATCCATCGACTCCCTAAAGAAATTATTTAAATTGTCATAATAAATCGAATCGATAAAGCATTAGGACTTGACTGTTTAAGACTCAACGTACAAAACAGCAAATAAAAGAGTGGAATATATATGGACCCCCTTAAAACCAGCACGCTGGGTCTAAGAATCCTGCGTGGAAAAAATAAATCTTTAGGTTTAAAAAATAAGCTCAAATCAGCTCAAGGATAAGTAAAATTTTTACAAAATTATTATCAAATGTTATTTTTCGTTGGTTCAAATAACACAGGATAGGGAGATAATTTCAACGTTTCCCTAAATTAGATTTTTGGGTAACATAAACCGTAACTATTTAACCCGTCTAAACAGCTTAAATACGCGATAGCAGCGCATTGGGGCCATTCTGACCGATTCTAATAACACTAACATAGTCGAATGCTACTCGTAAAAACGTATTGCAGCAGCGCGGTTTTCAGTTCACATTAAAGTCAGGCTTGCTTGCTTGCAGGCTTGCATATGGCTTTGTTGTGTTCTGTTGGGTCGTTTCTAACTTCTTTGTTATTTGACCGTTGTGGCCTAGTAACAAAAAGAACACGGAGTAGTTGTTGTACTGAAACAAGATTTATTCCTACGATTTGACAAAACTCAAATTATTATACTCACAAATTGGTATTTTTATCACGCTGTACGTTTTTTTGGTAATGTTTAACTTATCTAAGTGCTTATATTGTGAGCTTAAAGAAATGAAGTTTATAAATATGAAATAATGATATTTTTTTGTTTATTTACTATGGAGAGTTTGATCAGACTGATCATTACACGCTCATAGTTTACAAAAATTTGACTTACTTACTTCATATAAAATTTAACTAAATTTATATAATAGTTTTTATTATTAAGAGGTGGTCACCTCTGTGGCGCGATGGGCGAAGGTCCAACTGCGATGCAGGAGGTTGCGGGTTCTATTCCCACCTCGGGACAAATGTATGTCCCGAGACACTCTGCAAATATCTGTTCAGAGTGTTCTGGACGTTCTCTATGTATAATATCATGTAAAATATATATCTATGTAGTGTATAACATTATATTAAGTATATCTGTTCTCTAGTACTTGGAGCTAGATAATTCTGTGTGAATTGTCCAGCATTATTTATTTATTTATTTTAAATTACCTGCGCCCCGCGGTATTGCCCGCAGTGATTTAGGTCATACCGCGAGAACACTGCTATTCTACGACAATTATTGCGATAAATTTGTTAATTGTTTACCAAAATGCGAATGTTTATCGCATAGTTTTGAGGTAAATCCGTAACCGCATGATTGTCCAGAGGGCCTACTCGGAAAAGGAAAATCGAAGTTTCTTTTTCGTTTTCGCGCAAAACCAACTCTTATGTCGCTTGCATGAGATTAGCGTTTGCACGAAAAATAATCAGAAACTTCGATTTCGTTTTTACGAGTACGGGCCCAGTTTGTCCAGCTATATTCGCTCATTTTGAACATTTCATTTTGAAGCTTTGTACTAACTTTATATCAACAGGCATTCGGTTTATCGCGGGTTTGTAGAGCAATCATTGTCACTAAAATTTTATTACCTTCGAAATGCAGCTAAACGGTCATTGGATTACGGGTAGTGTTTCATATTTCATGTAATTCTAGATAAAATTTATGTATCAGAATAACTAATAAATCTTACTTCTTTGGTGAATAAAATCTATTAGATATTTTCTACCAATCCTCTTAAGATTAAAAGATTAAAATTAAAAGCGCTTCTCTTTTAACATGAAAATGCAAAACACAATTAAAATAATGCAAAATGCAAGTTAGCTATCACACAATTTAAAAAAATAAATGTAATATTCAAGAATCTTCTTCCTACGAATCCACTCGGATGAATTTATAATTCATTCTCGTAATCTTGTTGCATTTTACATCAGAAAATGCAATTTTATTAATTCAGTGAGCGTACGCGCTACTGGTATAAATGTTAATGTCTTCAGTGTAACTTAAGGCCTTTTGCACATGATGTGGTGTATGTAGTACTAACGGTTGGCGTAAAAGTAAAGTCATAAAGTGAATGTGCCTTAATTTTTGCAAATAGCGTCATGTTTCACTGTGCTTTTACTTTGTTATAGATAGGGAATAAGTTCTAAACAAGCTATGGAGCAATACACACCTGAAGAACCACCGATTTCCGTAGAGACGCCAATTTCAGGTACGAGTGATCTGCCGTTTTAGAGATTTGAAGTGGCCGTCCAGATCTCCAGATCTAACGGTGCCAGACTTTTTCCTTTTGGATAGATTGTGGGCGTCATTTTGCATGACTAAGGCGGGATAATCATTCTATTGCAGAATGTAAATATCTCCGGACATTAATTAGAAAATAAACCGAGCCATGTGAGTCGACTCGCACAAGGAGGGTTCCGTACCATCGTAGGTACCTACGGGTACATGTATTAGCAAAAGTGCTACGTCGTAGCAAAAGTGCTACGTTGTAACAAAAGTGCTACGTTGTAGCAAAAGTGCTACGTCGTAGCAACAGTGCTACGACCTAGTTCCTCGTAGCTTCAGAATAAACAATTTTATTTGTAAATGTTAGTTTACAGGTCAGCTTCTTTCTATTCATCAACGATTTGGGTATTTTCGCTATAAAAAAGATCCCACATTTTTTTTATTTAAACATCCCATACAAGAAATACGCATAGAAATATGCTTTAAGTTAAAAAAATAAACAAGTCCTAACCTGTTTTTAGTAGGAGCATGTAATAAACTTTTATCTTTTTAGTGGCAATATCGTAAAACATACAACAAACTAATAAACCACGGGATTGTTGAGCAAACAAGTAGGTAAATAATACTGCTGAGTAAACTATTACAAAATTTAACCTCCGTTTGGTATCCAGCTTGTTCTTTATTCGTTCTAACTTCAAAGCGACAGAATAATCTCTCGGTAGAGTCACATCTAGTCAGACTTCAGCGTATCTCTGTCTGGATTTGATCTTAATATCCTATTCATGTTATAAATTTTGACATTTATAATATTAGTTTGTAAGAATGGATGGATGTATGAATGTTACCTCTTTCACGCAAAAACGACTGAACTGATTGGGCAGAAATTTGGTAAGGGTATAATTTGGTACCTACATGGAATGACATATAGGTTATTTATTAACCCGATAAATTGCGGGCGAAAGCGTGGGCAGCAGCTAGTTAAATAAAAATAAGACTCTTGATTTCAGAAATTGACAATTTAATTCATTTATTTCCATGGCATTTCTTAGTATACACTTGATGTCGTAAGTTTCTAAAGTATGACTCCTATCCTATTACATTATTACACAATTTATAATCATAAAAGGAAGCACCATAAGTCAAGAAATGCAATCTACCTAATGTTTAATATGCTTCAATATTATCAAAAACAAGTCATTATTGGTATGCGGTTTCACGTCGCAAAACTAACGTAGGTATGAAAATTACGAATTTATCAAATTAAATCGTCGAAGGCCATATATTTTGTTTATTTAATGTACAAAATATCAAGGCTTAGGTATTTTAAAGTTTTTATTGAAAAGCGACGATTTATTGTACAGTTTAGAGAGAAATTTGATAAATTTTTTTAATAGAGAAAATGTTATGTACCTAATCGTGTTTTCGAAACACTAGCGTTTTAGCATCAATCCTAAACTATAACATATGTATTTGATCTGAAAGTAAATACTTTGGTATTGTGGAAGATATGATCGCTAAACTCTAAGCGATTTCATGTATCACTGGCTCGACACTTTACGATGGTGTGTTAGCATTGACGCGTCCCGGAGTCCCCTGTCTCATTTCTGTGTCGACTTCACTGTTTGCACTTGCGATGAACGGTGAACACACGATGGAAATTCGAAAGAGTTAGGGAATAAATTCGTATCCCTGTTTCTTTGTTCTTGTTGGAAACCAAAGAATTACTTAAGCATTGTTTTTCTGTTTGGTATATGCACGACTATTAAATTCCTTAATTGAAGACGGACACTGAATCTTCATTCACTCATGTGAATGAAGATTCAATGATAGAATAAAGTATTTCATAGACATATGTAGATACTTTTGATAGATAGAGATGCGAATCTTTTGACTCGAAAAATATGGTGATTTACGAAAGTTTCCAATTTTAACGAAGATTATTCGATAACATGTTTCCATGAAAAAAATACTTAAAATAGTGTAAAAAATTAGAGTTAACCACAGTTACTCTTTTCCTACTTTTTATTACGGAAAAACGCATGAAATACCGCGGGCAGAAGCAAGTAGCAAAAATAATACCTAATATTTGATTCTATTGAATATTTTGATTCCAAAAATAAAATCATTATGACGCCCGAGTGGTCTTAAATCAATAAAATGTTAAGCAACAATAACAAAATCAATTGTAACTTTTTCAATAATAAAATCGATTACCGAAAAAAAATTATCGGTGAAGCATTAGGACGTGCCTTTTTATTTGTCATTCTAACTACCAAAACGAAAATAAATTCATGAAACCAAGAATTTTATTAGTTATGACTGAAAATAATCCAACTTAATTCGCGAACGGCTCACGAGGACTCGTTTTTGTATGCAATTAGTGAGGCGCAGAGTTTAAAAACGATAGATCTACAATTCGATAAATCGTATCATTATATTCTTACTGACACTAGTTACTTACCTCTAATATAGTTATTTAAAATCTGACTTCGTATTCAAAATGTCAAGGATATATACATAAATACATATGTATCCCCGAGAATTAACTTTACCTGAGTAGTGCATACATACTAATAGTTTTAGTATTCTACAATAGTTTCATACAAAGTAATTTCGTACAACAACCCATGTCGCTGGCTGCAAATAATTTTAAATAGGTACTTATATTATAATCGCCTGTCAAGCGTGGTGATTATGAAAAATCTCCCCTGCATGGGAGACAATCCACTCGGTGCACTGATGACATCGTAGCGGTCGCAGGGAGTCGATGGACGGAGGCGGCTCAGGACCGCTATTTGTGGCGTCGTATGGGGGAGTCTTATGTCCAGCAGTGGACGTGTACGGGCTGATATGATGATGATGATGATGACTTATATTATAACCAAAACATTATTTAAAACAAGAAGAAACGTGCCTGACTGATAAATCTATTTTATCAGTTGCAACTTTCCCAAACTTATAAGAATTTGAAACTCCTATAAATTCTTTTCAACTAAACATTTGGCCAAGAGTGTCTTAGCTGTTCAGCCATGAAAAGTAAATACGCCTTGATTTTCTCGTGATGCTTTATTCATGAAGCTGATGCATCAAGCAGCCAGAGCCCTTAGCACGAGATTTGTACTGAACCGTTTGAACAACGTCTTTTGATTATACTAATATATCCTACTAATATTATAAATGTCAAAGTTTGTATGGATGGATGTATGGATATTTGTTACTCTTTCACGCAAAAACTACTAAACCGATTAGGCTGAAATTTGGTATGGGACCTGGTATAGTTTTATCCCGATAAAACGTGGGCGAAGCCACGGGCAGCAGCTAGTTTGAATATAATTTATTTGGTTATAGTACTGTTGTTTTGTGAAACGGCCGAAGATGAATCTATTCGACTCTCATCCCTGCATTAAAATGTTAGTGAAGAGAATCAGTTAAAACATTTTTCGTGATTATTGAAATTACTTGATCACGATACCTTTAGCCCAATATTCGAACGTGGTCGTGGAGTGTCCAGGTACTATAATACTGTACCTACAGGTATAGAACTAGTAAAACCGGAGCCAACTTATTCAACTGCCACAGACTAGTTATCAGTTAGTAAGACCGGAGCGATTTACGCTACTACGCTTTCAAACTTCTGAGATAGAATTTGACCATTGCAATTAAATAATTTATATATCAGTATAAAATAGTTCTTTTTTTACTTTTACGATTAGTTAACATATTAAAGATTATTTATCGCGTACGTTTTGTTATATTTTGTTATAAACGTAGTGGAAAATATAACAAAAGTTACGCGATAAATACCCGATAAATAATATTTAATAGAATTCAACGCATTTTCATCACAGATAAAGGAAAGTACAGGATACATAAACATAACAAAGAAAATAGATAGGAAAAGTGTTAGGGGCCAAAAAGTTCCCTGTCTCAGCATTATGCCGCTACAAGCCGAAGCTAGTAGCGGCACTGGTTTTCAGACAGAGTTCAAGAGCTGTCATGTTGCACAAAAATGATTATTATATATTTATATTTATTTTATGGTTGTGAAGTAAACCGAGATTAAAAATCGTTAGAACTCGATAAAGATAAAATTAGTTCTGTTGAACTAATTTTTACCGGTGAAAGGTGAAATTAGATCTTATAGGGACTGTAGCGATACGGTTTGTTACTCGTGATAGAACTTAGCAGTTGGCGAGATAAACGAACTTACCTGTACGGAAGAGTGCTTTGGATAAATCACGTTAGGGGGAATACACACGAGTCTGTACTAACGTTTTAAAATGTATTCGTTTACTTGACTGGGTAATGTTACTTGGTAATGTGCTTCTGTTTATTTTACATTTACGCTAACGAAATGATTTAGAACGATTTGGCCTCGTGACATGACCTTGGACTGAAACTATCATGGTTTCGTTTTGGCCGCGTACCAATAGATAATTTATTTTTGAATAATAAGAAACAATACCATAGAATTGAATTTTTCAGAGTTATGGGGGTGGGAGATATCTATGATGAATTTTCTAAATAAATAATGCTGGACAATCCGCACAGCATCATCTAGCCCTAAGCTAAGCAGAGCTTGTGTTATCGGTACTAGATAAGTAATATACTTAGCACAATAAATTGTATAGATTGTTTTGTTATTATACAAAGAAAATACCCAGAACACCCAGGGCAAATATTTGCAGATCGTACAAATATTTATCCAAAAGCGGGAATCGAACCCGCAACCTTCTGCGTCGCAGGCGGACCTTCACCCGCCGCGTCACATCGGTCGTCAAGATAAGTTTAAAGAAAATAGAGAAAAGTGATAAAAAAATCACTCTAATCTTGATCAAGACAGTGTTTTATCTTATCCGCCCTCTGGACCCAACGTTAGGAAAGGCCTCCCTTCTTTGGTGTCCCGTTCGTCCCACCAGCTTCATGCCACCAGTGGGACGAATGGGATATTAATAGTCTGAATTAAAATTATGTCCCGTTAGTCCCACCAATGTAGACAGTGGGACGAACGGGATATCAAAGACTTAAAACATTATTGTCCCATTCGTCCCACCATTATTTCGGACATTGTAATTGCTATAAACAAATCCCTTAATATACATATATTTCCCTTATAGTCTAGCACCCGCTTAATAAAGATTGTCAATGCAAAGTGCCATCTCAATCAGTAAATAGAATAGAACAATACAGCCCCAATTACCATAATCTACATCCAACGACGCTGACAATAGAGTTCAGAATCGTTTGCACAAAATCAATTTAACAGTTTCATTGCGAACTGCGAATAGAAACGATAATTCA
This sequence comes from Eupithecia insigniata, assembly GCA_947859395.1. Classification (NCBI taxonomy): domain Eukaryota; kingdom Metazoa; phylum Arthropoda; class Insecta; order Lepidoptera; family Geometridae; genus Eupithecia; species Eupithecia insigniata. The sequence goes on from OX402003.1 coordinate 14,085,660, forward strand.
TGCATTGATAATTGTACGCGACAATGCGAAAATACAAGCGAGTTTCGAAATGTAGATGGACATAGGTAGGATGGATAGGGTTGATCTGGATGGCACACTGTGATGGAAGCTAAACATTTCTTTCGCTTTTTGCAGATTCGCGTGATGCAGTACAGCTGTTAAAATAAGTTTGTTTAGAGCATACTGCCAATATTTTTATACGAGCAGTCTGTGGGTTAACTTCACGCAGAAATGCTGGAATACTGCTTTTCCTGCGCATTCAGTATAATAATGGATTCAGGGTGCTGCTGGGACTGCCCCGCTTCTGTAGCGCATCCAGAATGTGCCGCCTTGATGACTTTTACGCAATCATCCGCAACAGAACGGCATCCTTCATGCGCCGGGTGAGGCGCGGTACCAGTAGCTATCTGAAACTTATAGCTCGAAGGCTGGACATTGACTGCGCTTTTATGAAGCACTGGACGCGCACACATAGCGTCATGCTTTCGTAAACTCATTTAAATTGTGTATCCCTTTAATTTAAGATGTTTTAAATTAATTAATTAAGCTATGACTGAAATATGTACTTACCATAAGACAGCATTTTCTGAAAAGGGTAGGCATCCTTATGCCTTCCCTTCTTCTTTTGCGTTCATAGAAGCGGGACAGAGCAGAGCGTCGTTAGCGCAAAAATCATGTTTTTGTTTTTTTTTTACGGTAAAAATAACAGTAATTTTGAAAATCTAATACTGTCAGCGTCTGCTTTATATTCTGTTTGTTTACTGTACAAAGTATCAAGGCTTATTTTAAAGTATTTATTGAATAGCGACGTTTTATTGTAAAGTTTAGAGGGAACTTTGGATTTTCTGTATATAAAAAATTATATATAGAAAATTATATGTAATCATTTTTTCGAAACACTAGCGTTCTAGCATCAATCCTGAACTATAAACATATAATTAGAAAACTACAATCAAATTTGATTTAAAAAAATACTATTAAGATTGCAAACAAAAGAACTTCTTTAAATTTAAAACAAAGGAAATAATTACAAAGTACAAAATCAAATATCAGCTAGCTAAGTAGCAAAGACCGTCTAGCCCTGTGGCTGGCGTGAGAGTGAGCTCCGACTGTATGCACTGCCGTTTGAAGGGTCGTGTCGGGACTCATCGTCTCGGCTCGGGTGGCTTCGGATGGAACTTTACGATGAATAACAAACTGCAGGTGCGCATGACTCAGTCGCCTCTTGTTGTTGGGGTTTTTCCGCTAAGTATATATTAATCCTAAAGTAAATGCTTCAGTATTGTGGAAAATATGATTGCTGACGCTAAGCGAGTTCAGGTATCACTAACTTATTGCATTGAATTTGTATACATTTATAAATGTAGGTATTTAATTCGTTTACATTATACAAGGTTATTGGTAATTCACTGACACTAAGTGAACTGCAGGTTCTGCCCATCATCACAAACACGTTCGTAAAGACGCCAGGTCTTAATTCTTATAATTATAATATAATTATAGGAAGAATCAAACGAAATAATATCCAAAACCCAATAAATTACTAAAGACCGCCCACTCCCATTCAAAGGATTATCACGACACTGGTATCATCAGAGCAAATCGCAGAAGTACGAAACCATTTTAGATTAGAACAGCGTTCAATCATCATTTATCTTGTCTCTCGTCCGTCTTCGAACTAGAATTTGCACCATTTTTTGCTGCTAAAGTGATATTTAGTTTATGTCAAAAATTTAATTAAGACTTTAAACAGCAATCGTTGGAAAATATAGATATTCTAGCTTTTGCCCGCAACTTCGTCCGCATAGAAGTTGTATACACTTCGTTCGCACGCTTTTTTCGTTATATGTATATCACCAGCCGTCTAGTTATTCCACAACTTTGCCCTTTTATTTTTTGCCCGCACAGTTTTCCGCAGAATCGACACCCGAAATGTTTTACAATTCAATAGATCCAGCCAGTTGTTAATTGGTTCCGTTTTAATGAATATCAATGGAAGGAGAGGACTTGAAGCGTTTCTGCCGATACTCTCTTGCATTTGTTGCGAACATCTGTTGAATGAGAATTAAATACTAACAAAAAAATAGAAGCTTTACAGACAGCAGCGTCATCGACCCTTCATCATCATTATATCAGCCCATCAACCTTTATTACTCGTAAGTCCTACTCAAATTATAAATGTCAAAGTTTGTATGGATCATCATCATCATCATCATCAGCCCGTACACGTCCACTGCTGAACATAGGCCTCCCCCAAACGACGCCACGAATAGCGGTCCTGAGCCGCCTCCATCCAACGACTCCCCGCGACCGCTACGATGTCGTCGGTCCATCGAGTGGGAGGTCTTCGCATTGCATCGCGGTCGCCACTCGAGAACCTTTACTCCCCAGCGGTTATCTGTTCTACGAGCTATATGGCCTGCCCATCGCCATTTCAGCCTGCTGATTCTGAGAGCTATGTCGGTAACTTTGGTTCTTCTACGAATTTCCGTATTCCGGACCCTATCGCTTAGAGAAACTCCGAGCATAGCTCTCTCCATAGCTCGCTGGGTGACTTTGAGCCTATGCACAAGGCCTATAGTGAGCGACCACGTCTCGGATCCGTAAGTCATCATAAGTCATATGTTGTATGGATAGATGTATATAATTCCATGTCCCAAACTATACCTATTCGAAATTTCAGCCCAATCAGTTCAGTAGTTTTTGCGTGAAAGAGTAACACATATCCATAGGTACATCCATCCTTACAAACTTTGACATTTATAATATTAGTAGGATAGGATGGGATAGCTGTAGTCTATTATATTATATTTAGTCTTTATTATTAGCGTACAAATTGAATAGATAGACGTTCAGCTTTAGTTGAAATTGCATAGATAGGAGTTTAGCTTTACCCGTGCCGCTAGTACAATACCTAAATTCAAGTCCAAAAATCCGCTTGCCAACGGTGATAAAAATCATATGACTGACCTTCAGCTATTCTACTAAACAATTTTCATTCTATTTTTCGGTGAGGTTTTTTTTTTTGATGAATTTTTGTACCACTTTTTTGCCATTTGCACAAAATTTGTCAAGATAAGCGGCGGCCGACCAAGAGCAGTTGCAGTTACTAAAAGTCAGCTACCCCTACAGAGTAGGTATATTCCATTTTTTTTATCAGGTAGGGTTTTGTGCAGTCGGCTCCTGAACTATATTGAAAAAAGTTGTTTTAATCTTCCCCCAACTTGGATATTTTATCTCTTGGCAGTATTGTACCTAAACATTCTCAACCATCACTTTTTACCGTATAACATTCCTATCTTAATTTTCTTTCTAACAAAAAGTAAGAACAAAAGCAAAATAAGCATTATTTATTTCTCATTGGCCTGAACACAAATAGCTGTAGTCATTAATACGGCCTCCAAAGATAAGGCTACAGAATAGGTCAGAGTAGAGGCCACTCAAAGGCCAATAGAGACCAGATAAAGGCAGCCATTATTTTTCCCATTAGGCTTCGATATCAGGCTGCGTATTTGCAAACCTTGGTAGGATGTGAATGGTTGGTGATTTGTTTCGTTTATTATTTGGAATATTATCAGCATCCCACATAATTATGTAAGTGTAACAAAATATGGGTAACTACACGTGGCTGCTGTTTTATTGTTATATAATACACGTTTTCCAGGCCAGGAGGAACGAAAATTGTTTTAATTTTCTTTGTTTTCTGCTTTTCAAGCAAGTTGTTAATGGAAAAACATATAGCTTATAAGCCTAAAGAAATAAAAAATAATTGTTTAGAAATCTCTTCACTCAATATTGTCTACGGCGGAATGAAGCGAAATAACCACTAGCACATTAGATTATAACAAATCCCTAATAAGCACATGTTTTTGTACTTACAAGACATAATACCAGATTATGTCTTCTAGACCCTTCGTGATACATCATCGGCCACATCGTCAGTTACCATCAGGTTAGATTGTGGTCAAACAAAGGTCTATTCTCAATAATGGGACGAATGCGGAATGAAATCATCAATTAATTCAATTTTCCGTATTCGGACTACTTTGGACCGAAGCCAGTGGGACGAACACGGAATAACTCAAAAAACTCTTCTACTATTTGCAAATACGCGGCTATACAGATTAAATAAACGCCTTCGCACCAGCAAGGTGCGTTCGACTAATCCTTGCTGATTGCTTGAGATTACTGCTATATCACTCCGAGTGACGCCTAATTGAATCATATGTAGGTATTACGCCATTGTTGTGGGATAACTATAGGTTGAGAGGGAATAATACACAATTTAACTGGTGATACGCCAAAGACATTGATACGCTCATGAGCTTTGTATTATGGGTTTTATATAGTGTTTTTTCGGTAGACAGCAGGGCCACGGTACTGTAGCTAATTTCTAATAGTTTTGGTTTTAAAGCGAGAACTCTAATTTTGCAGACGCAAATTTTTCTTATTTCGTTTTATAATTTTATTGATGGGTTATAAATATTAATAAAAAAAATACTTTTCTTTTATATTTTACCACAATATTCTAGTTCTACTATCAAAGTGAGTTATTATTCTTCTAAATCCAAAGCCATTCTTCTGATTAGTCTGGCAACTTCAAAATTGCGCAATAATAATTTTCATAGCCAATAAAATTGCTATTAAATGTAATTTACGTCTGAAAGGCGAGGTTTTGATGCCTTCTCAGGATTACACCGATGATCTTGTTAATAAAAAAATTAATCTAGTTTAACTTTATAGAACCTGCGTAGGTTATAGAACTTATATGGTAACTTATAGAATGAGATTGAGGACGACGCCACCTCTCTGTGCCGCTACTCTATGCTGTCCCGCCCAGATTGGATTCGAACGGAACAGGACAGCATGAGAGATGGATGATGCTATTCTCAATCCTATTGTGTAAGCACGCAAGTGGTTCTGAGTCCCAATATTTCAAGTCGACCGTTTCGTGTTGGCGCGAAATTATTATTTTTTGTGTTTACGATTTGCAAAAATTACTTTTTCGCTAGTTTTATTCCTCGTTAATCCAGAAAAACATAAAAACCATTAAGAAAAACTCACGTTAATAAACGGATATGATTAACCTTAAGTATTTTCTGCATCACCACAATTTTAATCTTCTGTCTCTAGGGTGTAAATAGATGAATATGACGTCTAATAAATAATAAAAAAGACAAAGTACTGCCAATTTTGATCGATATGTTTTATTACACACCCCATCACTAGAAGCTGGTGCTCAATGGGGGATAGAATCAAATTTTATTTTTTGTTCCACTTTGAGCATCACGTTAATATATTGATTGGTGCTCAAATGGTGCTCAATGCATAGGTGCCCAAAAAATAGGTGCCCAAACGGGAATACTTCAAAATACGAGACTGTTAGGTTTTACAAAAGTATTTATTGCGTAAACAGTAAACAATTATTTCAATGCATCTTTGTTTTGCAAGGAGTGTAATTTTTTGTGTCTATGATTTAGTAAGGTTCAGACAATTAATAATATTTGGATATTTATGTATTATTGTTGTATCTACATACGTCACGGTTGTCTGGTCGAAATCGCTCGTGAGCGATAAGACCGTCAATTGTTAAATTTTTTGTACCAAATTGTTTGTATTGTTTGTTAATTCTTTTTTAAAGTGTGCATTAAAGAATTTTTTCTCATCTATCTATGTATACTGCGCCCGTTCGAGTTTCTAGGAGAGGAAGTCATGTGACTCTGAAGGCCTCACTGAGGTTATTCGCACTAAAAAGGAAGCGTGGCGTCTCGTGACTCCGACTGGACCTAAGGAAATGGGCTGTCTTTCTCAATTTTAAGTATTTTACATCATGTACTAGACGAATGTTGACTGAAATAAATTATTTATTATTATTTTAATTTCATTTATTTAATCAACTTCCGGTGATAGTTGTTAAATTGATTACAAGTGCTGATAGTCTGTAACCAATCACACACGTATCCTAAGCCAATGAAAAGCCTCTGTATATTTTTTACTCATAACCACTAAACAGTCTTTTTGATTTAGCGAAATGTATTAAAACGGCTGATTAACTAAGTGCTAGTGGATTTAGGCTCGGTTTAATAGTCATTAATTTTGATTGTGAATCGTAAAGCTCAAAGGGAAATACTGAAAATCGATAAGATAATTCCAGCGATAATATTATCTCAAGTTTCCGTGGGTACTTAGACGGATTTTATTATATAGGTATTATAATTATGAACCGCTAAGAAAGTGTTGCTCGGATAATGTCCTTCTGGGTATAAATAAAATAAATAAATAAGTAATTAATGCTGGACAATTCACACAGCATTATCTAGCCCCAAGCTAAGCAGAGCTTGTGTTATGGGTACTAGATAACTGATATACTTAGATAGTTTTTTTTACTTTACATGGAAATCATCCAGAACACCCTGAACAAATATCTGCAGATCGTACAAACATTTGTCCCGAGGCGGGAATCGAACCCACAACCTCGTGCGTCGCAGGCGGACCTTCGCCCACCGCGCCACAGAGGTCGTCAAATTATAAGTTATTAGTATTAGTTAGTAGTTATTATAAGTTACATTGTTCAACAATTTTTTTTTTTATTTACAAAATCGGTCTTGTATTTTCTTTATTCTGCCTACCTGATTCAAGAACATAAAAAAATTATTTTTAACAGAAACATCTGTTTGAGATGTTTCTGGTCTTTCATGGTTCTGGTTTCCTTACTGTAGTATTTTTTATCCATAATTGATTACGAAAAATATGATGTTAATGTAACGGAATTAGTAAAATTGTTGCTCGAGTCTGACCAATAATAAATCATTTCAGAATCAGAATCAATGAATTCATTTCTTTAGGCTTACAAAATAAGCACTTAGACAAGTAAATTTTTTTCAATAATTTATTATAATAATCTCACAAAAGGTAATGCAATATACTTAATTACCTATTCACACAAAGGGGGATCCTTTGCCCAAACTATTCCAGAAAGACAATACTTACTTACTTACTCTTATGGTTCAGTGACCCGGAGTGTGTCTTGGCCTCCGATAACAGAAGTCGCCATTTTTCCCTGTCCTGTGCAGTTTCCCGCCCATCATCCGCTTGTAGCTCACGCAGGTCGCTTTTACCACATCTTTCCAGCGATATCGCGGGCGTCCCACGGGTCGTCGACCGACGGGGCAACCAAGATAGGCATTGTAGACGTTCCGGTCCTCACCCATCCTCTCTAAGTGGCCTCTAAGTGGCTCTGCAGGTAGGTCCCAGGAGTCCCCTTGCGTAGGATCTTCCACTCTGCCACCAGGAGCTTATTCTCCTCCTTCAATGTTAGTGTCGAAGTTTCACAGTAGCGCGGATGATCTAGCACTTCTAGGTCAAAGCAAGGAGGAGGTAGCAGCGCTCGCTTAAACCTTGGAAGCAGCAGCTAAAAAAGTAGGCTTCAAAATTAGCCACGAGAAGTCAGAATATCTCCACATAAAAGACAATACTTAGGTATATATACTAGGTTCTAATAAAAATACAAACTTTGCCATTGTGTACTCCGCACACCCCTTAGAAGCAGAAATACCTAATTCACTGAAAAAACCAAACAATAAATGGCTTTTGCTCAGACTCAGAATTTTTTTTAAGAAACCAAATAACAATAATTCGTTACAGCAATTTATCACACCAAATTGTGTATATTACATTATATTAAACCTACGTGAAACCAACCGTGGAAGTCAAGTTAATATTATGGTTGTTCACTAGGCAATTGAGATTTGGTTTTGGCGAGCGGCCACCGTAGGCTATCCACGTGCCCCTCGAATATTTTACGTAACATAAAAATTCACGGCCGTATCTTGGAAGTTAATGTTACGGATTTAGAATTATAGTTTTTGTTTCTTCGGTCCGGGGTATTCCACCCAGTATTTTAGAGACAGTTGCATTATATACTTTTCCTGTTGTAATAATAACTTTAGAAATAACGAAAACAAGTGTTTCTTCAAGGGTTTCTTTTTCACTTCTTCCACTAGTGGACAAAAAAATTAAGTGAATAAAATATCAATAACACCTTATTTCTTATATGATAATAATAACTGTTTATAGTATACAGTTTGACTTATGTAAGTGCTTATTTTGTAAGCCTAAAGAAATAAAGTTATTAATTCTGATTCTATGCAATACTGACCTCCGTTGGAAATAAATGAGACTGAAATTACTGCCAATTTTTTTTTTTAAAGATTTGCGTTTATTGTTTCTTCACTCACTGTGCCAAAGAGGTTTTATGTGATTGATTAGATAGAACAGAGCAGAACGTTTCGTCCCTCATACAATAGCTAAAAGTTAGAGAGACGCGCGGCTTGTATCTTATCTGTGGAGAGAAGATGATTTATGTTGTTTTTGAGACTAGACAACACCACAACTTCTAAACGGAATGACCTAACCATACATCTAGGTTAGGTACGCAATATATGTATGTACACTTAAATTATAGGATACTTACAGAAAACAATATTTATAAAAAACAGTATTTATTTGTATTTGTATTTATTTATTTCCACCGTAGGTACACATGTTACACTTGATGTCGTTAATTATATCTATATTATAATATTTACACAAACTTTTCACATAGGTAACACCATAAGGGATTGTACAAATAAAAACAGACAAACATGTGTGACGATATAGCCAATGTACGTGGAATTAAATGGAACAGACTAGCTTTGGATAGAGAAACATGAAAGGACAGAAACCTGGAGGAAGCTTGTGATACTTACACATAGTAGTAAATAGGGACACCTGAATTTTTTATGCTGATTTTGTGAAAGTAAATAAGGCACCTGGTTGCGCGCATATCCAACTATAAGATCGTTATTCATCTGCGTAGAATCAAAAGTATTTGTGACGTCAATATCCTATCCGCCTTCCCTTACTAGCACATAGAATACCGCTGAAGACTAAGCGAGACGCACAACAGCCGCATAATGCCATCCAAGATGGCTACCAACACTTGTAATCTAGCTTCTGCCGAACCACGTCGGCCTCGTTCGAAAATTATCTTCCCGCAACTCCTGGGGGAACTCCCAAGTGTTTCCCTAGCTGGCAGTACCGCGCGCGCGCCGCGAGTGTTAACAATATTGGATCTGGACTCTTAGATTATTGTAATAAGTATAATATCATTAGAAGCGAACAATTTGGCTTTCAAAAGAAAAAATCGACCTCTTTAGCCATTTTCACCTTAGTGAAAACTGTGTTAACTAGCCTTAACACTGGCCACTTAACTACAGGACTATTTTTTGACTTATCCAAGGCATTTGACTACGTTTTACATGATTTACTTCTAAATAAACTTGACAACATTGGCATCAGAGGCCCGCCTCTACAATGGTTGGCCTCATATCTAGCCAACCGAAAACAATGTGTCGTTATAAATAAAATGACTGAAAACAATGAATTATTGACATTCAAATCTGACGCCCAATGCAACAAATCTGGCGTACCGCAGGGTAGCATTTTAGGCCCTATCCTGTTTTTTCTATATATTAATGAAATAATTGATGCGACAAACCATAAGTGTATATTGTTTGCTGACGATATTTCTGTGATTGTGACTTCCGATAAAAAAATTACTAGTATTAATGACCATGAAGCTGACATAAATAGTACGATTGATGACATTGTAGAATGGCTTGACATAAATAACCTAAAAATAAATCTAAGCAAATCAAAATATATTCAATTTAATTAATCGAAACATGTACAATATAATTTTAATCTTAATATATCAAAAATAATATATTTGTGGCGTCGTACGGGGGAGGCCTATGTCCAGCAGTGGACGTGTATGGGCTGATGATGATGATATCAAAACGAAAATAAAGCAAATAATCTCTCGCAAATAAAGTTTTCAGGCGTAATAATTGACAAACATATGAACTGGAAATCTCAGGTAGACTTAGTAAAAAATAAACAAATTTGTAAATGCTTTAGGACAAATAAAAAACGTCACCAACACCAAAACTGCGATTATGTCGTATCACGCATACATAGGATCGGCACTTCGTTATGGGTTAGTAATGTGGGGAAATAGTACAGACAAAAACAGAGCATTTTTAGCGCAAAAAAAAAATGCATCAGAGCATTATGTGGAATCCCGCCTGATCAGTCTTGTAAACCGTTTTTTAAGGATCTTGGTTTGTTGCCTCTACCATCGCTTTATGTTTATGAAATTTCAAATTTTGTAAGAAATCATCGATATTTGTTCCACAACGCATCTGACAAAAATCCTAGGCAATGTAGAGACCCGAATAGGCTTATTCTAAAAGAAACATAAAAATCAGCGAGACATCAAAAAAGCTGCTTGACTATGTGTGTAAAAATTTATAATAAGGTACCTAATGAATTTAAATTAGTGAATGATTATTTATTTAAAAGGAAATTGTTTGATTGGCTAAATGAATGTAATTTTTATGACATTAATGAATTTATTAGTTATAAGCCATGAGTTAGACTTTTATTAGACATAAGTTAATTAATTGCATGCTATCCGAATAGTGAAACATGAGCTCATTACTAAATATTAAACACCATGTATACCATGCTTTATGCAATAAATGTATGATTATGATTATCTGGTGCAATCAAGGTTTGTGCTTCCATCCCAGGGACAACTGATCTCTTGTCTTTTCTAACCAATATCAGTTGGCCATATCCCACCACGTTGACGCTCACAACCTCGCAGATCTGCTATTCGGCGTGCCCACCACCTTTTATTTTATTTGCTTTTGCGTAAAACAGCAGGAGGCCAATTTTGCGTATTACCTGATACTTTATCGAGTAATATTCATTATCACGGGATAATAATGTCATGTGATAAATATCGAGTACCGCCAAAAACTGCATTCTCGTGCGAAATATCGAGCAACTCATCAAAGAAAAAGAACTCGATAAATATCGATTTGCAAATTTTGAGAAAACGCTTGATTATCACTCGTTATTTTGATAGTTTTTGACATATTTATCGAGTAGATATGTATATTGTCAGAATTGCACTCCAGATCCGTGGAGTATTATGTACGTACACAAACTTCGAGAGTCTATAAAACTGATCCAACAGAGGGTAAAATCCATAATGATGATGCTTGTGACGGGTTGCATGTACTATGCGGTAAGTGATGACATTCCATTATGTATTTCGATTGAGAAGTAAACGTAAATAAAGGCTCGTTTGAGAGGAAACGGCGGGCACGACGGGAAATTCAATTTCCTGACTTCACTTATCCGTGACTCTGTAATATTGTGAGGCCTATTCCGATGTATTACATTCGAAGGAATAAGTAGGTGTGGAATATGTTTCTCAATAGGTCTGGTTAAATGAAGAACACGATGTCTCAATAGATCTTAAATCTACTCTAGTTGTTAATAAGCTTCAAGATACCTCCTCAAGATTATTTTACCGTTAATATACTATGGCTAAGTTTATAAAATTATCATTCTTTCATGAATAGTACAGAAAGGTAAACGTACAGCGATAAAAAAAAAACCTTTTTTAGGCATCTCACAAGGTAGTCGCAAATGAACCAACTGCAGATTGATGCAACCAACCTAGACTAGAGGTAGCTCAACTGATCCATAGTATAATATAGAGGTCAAGTTGGATGAAAGAATAACTATCCTTTGGTGGAGTGCCCTATGCCTCCTCGCCTTGTGAGTCCTCCCAGTTTCAACTGAGACTAGCCATCTGCGCAGGATACATTAAAGTGAATAAGTGTGCGGGCAAAAACAGGTGCTCTATCTATTCCCTAAGTCTCAAAATCCGGACGGCTGACCGACACAACTGAGGAGAGATCAGATGCAGGACCAACACTGAAACGTGTTTTCAGCAACTTCCTGACGGGGACTCCCGGGGCTTCTACTGTGAATTTTTCAATGATACAACAAATTCACAAGAATTTCGATAACCCGCTCCGATCTGCACTACAACCCCCTCGTTAAATCTCTGCATCGTAGACCGCAACTTCATGCCGGGCTTGGAACTACACTTTAATAATATATTCGCGAAGAAATGCCTTGCATTCGGCATTCTTGTGGGGTGCATCGGGGCTGTGTAAGCAGTTGTGGTTCCTTTGTCTGGGTGATTCGAGTTTTTATGCAGTTTTCACGTTACACAAACACTGAATATCACTATAGGTATATGTTGTAGAGTTCTTTTTTAGTATCGTTCTTTATAATGGTTTTGTGAAATGGTTTTGGATTTTTGATTACAGAAAAGAGTATTTATATTAGAAAATTATTTTATACTCTATTTTATATGGTTATTTTTGTAAACAAAGTGGTTTCAAAATTATATAAAAATTGGTGATAAATATTTTATGACACTGGTATCATTGGAGCAAACTGTTCCAATAGTTTTTTGCTGTGAAAGTAACTACATAGCTATCATTTTATTCGTACTTTTTCATTGCGATTAGCGCTTGTGCAATTATTATCTATGCGTTGTTGAAGTTTGTGTTTTTGTTTTAGGGATGATCAAATATCAAAGTGTTTTATTTCCTTTAGACCTTACAGGACTCTTGGACATCTCACAAAATTTAAATTACTGAAGTAAAACAGGGAAATAAAGTGATCACTTTGATTTTTTCTTCACTTCAATCTTTTTAAGATAAAGTAAAGAAGCGAACCAGAAACCGTTACCTTATTAGATTGTGAGTTTCCAAGTTGGTGGAATTACTTTGCTGTAACCTTCTTGTTTTCTGTTATTGTTATCAATTTATGGAAAGTTTTGATTCATAAATGCATTACTTGCATAAAATATCTTGCATTCTTAAACAGAGTATAGCTTCTACAGTTTCGCAAGCATTTACTGCCAGTCTTTCCTCTTCCTGCAAATTTTCGCATATCTTCTATAAATTATTTTCTTTCTTCTTTTCTTTTTTCTTTATATCGCTAAATTTTACAGAGATTCATTCAGCTATTACGAAAATTACGGAACTGAGTATTTGATGTTAATTTCAACTCCATAGCTCCACGTGTTCCTGAGAAAAGAGGGTTGACAAAGGGACAGACTGACAAAACAAGTGATCCTATAAGGGTTCTGTTTTTCCTTTTAAAGTACGGAACCCTAAAAAGTAGCCTTTTCCTTCTCCGAGATACCGTCTGCCTCTCTTTGAAAATTCTTCAAGATACTTTCAATCGTTTAAGAGTGAAAATACAACAGACAGACCAAACAGAGAGACAGAATTACTTTTATAATTTGGATGGATTTCAGAGCAAGTACCTGGATGACCATGGTTTTTTTTTGTATATGCTGGAGTAGATTTAGTGTCGTTGTGTTGTTAGAGCAGTTAGTTGCTACCAAAAAAAATATATTCGTCAATATATGTCAGGAAGAGTCATATTTTTCAGTTTTTGTCACGGCTGGATAGAATCTATGGCCTTGTCTCATCTATTTTAGCATTTTAGCCAAGGAATTTATATATAAGTTACGTTTCTTATATAAATTCCTTGATTTTAGCTGATAACTTTCCTCCACCATTGTGACGTCAAATCCGAGTTTATGCAGTAAATAAAAAAAAAGCTGTCATTGATGATAGATAAAGGCTTTGTAGCGTCGAAATCTTGTCTATGGATGGGAGTACCCTATCGATAAAGTTGATTATTGAAAACTCAAATAAAACGACATTTTCTAAAAATGAATCCTAGCTAGATCGATTTATCGCCCCCGAAACCCCTTGTATACAAAATTTCATGAAAATCGTTGAGCCGTTTCCGGGATTAAGATTATATATCATCATCATCAGCCCATACACGTCCACTGCTGGACATAGGCCTCCCCCGTACGACGCCACAAATAGCGGTCCTGAGCCGCCTCCATCCATCGACTCCCTGCGACCGCTACGATGTCATCGGTCCATCGGGTGGATGGTCTCCCATGTAGGGGGAGATTTGCCATAATCATCACGCTTGGCAGGCGGATTGGTGATCGCAGTGTTGGTGTTTAAAAATACTCAGAAGGAAGCTGCTGCCCTTCCTCTGGTAGGTTCCCTTAGTCGACTCTTACGACATCCACGGGTTGAGTTGGAGGGGTCGATATTCGTACGCCGCGGCCCCACGGCCTGAGATTATATATATGTATATACAAGAATGTAAGATATAAAGATAAAGATAAAAACAATTTCACTACACTGTTGGTTTAATTATTTACTTCTATTAATTTATTATCGTTTTTACCATGACAGAAATTTCACACCTGTTCAGTAATATAATAACTTAACCGATTTACTAAATGAAATAGTTCCACAGTAATTTCCGTAACAATTAAATCTTTACAAAGAGTTTACAATCGTCTTTCATAAACCTAAGGTCTTCTTTTGCCTAACAATCAGATGGAGGAACCTTTGTTAATTACATTAAATTGCAGACTAGTGTTAATTTGTAGAAAGACGATGAGGCGTCAAAATACTATAATTATGTGATTGATTAAGTAAGGCAATTGCCTTAGTACATAGTTTAATTAAACTTTATACTATGTACTGTTGAATACCAAATTTTACCTTTTCTCTATTATTAAATGCTTTTATTGATATTCCAGGTTTCTTGATTCCATTGTTAGTCATATATTGGTGCTGGATGGCTCAGGATGGTCGAGAGAATTATTATAAGATCAGAAATTTCACAAGAAACCTACGAAGACACTCACTAAGCCTTATATCCGCTTCAGAGCTTCGTGAAAGAAAGTCAATGCATTTATGCCGATTTGCATAAGTTGGTATTGTTTCTGTGACTGTACAATAATTATTCGCTGGACAAGACCTTGCTAGGCCAGAAGTAAGCCACTCCACATTTTAATTGTAGAAAGCTGAACGTTTCAAAATGAGTCTACTCCAGAAAGCCATCCAAAAATACGTCCGGACACCGGGCCCCAGAAATGAAATTGACGAAATCTTGGAACCCTATTTACTTTTGCAAAGATTTTTCGGACTACAAATAATTGATCCCGGATGGACCTGGAAAAAATATGGGGTCTACAGGATACCCAGCATTATGCTCGGTCTTTACATAACCGTAGGAACGATTGATGTGATCGGAGACACCAAAGACCTAAACTTGATGATAGAGGGAATATTAACATTGCTCGTGAATGTACAGATGGCCACCAAGATATATTTGTTCGCAAGTCAGAGGAACCAGATGCGAGAGAACTATATCATAGCCAAGACGTATATATTTGATCTCGTGAAAAAAACGCCCCAAAAACGTGATCAAATATTATCAAGGATCAAGCTGGCGGCTAGATTCTTTTTACTTGCGTCGTTCTCAATGGTATTTATGTACAGTTTAATATGTACATGGAATGTATCATATAACGGAATAAGACAAACAGTATCTCGTTCGACATCGACTCTTATGCCAATGAGGTCTCCTTATTTTGAGCTTGGTTGTCTGATTCAGGTATTCTATTTGATAGAAGTTTGCATCAGTCTCATGTTTATTGACGTTTGGTACGCATTCTGTTGCCTGTTCTTTATTGTGGCTGCTGATTTCTCGGTAGATACCTTGGAGGCTGACCGAGATAAGTTTAGTGATGCATATCCAAAGGAACTTGATAACTCGCTGAGGCGATTCTATGTCGTTCATGCAGAGATGATGGAGTTTTTAAACCGTTTGAATGGTACTTTCAATTGGGTTTGTTTGGTTCCTATCACAGTGCTGCTCATCCAAATAAGCCTATTCTTGATGATGATTCAAAAGGTACATTGACTCCATAAGCTAATTTTGTAATTGATTTTAGAATATTTTAAAAAATAATGTTTTTATTTTCAGTAAATAAATTTCCAAGTTGCGGTAGTCATGTTACCGGCAAATGGGCAAATCTTTTTCTGGAACTTCTTCGGGGAATTGATCAGCTCCAGGGTATATTAATAACTAGTTTCTGATGATGATAAAAAGTAGCTCTTTCTTTATTTCAGGCCTACCTGTTTGCAAAATTTCAACCCGAACCATTCAGTAGTTTTAGCGTGAAGAGTCAAAAATCATCCACACTCCTGAACATACAAACTTTCGCATTTATAATATTAGTGTGTGTGTAAAGAAATATAATATCCACGATATAAACCTATGCTCCTGATTCAAAATTAAATTATTTCACATATTTTAGGGAGAAAAAGTAAACATGGCCCTCATAAATTTCGACTGGATCGGCATGAAGATCAGCGATCAAAAGAAGTACTACATTATCACCAGTTACTTGAACAAAAGAGTCGCAGTCATCACAGCTCTTGGAAATGACCTCTCAATGCTCAATCTGAGCTCGGTAAGATGTTTTTTTATAGTCATAAGACCTTCGTTTGGCCACAATCTCACCAGATGGAAAGTGTCGATGTAGCCGACGGTGTATCGTGAAGGTCGTCTTAGAAGACACCTATTCACTCTTGTCTTGAAGTGACCCAGATTGTAATTGGCCGGAAATATTGAAGCAGACAGCGAGTCCGTTCCAACGGTGCGAATGATGATGGTGGAGGAAAACAGTTTAGTACGGGTGGATGGTATATCCACCAGATAAGGATAGTGTGTCGTCCATCTCCTTGTTCTGGAGTAGAAGGGAAATAGAGGGATCAGGTCATTAAGTTCCTGGGAGCGTTCACCGAAATGTATGTATCCTATAAAAGATTGAGAGATAAGCAACATTGTGGCGGAGTTCGAGATCGAGCTCGTAAGATGATTATAAAATAAATCAATAAATAATACTGGAAAATTACGCAGCATCATCTAGCCAGCTGCTAATTAGACCTTGTGTACTGGGATAACTGATAAACTTACATAGATAGAGTTATTTTTTGTACACAAAAAACACCCAGAACACCCAGATCAAGAATCTGCAGATCGCCCAGCATTTATCCCGAGGCGAAACCCGAAACAAACATCTGCACACCGTAGAAAAATTTGTCCCGAGGCGGGAATCGAACACACAAACTCCTGCGTCATAGGCAGACCTAACAGCCCACGCCCACGGCTACTTTTTGTAGCACAACTGGTAAACGCATTACAGCATCGCGACTGTATCGATGCAAGCCCGCGACCGTGTCAGACGACATCGGGGGAACGAAGAGTGTATCCATACTTCGTGCGCGCGTTTACCAGTAGCACGATTGCATCGATACAAAAAGTAGCCATGGGCGCGGGCTTTAAAATAAACTACTTTTATGTAATTACCTATCTTATAAGTTTTGGTGTACACGCAGTAGGCTAAATTTATAAAAAAAAAGGAACCCATCCAGCATTCGGCAAGCCACCGTCTGCCGCATGTAACAGTATTGAGAGTATGTTTATGGCAGGCGTCCATAGTTTCCCCCATAGCCCAATTATCTAGTCCATCCATTCACCACAATAACATGGCTTTTTTGTTGTTTTCCTTTTCCTTTGCAATAGTCTCTACACCTGGCGGATATCATATTCGGGTGTATCATATTGTGCAACCAAGGATGATACCCGCTATGTGTAGCTCTCGCCCTTACCTTAATTCTCATAAAGCGCCTCTGTGCTGTTGGCTTCGGCTCCACGCATGCCTCCCAAAGGACCGGGTCACTATATGGCCCGTGATCATGGAAATGAGAAACATAATAATATAGAATCCATATTGGTTAGAAATTTAAAATACATACATTAGGTAAATGTGCTACACATTCGTCAGATACGTATTTTATTTGATTGAGTGATGGATTGTTTTTACGCTGCAAATATTTGTTTTGGGCCCAAGTGTAGATATAATTTCACAAAAAAATAAAATTTTTACCTGGTTACCAAAAACTCAAGCTTTCGGACAAAGTAAAGGATGTTGTTGGAAAATTTTTAATTTAATTTCTTTTTTCAGATTTACAAAATGATCTACGAAATGTTCACAGTGGTCAATGCTACCGTATAAGAAGTTTCAACGAAAACTAAGTCTACGCAAATTAATATAATTTCAATACAATATTAGAATGAAGAAATATTTAGTAACAATTCCGCGTATAACCTTCTCTGATAGTATTCATCAAAGTAAGTTGTCTACTAGTTTCGTCTCTCCACGAGACATCTTCAGGACACCACAATACTCGACCTTGACATTGAGATTGGTAAGCACAGCAACACCGACAGAGTCCCGCCAGTGATGTTGCCTCTCCGAGCTCCGCGCGCCAAGTGAAGCATTGCCCGCAAAACCCCCCTTTATATAGTCACGGATCAAACAGTGCGCACACAAAGTTCATAGTGTGTGTGTGGCAGTACTATTGTTTGAAAAAATTCGTAATAACGGTGACCTAGGCAAACCTGTACTAAGTTCATTCAACAGTGTATTATTACTATATTTTGTAATTTCTAAATTTTCTAAGACTGACATCCTAAATCCCTTATCACAAGTATGTAAAATAGAAAAACAATGATTTTGACTTAAAGAATGACCAGATTCCAATAAATGTTTTGCAAAGTTAGATTTTTCTGGATAATTGTTTCTATAAGCAGCTAAATGTTCTTTATACCTAACCTGAAAACTACGACCCGTTTGACCTACATAAATACCATTACATTCGTCACATACCAACTTATAAACACCCGATTTTTTATTGTTATCTAACCTATCTTTACCGTTACAAATCTGTTTTAATAAATTGTTTGTTTTGAACGCTGCGTGTGCTTTATGTTTAGACAAAACTCTTGAAACTCCCTCACTCAATGGACCTAAATAAGTTAAACTGCCCACAAATTTGTCTATCCTTTCTGGAGCTACGGGATACAATAAGGAACGGATAATGTTTTGTTGTTTACTTCTTATTAAACCATCAACCATCTTTCTACTATATCCATTACTTTCAGCCGTGTGGTAAATAATAGATAGCTCTCTGTTAAAGTTCTCCTGAGATCCTTATCTCAGGAGAACTTTAACAGACAGGGGATGTCAGTCCCCTTGGACTGACATCATTCTATGGACAAAACTACGGTAAGCTGATAGCTTATGTTGGAATGGATGACAAGATGAATTTGGTATTGTAATATCTGTGTAAGTAGGTTTTCTGTAAATTTGAAAATCATGCCTATTGTTTAACCTAGTTATTGTCAAATCTAAAAAGTTCAGTGAACCACCAATTTCTAATTCAAGTTTAAATTTTATTTTTGGATGAATTGCATTAAGTTTGTTAACGAACAGTTCTATTTGACGCAAACTTCCAGTCCAGCATATGATAATGTCATCTACATAACGATAATAATATAAAATGTTTGATTCCCCTATAATGTTTTTATTCTCAAAACTGTCCATGAAAATGTCTGCCATAAGTGGACTTAGTGGTGAACCCATAGCTAACCCTTCTTTCTGTTTGTAATATTGATTGCCAAATTGGAAGTAATTTTGTTGCATACAAGTTCTAGTCAAAGATATTAACTCCTCCTTTTCTGCCGGAAGTACTCGTTGTCGCTCAAGATGTCCTTCCAATATTATCAAACTCTCCTCATAAGGTACGTTTGTAAATAAACTTTCTACATCCAGCGATAATAACTTTGCATTGTGAGGCAGGCTAACATCTTTAACTTTGTTGACCAAATCCATACTATTCTTTAAGCTATACTTTGGATTGAATCTAGATCTACTTTTTAATTCGTAATTTAAATATTTTGATAAACCATATGCTGGTGCTCCTATGTAAGAGACAACGGGCCGGATTGGAATATTATTTTTATGTATTTTAGGTAAACCATACAACATTGGTGTTCTTGGATTCATAGGAATTAAATATTTAAGAGAGTTTGGAGAAATAAAGCATGAGTTTTTTGTCATTTCTTTTAATTCCTGTGTGAAAACTTTGGTTGGGTCGGAATTCAATAATTCAAAATCATTGCCCTGTATAACCTCATTAACCTTCTGCACATAAGTACCCCTTTCTAAGATAACTACAGTATTACCCTTATCTGCTTTTGTTATCACTAAGCTATTTTGATCTACCTTATTCCTTAAAGATTTAAAAACATTTAATTCCCTTGGTAAACTTGGAACTATAGCTGAACTAATTGGTTTCTTTATTAAAGAGGCTACCTCATGTTTAACCCCTTCGTCAGCTTTACCCCTAACAATTGCCATCTCTGAATCAACAGCCAAAATCTCCAAAGTTTTCTTATTTAAAACTGGTTGTAAGTTGTATTTAAGACCCTTTTCTAACAGTGATAATTCTGAAGTTGTGAACTGGACGCCACTATGATTTTCTACGCGTTGATAGAACGTATGAGGACATGGTTGCTGCACAGTATTACTATTCCCCCTTAGTCGGTCTACCCTCTGTTTGTCTCTAACTAATCGATCTAATTTCCCTGTCTGAATTATATATTTCCTGTGGGCTAACTCAGCAGCGTATTCCCTAGCTTTATTATCTAGTAAATCAAATTCTATGTTGTGTAAGGAATAAGCTAACTCCATGTGTAAAACTCCCAAGTGAGTTTTATAGTTGTCTCTGATAGTAAACCAATGTTTTATTTCCTCATTTAACCAAGTATTCCTCGCCCTTATCAAAGCAACATTAGCTGCCCTACTATTTGTATTACTTCTAATTTTAATGTAAGATGGAATAACCCCCAAATGTTTACACTGTTGATTGAACCATACATTTTGAGCTGCAATACGATGTGACTGAGTGAGTTTGATGTATAATTTTGCCTGTTCAGCTGTACCTGCTGATCTAAGATAAATAATAGATTCAGGCGTTACTTTGCGGAAATCCATTGCACAATATTAGAATGAAGAAATATTTAGTAACAATTCCGCGTATAACCTTCTCTGATAGTATTCATCAAAGTAAGTTGTCTACTAGTTTCGTCTCTCCACGAGACATCTTCAGGACACCACAATACTCGACCTTGACATTGAGATTGGTAAGCACAGCAACACCGACAGAGTCCCGCCAGTGATGTTGCCTCTCCGAGCTCCGCGCGCCAAGTGAAGCATTGCCCGCAAAACCCCCCTTTATATAGTCACGGATCAAACAGTGCGCACACAAAGTTCATAGTGTGTGTGTGGCAGTACTATTGTTTGAAAAAATTCGTAATAACGGTGACCTAGGCAAACCTGTACTAAGTTCATTCAACAGTGTATTATTACTATATTTTGTAATTTCTAAATTTTCTAAGACTGACATCCTAAATCCCTTATCACAAGTATGTAAAATAGAAAAACAATGATTTTGACTTAAAGAATGACCAGATTCCAATAAATGTTTTGCAAAGTTAGATTTTTCTGGATAATTGTTTCTATAAGCAGCTAAATGTTCTTTATACCTAACCTGAAAACTACGACCCGTTTGACCTACATAAATACCATTACATTCGTCACATACCAACTTATAAACACCCGATTTTTTATTGTTATCTAACCTATCTTTACCGTTACAAATCTGTTTTAATAAATTGTTTGTTTTGAACGCTGCGTGTGCTTTATGTTTAGACAAAACTCTTGAAACTCCCTCACTCAATGGACCTAAATAAGTTAAACTGCCCACAAATTTGTCTATCCTTTCTGGAGCTACGGGATACAATAAGGAACGGATAATGTTTTGTTGTTTACTTCTTATTAAACCATCAACCATCTTTCTACTATATCCATTACTTTCAGCCGTGTGGTAAATAATAGATAGCTCTCTGTTAAAGTTCTCCTGAGATAAGGGGACTGACAGCTATAGTTCCAAGTTTACCAAGGGAATTAAATGTTTTTAAATCTTTAAGGAATAAGGTAGATCAAAATAGCTTAGTGATAACAAAAGCAGATAAGGGTAATACTGTAGTTATCTTAGAAAGGGGTACTTATGTGCAGAAGGTTAATGAGGTTATACAGGGCAATGATTTTGAATTATTGAATTCCGACCCAACCAAAGTTTTCACACAGGAATTAAAAGAAATGACAAAAAACTCATGCTTTATTTCTCCAAACTCTCTTAAATATTTAATTCCTATGAATCCAAGAACACCAATGTTGTATGGTTTACCTAAAATACATAAAAATAATATTCCAATCCGGCCCGTTGTCTCTTACATAGGAGCACCAGCATATGGTTTATCAAAATATTTAAATTACGAATTAAAAAGTAGATCTAGATTCAATCCAAAGTATAGCTTAAAGAATAGTATGGATTTGGTCAACAAAGTTAAAGATGTTAGCCTGCCTCACAATGCAAAGTTATTATCGCTGGATGTAGAAAGTTTATTTACAAACGTACCTTATGAGGAGAGTTTGATAATATTGGAAGGACATCTTGAGCGACAACGAGTACTTCCGGCAGAAAAGGAGGAGTTAATATCTTTGACTAGAACTTGTATGCAACAAAATTACTTCCAATTTGGCAATCAATATTACAAACAGAAAGAAGGGTTAGCTATGGGTTCACCACTAAGTCCACTTATGGCAGACATTTTCATGGACAGTTTTGAGAATAAAAACATTATAGGGGAATCAAACATTTTATATTATTATCGTTATGTAGATGACATTATCATATGCTGGACTGGAAGTTTGCGTCAAATAGAACTGTTCGTTAACAAACTTAATGCAATTCATCCAAAAATAAAATTTAAACTTGAATTAGAAATTGGTGGTTCACTGAACTTTTTAGATTTGACAATAACTAGGTTAAACAATAGGCATGATTTTCAAATTTACAGAAAACCTACTTACACAGATATTACAATACCAAATTCATCTTGTCATCCATTCCAACATAAGCTATCAGCTTACCGTAGTTTTGTCCATAGAATGATGTCAGTCCCCTTATCTCAGGAGAACTTTAACAGAGAGCTATCTATTATTTACCACACGGCTGAAAGTAATGGATATAGTAGAAAGATGGTTGATGGTTTAATAAGAAGTAAACAACAAAACATTATCCGTTCCTTATTGTATCCCGTAGCTCCAGAAAGGATAGACAAATTTGTGGGCAGTTTAACTTATTTAGGTCCATTGAGTGAGGGAGTTTCAAGAGTTTTGTCTAAACATAAAGCACACGCAGCGTTCAAAACAAACAATTTATTAAAACAGATTTGTAACGGTAAAGATAGGTTAGATAACAATAAAAAATCGGGTGTTTATAAGTTGGTATGTGACGAATGTAATGGTATTTATGTAGGTCAAACGGGTCGTAGTTTTCAGGTTAGGTATAAAGAACATTTAGCTGCTTATAGAAACAATTATCCAGAAAAATCTAACTTTGCAAAACATTTATTGGAATCTGGTCATTCTTTAAGTCAAAATCATTGTTTTTCTATTTTACATACTTGTGATAAGGGATTTAGGATGTCAGTCTTAGAAAATTTAGAAATTACAAAATATAGTAATAATACACTGTTGAATGAACTTAGTACAGGTTTGCCTAGGTCACCGTTATTACGAATTTTTTCAAACAATAGTACTGCCACACACACACTATGAACTTTGTGTGCGCACTGTTTGATCCGTGACTATATAAAGGGGGGTTTTGCGGGCAATGCTTCACTTGGCGCGCGGAGCTCGGAGAGGCAACATCACTGGCGGGACTCTGTCGGTGTTGCTGTGCTTACCAATCTCAATGTCAAGGTCGAGTATTGTGGTGTCCTGAAGATGTCTCGTGGAGAGACGAAACTAGTAGACAACTTACTTTGATGAATACTATCAGAGAAGGTTATACGCGGAATTGTTACTAAATATTTCTTCATTCTAATATTGTGCAATGGATTTCCGCAAAGTAACGCCTGAATCTATTATTTATAATTTCAATACATTTATTTAGTTATTTAAGAATTTGTGAATTACTGGTGACTCTACTTTATCTCATTCTTTATCAGCACCCATGTACATAATTCCAATCTATGGATAGCTTTTTGTTTCTTTGCATATATTTTTAGATTTTATAATTACGTGATGGGGATAAATACTTGATACTATGATTAAATTACTGATACCAGCGAAGGCAAAAGTAATAACTTGAATTGACAAACACAATGCCACCTTGAACTCATTCAACAAAAAACAAAACAAACCTAATCAAAAAATTACATCGGTTTGTCATCACTAAGTTTTGCCCATAAAATTTTGACATATAGCATACATATTGTTCATTTGTTTTATGTGAACATATTCATTACACCGAAACTTTCCTAGTGAAACATGGCTCTGTGACTTGATCGAAGTAAATAACTTATCAGATGCAAAATGTATAGACATCAACACTTTCTATACGATTGCACCTAATATGCTTTAAGTAAATAAGCAAGAAAAAAGCATTTTAAGCAAGAAAACGTTGCAGTAATGAGTCAATTCCTACAGAAAGCCGTTCAAAAATACATCCGAACACCTGGAATGAGAAATGAAATTGACGAAATATTTGAACCATATTTACTGACCCAAAAAATGTTCGGTCTTCAAATATTGGACCCTGAATGGACTTGGAAAAAAGAAGGTTTACTCAGAATATCCAGCTATCTACTCGCTCTTCTTATAACTTTGGGTACCATCGAGGTAATTTCGAACACAAACGACCTGAATCTTATAATGGAAGGCATACTTACTTTGCTGGTCAACGTACGGATGGTGGTCAAAGTAGCTCTCTTATTACGTCAGAGAGAGAAGTTGCGAGCAAATTATGTAAAAGCAAAGACATACATATATGATCTCATTAAGGCTAAGCCCTCGAATCGCAACAAAATATTATCAAGATTGAAACTGGCGTTAAGAGTCTTCATGCTATCTACCTGTGTAATTATAATGACTTTTATTACCATGAATTTATGGAATATTCAAAAGGGAATTAGACAACCACTCTCGAGATCAACTCAACTCTTATGCCGATGACATCTCCTTACTTTGAGCTGGGGTTACTGATTCAGTTACTCTATTTAACAGAAGCATGTTTTTGTCTTCTCTTTATAGACATTTGGTATATGTTGAGTTGTTTGTTTTTTATTGAAGCATGCGATATTTCGGTGGATGCTTTGGCGGTGGAAAATCGTGGAAGTGATGAGACGTATGCAAAAGAACTTGATGAGTCTTTGAAGCGGTTTTACGTAATTCACGCAAATGCGATGGAGTTTTTGAAAGTCCTAAATGAAAACTTCAAATGGATCTGTTTAGTGCCTATGACAGTGGTGCTGATCATGCTAAGCATATTTCTGATGATGTTGGAAAAGGTAAAAATCTGTTATCATTTATCTGGCAATTTTTTTAAACTTTTCCCTAACAATCTTACTTTTCCACAAAGAACCGAACCAGGAAGCTAAAGAAACTAATTAGTACCAGACTATTAAACTCCGATTCAAAAACCTGGATATTCTTGTATACAAAGGGGTTACAAAACCCAATTAATAATGGTGGAAAATATTTAATGACATTGGTATCATCGCAGCAAAGCACAGAAGTTCGAAACAATTATTGTTTTTGAAAGCTTTCATTCATCATTTATTTGATCTCTTGTTTGTTTTCTAATATAATATTAAATATTTTTTGCTACACATGAGATTATGCATTACCTATTGAAGTTTATGTTTTAGTTTTTTGTGATAACTTTGCTGTTATCTTGTTGTTTTCTGTTATTATTATCTATATAGTTGTATGTATAGTATATATAGTTGGATATGTTTTTGTTAAGTTTACATTCATAAATGTCTTTGTTGACATAAAATAGTTTGGATTCTAAATCGGTGAATAGTTGTCAAAATTCATCACTTACACAGCGGCACCTTCAACTCGGTCGTGCGTTCAATTTTATATTAACTCAGCATTAAATGATTATTCCAGGAAATAAACTTGCAAGTGGCCGTCTCCATGATTCCAGCAAATGCTCAAATCTTCTTTTGGAACTTATTCGGAGAATTGATCAGTTTCAGGGTAGGTATTCACAATCTTAATTGATCAGTTTCAGGGTATTGACAATCTGAATGGATCAGTTTCAGTGTATTGACAATTTGACAATCTGAATTTATAATATATCTTGGTCTCAAGGTCTTTAAATGTCATAAATAAATACCACCCCCAGTTTTTACAAAAAATTGACCTTAAAGACTTGAAATAATTTCGTTTAAATGATCTTGTGGATAAATGGATTATAAAGTTATTTCAGGGGGAGAAAATAAAGATGGCGCTGATCAAATTTGATTGGACCAGTATGAGTATCAGGGATCAGAAGAAGTACTATATCATTACCAGTTACCAGAACAGGAAGGTCGCTGTGATAACCGCTCTCGGAAATGACCTATCACTGATCACTTTGAGCTCGGTAAATATGGTAGCCTATAAAATACTACACAGACTATTTAGTCCCAGTTTCTGTATAGTCCTTCCCCGTCGTACAATTTATCTGCATTCTAAATTTCATTAAAATCCGTTCAGCCGATTAGGCGTTAAAAGTTAACAGACAGAACGAAAGACGTACAGTAGGTCACTCTATCATCCGTATAATTACAAGGAATATAATTAAAATTAAGCCTGAACTGTCCCAAGGATAACATTCCATTCCATCACAAGTCAAATATCATAAATTTATTTTATTTTCAGATTTACAAAATGATCTACCAAATGTTTGCAGTCATCAATTCTACACTTTAATAATATGTAACTTTGCTAACGGATTTTTTTCACATTCGTTTGAGCAATGCGTTTCGCTACCAGCACACATCTTGCAATTACTAAAGTTTTCTAAGTACCTATTTATTTTATATTATAAAATTATGTATGCGATAAGCCTGAAATCACAGCACCTAATCTTTGATTTAATAAAATTAAAAGAAAAATGTCAACGAAATTTCATTACGTAGTTTCACAACATCGCCGCCACAAAAAAATAATCCGTTCAATATTACGTCACTAACGGAGATTTTCCTTCGTTGTTTTTCGTGAGATTTTTAATTATACCAGTAGATTATCCTTCTGGGCCTGAAATCCTCAAAGAAACCTTTTTAATATGGCTACAGAAGGTGCTAAAACGAGAATGAAAAATCTAAAAAAAAACCCAACGGAACGTTCGTTGAAAATTTGGTTTTACTTTCACTACAAACATCTGCTTATACCTAGTTCCTAAGAGTAAAAAGTCGCTGCTGTCTCAGCTTAGTTATTACAAGGAGTGTTATTTATACCAAAGTGTGGCAAAAACATCCTATTGTACAAAGGGAGTAATTTTACGCGGCTCTCTATAAACTTAAATTAAGTCAACTATCAAGTTAAAAACATTACTTTCATTTGGCTGCTTACCTATATTGTAAATTGTAAAATACCTACATACAAAATTTCGGTCACATTAGACGTTTTAGTGCCTTACTAAAACACGATTATAGTGGTGACCCATATTTATATTCTAACTCCATTATGCCACGAAGCACCGGTTTATATAGCATAAAAGTTTCAAAATAACCTGTTTCAGGATAAATCGTAAAAATAAACTGTTATAAAAGTCTAACCACTCTAAATAAAGATTTGTTTACTACATAAAATCTTGGAGGGTTATTTCTATGGATGTAAGGCTCCAAGAAATCTGTATAGAAAATAGTTTTTAGCTATTATGGGTCAGTGGTTTACTTTCTTGGTAATTTTTTTAATGATTGATAGAGACTTAGCCAAATAGGTCTATTAAATGAAATTAAGGTTAACCACGATTTTGTTTATTCATAAATGAATGAAGCTTAGGTAGGTACGGGTAGGGACGAGTACTTTGTATTTATTTATTTACCCTTCCATTATAGTCACATAATCATTTGATCATATGATCAGATGGGAATAACCCTAAATAGGCGGTTTTTTTGGGGAAGGACCTAGAGTCAAATAACTAGTTCATTGTTCCTACTCCTACCATAAACTCTAAACTTTCATCATAGTATTATTTTTACGTCCATAACACTGTTAATTTAGTTCAAGCTTTAAACCCAGATGGTCAGTTTGAGTCGTTTATAGCCGGTATAAAGGGTGTAATCCCCCGTTTTAATCAAAGGGTTGATTAACTATACTGGCTGTAAAGACGTAAGCGATGACTGTTCGGTTTATGGTGGAAGAACATAGGGTAACAACTTGATGAAGTTATAAAGGGAATACAACATTGGTTGTTTTTTAATGAATTTTAATAAACATAATTTAGAATGAAGTAAATGAACACGTCATTATGTTTATCAGGCATATTTAACATCTTATTTTGCTGAACTACTGATAATTAAGTCTTTATTACGGTTTGCGCACAGTTGTTAACCGGCGAGGCGCCCTCTGGGCCCGCTAAATGTCCGGTAACGCTGTCATTGCTATCTGCGGTTAACAGCATTAAAGTCATTTCGGAATTTAAAAAAGCGCATAGTTGCTTGAAAAACTTGCTAAACAACTTGACAACATATTCAGACTTATACAGACATATTTTTACTGACAAAGAAAATAAAAATCAAATAATATAAACAAATTAAACTAGTATTTAGGTACAATTGAAACAATTCAGCTAACTGCAGACTGTTGCAGACATATTATATTTTATTTGCTACCATTTACACACATTTAAATTAATAATTTTCGTAGTCCATTATTGTTGTCTGTTCTGCTGATATAACCCTCCCTAAATTAGCCCAGTCTCTAGCTTTTTTGCTCTATCAAGGTGGCTTTTGTGTCACTACAGCGCCGCTCGCTACGCAGAAACATCCGCTTTTCGAGCGCGTTCGCGCCGCGTTTCGAGGAAGCTTCCGATATGCAGCGACTAGATGTTGGAACAATATCCCTACTCCAATCAGAAACTCCGATAGTGTTTACGGTTTTAGAACTAAATTAAAGAAGTTTCTAATTCAGGAACAAAGACAGTGGGATGGCATCAATATTAATGATGCATTGATAATTTGAGGGTCTAATAATATCATTCTCATAATTAATTTCTCTAATATATATATATACATATATAAGTATTGTACACATATAATTATATTCTCTCCTCTTATATTCTTAACCTACCTACTGAACGTGCAAGCGTTTTAGTGGTACTTATGTAAGTGTCTGTTTTATTTTCATCTTTTTGTTGTACCCCTACCCTGGTTAGGTATGTTTTATCTTATTCATAATTTACATACAGTAAAGTAATGTTCATCAGAATCAAATAGTTAGGATAATGTATATGTGTGTAAACTCAAATCACTAACTTCTGGCTGAGCCTGAGCATATAAAAAGCAGGGTGTGTAGAGGTTTGCCGTTGGTGACGTAACTTTCGTCACGAGGGTCAACATAATACCAGCGCTGAGTAGGTAATCCCACTTACCTACTCAGCAACATGCTGAGTTGACACCTTTTTGGCTCGCTCGACACTCGGTGGTTTACCAAGCAGCTAGTGGCAGTACCAATGCTAGTAAGAAGAATGAAAAGAGATAGTTCTTATTAGTACCTTAAATATAGCCTTAGTTGTATTTTAGATTTAATTTGTATACCTTTCTTTTTGTTTGTTTTTCTAAAATATTAATTGTAAATTCCTAGCTTTGCGTTTCTTATTTAAGTATGTCTTGTGTCGTGCCAAATGAACATTTTTCATTTCATATAGCCATATGGTTACATATATAATATACTCGCACCTATATAGGTACGAGTATATTGTAATCGCCAGTTAATGTGTTTACCCCTCAAGCCGCAGCGTTCATAGTTCTTCGTCTTTAACTTGCTGCATCCAGTATTAATCTGCAAATATTCCTTTATACAAACCTCGTTTATCTCTTACATATGTATAACGTAAGAAGCCACCCTGAATGGCATTCCTTTTTTCCCTCTTCAAATTCCGCCCTAAGGGGTCATGGGGCCATTAAGATATACCTATCTTAATTTTAATTTTGAATGGGGGAACTGAGATCTGCGCTGACATCTCGCATGGGAGTGTATTGTGGTGCATTATCGCCCTGCATAAACAGGCCCTAAGCAGCCCAACTCCTCGAAGATATATCCAAACGGCCTAAAGAAAAATGCAGACTAGGTATTGGATCACTCAAACCACACGAATTAAAAAAACTTCATATTTTCTAGTGCTGGTAGAAAAAGTCGATCCCAGTACAAAATAAAAGAAACTTTGACGGGCGGAGACAAAACCCTGCGCTCTGCAGGTGTTGATTACCGTCCCCGTCATTATTTTTCTCATTAGTGCTTGACAGAGAGCTGTGCCGATTAAGTGTGATGCTGACGCGACCTTATTAAACTAGGTTACTGCAGCAACACAATATTGCCGACCTAAAAGTTCGGTGGTTGGGTTTATAGTAGCTATTTAAAACAGTTGCATTATCGGTGTTTTTCATCACTTTACCTTACCCATAAACAGAAAAAAAACAAACGACTGTTGCCTCGCATTTTACTCTTCCTACTTCCTACGAGTCCTACCAATCCTACTAATATTATAAATGTCAAAGTTTGTAAGGATGGATGGATGTATGGATGTAACTACCTGCAAATCCTAAACAATATTAAAGACCCGAGAGCTGGTGAGTATCTGGCGCAGCGCATTAGCATTGTTATACAGCGGGGCAATGCAGCCAGCGTCTTGGGGACGCTTCCGACTGGTATTGATATGAACCAGTTGAGCTATCTGTAGATTGTTTGCAACAGTCTGCAGTTAGCTCAATTATTTCAATTGTAAATACTAATTTAATTTGTTTATATTATTTGATTGTTATTTTCTTTGTCAATAAAGAATATCTATATTTATAATAAAACTGACATATTGCTCTCGCAGGCAGACTTAGTTCAGCAGCCTATGCAGTTCGTACAATTAGATATATTACCGATGAAGATACAGCTAGGTTAGTTTATTTCAGTTACTTTCATAGTATTATGTCCTATGGTATTTTGCTTTGGGGAAAGGCAGCTGACATCCAGGCTATCTTTGTTCTTCAAAAAAGGGCTGTACGCGCAATTTATAAATTAAAGCCACGCAACTCTTTGAGGGAATTATTTAAAGAAATAAATATTTTGACAGTAATATCGCAATACATCTATGAAAATCTAATGTATACGCACAAAAATAGAGATAGCTTTTTGAAAAAGTGTGATGATCACAATAGAAATACAAGAAACAAGAACAAATTACACAGCATATAGATTACGAAAAGTAGGGAAATCATTTATGGGCAATTGCGTGCGCTTCTATAATAAGCTTCCATCTGAAGCAACTGAACTCCCTATTCGTAAATTTAAACAGTACATTAAACAAAATCTTATCAGGAAGGCCTTTTACTCCATAGATGATTACATCAATGATGTTAATGCTTGGCCAGATGTCGCTCCGTTCCGCACTGTCAGTAGTATGTAAGAAATTCAATGTTCTGTTTAGCTTTATAGAAATATTGACATGTATCTAAATCGCATTAAATTTAGATTTAGATAGGCAAAATAACCATGTATTAGACACATAAGTGATATTATAATGTGCTAGTGGTTTCTTTTTCACTTCTTCCACTAGGGGATGAAAGTATAATTTCGAAACTACTGAAGGTATTCAAATAAAACTTAACATGATTTAAGTTCATATTACGAGAAAGGGCATAGGATACTTTTTATCCCGGATTTTAATAGGGTTCCCTTGGGAGAGGGGAAGAAAGTAAAATTTTTTGGCTGCGCGTAGCGCCGATACTACTAAATGTATTCAAATGAAATTTTGCAGGATTTGAGTTAATACTATGATGAAGGACATGGATACTTTTTATCCCGGATTTCAATAGGGTTCCCTTGGGAGAGGGGATGAAAGTAAAATTTATTGGCTGCGCATATCGCCGAAACTACTGAAGGTATTCAAATTAAATTTAGCATGATTTAAGTTCATATTACAAGAAAGGGCATAAAATACTTTTTATCCCGGAATTCAGAAGGGTTCCCTTATGAGAGAGGATGGAAGTGAAATTTTGCGTGTTGCAGGATGGCGCGAGGGTCAAGGGCGGTAGAGAGCAATAGCCCCCCACTGTAAGGGGAACTGACAGTGGGGCCCCAGGCAGTGAGGACCCGAGAAGTGGGGACCCGAAGTGTGTTCCTCTTTCACGCAAAAATTTCTGAACTGATTGGGCTGAAATTTGGTATATGTAGTTTGGGACCTGGAATAACATTATAAGCTATTTTTTATCCCGATTAAACGCGAGCGAAGGCGCAGGCAGCAGCTAGTAAGATATAAGTAACAAAGATATCGATAACTGAAAAGTGCTTTGAGATGGTTCGAGAAAAGGGTTCCCCGTGGTGGCCATCAACTCGCCTTGGCTAGGCCACTATACTACCGAGGCCCCTGGTATGTAGGTATGAGCCTGACGTTATTTTCACGATGCTATTGAATTTATTGCCAATCCCTCTTAAAAACCGGTGGTAAGGCCTGAATTTTGTGAGCTAATCTGCAGCTCGCGAAAAGTTGATAAATGAGACATTCGCTTTTCAAAGGTACCCAGTTTCTTTTCAGAGACGTGAAGATGAAAGATCTCAGAATTTTTAAAACATGTCAGTTCATTCAGTGTAGGTACTACTTTGCATTGAACGTACCTAGCACCATTTTGGATATTTGTTAAGTAATACTTAAGTATGTAGGTGTAAACTGTCACTACCTACATATTTAGGACTTTGCCGGCCCTGTTAGCAAAGTTAACTACGTTGCTTGAAACTGATAAAATGCCGCTATTAGTCTTTTTTTTTTTTTTGCTGAACAATTCACGCAGCATTACCTAACCCCTAAGCAGAGCTTGTATTATGGATACTAGATAACTGATATACATACTTAATATAATACGATACATAGATAGATATTTTTTATTATACATAGAAAACATCCAGAACACCCTGAAGAAATATTTGCAGATCGTAAAAACATTTGTAACAATTTTCCCGAGGCGGGAATCGAACCCGCAACCTCCTGCGTCGCAGGCGGACCCTCGCCCGCAGCGCCACAGAATCGTCAATTACCTACCTACTGCAGACAGGGGGACAAAAATTCTGTTCAAACCCAAGTTTTTACCCAACAGTGCAAGAAGTAGTTTTATGTTTATGACTTAAAATTTTCATATTGATAATCGTAACGCTCTACCGATCTTCTACAGGCGGCTTCAAAAGCATTTTTCCGGGATACGAGAAAAAATAGCCTACAGGTATGGTATTGCAGATCTAGAACAAAAAAATATCAATTTATATTTTCATTCAGCATCAGTTTTGACGTTTCCCGACCCAAACAATCCTTCGCCTTTATAATGTAGAAGGAAAAATTCCAACATGTAAGGCAAAATTGACATCATCTTGCCAACAGATCAATGGCTTCTCGCTCGAGTAAACAAGCACAGACATTGAGCATAGACAATGGCAATGAAACGGATACCGTATGCTCGTGGATTTATTGTTCACAACACTATTGTGTGGCCTCTTGCTACACTAGTGTTGTCTATGGAACCTGTGGGTAATTTGAAATGGTCACTGCTAATGAATTAATCATGCTTATTAAATCAGAGATCTTTAGAAATTTTAAGTATTTTTATTACATATTTAACTATTTTAGGTAAAATGACAATAAAATTAAATGATAGATTTTTAAAGATTTTTGTTTACCTTACGAACTACTACAAAATAAATCTATAATAGTATAAGTAGGTATAGTACCTATAATATTATATGGTATGCGAAACGGAATGTGGGAAGACATCCCACTCGATGGACCGACGACATCGTAGCAGTCGCAGGGAGTCGTTGGATGGAGGCGGCTCAGGACCGCTATTCGTGGCGTCGTTTGGGGGAGGCCTATGTTCAGCTGTGGACGTGTATGGGCTAATGATGATGATAATAATTACCTAGTAGATACATGTGAAAATCGTGAAAAATTATATTGTGTTACCTTACAAAACATAGGGAAACCATGAGGTTTCCGTAATTATTAAAGAAAGATGAAGAGCCTTGCGCAAGTTTATAGAAATACCTAGTACCTTACCTTCTAAGAAAGTTGGTACCTATCGCACACATTCCTAAATCGTTTCGTTTGCCGCTGCCACGACTATAAATATAACGTTAGCGATATTCGCATCTGTGGAGGTGGCACATCACATAGGTACACAATGTAGGATGGTTGATACTTTCTATCTGTAGTAGGCTTGAGGCGTATTTATCGTCACTGATAAAAGTCACAGGTACAGAACATTGGCGGTATTTCACAGTGACAGAAACTAAATATATCTGTGACTGTCTCACAGGCAGTGCCAGTTTCATGAGTGCACGATATTAAATCGTTGTTATTTTATTAGGTACCTACGCAATAAATCGCTTCAGCTAGATAAAATCGCTTCTATATTCTCTCTTTGATAGTATCACTAAGTCAGAATGAGACACACCAAGTATTTTATTTCAATGTAACAAAGTTGTTACACTGCGTTATACACATACAATTCAAGAGGATTTTTTGTTACGTAGCGGTACTATTGCTGCCATAAATATATTATTCAATCAGTAAAACAATGAATCTGAACGTGATTGGTGACAAAATACTAGCTAGTATTAGCTAGTATTTTGTCACTGGTATTTGTCACAGATATTTTGAAGTCACAGTAACGTAAGTAACAGGTTTTGCCTAGTATAACCCAAGACTAATCTGTAGTATGCACGTAATTGAAACTTCTGACTAACAACGCTTAGATTCCAATTTCAAGTAATAGTTCCCAGTGGAATAAGTAGATGCTTAGGTAAAAGCCGCTCGCGTGTTATACCTAAAGGGTTTAAAAGTTACACCCTTAAAGTTGCGAATGTTTTGAGCCAAGTCTCTTATTAAAGTCCATGCTAATTATCATTCTCTCGCTCGCACATTTCTGCAGCGCCATGTACAAAATACCCTTACCTCTACAATACAATACAGATTAATTTATTCCATTCAGAAACAAAATTACATTTGAAAAAGTCAGACGGATAAAACAGAATTTGAAAAAAAAATAGCAGGTACAAGTAGCGGCACATAAGTCTAGCGCTGAGCGATACGCGGAGGGGATAGCTGCGCATGGGTAATGTACCACTAGCCCCGCCCAGTTAGGTACCTTATTTTTTTACTTCTGCACAATAACGGTCAGCGCTAAAGTTACGTGCCGTTACTTGTAGCATGGGCGAAATAAACCTTTCATCTATGCTTGTAGGTATAGTTGGTACATTCCTCTTATGAACAAATAATACCTACCTAGTACCGACCTAACCATCTCGTTATATCTGTTGTAGATATAAACGTAAACCACCCTAGCTACGGTTACAGGAAGCCCCCTAGATTTATCGAGCACATCACTATTGTGTAGTGCTGCCTCATTCAACTCGATGTATGGCCGGATTCAGATTGTGGCCCTCTGGTGCAAGGTTCAATGATTTTGATGAGGCTAAGCCAAGATACGAGTACCTACCTATATACCTAGCTATGTTTATCTACTCTCTGTAGGTACCTAGTGATATTAAGAGCAGTGTAAGAGGGAGCATCCAACTGCATTGTGATTTGGTGAGTTCTCGGGTACGATTTTACTTTAGATTTTTTTCTTTACCTTGATAGTTCAGCTTTACCTTAGCTTGTGAACAGACGTGCGGTCGCTCCTGGCTCGAGTATTTATTGTTCTATTTTTCTATTGGTTGATTCGTGATTTCTGGACTTCTCGTTTCTTCCTGAACAATTGGAACGCGTGTCTCCTCCCAGTGGGCGTTCCGGCTTTCGGCCCGAGTGAGAAGAAGCTAGAGGAGGCGTCGTCGATCGGTGAGGAAAAATTTTCTACCGTGCACAATTATTGCTGCCAGCTGGGCTCGAACGCGTGGTCGCTGCGTGGCGGTCGGGTGTTGTACCAACTGAGCCAAGGAGATAGTGACGTCGGGTTGCAAAATTATCGTTTACTTACCATGGCTTCCTATGGCTGTTGTGAATCAACTGATGGAGATCGCTCTAGCGCCTTAGCATGTAGAGCATGCAAAGTACTTCATCACCTTCAGTGCATATTGCCCGATAAAAAACAAAACGTCAATAAGGAATTCAGGTCAACGTGGATTTGCCCTAATTGCATGTCGAAATCCAGAAGGCCGAAGTCAGACAATACCCCGGCTCGCTCTGGAGCACGCGAAGATAAAGCTCCGAAAGAATCCTCTCCGCTGACGTTGGAAGTTGCAGCAGCAAGTAAAACAACCTTTCAAAGCTCACCTCTAACACTGTCTCCTATGTGTAGCTCCCATGATATGGCGGAAATTATTAGGATCGAAGTTAGCAAAATGAAAGTTGAGCTTAGTGCTCATTTTAGCGCACTGTTCACGACCGAAATATCTTCATTGAAGCAAGATATTAAAGATATCAAAACCTCGATAAAGAAGGATCAGGAAAATTTGCAGAGTGAGCTTAAGGATATTAAATCGTCAATTGAATTTATTAGCCAAGAATACACAAGATTTAACACTAAAATTGATGAAATGGAGACTAAAGTGAAGAAGTGCGACGCTGTAATATCTGAGGTCCAGTTATTGAAGGCGTCGTTAAAAGAACTACAGGCTGACATAAACGTGAAAAACCAGTGGGCTCGGCGGTCTAATATCGAGATTTTCGGCATCCCTGAAACCCGTGGGGAGAATCTAATGGACTTGGTGCGGGAGCTTGCGAAGAGGACTCAGTTTGTGTTGATGCCTTCGGACGTGGACTTCATTACGCGTGTCGCGCCCTCTTCAAGCGAGGCAGGCAAACAAAAGCCGATTGTTTTGCGTATGCTGTGTCGCTCTAGAAAAGATGAGTTCTTGACCTCACTGCGAAAGCTACGTGGACTAAGATCGTCGAATCTCGGTTTTGTCGGTAAAGACTTCCCTGTGTATTTTAATGACCATTTAACTAAGTACAATAAAGCGCTCTTACAGCGCGTAAAAAAATTAGCTAAAGAGAAAAATTATAAATACGTTTGGGTGAAAAATTGCACAATAATGGTCCGCATGTCTGACGTTAGCCCAGTACTGCACATAGGCAGCGAAGAAGATTTAAAAAAGATTGTATAGGAGCTATGTTTTCTTGTTTTTTACTCGAAAATTTGGCAACATTGCTAGAATTTTTTGTTTATTGGTTTTGTAATTGTAACTCTCCTCTTTGCATTACGGTTGGTTTA
Organism: Eupithecia insigniata; assembly: GCA_947859395.1. Taxonomy (NCBI): domain Eukaryota; kingdom Metazoa; phylum Arthropoda; class Insecta; order Lepidoptera; family Geometridae; genus Eupithecia; species Eupithecia insigniata. The sequence continues at coordinate 14,122,695 of OX402003.1, forward strand.
ATTATTTTTGTTATTGTATGCACGTGCGGTTTTACTGTAGCATTTGGCTTCATGCTTCTACGGAACAGGACATATTTCATATTTATATTATTTTCGATTTTTTATTTAATAGCTTGGTTTATTGACAATCAATTTCTCTTCTGTGTAATGATTGCAAGTTATTATGAACTTAGTTTTATATTACAATGGATCCATTAAGTAAACTCAAGGTATATTACCAAAATGTAAGAGGCTTGCGTACCAAAACTAATATCTTCTTTAAAAACTTACTAAATTCTGATTTTGATATAATTTGCTTGACTGAGACATGGCTTTTAGAAGGAATTTATAATAGTGAATTATTTGATGATCGCTACAGTATCTACAGATGTGATCGAAATTATAAATCACGAGGTGATACTCTGGGTGGCGGGGTACTTATTGCAGTTAGGCGTGAGCTTCCCGTCACGGCTTTCAGATGCATTCCTTTCGTCAATGATTACGCGGAAGGTATAGAGTTGTTAGTCAACCTCAATCATTCAACTAGCCTGAGAACTTATTGTTGCTATGTACCTCATGGAGGTGCCCACCGTGATGCGTTAGTAGAATTTTTTGATTTTGTTTCACAGTGTTCTGTCGAACACTCAGATGATTCTTTTTTGGTGTTAGGTGATTTTAATATAAGTAACAGTCAATGGAATTTATCTAACGACCGTCCGATCCTGGTGAACTCGTGTCATGACCATCTTGCCTCTGAACTAGAAAAGTTTTTGTCGTTTACAAATTTTGTACAATTTAATTATGTTTTAAATGCTAACGACAGGCTTCTCGACCTGATCATTAGTAATCGTCAATGTAATTTAGTCAGATGTAAATCACCGTTACTGCCAGAGGACCCTCACCATCCTACTCTACAAATAGAGTCTCTAGCACTTGGCTATAGGACTATTCGCCAGGCTCCACGAACTATACGCCTTTTCCACGCAGCTGATCATGTACTCATTGACAAGGCTCTATCTGATATCGATTGGAGCTCTTGCCTTGATAATAGTGATGTAGAGATTGCTGCGAACACTTTTTATTCTGTTGTTAATAACATTATCGACAAATATGTGCCTAAAAAAGTAATCAAATCTAATAATCGATATCCAGTTTGGTTTTCAAAGCCACTGGTTAAAATAATAAAAGAAAAACTTAAGTACCATACTAAATGGAAAAAATATAATAACATTACGGATTACGAAACTTTTAAATTATTAAGAAAAAGACAAAAATTAGTTGAAAGTCAATGCTTCGCTAATTTTATTACTCATTCTGAATCTATGATTACTAGAGACAGTAAATATTTTTGGTCCTTTGTCAAATCGAAGAAAAAAGCTGACGATCTTCCGGATACTATGAGCTACAATAACACATCTACCTCTAACGTAAACGAAATTTGTGATATGTTCAACTCTCATTTTCAATCGGTTTTTGAGCCTCCTAACAACTCTGCTATTACTACGAATCTTCATAACTCAGCGACATTATTAAATAGTATTGAAGTATCGGTTCCCATCATACGGAAATATTTACAGGGATTAAATGTAAATAAGGGTTGTGGGCCTGATAATTTGCCACCTTCTTTTCTGAAACAACACCATAGAATCCTAGATGTACCGATATATCTTTTATTTAAACTTTCATTACGCACAGGTCATATTCCTAAATTATGGAAGCAATCCTTTGTCGTGCCAATTTTTAAGTCGGGTAACAGGCATGATGTTGTTAATTACAGGCCAATCTCGAAGCTGTGTACTATTGCGAAGATGTTTGAGAAAATCGTTTATGACACCCTTTTCCCTGTAATTCGTCCATTCATCATTCGTGAGCAACATGGGTTTATTAGCAAACGTTCCACTGAAACTAATCTATGTGAATTAACCCACCTGATATCTGAAGCAATGGAGCATGGCTCTCAGATGGATATTATTTATACCGACTACTCTAAAGCATTCGATAAAGTGTCTCATTCATTGCTTATTCAGAAACTCAGAGGTGTCGGAATTCACGGTGATCTTCTCAGATGGCTCGAGGCTTACCTTCAGGCTCGAAGCCAGGCTGTTACAATAAAAGGCTATTGCTCATCGTTTGTTCCCATATCTTCTGGAGTTCCACAGGGGTCCCATCTAGGCCCTCTTCTCTTTTTAATCTTTATAAATGATGTAATTCTAAATTTTCATAATTCCAATTCATTAATTTATGCTGATGATACAAAAATATTTATAAAAGTTTCATCTATATCTGATTGTCAACTTCTTCAACAAGACCTTAATAGACTCTACTCATACTGTGAGTTGAATGGTATCTTCCTTAATGCTAAAAAATGCAATGTTATATCCTTCACAAGGAAACCTAATCCCATAATTTTTAAATATAATTTTAACAATATTGAAATTTCCAGGGTGTCAGTGGTCAGAGACCTAGGGGTCTACTTCGATCACAAGCTATCATTTGTCACTCATTTCAATACAATTACGTCCAAGGCTTATCGCATGCTTGGTTTTATTATGAGAATAAGCAGGGAGTTCAAAAACCCTAAGACTCTTATACTATTGTATAACAGCTTCGTCAGGTCAATTCTTGAATATGGATCAACGGTCTGGAATCCACAATATAAGGTACATACTGAAGAAATACAACGAATACAAAATAAATTTTTAAAACATTATTTATTCCGCTTTCCGTCAGCTCCTACAGACTTTATAGTAAATCTAGATATTCGTCGCACTGTGCGAGATCAAATGTTTTTATATAAATTACTTAACAATCTCATTGACTCCCAATTGTTACTTGAAAATATTTATTTACATTGTCCACGGGCCTCATCTAGGAAAAAGAAAACTTTTTGGATTCCAACATCTCGAACGAATTATAGGAAGAACATGTTTCTGAATAGAGCTTGCAATAATTATAACAAATTTTTCAACGAAATTGATATTTTCGACTCAATCGCCGCCGTCTCGTTTCGTAGAAGCATTGAGGGCATTGCTGCCGCCAACAAAGAAATTACTTAGTTTAAATTATTTTATCTTGAATTTAGTCTTTTCCTCTTTTTAATTGATATAATGTTTTATCTTTTTTAATTTTGATATTCCAATTAATTATTTTGCTAAAACACATTCCTTTATTGTTAGTAATAATTTCAACATGGATAGAATACGTTTGTTAAAAGTCTGTTCACTAGTATTTATGTGTAAAAATGTTTACAGTGGAGACTTTACTGGTCTAAGAAAATCCTAACTGTATTATCTTATATATCTATGTACTGTCTGTCTTCCAAATAAATAAAATAAAAAATAAAAAAAATAGGATTTGGTACCTATAATATAAATAACATAATAAATAAATAATGTTGGACAATTCGCACAGTGTTATCTAGCCCCAATCTCTCTCTCTCTCTCTCCCTCTCTCTCAAGCTAAGCAGAGCTTGTGCTATGGGTGCTAGATAACTGATAGGTATAATTAATATAATAAATACTGAACACCCTGAACAAATATCTGCAGATCGAACAACCTTTGTCCCGAGGCGGACGAATCGAGGCGGACCTTCGCCCAGCTCGCCATAGAGGTCATCAAATACGTATGTAGTAGGAAGTAAGTAAAAACCTAAGACGTTAAACACTGTTCACGAGATTTCATTAATTTTAGGCATTGACCTATTGGCTCAAACATACAATATCTTCGTATCTTCTTCATTCATCAACATACATTTTTAACCGACTTCAAAAGGAGGAGGTTCTCAATTCGTATGTATGTTTTTTTTTCATGTATGTTACTCGATATCCCCGCCAATTATGGACCGATTTTAAAAATTATTTCACTGTTGTATAGAAAATAATCCCGAAGGGGTCCCATAAAATTTTTATCCCCAGGGGATTAGTATTTATCCCGCAAAACATAATATAAGTGTAAAAGTAAGGGAATTTGAAGTCGGTTGATCGTTTTTTAAAACACGCCATATTATTTTATTGGTGGTGGTCAAGCGTTTAACCGCCATCTCACGTAGGTAAGTGAAGATTATGTCCTAAGATGGAGTACATTTCCCCGAAAGGAATTTACTCATATCCTAAACTTTTGCACTCTGATTTACAAACAATTTACAAATTCATCCAGAACATATTTCCATTGTTCCATAACAGCTAAAAACAACAAAAGATTAATCAAACAAAAAATAATTCAATCAGCTTTCAGTAACTTCCACAATATATCAGATCAGTCCTTCAATATGATTTAAAAAATGCCAATTTTTGATTTACATCCAAACGAGTCTTTGTTCGCACCGTTATCTCTCCAATAAATGTGAATTATTGCTCAGGACTGTAGGTGAGCGCCGACTGTATTTCAAAGAGATTGTCTAATTTAAAACTGTTCCTAGACTGTTAATTTCAAGCCCCGTTTCCGTTCCACCTCATCTCTACAAATAAATTCTACAAACAAGATTCCGACGGACCTAAAAGGTTCCTTATAAAATCCCTAGAGCTCCGGAATTCCTGTGTAGCTGTGACAGACCCAATAAGTTTTAAAAACTTTCTCAAGTCCTGTCCCCAGTGGCTGAATAAAAAAAGTTTTTAATAATGAAGCAGAGAATAATTTATATTTTACTACAAGTAGAAACAAAGCTCTAAATAAGGCAGACCCTGTAAGTTTAGTAAGTACTTTACGAAAACATTGGACATTTTAATTAACTTAGTTGGTTTTCGTGCGAAGTTCGCACGAAAATCTTCATAAGTTTGTGTTTATGATTTTCTTCTAGAACCCAGCTGCGCTGCCATTGCTGCGAGGGTCGAAAGCCCCTTCCATCACCCCACTTGGATGCCTTACCAGCGCTCCAGCATGACCCACGTCTTCGCTATAATTCGGTAAAATCACGACTTGATGTCCTTTGTCTTTAAGGTCTTTGATAGTGTTCTCATTGAAGCGTCCTTCAAGCTTAAGAGTATTGTCTGGGTTTTCCGTTGTTCGACCATACAACCACCTGGGAGAAGATATGGATGATTGCAAGTCCTTATCCTGGACCACATATCTGTGGAATATTGCAGCTTGTGTTTGTGGTTGGCCGTCGCCTCCTTTAGTTCCATAGATCATAACACGACCATCGTGTAATTTTGCTGCAGCAGGGTTCAATGTATGCAAAGGTTTCTTTCCAGGCTTTATTCTCAGTATATGGTTCTTCTCTAAGGAGAACGCTATTCCTCTATTTTGCCATAGGATTCCCGTACTTGGTAGCATAACTCCACTCCCATATAACTGATAAATGCTTTGTATGAATGAAACGGAGAATCCTTTGTTGTCCATCACACCCATCCATACCGTGTCACCTGGACCTTTATCTTTACCGTAAGATGAAGCCTCATTGAAATTGATTTTGTTTGCAATTTTAAAAAGAGTTCCACTAGAAATAAGAAATTGGGTGTCAATTTTCATTTCTAGCGGATCTGTTATAAATTCGTCTCTTAGCTCGAATAAAAATTTGGTAGCTTCGACGGTTGCGTGTATAAATTCCGCTTCATTTTTACCATCTAAATCTAGTTTATCTAACACTCCAAGAATGCCAAGAGATACTGCACCTTGGGTTGGAGGAGGAAGATTAAAAATTTCTCCATGCCTGTGTAAGAGTCGTAAAGGAATTTTTCTCACGGGTGAATATACTGCCAAGTCTTCTTCTGTGAAAGGCAGGCCCAAAGATGAGGCATCCGCAGCGATAAGTTTTGCCACTTCACCTCTGTAAAAACTACTTAGACCATTTTCAGCCAAATTTCTGAGCGTTTTAGCTAGTTGTTTTTGATACAGAAAATCTCCTACTTTAGGTATCTTTCCATCTGGAAGAAAGATCCTAGCAAATTCAACAGACCTGATTTTTCCTTTGACTGTTTCTAAAGTACTGCGTTGAGATTCTGTTACAGGGACACCTTTTTCAGCATGCATGATGGCATCTGCTAAGAGTTTGTGAAGAGACATTCTTCTATATCCGTTTTCTGCCGAGTACTGGAGTGCTTCCTCCCAACCTCCTACGGTTCCTGCTATTGTGGTTGCTGCTTTAGAGCCCCTTGATGGAATTTTAGATATCCCAGTGAAAAACTCCAGGGTAGCCAAACTACCAGCTGCTCCGCAAGCCTCTATAGCTACTGGCTCTCCGTTAGGAGGAACTATAAGCCAGAATCCATCACCGCCGATGCTGTTCTGATGAGGATAGACCACTGAGATGGTTGCTGCGGCGGCCACCATCGCTTCCATGGCTGTGCCACCATCTCGGAGAATGGCTACAGCACTCTGAGTGGCCAAGTGGTGGGGTGTTACCACCATGCCATTGGGAGCTACGTTGCTTTGCATGACGGCTGTTTATATGCTACCTGTAACAAAAGAACGTGTTTACTTTGGCTCTATTAATGGAGTTAAACTGCTTACTATATTTCACATTGGTGGCAATAAGAATAATCCTCGTTAACTTACATAGTTGACTTTCTAGTTATTTTTCTGGCCAAATGAATGCCTTGCCTATAAAAACATTTAAAAAAAATAAGTAAGTAAATCTTGGGGGCCGTAAGTAAATCTTAATCCATTCATCAGGCGCTAGGCTCATTCTGATGACTGGTACCTTCTGAATTTAGCGGGCAGAACTTATATTTTATATCTCCTAATAAAATATGACAATTCCCAATAAATTTTATGTGAGAAATTCGGAAGCAGGACGCGGAAATGACTATAAAATCTAACGCATGCCCATAATATAAATTCTACTGATAGCTTACAGGCCCTCGTAAATAGGTACAGGGTTTATGTCAGGAATTACTCCTAAGGGAACCGAATCCCGTAAAATAATGTCGATAGCAAGTACCTACATGTTGTAATAAAGATTAGGACTCGGAATTGAGGCCCTATCAGGAACCAAACTAGCTAATATATCGTACATTATTCTAGGCTGGCTAATCTGTTTTCTCCAAACTACAATTTGAAAATTGACTCTATTTAGTCATTCTAAGAGCATCCATTGCTAAATAAAATAAAATGCCTCCTCTCTATTGCGCTACTTTTTCCAGTCCTCTGCCATCTTCAAATGAATAGGTAGAGACAAATAAATAACCGATCTAAAGTTTTCTTTGAAACGTTAACGTAACGATGAGCTCCTGCTAGAGTTACCGGTAATAGATTGTTCTTTATCGATGTGCTTGTACGATATTAATATGCCTTCAGGGCGTGATATTTTTCCTCAGGCTTAGTGCCGTAGTGACTATTGGTTGTCTGTGGCTTTTGTTCGTGTACGTTACGTAGAGCTTTCGTGGTTTAGGGTAAGATTGGACAAGGTTTTAATTTAGGCTCATCTGCGCAGTGGTTGATGTGTGGCCATAAAAGGCTAACACTTTATACACTTTGTGTACTTTACTACTTATTTAAAGCGACTGAGTTTTTAGGGATAGACAATTTCACAGCGGAGATGAACGAAGGATGGCGGGATGATAAAGCATCCGCTTGAGGGGATTATGTTATGTTATTTATGATACAAGTAGCTCAGCGGTTGTCGGTTCTTCGCGAGATATGGCCGGCAATATCTCGCGAAGAACCGACAACCGCTGAGCTAAATGTGTTCTTGAATGGAGAGCGCGACTCAGCAAACGTAGGGAAGGACGTTCTCCGGCCGGGTAGAAGGACATGCAAAAGACTGCAGGCAAATGCAGCAAGCTGAAGACGGGCGCTATGACGCTCATGAGGGGAGGCCTTTGGCCTTTGTTCAGCAGTGGACTAGTATGGGCAAAAGGTTCCTTTTCACTTGTACGCAATAGAATTTTGACCTACCTATCTAGTTGAATAGCTACCAGAATTTGGGTAAGTCCTACCTAGAGCTTAATAAATAATGAAGCTCTAGCCTGCTCTAGCTAGCTAGCTTAAGAAGGCTACGAACCTCTCCCAAACAAAAACTGATTTTCCTATTCGGATTTGTTGTTGCTTCACGTAGAATGAAATGGGGCGCGCTATTAGTGAGAAGCGCGTCTAACCATCTAATACGAAGCTGTCATGTGACTGTGTGCGTGTGCTTGGTGTTGGCACCACTTTTTGATATTATTTCGTACTTTCCGATTAATTTAGAGTAAAAGATTAATTTAAAAAATATTTTTGATTATTTATTATTTGAATATATTTAGGATGTTTGCAGCGCGACAGATTTTCGCATAAAGCTGTCTATCATGCATAAAAAATCGCTTGAAGATGACTCGATTTGGTGGTCAAAATTAGTTTCGCTCTCATTTAATTCTCATCAATCATTATGATTTTTGAAAAACTAAACCGTTGCAAACATAGCTATTTTTCATCCAATTACGTATGGAAAATTTCAATAAGATCGGACATAGTGTCCAAATGAAGCGGAAAGTACGTTTGTATGGGGAATAAGGCTAACCGTTCCGTTCTTAAATTAAGCTCTCTATATGTATACATTAGATAGGTACCTATCTAATGTTTCTAAAAGATAGTAAGTGAGACACCGCGGCTAAACTTATCCTACTAATCCCTCCTATCCTACTAATATTATAAATGTGAAAGTTTGTAAGGATGGATGTACCTATGTATGGACATTTGTTACTCTTTCACGCAAAAACTAGTGAACCGATTAGGCTGAAATTTAATATAGGTATAGTTTGGGACCTGGAATAACATATAGGCTATTTTTTATCCCGATAAAACCCGGGCAAAGGCGCGGGCAGCAGCTAGTATTATAAATTTGAAAGTAACTCTGTTACCTTTTCACGGCTGAACGGATCTGGCAGGGAGGTAGATCGTATCTCGGGGACGGACATAGGGTACATGAAAAGCGCGTGCGAAGCCGCGGGCAGCAGCTAGTAGTATATAAACTAGCTTTCTATAAACCTGGTTTACCCAGTGTCTTTGAATTTAGATTAATACCTATGAGTTATTGGATACCATCAATTCAATACAAAATCTACTCACAACCAGAGTAAAACGCCTACTACCAAAATTTCATAAGGATTTAAAATGTTATCAGAAAACGTCCGCAAGTGTGAATAAACTAAACCTAACTAGGAACATTTTGCGTCCGATTCTAAAAACCGAATTAGGTCACCCTCGATAGGCGATCGTAAACCACGTTAAGATCCCGTGGGACAGGGCCGGAGGGAGGAAACAAAAAGTTCTGCAAAACGAGAGTAAATTTTTTTTAGTTTATCCAGGCGACTGACGACTTTTTGCTCTGCCGATATTTTTTATGATGGAAAAAAGCAAGGTTTGTATTAATTTGATAGGTACTCACCTACATTATCTTGAAAGGAAGTTAATTTCCAGGTTCATTTCAGAGTACAACGGGATCCTGCGATCTGCTTTTTATAAACCCTCAATTTAGATTTGTGAAGTATACCGGACATCAACTTCCAAAAAATATTTACCAAAAACCGGACGCTTCCCGCCTCAAATATTAGTTTGGGTGCTTTTGGCACATATTTGATATTCCTCTCAAAAATCACCAAGGTCATGCGAACGCGGGTTTCTCGTCATTGGCCGTCATCATGAATCGGAGGGAGGACGTGTCCCGCAGGGTCTCGGTAGTGATGTTTTTCTTATTGTTTTTGTTAGATAATAATATCTGATACTAAGGTTTACTAACTTCATTGAACATTAACGATAGAAATTATTGTTTTTTGTGTTAGTATTATCGAAATATTGATGTCCAGTATTCTTCCCATTTCTATATATGTAGTGAAATAATAATGTTATGGATGTGTATTATACTGGACATTTGCCCGGTTTACCGTAAATAAGATAAATTCAGAAAAGTACTAGATTTTACAACTTTTTTATTAATTTTTACAAAAAAATTTAGATAATAATACAAAATACAACATAATATCATAAGTATTAAGTAGCGAAATAATTTTTTTTACTATATGTTTTTTGTTTTTTGTAATTATCAAATATGTAATTTTTTATTGTGATTATTTATTTTTTTACTTTCAGAACATTTATACAAGTTCTCAGGAGGAAGATAACTTGTTGGACTTGTTTCCATCAATAATGTGTCATCGGATGGCGAATACCATTCTCGAATCGGACGAGGAAGAAATAGAGAAATATAGTTCCTCTTCAGAAGCTCCTTCTCAAGATACATCCATTGAACGGCTGGATTTGCTCAATGTAAACTCTCCAGACAGTCTAGATGTCATTGAAAATAGTGACAATGAAGCTCCGCCCACCCTTATTGTGGGATAAGTTTTCCTAACTCCGAACGGGATCGAATATGAAAATATCCCGAGTTTGTCCTCTTTACCATCAGTGGCGTCTCCCATTTGTGAGTCTCCTTCCACTTCTATAATTGCAACCGCTTCTCCCGTCGTGTCTTTTACTGAACCAGCTGCCAGGAAAGGAATCGATAAAACCGATTTAAAGAACCAAAACGAAAATAGTCGCAAAAGTGAACGCATTTAGAAAAAAGTGAAAGAAGATAATTCCTACTTAGTACGCATGGAAAAAACAGTTTAAACATATAGACGACGATTGAAAAAGATGAATTAATAATGATAATAATAATAACCTGCAGGGCAGCTTGTGGCGAGCTGTTGGTGAGTAGCGACACCACGGGTATACCGAGTGCTCCCGTGGAAGTTCCTGGTTCTCATCTCCGCTTGCGGAGTGGTATCCCAAGAGAACCAGATCCCCACCTCTTGCTTGCCTTCATTGGCCGGTCTAAGTGGAGTCGCGAGAGATGCATCATAGGATGTAGACTCGGGGGTGGAAGTGTCTAATGGCGTAATAACGAGGAAACACGCGTCCTCCGTGTCTTCGTGATGGTGAAATCGGGGCCGCACCTCTCGACACCCCTTAGTCGTTTGCACCGATGTTGTTCCTTTACCGGCATTTACGCCAACATTTTGAGGAACCCATCCAGCATTCAGCAAGCCACCGTCTGCCGCTTGTAACAGTATGTTTATGGCAGGCGTCCATAGTTTCCCCCATAGCCCAATTCACCACAATAACATGGCTTTTTTTGTTATTTTCATTATCCTTTGCAATAGTCTCTACACCTGGCGGATATCATTTTCGGGTGTATCATATTGTGCAACCAAGGATGATGCCCGCTATGTGTAGCTCTCGCCTTTAGATTAATTATCATAAAGGGCCTCTGTGCTGTTGGCTTCGGCTCCACGCATGCCTCCCAAAGGACCGGGTCACTATATGGCCCGTGATCATGGAAATAATAATAAATAATGAGTCGTAATATGAAAATATTTTTATAGTATTGTTCTATCTGATGTCTGATGTTCTATAATAGAATATTAAGATATCTAGTTTTAATTAATTTGATCTATGATATATGTGCATGCTATTTTTTAAGAGTTTATGTAAAAATATTGGGTAAAACTCAACAAAAATTTCGATTTGTGTTCCTATTGCAGACTGAGTAAAATAATTAAGTATAGTAAATACTAGTTTAATTTAATTTATATTATTTAATTGTTATTTTCTTTTTCAATAAAGATGTTTATTATGTGTTATTTATTTTGTAATTTCAATTTTTTTTAGTAAATTTGATACATTTATTAATAAAATTGTCTTTTATTCAAACATATTCATTGAAACCATTTTTCAACAGTTTTAGAAAAAGTGTAGTATACTGCACATGCAACAAACACTTACTTCTTAGGGGATTTAGAAATGTCCAGCATACTACCCACCACCCCTTATCTCAGAAACTACTGATAAGAGATTTTTTTTAGTACTATTTCCGTCATTATAAATAAACAGAATATAATAAACAGAAATAAGTAAACAATATACATATGTAGGGAGGTAAGCCACGTGACTTACCTCCCTACATAATCTGTTTACTTATTTCTGTTTATTTATTTCGTAAATTCATTAGATTTCAGTCTATAATCACTATAAAGGCCGTGGGGCCGCGGCGTACGAATATCGACCCCTCCAACTCAACCCGTGGATGTCGTAAGAGCCGACTAAGGGAACCTACCAGAGGAAGGACAGCAGCTTCCTTCTGATTATTTTTAAACACCAACACTGCGATCACCAATCCGCCTGCCAAGCGTGGTGATTATGGCAAATCCCCTCCTACATGGGAGACCATCCACTCGATTGACCGACGACATCGTGGAGGTCGCAGGGAGTCGATGGATGGAGGCGGCTCGGGACCGCTATTTGTGGCGTCGTACGGGGGAGGCCTATGTCCAGCAGTGGACGTGTATGGGCTGATGATGATGATGATGAATCACTATAAATAGAGATTACTAAATATAAAGCGTTACAATATGGCACATACTCGTATAATATACGAAAATCCGTAAAAGAATCGTCAAGTCACCGATATAGCTCTCAGAATTAGTAGGCTGAAGTGGCAGTGGGCAGATCATATAGTTTGCAGAACTGATAAATGCTGGGGTTATCGAGTAAAGGTTCTCGAGGTCATCGTGGCGGCCACGATGCAATGCAAAACGGAGTGTTGGGAGACCATCCACTCGATGGACCGAACATCGTAGTTGTCGTAGGGAGTCGATCGATGGAAGCGGCTCAGGACCGTTATTTGTGGCGTCGTATAGGAGAGGTCTATGTCCAGCGGTGGACGTGTATGGGCTGATATGATGAATATAGCGCATAAAAAGAAAATATTAACGAAGCATTAATTAAATTACCAGTTTATTATAGCAAAGAATTCAAGAACATAACCTCACTAGACGAATAGATTTGTATTATATTAATAAATTTTTATTTTTATGTCCAGAATAAGGTTTTTAACTTTATTTTTCCGAAAGATACCTACTAGATTTGAAATCAATCGTTATTCACTTATAACTAACACCTAACGATGTACGTCACTTTACCTCCCCATCAGCACACATCCATCATAACTCCCCCAATCAAGAGAGCTTTGCCATACTCGTAGTTACCTACCACGCTTGACAGGGGATCGGTCGAGTTGCTGCCCTAGGTTCGTTTAGTCGGCTCTTACGACATCATCATTATCATATTTAAGCATGTAGTTGGTACCTTATCAGTTTATGTACGTAGCCTGATTACATCCCTGGTTCGATCGTAAGCCAAACGCGTAAAATATGTTTTAGAACCATCCCGATTGGGACATATTGCCCAATGAACCGAGACGTTATTGAAAATGAAGTTTTTTGTATGCATTGGAGGTTTTACTGTTAGTGGAGGACAGCCGTAGCCAAGGTGATAGAATAAATTGATGATATTTAAAAGTCACTATTTCAGGCTGTTTTCAAACTATTAACAAATATAGCACCTAGTATACATACCTACTTCGGATTCGAGCATTTGTGTAGGAGGTACCTAGGTAATATTTTGGGTAGCTAGGTATGTAAGCAAAATAATTACTTTCTTTGTCATCGAATGGGTGTACTTTGCGCTTTTGAAGAATAGGTAAATATTTTTTTCTTTATTTTTTTACACAGTTGAACTATAAGTACCTACCTATATTAATTTTGCTTATAAAAAAACTTTGCGAGACGATAAAAAAAGTGTAAAAAAGTGAATAATTTGATTTCGATAGAACCGTACAACAATATACACTTTTGTAAATTAACAGCTTATCAAAAAAAAAAGACCTAAAAACCTTTTTTTTATGGGGTTTGAAGCTAGACTATCCCCTCGATCATCATCCCCATTTTCTTTAGGCAAACGATGCACCAAATACCCTGTACTATAGTGGAGCTTTTGTTTATTATGCTGACTTTTAGTACTACCTAATCAATCTCATAAAAGTATTTGCTCCAAAGGTCTAAATCGAAAGTTAAATAAAACAATTATACTATGTACGTATGTACGGGAAACTACTTTTCCGTTAAATATATTCCTTGTAGAACGCCGAAAATATTAAAAACCACATAATATTTGAATTTCGCGCCATACTGTGTCAGATTCTGTCGATGACTCGGTAAATGCTTTTCTAACAACGTATGTGTCACTGTCACCGTCATATTATAAGCCTGTGGCCCGAGCTGTGGCCTGTGAGAATAAACAATAGTGTGACCATTTGTAACAGATTTTTGCCATTTTGGCAGACTTTGCTCCTATATTTTAGCTATGGCAGAATATGGTGACGATTTGTAAATGTGGCAGATTTATTTTCAGCTTGATGCGATCCTATTGCCTCGACATATTCGAGGCAATAGGATCGCATCAAGCTTGCCTCGAATATGTGGATTAGTTATAAATGTAATACTAGCTTTCCTATTACCGCATAGTACGTGTTTTTTTTTTTATAAGGTAGAAAGGGTAGGGTAATAATTTTAATAAGCTATCATTAAAAGATAAAGGTAAATGCCATCATGGACTTTTTTGTAGGTCTATAAAAGAGGAAAATGTAGCCTTGAATGGTTTTGTTATATCTTAAAGGGATTAGGTAACATTTTCTATGAAAGCTCCCAGGTGGCTTTACATTTTCCGACACTTCCAACAGTTGATTATTTATTTCAACCAATTCACAGAAAACCTTAACAAATTATCCGAATTACCTTTCGCATGAATCACTCTATAGATTGGTGAAAACCGCATGAAAATCGGTTCAATAGTTCTTTAGTTTATTCCGAACAGACAGACAGACAGACGCGGCGGAGGACTTTGTTTGATAATAGCAACTTTTTGGCAAGCCAACAATAATAATTAGTGATTTAAAAATTTACAGCTTATGTATTATAACATTAACAATGAGCGCAAAGCTTAGCAGTTTCCCCTGTGTAAGCAATAATTATGTAATGTGGCGTTAAAGACTTAAAAGTAGCCTAGCAGTAGTAAAAACCAACAAACGTTGAGTTAAATTGTCTCTTCACTCAATTTTTTTTAATCCTGGAAACCGCTGTGTGATTTGATCTAAATAATAGTTTCATACGCATGGTTTAGAATCATATTTTTAATCAAATTGTGTTTCTGTTACCTGTGAAAAAGTTTTAAATATTTTAACCCGGCGTCATGGGGGTGGAAAATGACTACACGGACGTGGGGGTGGGTCATTTTTACCCGATCCTTTGACCTACGATATTTCGTAACATTCGTAACATTTTCGAAAGAAATTATGTTTTTTTTTAGGTTTACAGCTTTATTGTTTCATGGTCTAGGTAATTAAACTAGAATTTTTATTATCAGAGTAATTTAAAATATCTTTAAACCTCTTTAAAAAAAACACGTAAAAAATCAACAACATTGGCATTTCTTAGCGAAATCACACTTTTCTTCCAATTAATGAATAGTCGTAAATTTTTTATGGCTCTTTTATAAACTTGACTAACACATCTTTGGAAAAAACTTACTAAAAACTAGTTAGAATCATCGTTGTAAATGCAATCACCACACCACAGAAAGGTACAACATGTTCAGGGAAAATATATTTGTTGCAACCATGACATGTGTGGGTTGTTTTGCGGTCTTTCTTCGCAGGACATACTTGACACCTTTTGCGAGCATTGGCTCTTTTAGCTGGTGGCTCCTCTGAACTTTCACCAGCGAATTTTTGCATTTTCGAGGTAAACATGTCACATTCTGGCGGGCTTTCAAGTGTTCGCCCACAAGGGCAAGGCCTAGTTTCTTCAAGGAATGACGTCGTTTTTGGTTTTGGAACAATAAAGTAAATAAATTAACAAAAAAAACATATTTCAAATCTAAAACACAAAAATAACACCAAAAGCAATGACAAAACGTAAAAATCATGCATTGAAAACATGGCGCAAAATTGTTACACCGAGTACGGGGTTGGGTCATATTTACCATTTTCAACTTTGGACGCACTTAGCTTCAAGCACGGTTGCCATATTACTGATATTTTTTAAACAATGCTTAGTGCAACTCATTCAGCTGACTCCAGCTACTGAGAAGAGCGGCAACGTCGCTTGCAAAGTTACCAATCTGTAAGCTTACAAAAAAGTTCCGGGTCATTTTGACCCAGCCCCCATGACGCCGGGTTAGTAGGGGTATGGTACACCGTGAATCATTATTATTTGTATGCCTCACTTATAAGTAATAACGCTGTTATAGACCTCACTTAAGATAATTCATTATAAAGATTTAAAGAAATGGTAGATAGGTTATTAATAGTTCATATTATAAAAAACCTTTAGCTATGTGATCGCCTTGCTCAGTAAAGGCCAGTTGAAAAGGCTAAAAAACATCTTGTTTAGTAAAAAAACACAATTGTTTTATGTTACATCCTTCTAGGCTTAAAACATGATTATGATTATGATAAGTTTCATTTTTTACCTAGTGATTCATTAAATACCCACCCCCAGTTCACTGTGTACTCCTAGGGGTACACATTGAGCCATTTCTCATTTTTTTTCTAAAGTCTCATTGTCATGTATCTATCAAGTAAAAGTTGAAATTACAACTGGAATTTGAAAATCATTGAAATTTTCTAGGCTATGAGCTAAAAATATACTTAAAATGTCTAACAGGAAAAAATTACCGCTCTCTAAACTTTTGGTGGTTCATTGGCTACCACCCTACCCTACCACAATAACAAGAATAACTTGAGCTATATGCAGACCGTTGCAAACGATGTAAAGATAGCATAAGTCAATGTAAGAAACTAGATTTTTTCCTTTTCCAGTAAGGAAATAATAACTATGAAGGCGTATTTTTGGCTTCTGACGTCAAGTTTGGCAGGTTTGGGCAGAATTTTGGCCAGCGTGTGGCAGAATTGCCACTTTTAAATGGTCACCCTGATAAACAACCGAATAGACGATAGTATACTTGAACCAAATGAAGAAGTCTTTGTGGACATTGCGATCATTGTAAATAATCAGATATTTAACCTAGAAGCATTAGCCTAGAGCCGGATTGTTGAAGATGACCATGAGCTCAGTTCGTGTCTCGCAAAAATAGATTTTGCTGTATTTCGGGTCTTGTGACGTGTTATCAGGACGAAACGAACTCAACACAGCATCCGCAAAGTTAAAAACAACATTTTCCTCACAGAAAACTCTGTAATGTTCAAATCTGTGTTCAGCTCTTTGGTAACCGAGGCCTACTGTCAAGAGGTGGGTAAGTTTTTATTGGTACATATTATTTGCGAAGGGTTTTTAAATTACATGAGGTTGAAAGGAGGTTTGTACATATCTACCTGTTTACCTATTTGATGCAGATAATCTTACGGCCCCAATGACCTTGATTTGTTCGTCCTTGAACTTCCCTAGGAAACGTCAGTCTAACGCTCTGACTGCGGTGGTTAGCTCTCGTTGGATAACAACACCTAACACCTTGACTACAATCGCTTATCACATACGCTATTCGCCTATTTACATAGCTACACCACTTATTAGATAACCAACCTAACCTATTTGACCTCATCAATCAACCTTAGAAGAACAAAAAAAATACCCTACCACTGTGTTTTGTTTTTAATCTGCTTTGATTCTCAATTCAATTTTGAAAAAGGAATAGAACTAATAAATTCATCTGTTTGCAATACACATACCTGACTGTAAAATAACACAAAAATGAGAGTGTGTAAAAGACGAAAAGCCACTATGGTCAAATACGAGACAACATCTGTCTTCAATAGTATGTTTTGAGTGCAAAAGATAAGTTCTTATCAGCTAGGTACGTCAATGCCCCTCGTAATCACTTCAGTATGAATTTTATCTTCACAACAAAATGACATCCCGTCGGGTAATATTTTTTAATTGCTCTAAATGTCCTTGTTTTCTTTTAGTTTAGAAGTTATCATTTTACATTGTGATTCTGTGTTCATGTGGCCAGTGCGTGATCAGTGTGGTTTTATTGGAAAGTGTACCTCTCATATACATATTTTGGGCTTGGAATTAGTTACCTTGTTGCTTCTTTTAAATTTGATTCTCGAATATTATTGGATATAAGGTATTGATTTGGTAAAGTAAGATCCTAAGTGACATAGATCACATATGCATTTAATTTGAAATCTCTGCCAAATTATTCTATTTGTATAAAGTTGTTATCAGATATTACTTACCTAATCATTCTAACAACTCTGTACAAAAAACCTACTTACCTAATAATGTTCCTATCGACTATATCATCATCTTTAAGTAATAAGTATGTCTAACCTAACCTGCCCTTACAGTCCTGTCTCAAAAATGCACCCTATGCAATATAGACATATATGTATATGTGTACTACGCACCCTGTATATGTATACTACCTATACATATACTTCCACTGCTGAACATAGGCCTCCACCAAAAGACAGCCACAATAAAATAAACAAAATAAATATTGGAATAGTCCTGAGTAATTAGATATACCCACCTCATCATCATCATCAGCCCATACACGTCCACTGGTGGACATAGGCGTCCCCCATACGACGTCACAAATAGCGGTCCTGAGCCGTCCATCCATCGACTCCCTGCGACCGCTACGATGTCGTCGGTCCATCGAGTGGATGGTCTCCCATGTAGGGGGGGATTTGCCATAATCTACGCTTGGCAGGCGGATTGGTGATCGCAGTGTTGGTGTTTAAAAATACTCAGAAGGAAGCTGCTGCCCTTCCTCTGGTAGGTTCCCTTAGTCGGATTTTACGACATCCATGGGTTGAGTTGGAGGGGTCGATATTCGTACGCCGCGACCCCACGGCTTCATTATACCCACCTACCTAAGGTATATGTTTGTATGGAAATAAGTAATCATAATTGCATTACTCGTACAAACCACTAGTTTCATCTTCACATACTTATTAGTTATTTCATCATTGTTGCCCAGTAAACAACTAATAATTTGTAAACAAATCTTGGCAATATGATAAAGTCTCAGATGATACAAGTTCTTATTAAAAATTGATAGGTTATGAATTCCCTTGAAGAACAGCATAATTTATCATGAATTATTGTAGGTAAGAACCTATTTAAATTCAGGTAATTTCTTGGATCCATCACGCTTGTACGAAGACTTGAGTAGACAAGAACATAGGTAGAGCTGCTCTGCCTATGTTCTTGTCTACTCATAGTGTGAAGGTCTAGATTTTTTTATTGTTGATACTTTCTTCTAATTTTAAGACCTTCATGTACACACAATTTTTCAATAATTTTTTTTTACTATTTTGCTCATGTTACATTAAGTCTTCGAATGCATGTGCATGGATATAGGCGTAGAGGTAGACCACAGAAACGATGGATGCACTGTGTGATTAGATGAGTCAGAAAGGAATGAGTGCTAAGATGAAGAACGATAGAAGTAGAGAAAAAACTAGTTGGGCCCACTTATGTGGGAGGGGTGAAAGAGAATGATGACTTAGAGACTTATCACACTGGCGATTTGCAATTGATTTTAAAGAGTGGCGATTGCGCAGCGCGCACGCTGCGACGACGCCGCTGTCATGCAGCGAGCTCGTCGCGATTACCGCCGTCGACGCCAGTGTTCAAAACGCAGATCGGATGCCGATCCCCAGTGTGATAAGACTCTTTGGTCTAATATTTTGAGTAAACTGAGCAAAAATTAATACCTACATCCAAACCTAATTTTCCATAGGATTTTAAAAGTATTGAAAGTAGAAATACTTCTTTAAAAATAACTATTTTTCTATAAAAATCTACTCAAACCCTGAAACGTGAACTGCTTGGCCTCCCCCAAAGATCGCTACAATACTGCTTAGGGACCCTGAAAAGCTTACTAAGCAATATCAGCAAATCGACGTCCACTGCTGGACATATGATTTTGCGCTGCCTGAATCCAGCGATTTGCCTTCACCAGGTCGTCAGTCCATCGCGTTGCGGGCCCTCCTGTACGCGGTCGCCACTCAAGAGCCTTGCGACCCCTTAAAACTACAACGAAGCCATTATTGATAAATAGCTGAGCGCGAAATCACTCAAGCTCAATCACAATCACTATAAGATCAGAACGTCGCGCGTCGTCTTCAGCCCAAAATCTTCACAACGACACAAACTTTCGCTTGGTAGAGAATATTAGTAGGGTTAGTACGTACAATTTACCTCTCATATTTGAAATCTTATTAAATCAATACGTTTGTTTCTTTTCAGGGGGCCGGTTATTTAAAAAGAGCTGACACAGAAAAACTCCATGAAATATTCTTGAAATTCGCTACCGTCGAGAAGAATGGTGAAAAGTGCATCACTAGTGAAGATTTCGTCAGAAAATACCTTGGATTATTTACCGAAGGTATGTAATCACAATCGCCTACTGCCCAGTGACCACCTACACTCCAGCCAAATTCGATATGAAATGTTTGTAAACAAAGCGCTCACTCGGAATATAAAATGCATTTTAAAATACACCATGAAACCATGTATTTTATATGCAGTTTACATTCGTTGTTGATTTGTGTAGGTTAAAATTAAATATTCTGTCCTCTATTCATGCACATGTACCCACTTTTAAAACTTTGTCTCTCTCCCAATAAGGTTTGCTGGAAGAGATAGCTCACTTTTGCTATGAATTTTGTTGTTAAATGATTCTATGTATATTATATTGTGCATTAAAAAAATAAGATTTGATATATTTTCTTCAATAAATATTGCTAACAAAAAAATTGTATGAAGTCTTTAAATAGTTAACCACGATATTTGAAAAATTGCAAAACCCACACTAATAATCTCCAATTTCCAGATGACTACAATAAGGAATCAGTCAAGCTCATCGCGGGCATCGTGGACATGGACAAGGACGGGTACATCTCGTTCCCGGAGTTCCAAGCGTTTGAGGGATTGCTGTGTGTCCCGGACGCGCTGTACAAGACCGCCTTCCAGTTGTTCGATACCAATGGCAATGGACTTGTGGCTTTTGGTAAGTAAACAAAAAAAATTTATCTGAGCGTCTGGTTGAAGTGACCCGAGAGCTGGTGAGTATCAGGCGCAGCGCATTAGCATTGCGGGGCAATGCAGCCAGCGTCTTGGGGATGCTTCCGTTTGGTAAGTCTAATATTGTATTAAATACGTGAATAAGAAACATATCTTTATTTGTAGCTAAAACACAGTGACTTGAACTTAAGTAGGTACTTACATTCGTTTGCTTCCGTTTAAATTACTAACACCATTTATCATATGCAACGAAGTAGGTGCTTAAAATAAGAATTTGCAATACATTAAATACTACATTAATGGCTTTAAACCACCCCAACTCTTCCTGCGGGTGTCGTGAGAGGCAGCTTTGGGATATTTGACAGAGGGCATCAGTGCCCCTGCAGAACAGATCCATATGACGATCACCAACCCTCCTGCCAGGCGTGGCGATTATGTCAAACCGCCCCAAACATTGACCTTTGGGGGAGGCCTATGTCCTTCCTAAAACAATTGATGTCTAAAATTAATAGAAATAACAATATTTTAATTTTTTTTAAAACAACTTTCATGTCATCTAGGACTAAAGTGGTTGGGAAGACAAATCCAACGATCCCAAAAATGATGTGGATATATCGATTCATTTAGGACTTCCTATGGCCATCTTTGGTATCCATCATCAGACCAGCTTAATGATACCATGGCATTGCGTTTTTACCGAACTTACATAAGTATGCCAAATTTCATCTCAATCTGTTGAGGATAACAGGTCTAAAATTAATTGGCATTTGTCCTACACAAACTAACAGGAAAAGTAGAATAAAACATTATAAACGAAGTTGTATGAAAGCATGTTTCATAAGAAATAAAATAAACTGAGTAGTTCAAGGTAGGTAAATAAATATCGCTGTATGTACTACGAAGGTAACTATTTTTAGTTAAATGTACGAAAATTGCATGTATACTAGTAATTTTGCTATACAAAAGAATTTCGATAAGCTATACAATCGAAGGTTGAAAATGTTTTCAATGTTACATAATTATAACTGGCAACAATTCATTATATTTTTTTATGATAACTAAACATTGAAATGGTTTCTAATTTCTCTGACTTGAATATAGTTCAGCGAAATTAATAAGCAAGATGGTTATTTCTTGAAAATGATTTTGTTCCCACATTTGAAATGTCTGATATGTAAGAGATTAGGTCTAAATATGTATTATCTGTAGATCTAAAGGAAATAAAGTAGTTATTATGGCTCATAGATCTAGGCTTGAGTGTTGGCGTTATAGATCTTTGTTTGAGTTTAGCGTAAAAGAGACATGAACATGAAAGCTTGCTCAGACATCAATCTAGCTTTCATACGGGCCTTAGACTATATCTTAAACAACTAACTATATACCTATTGACTTTGACTGTTTTCATCATAGATATTTCAAGTTCTTTTGTTGTTCCAGACGAATTCACGGATGTCATGCAGAAGACGGTTCTCTACCAGAAGGTGCCTTTCAATTTACAGAGCAGCTTCTTCAGCCTCTACTTTGGCAAGGTAACTTACAATACAACCACAAACTAAAACACTAAAACCAGTCTGAATGCTCACTGAAGGCTGAAGAGCGTGGCCGACAACGGCGGTCATCCCTGACAGCTCCGCGACGCTGATACGCGGCTGTTCGCCTCAGCTCGAGCTACAGCATCAGCGTGACACGAAAGTCAGCCTCACTCTGGGAGTCTCATTTTAGAGCGAGCGCAATAGGCGTTATAAAAACTCTCAGTCAAAACGCCTTATGTGCTCTTACGGGCGCTATCTAATTTTTCAAAGTAAACCACCTGAATTGAAAACAGTGACCTATCATCATCATCATATCAGCCCATACACGTCCACTGCTGGACATAGGCCTCCCCCATACGAAGCCACAAATAGCGGTCCCGAGCCGCCTCCATACATTGACTCCCTACGACCGCTACGATGTTGTCGGCCGTGGGGCCACGGCGTACGAATATCCCCGACCCCTCCAACTCAACCCGTGGAAGTCGTAAGAGCTGACTAAGGGAACCTACCAGAGGAAGGGCAGAAGCTTCCTTCTGAGTATTTTTCAATACTGCGATCACCATGGTGAAGGAGCACTATTTAGGCTGTTGTCATTGAACGCATACCTGTGTCCCTATGTATGTATATATGTATATATATATATATAAATTTATATATGTAGTTTATTTTAGGCATAATATTTATTATGAGTATTTTTATTTATTAAATCTATACTAGCACACAGATCCCCTAGTACCATCCAACAATCCTATCCATCCACGGTTGTCTGGTAGAGATCGCTCTCGAGCGATAAGACCGCCACTTGTAACTTAGTTTTAAAATTGTCTTTTTTGTATTTCTGTTTCTTACCAATAAGTGTGCAATAAAGAATTTTCTATCTATCTATCTTCTATCACCAATCCGACTGCCAAGCGTGGTGATTATGCAATCCCCCCCTACGTAGGAGACCATCCACTCGATGGACAGTGACAGATAACCTATACTTACAACTAATTATTCATATGTTTCCTTAGGATAAGAAGAGACTAGTGACCTACCAAGAGTTCAGTCAGTTCCTACATGATTTCCACGAAGAATGCGCCGTCGAGGCGTTCAAGAAGTACGACAAGGAAGGGAAAGGGTTCATCAGTTCCGGAGACTTTAAGGACATCATGTTCACTGTGAAGGAACATCTGTTGACCAAGGAGATGAAGATGAAAGTTATGAATGTAAGTACCTTTATATTTAACCGACGAAAAAGAGAAGGTTAAAATATTCTTTTACTTACTTTATTGTATTGGAGAATGATCCCAAGGGCCCGAAAAAATTTAATTCCTGAGGATTAGTCTTTGTCCCACAAAAATTAAAAACAAGGTAAATAAAGGAATTTCAGGTCTGTTTTTAATAATGAAATTACTTTCTAAAGTTCCAAGCCCCAATTATCGATCCAAAATTTAAATTATGGCGGAACTTCTTTCACGCCTGTGCTTTTTACATTTTTTAAAGCAATCACTGTTTTGTCTAGGTTGCACCAGAAACTGAAACATTGGCTAAAAACTAAGATACCTAGATTTTATTCTGCATGTGAGTCCAATCCAAATTAATCATGGTGTAATTCACACTTCTGTAATAGTAGAGTAGACAGCTTTTAAAAAGTATCTTCACATTATCAGTACTTGTAGATATAGCCTGCGTACGAAAAGAATAGGATTAAGAATGACGTCTTCTAACCCGTCTGCGGAAAATTCGCCGAGAACAATTCGTCGTAAACAATTTCATCGAGAACAATTCGCCGAAAACACAATTTTTCAGATTTAGGGAAAAACTGGGTATTTCCCGCTATACTTGAAAATCTTTATGACTATTTCTCGGCAAATTGTGTTTTCGGCGAATTGTTCTCAGCTAATTTTCCACAAATCCTCTTATGGCTGCCCAATCCTCCCCCATTCGGACTACATGCCCGAGCCATCAGAGTTTCGAGGATTTGGTTTCTCCGATGATGTATTTAAAAAATACCTTTTTTTATCTCTCATGCTGTCCTGCTCAGTTTGAATTACAGATACGCGACTGCGAATTATCTTTCTAGTCGAATGATGAATAACTACTAATTTCCATATTCGACTTGAATATTAGTAATATACTAATCTTGAAAGTCGAATGAAATTACTAATTAGTAATTACTAATGTCTCTACGAATGGATCATTCATGGCTCCGATTCGACTTTGTTAGTCGACCGTAGGTTTTGAGTGGTGAATGAATTATTCGTCGCTCCTGCGGGGATTGAATCGAAACCGACTCAGGCAGTCGAACGAATGACTTGACGAATGAATTAGTTACTAATTTGCTCTAGTCGTTCGAATCGTTCGAATGACTTGTCAAGTCGAATAATTCGAATGAATACATTCACAGTCGCGCATCTTTAGTTTGAATCTGATCTGAGCGTGGCAGCATGTGATATAACGTCATACTCAATCCCATTCTATAAGTACGCAGGTTATACATCAATCTGTTGCATACAAGTGGATATTAAAAAGTAATAGAATTGTGAAGTGCATAGAATAATGAGACGATAACACTAACACGGTGCTATCTATCCATAGCTATAATCTGAAACCATAGCTGTTCAACTGTTGTTTGGTTTTAGGATCATAGTTTTTTTAACGAAATATTTAATGCTGGTAAATATTTTACGACACTAGTATTATCGGAGAAAATCGCTAACTGCAAAAACAAATTGGTTTCGACAGTACATATTAATTCATCATTTTATTCGTCTCTCATTTGTTTTCGAACGCGAATTTGTATCTTTTTGGCTACGCTTGTGCCATCGTTGTTGAAGTTTTTGTTTCGGTTGTTAGTGGTTACCTTGCTGCTATATTGTTGTTTTCTGTTATTGTTATCAGTTTTGGTTAAGTTTTCAAGCATAAATCTTATTTACCCAAAGTACTAGCTTCTGTCCACGTCTTAACACGCGCTTTTCCGGGATAAGTAGCCTGTCTTTCCCCAGTATACAATCTATCTCCCTGCCAAATTACATTGAGCCGTTTTTTTTTTGTTTTCGTTATTACCGTTTAGCCGTGAAAACGTAACAGACAGAGTTATTTTCCAATTAATAATATTTATTAGGGTGGATCTTGTTTTTTTTTTATTAATACTGTGGCTCAGCGACCCAAAGTAGATCTTGGCCTCCGATATAAGACTTCTAGAACCTTATTGATTCTTAAAAATATATCATAACTTTCAGGCATCAGGCTTCCCCCACGGCGAGCGAAAAATCAGCTTCCCATACTTCATAGCGTTCAACAGCGTTCTAAACAACATGGAGTTACTGAAGCGCGTGTACCTGAACGCATCGCACGGCAGCCGCACGCAGGAGGTCACCAAGGAGGAGTTCCTGAACTCCGCGCAGATGATGACTCAGATCACGCCTCTTGAGGTCGATATACTGTACACGCTGTGCGACGCGATCGGACATTGTAATGGGTGAGTGTTTTTGTCTGTCATACCTCAATTTGTTTTTTCATATCTATGTGAAAATGACCAAAATCTAGAAAATCAAGCTAATACAAGGTAAGACGGTATCTTACTCAAAATTACAAAAATAAAAGTACTCCCTAAACCACCAACATCTCAATAAGGATAATAAAATCTAGGGACCGGAGTGGTCACGATAGCGTTCAAAGGCATCGTAAAGAGACCTCCGTAGTCTAAACAACATGGGAGTTACTGAAACGCGTGTAGGTGAACGCGTTGCACGGCAGCCGCACGCAGGAGGTCACCAAGGAGGAGTTCCAGAATTCCGCAACTCCACGCAGATCACGCGCCGCTCGTGTTCAATATGCTGTACACGCTGCGTGACATGATTGGGCATTGTAATTAAATACATAGGTACTATCCAATTGAATTAAATTGAATGTATGTCATGGGTAACCATCAAAATTTTGCTACGACATTTAAAATATGAAATCAACCAAAAATGCAAACGACCAAAACTCGCTAGTGTTGGTAGTTCGTAGTCACTACTATCTACGAAATCTAAATGCAAACGACTATCATCTAGCTACTACCTATTGCTAAAACTATATCTAGTCATACGACCAAAATCAAACAACCCCCTAAACGACATTTACTTAAATAACACTACATCACACAGCTTACTACATATACGGCTATCACTACATCAATTCGTTGTTGTCTGGTAGAGATCGATCTTGACCGATATGGCCGCCAATTGTCACTTAATGTGTAATTTATTTTGTTTCTTATTTGTTCCGTTAAGTGCGCAATCAATAATGTTCTATCTATCTAAATGACACCTATACGACAAAAGCAACTTATCTCGATCACGCGGTAGTTGCCTTCCTTAATCGATACCAATTTAACCGAATTAATACCAACCAATGTTCTACAATTCGATACCACAGACTTAAGAAGGCTACAAACCTCTCCCAAACAAAAACGGATTTTTCATGCGGATTTCTTGTTGTTTCACGTTTAATGAAATGGGGCGTGCTATGAGTGAGAAAGCGCGTCTAACCATCTAATACGAAGCTGTCATGTGGCTGTCTGCGTGTACTTGGTGTCGGCACCATTTTTTGATAGTTTTTCGTACTTTCCGATTAATTTTGAGTAAACAATTGATTTCAAAAATATTTTTGATTATTTATAATGTTGAATATATTTAGGATGTTTGCAGCGCGACAGATATTCGAATAAAGGTGTCTATCATGCACAAAAAATCGCTTGAAGATGACTCGATTTGGTGGTCAAAATTAGTTTCGCTCTCATTTAATAATAATGTACATATATGGCCCGTGATCATGGAAATAATAATATAATAATTTCATATTTTTAAATATCATTATGTTTTTTCAAAAACTATATAGCAAACATAGCTATTTTTCGTCCAATTACGTATAGAAAATTTCAATAAGATCGGGGACATAGTTTCCAAATGAAAGTACGTTTGTATGGGGAATAAGGCTATCCGTTACGTTCTTAATCAGAATTTTAACGATATCGAATCAATTTTATGGCCTTGACTCGAGTCTTTGAGGCGAGACAATGCCGAGCCATTCTTATTAGTTTGTGTTAAATTTTCATACATAAATGTCTGTTTTTGTAAAAACTTTCATACTTAGAAAATCCATTACGAATATAAGCGAGTGAACTACGAACCTAGCTTGTATTGGAAGAACACAAATTAATAGACAAAAGACTATGTTTACATAAAATATTCTAAGACCAAATCATCATCATCATATCAGCTCATACACGTCCACTACCGGACATAGGCCTCTCCCATACGACACCACCAATAGCGGTCCTGAGCCGCCATCATGCATTGACTTCCTGCGACCGCTACGATATCGTCTAAAACCGAGTAGAAGAAAGAAGAAGAAGAAAATAAATTTATTTACAACTACAATCATATAATAATACAGACAACAAGTAGTAGCTTAAAACTAAGTATTACTGATTGTAATTATGAATTAGGAAACTGCTCAGCATGAATGCTGCGTGTGCTGGTAAACCAAACGCACGCAGCGCTGATCTTCCGCCGTTTCCTACATACAGTAGCAGGTAGCATATATACTGACAATGTGCTCACACAGCTCACAGTTTAGACTTGGGTACTTAGTGTAATGTAATTTTTTTTTATGAAAGACCTAAAATTAATACTAAGTTGCTATGGCCTATTGATCCACGGATAACAACAATGTAGAGCAGTAGTTTATGTCTTATAAAAACCATATGTAATCACAGACAGTTATTTAGGCATGTCCATAATTCCTTGACAAGCCTTCAATACAAGTCCAGTTAATATCTTATCGATGCGATGCGATCGCACAATACTGATACTGTTACGCTACTGATAACGTAGCGCTCGTATCAGTCTCGTGTACGATAGCCAATTTTATCGCTACTATTCTACTCGATTTTAATTTGGATTAAGGGATTAATGTGTTGTTCAGCTAATGCAGTCCACGATAGTAATATCGTGGACTGCATTAGATAAAAACAGATAATGCATTAGACTGCACTATCTGTTTTTATAAACAGCACGGTTTTTATTATCGTCGCCTGCGACAGGGGCTAGTCTTCTTTTTCTATTCTGCAGTTTCACTCACCTAATTGGGATAAAATGTTGCCCAATTTCCCTGATACACAGCGAAATATTAATTCAATAAATTTATATAAATGAATAGCAATTGAAAGCGAACTTTCAATTGCTATCGTAATTGTTATGTAGTTTTATCATTTTAATCACGTACTGCGTCGTTTCTTGTTAACACTTTCACCCACCAGAAAATGCGATAAATATCCGTTACGTAATCGAATCTTATTTAATTTAAAATCTGAAGAATGTGCGCAAAATTCCAGCATTATTTATTTAATTAGTTCTTTCTATATTAAATGGCAACGACTCTTCGATGGCGGTGTTCTAGATGTCGGTTTACCGTCGCATGCTGCGTATAAGTTAGACTCAAATCGTCACAAACATTAAAGTCCTCTAACAAATAGGAGTCAAAAGAACTAACCTTGTAAAAACCATCAAACAGCAAAGTTGCCTATCTCGGACATGTCTTACGTCATTCATCATCGATACCAACTGCTGCAAGTGATCATGATGGGGAAGATACAGTGTGAAAGAGCGGTCGGTCGGAGGAAGACTTCCTGGCTGCGCAACATAAGAGAATCAACTGGCATTAAGGTGCATACTGATGTGACACTAGCGCCACTCTTTATTTTTTCCTGTATTATAGTTATGGAAAATAATTACCAAAAGTTCTCGCTGACAATAGATAATACCCAGTATAAACTATTTTCGATACCTCTGTGATAGTTTTGTTTCATTTAGTATTAGCAGAAAATGGTTTATTGCGTTGGGTTAAAACCCATTTTTTGTTTAATCTATATGAAGATGTTAATGGCTTTTGTAAAATATCTTATTTTTTTCCAGACGGCTCGTATACCGCGATCTTAACCTTATAACCCCAGAGCAATACTTCAAGCAAGTCACGAGAAGGATCGCCGAAATCAAAGCAGTATCCGTAAGTATAGTCTTCTCGCTTGCGCATGGGCATTATGCTACTGATATAGTTCTGCTGTCTCTGTCCAACACATGTTCCGGGCGGAGGTTGTTTGAATGTATGTAGGAACTTTAGGGGAAAAATAGAGAAGTAAATACATAAAAAAAGGTTTGAACAAGCTGTTCCCGAGGAAGTGTATTTGCTTCTTTATGTACGACTGGCTATAATATTAACCAAGTTTCTAGATAGTTAAATTTATATCGGTTATCTATCGCGTATCATTTTGCAATCTATTTCCCGACGTTTCAACCGCTTTACATCGATCATGGAATGACTGGTGGAATATATTTAATGCCAGAGTCAGCTAGATATAAAACTGTTTATTGTACAATATTTCATTTGTCTAAGTGCTTATTTTGTAAGCCTAAAAAAATAAAGTTATTGATTCTGATATCAAGTAAAGTAGAACAATTTGTTTTGACAGTTTCACTTACTATTTCGTGTTTTAAAAAGTAATATTTAATATTCCCTGCCCCCATGTATATTGAAACACTTTGAACAGATATATCAGGATAATTATTATTTAAATTATTCATTGCTGAATTAAATCTATAAAAAATATATAAGATAATAGAAAAAAACAGTAAAATCAGATTAACTTAAATATTAGATTACTTGATGATAAAATTGGATAAAACGTAATAAAAATTATTAGATAAGTAAGCTAAACAGTAAAAGTAATAGAAAAGTCACAACAGAATTAAAATAAATTGCATACCTATCAGATAAGCTACTGTCTTATTTTAAACAAAAATGATAGCCAGCCGTACCACTTAGATTCACACCTTACGTGTACGCAATAAGAGCTATTTGGAAACATCACTAACTTGTGGTCTGTCTCTTTCAATGCGCAAAAGGACGAGGTAAATATAGTAAGAGGTTATCGGGTGTTTCATTACTCGATGGTGAGTAGGTCGGAAGTTTATGATGTTTCTATTCTTCGCTTGACTTTTCTTCCCTTTAGGGTTATCATAATTATTTCATTAATAGATAAGGTTCATTGATTCGCTATGGTTACAGCACACAGTCCTCTGTTGTAAGCACGTGTCACAGCACGGTCGCTGCTTGCGCACATTGGCAGTCGCATAAAATCAGCGTGCAATAGCGATATGTGGGTGAATAAATTTTTAAGGCACACCTTTTGTGTCCCTGTCATGGAAAAAACTATAAAATCTGTATTTTAGTTTAAAATACGATTGTTTAACGTAAACTTAGATTCTCTGCTAACATGGTATATTCATAGTCGCCTGAAACACACGATTACGTCAGTTCAGGCAAAATTTTTACACTTAGCTATATTTATTTATAAAGTGCACTCATGTTTTTTCTATGTACGAGTTTATTTTATATAGGTATTTACTCAAAAGAAAAATTAAATATTTTTGAGATGTTATCTCACCCGAATATGGGTAATCTCCATACAAAGGTGGAGAAGCCCGTGGACACATGGTTTTTGTATGGAGATGAAATACAGATTTATCGTTTTTTCCATGAAAGGGACACAAAAGGAGTGCCTTAAAAGATAATTCACTCACGTATAGCTTCTGCCACCTCTGCCCACATGCTGAGCGATGACCCTTTCTTGTCTCTTGTTTGGTTTTTCCTGATTTACTTTTTTTTTGTGACAAAATATAAAACTATTTTACCTCATTTTACGTACACACGCGGTAAAATATTTAGTGTTTGGATTTTTATATCTTCACTGCCAGTTAATCGACACTTGAGCAAAGATAATGAGCGAAGTATTGAGAGCATCACGGGTTTATTCTGACGGTGGATTTCTGCAAAATGACAGGGCTCCGTTTCTGAATCAATAGCCCCGAATATACGAGTACCTTCACTCTTTTTTGACGTGTCCAAGAGTCCTGAACTTGTAAGGACTAAAGGAAATAAAGCACTTTGAGTTTTATAGGCTCAGCGTCCTTCAGAATGTTGTGATTTGTCACGAAGTGACAAGCTAATCTACCATATTTTTTATTATCCGGCTATGTAGAGTACATACATCAAATATCAAAGTGCTTCATTTCAAAGTATAGGTCCTACAGGACTCTTGGACACGTCAATTAAGACTGTAGGTACATTCGGGACAAATACATACATATTTCATCAAACCAATTGTATTTTTTTCTAATCTGTAAGTACAAAGCTAAAAGAGCATGGTCATCAAAATACTACAAAACACATGCTCATTATTGCGGAGAAACTCACAATTTCCAGATAGAACGTTGATACTTTTAGCTAATTGAAGCACTTTCAAGCATCAAAACAATCAGTAGAAAATGTTGAATAAACAAGACCGCAGAAAAGGACCTGCAAAGTCAATCTTTTTCTAAAAGGTTTCAGATGGGCACTGCAAAAATAAGTACACCGCTTTCTAAACGTGAATTTGTTCCATGTCTTTAAGGTCTAGTTTCTCATACATTCTACTGACTGTATGTATTTATATTAGCCTTAAAGGAATACGATTTATTCTTGTCTACATTGTTACAGAGCCCGGAAGATAGAGGTTTCTTTATTCAAATTTTGGAGAGCGTGTACAGATTCACCCTTGGATCCTTTGCTGGTGGTGAGTGTTTTCATGAAGATCATATTTTTTTTCTATGATAGTAATACTGAGAAATAGAAATAACTAATAGACTTAGAAATTATCATATCATTGGCAATACTTTCTGTAGGTGAAAAATTTGACTTGGTACAATTTTGTTACAGTAGTGCCTGTCCTAACAAAAAAACGGCGCAGTGGTGATAGTACCCATATCAGTTTCGCACCATGGTCTATGGATATGAATCCCGCTGCTGCCGTCGCCTTAGAATCATTGGATAAATTTTTTCTCGTTTTCCACCATCTAGATTTTCTCCACAAGGACATGCTGGGTTTTTTTTTTAAATAAATAATATTTATTTTTAAAAAAACCCAGATTTTCGGGAAACGAGAATGAAAATTTAGGTACAAAATGCATTATCGTCAAAAGGTTCTGCGCCGCCTGCATTCAGAAGTTTCATCGCGTGCGAAGCCGCTAGCAGAAACTAGTATGATAATAATCCAATATTTACTTCCTCAGCCGTCGGCGCCTCAGCAGTATACCCCATAGACCTCGTGAAGACCCGCATGCAGAACCAACGGTCCGGCTCCTTCATCGGAGAAGTGGCGTATAAGAACTCCTTCGATTGTTTCCGCAAGGTTATCAGACATGAGGGCTTCGCGGGGCTGTATAGAGGACTGGTGCCGCAGCTGATCGGGGTTGCTCCGGAGAAGGCTATTAAACTTACGGTAAGTTGGTATATCATATGGGGGGTAATGGGCAACGCCATCTATGTTTTACAATCCTACATTTTTTATTTGTAATAATGATAAAACTTTTGAAACTATCACGGTTATTTACAACACTAAAGAATCATGGTAAATAGCCTAGCATATTAACTTTAGTGTAGTAAATAATGATGTTGTTTTATTGCAGGTCAACGATCTTGTACGTGATAAATTTATGGACAAAAATGGCAATATCAAACTGTATGCGGAAGTCCTAGCGGGCGCTAGTGTAAGTAAATTGAAAATTTATTGCATATAATTATTCCATTGTCGCCGTGACGGTCGTGGAGAAAGAATCGACCCCTCAAACTCAGTCCGTAGATGTCGTAAGAACCATCAATCGTAAGAATCATGTAAGTTTCATTTGCATACATTCAGTAGTTTCGGTGCTAAGCGCAGCCATGATCAACGCCTTCGGTAATAGTTGACTAACACAGTTTTTTCCTCCCCCAGGCCGGCGGCTGCCAAGTAATCTTCACAAACCCACTAGAAATAGTAAAGATCCGCCTGCAAGTGGCGGGCGAGATCGCCAGCAGCAATAAGAAACTGAGCGCCTGGGCGGTCGTCAAGGAGCTGGGCTTCTTCGGACTGTACAAGGGCACCAGGGCCTGTCTGCTGAGGGATATGCCTTTCAGCGCTATTTACTTCCCTGCGTATGCGCATGTTAAGGTGAGTTCTAGTCTTCGAACAGGTAAGTAAGCTATTTACTAACGCTTGCTTGCCTAACATAGCTTTGGTCTCTCGATCGACACAACGCTGCGGTAGGCAGCTTCAACGTAGCGTCACGACGCAGCGTCGACTGTCTGTGCAGAGAAGCGGTCAGTTGATTTTGCCGCAGCTACCAAAGTAGATGTTGTCTTCAAACAAATCGACTGTCGAGCCGTTACCGCAGCGCTCGCTTCCAATCAGCAAAATATATACAAATGTTCTGTACAGTGGTAAGAACGTTTGCGTACCGTTATTGACAAAAGTTATAGCTAACAAATCCCCCCTACATGGACGACCATCCACTCGATGGACCGACGACATCGTAGCGGTCGCAGGGAGTCGATGGATGGAGGCGGCTCAGGACCGCTATTTGTGGCGTCGTACGGGGGAGGCCTATGTCCAGCAATGGATGTGTATGAGCTGATGATGATGATGATAGCTAACACCATCATGGCCCATGACGCACATGTCCATCTCCAGCGGGTCGCATCTTCGAGGCTGGTCTGTAAATACGTTAACATGCAATTTCTCCAAGTAATTTACTTGTCTGTCAGCCAAATGTACAGCCAGTCTGTAAATGCCAGCGGTTCTAGAGTGATCGAAGTGATAGCCGCTGTGTCCGACGCATGACTGCTCGCGGCGCCGCGCGACACTTTCAAACCTACAAGGATTATGTAGTTTATAAACGCTTTCGCTGTTCAGTCCAGCCTGTTGGCCAGTTTCTTAGCCAGCTCGGTTCTTATTCACATATTATCCAGCATTTATGAAATGGCTTTACAAGTACGGTATTCAATTTTGTATGTACCTACCGTTAAACGGGATATATAGACACCAGGGTGAATAGAAATGGACGAAATACTGGAGCAAAACATCCTTTTGCGGAGGTCAGATCCACTGACACAGGAGGTGAACAGTCACGGACTAAGGATACTTCTACTGCTACCAGCCAGGTAATGTCTCGCTCTAGTATTTCGTCCATTTCCATTCACCCTGGAGTCTCTTTGTCTTTATTTATTTATTTATTGAAGTTTACAGTATTTAAACCAAAGCACTCACTATCTTATGCTATTAACTAGAAATCTATGTTATAACTTAAATATAAGAGTTTTAACAATAACACTTAGCTTGTCGTGAAAAATGTCGACATGCTGGAACTCGTGCAAGAAATTGTTTAGCAGTTGGAGTGCCCTAACCGTTGGTGCGTTTCTTCCATGCTTGGTACAGAGGGTAGCGCCACAGAACAAGCGGTGCCGCCGACGACTTTAACAATAGTTGAAGATCTCTTGATCTCTTGGTCTTACTGATCAGCATTCAATTTCGCGGCGCTCTTGACGGCACCTGCTGTTGTATTTCTATACATATTCGTGTTGCCAACTAGAACATTATTTTAAATTTCAGGCAAAATTCGCAGACGAGAATGGTTACAATCACCCGCTGACGTTGCTGGCGGCCGGCGCCATCGCGGGAATCCCCGCCGCCTCGCTCGTCACACCCGCTGACGTCATCAAGACAAGGCTACAGGTATAATCTTCAGCTCAGCCGAAAGACGTCAACTGTTGGAGATAGGCCTTTTTCAAAGATTAACAAAACTACCGGTCCTGTGTGTATCATCAGTAACCGGTTTGCCGCGAGGTCGTCGGTCCACCTCGTAAGGCCTGCCCTGCCCAAATTGCGCCTTCCGGTAGGTGATCGCCACTCTTACGATGTTATGACCCTAATTATTACCCACCAGGATACCTTTATCGTTCTAGTAACAATTTGTTAGCTTTTTGTCCCCTCATTTTGCGAAAAAACAGTAAAAAAAGTGGTGACCGAGTCGAGATTTTTATAATAGTTTTCTGCTACCATAATAAGCCAACTTTCAAATCAAATCATTTAATCATTTTTACCATAAAATGAACTCTAATCATTAGCTGAAACATCTTGGTACGTGTATAACGGTAAAATTCACAGTAATATCAATAAGTGTTCTCAGGCAGTCAAAATTATTATCAAGCTGTTCATCTTTTCTCCTTGAATATATAATTACTTTAAACAATATTAGAAATCAAAAATTAAACGAAAATAAAGAAACTACCTTTATGGCACAATGAAGATATCAAATTTTTCCTTAATATTAGGTACCTAACTCTATTTAGTCTGGAACAAAGTCTTTGTTTTGATCACTGGTTTCAGAAATCAACTGCTTATCAGACTTACTTAAAACGGTTGGGTGTCTAACAGGTTTCATATTTCATCCAAGCATCTTCCGTAATAGAGTTGGCCGAGGCACTTTGAATGTTTCTGCGGCCTTTTTCTTTG
Source organism: Eupithecia insigniata (assembly GCA_947859395.1). Taxonomy (NCBI): domain Eukaryota; kingdom Metazoa; phylum Arthropoda; class Insecta; order Lepidoptera; family Geometridae; genus Eupithecia; species Eupithecia insigniata. The sequence continues at coordinate 14,158,391 of OX402003.1, forward strand.
ATATTCCCCCACGAACTTCATCCATAGCTTTTCCAGATCATTCGCTTTATAATTCTTGTAAGGTTTTGATCCTAGAGTCTTTTGATACGTACGTACCATTCTTAAACACTGACTATGTCAAACAACACAAATAAAACACAAATAAACAAAGACGCAGCCGCACCACACTTTCGCGAGACAAGTTGAAACATGTACGCGTCTTGTTCATGTAGCCCCCGGGTGTTCAAGTAGCCCGTAACTTTGTATGTATGTGCCGTACATAGATGGTATTTCGAACTTATTTTGATTGTTTGTCGATTATATTCCAGGTGGTAGCTCGTACCGGTCAGACCACATACAACGGTGTGTTCGATGCGGCTAGGAAAATATACGTCGAGGAGGGCTTCAGAGCGTTCTGGAAGGGTGCCGTCGGTAAGTAAAGTTCTGAAGAAATAATTTTATTGTTCCAAATGTTCGAATAGATAGACGTTTTGACGGTAAAAATACTTAGTACTACTTTTAGTAACACCAGTTGTATGTTGCTAAACAAAAGAACATTAAAGCATGGTTCTAATTCTGTCTGGGGGAACTAAGATCTGCACTGACATCTCGCATGCATTATCCCCCTGCCTAAACATGCCCTAACCAGCTCAACTACTTCCGAATCATGGGTTTATAGAAAAAGGCGTTTTTCATACATTTTATAAGTAAAAAAACGCCATTTTCTATGTATAGTGATTGTATTTTTTACCGCAACAAAACTTTCGTAAAAGTGGTTGTTCATAATAGTGCATCAATTTATTTGTTTTCCAGCTCGTGTATTCCGTTCGTCGCCACAGTTCGGTGTGACGCTGGTCACCTACGAGATCTTACAGCGACTCTTCTACGTCGACTTTGGAGGATCGTAAGTATATTCACTTCACATCATCAGTACGTATACGTCCACTGCTGAACGTAGACCACCCCAACCAAACGACGCCACGAATAGCGCTCCTGAGCCGACTCCATCCAACGACTCAGAATCAGAATCAATAACTTTATTTCTTTAGGCTTACAAAATAAGCAATAGTTATCATTATCAAATAAGAAATAAGGTGATATAGACTCATCATGACTCTTCACTTAAATTTTTTGTCCACCAGTGGAAGAAGTGAAAAAGACTCCCTGCGACCGCTACAATATATATACTTACCAACCTTCAAAGCAATCTAAAATGGTTCCTTCTGTGTATTTTTACACCCTCACTGCGATCCACCAATCCGGCTGCCTCGTGTAATGATTATGTTCATGGGGAAAAGTGCCTTGTTTGGGGGGAGGTATTTTCAACTGTGTTTATGTGTGTTCAGCAGGTTAGATTGTCTAAGGTGTGTTCTGTTGAGGGGGATTGTAGTTTCAGAATAATTTATTTCTTTATTTATATTTATTGAAGTACACCACAGCGTTACAATTTCGTTTAAAATACTTTAAATATACACAGCAATAAGGCCAAAAGGGATTAAACACATATTAAAGAATTAAAAAAATAGTAAAGTAAGTCAAGAGAAGTTGAACAATGTAAATTAAATTATCTTAAAAATATAAAAATTTATTAATATATGTGTTTGTGTGGAGCCCCTGAGGACACCGGTCTGTTATGAATCTAATTTCGAAGCGAAGGTAGCACATTTTATAATCAATCGCGAAAGTTTAAAAAAAATTAGTTCTACCTGGCTGGAGAGAGGGCGTTTTTTACTTAATACTGTCTAATTAGACCGCTTTTTTTTAAACGTTAATTCGGTATTCCGAAGAACGCATGAAACTGTTTTAAAATCCTGATAATTATGTTTGAAATGGTGCTAATAATGGTGTTTGCTTCAGGCGACCATCCGGTTCAGAGCTGACCGTGGCGACATCCGTGGACGAATCCATGGCGAAGAAGCCACACCACATCGGCGGCTACCAGATCGCTCTGCCCGTGTTGACCGGACTCGAGACCAAGTTTGGCATATCTCTACCTAGGTTCTCCTTTGCCAAACCGCAGTAGACCAATTATCGGCCCCTAGTTTACTATTTCTGACACGTGAGACCAAGTTTGGCATATCTGCTTTACCAAGGTTCTACCTTGCCGAACCGCGAAGGGTTGGTACCTTGGCCCCATATTCCATCGATTGCTGTCGTAATTGCTTTGTTAAACTATTATATTAACACCTGATTAGACCTATGTACTACGTTAGTGAAAAATTTCTTGCTTGTCAGTCGAAGCCCAAGTTTGTAATATCTTTACCAAGACTTCTTTGCCAAATCGCAGTTGATTTGGAGATTTTGCTGTCATAATTATATGTACGTCTACGTTTTCGTCGAAACATCGACTCCCAACAAGCAAAAGCGACAGCAATCGATACGGAATGGTATTATCAATATTGCAAAATACCTACACTATTTGTAGCGATTTTGCAATATTGACTCTTTTTGAGAATAACGTGGTCGTAGGCTCTATCTAGGTCGCCTAGGAGAAATTATTTGGAGAATATTTGAAATTTGGTTTTACTCTGTTTTAGATTTATATCAACATTTTTAACATGCAATCTGTAACATTTGCTTAGAACTAGTTTTTCTCAGCTTATTATCAATATACCAAGTTAGGGTAGAACGCTAAAATAAGCTTAAGAAAGAACCAAATTGAAACCAGAACAACGTACCTAGTTCACATTAACACATCATTTTGACCTAATGTTCACAGAGTAAAACCTAAACATTACTTAGCAGTGATATCGTTTCCTAGCTAATCCCAAGCATTTGTTACCCTTCATGGAAGGTTCTTTTAGAATTTGTTTTTATTAGTTTGTAAGTGAAATCAGAATCAATGTCGGAAATGTTATTTTTTTATAATTGTTGTATTTTTTGAAGCTGTATTATGCACTTCCTATTGTTTACATGGATATTGCTAATATTAAGTAGACAATTGAAATTACATACTTTAAGAGATCTTTCAAAGTTGAGATTATTTGATATGAATGCAAGTAGCTCGAAACTTTTGTTTCAATGTACTACCTACATGGTACCTATTTGTATACCTACTAACTTTTTTATAATAAAAATTAATCACATTAATTGTGTATAAAACTTCGGTAAACTTTCGAACATAAAATTCTTAATGTAAAGTCACTAATGCAATATTTTTAGAAATCAGGCTTTGTTGCTGTTAGATAATGCTTTCTATCTATATTTATACATTGTATGTGTAAATTAATTTAAGGCCTAAACGGTGTAAGTTATACCTAAGTTAAGGCCTCTTTAGACCTACTTTGGTAACGAAAAACGTTCCGTTTCCCGCGTCACCGCGTCCGGTATTTTGTATGTATGTGTCGCATACCCACTCGGCTTTTGTGGCGCTCTGGGCGAATTCTGCGTAAGTCTAAATAGGCCTAGACTATATTCCATAAAGTTTTAACCAACCGGTGTCCGACAAAGCACAATTTTCTTCTGATTCTAGATACATTTATAAGTCGTTGTATAACAACATTGTAAAAAGTTAATCATAATGTAACGTAACAGAGTGATAGATACCGATGTGACTATATTTATTGATATTGTACATTTTCTGTTAAAATAAATCAAATAAACCATTACAATTTGTTTGATTTTTATCACTATTATTTATTTGACTATAAAAATTTCGTAAATTGACGAATTCTTTATGAATGTAAGAGTAATTAGGAACCTAGTTTGTCTTGAAAGAAACTAATATTACACTATTTATATTTGTTCAACAACAGGCGATTTTGTGGAAAGCAACATTGTTGCCGTTTCTGGAATAAGTCCTGCATCAGAACATCGTCGACCGTTCTACAAAATACGACTTATTCTCCTTTTTCATTATTCCACTGAATTCCCATTTCTGAATATAATTCCACCAAAAAATTATGAGTTGTAGAAACAATATTGTTGAATGAACCCACCTTCTTTTCCCAATTGTGGGTAAGTACAAAAAAAAAACAAAGTTTCAACAAGTCGTATTTTGTAGAACGGTAGACGATCTATATTGCAAGAGTCGTTCAAAAAACGGCAACAGGTTGTTGGTTTCCACAAAATCGCCTGTTGTTGAACAGATATAAATGCAGCTTTAGTTTGTCGATATTCTTTAGAAATTCAGACACATAGCCACATACTAGTAGCCAGCAGTTTAACAGATTAGGTAATGTTAGTACTGGTATCTTTTAGTCAAATAACGAATAACTACGAGGGGCGTTCAATGTATTCTCGGTATCGAAGTGATATACTAATGATGAGGGTAGGTAAATTATCTCATTAGTTAATGACACTCTTTGAGGGTATAAATACATAATATCATTTAATTGTCACCATTAGTATTCAAGATATCATTGCGAAAAGACAACTACGGTGACTGATTCGACAATGATGAAAAAAATCGAGCATCGCGCTGTTCTAAATTCCTTACAAAACAACACTGATGTAAAAAAAGGAAGATAGGTTACGTTCTCCCAGAGCTTGCTCAATAATTGGCCTGTGTTACAACTACACGCAAACACATACACTCACAGTTACATTTCCAGTCCTGTGCAATATAAAGAGCAACAAAGATGGTAAGACGTACCTAAGACCGAAGTGAGACCGAGACAACAGTATTAGTCGCTAGTCACCCCGCCGACTATATTAAAAACAAATTCGGGATTTCCCCGAGTTTTACGATAGTACGGTCAACAAAAAAATTTGAAAGAAAAATGGGAACAACACTTTTTTACTACGTATTTTATTAAATTTTCAAAATACACAAGATTTAGATACATTATTTACGATATAAGTAGGTAGGTATATACAAAATTATGGTACATGGTGTATGTGTCCATATCATGGACATAATAATTACCTAATTAAAAGTACCTACAAATAAAACAATTTAAAAACTACACCAAATTATTGGCTTAGTGCGCGGGTAACATCTAGTTATAGTTATCCATACTAATATTATAAAGGGGAAACATTTGTATTTTTGTATGTTTGACACGAATAAACTCAAAAACTATAATTTTATCAATATAAATATCCATCATTGAATTTTTATACTCAAGTAGTCGGATACCCCAAGCTAGTAATTATTATGTACCTACCTACCTACAAAGGCCTCCGACTACTTGAGTATAAAAATTAAATGATGAATAATAAATTTATCAATCGGTAATATTTATTTCGGACATCATTGAACACTTGTTTACAACATTTTAGTTTTTAACTTTATTTTATTTTCCTTCAAATAGGGACAACTTATTTCTCTTTTGTCTCTTTCATTCATTCATTTTTATGTGCGTAATGCAGTCTTACGTCACAATATTTGTCAATTATTGCTCGCAAAAGATGTATGCGATGGTTAAATGTGGCTGGCTGATCTAGGGAATGACTCGTTAGTTTAGACAAAATATCCGAATTTAGAAAAGACTTGGCTATATTCAATTTTACGCGTAGGAATTCCATCTCAGATGTGATATGCTTCCCTTGAGAAATAAGTTTTTTTAGGATGTGATCAGATTTTGCACATATCAAAAACACATCTTCAGAAGGATAGCATAGACCGCCCATGTCCTTTAATGATATTAACTTACGGAAATTCATTTTTTTTACAGTTATGAGCTCTGATACGCATACTTCGCACTTTATTGTCTTTATTAATGCACGGGCGACCCAACCTGCTATATAGCCTACTATTTGCTCGGAACAAGTAGATAAATTGTGTTTAATTTTGTCGCTTAAAATATCACTTAATATGCCCACATTAGTTTCGGCGATCGAATCACTCAGTAGAGCTTTACTTTTCTTTACATGTTGAACACGGACTCGTGACATAAATTGTGTTATTTTGTGTTTCTTAAACGTTTCTCCATCTTCGTTGATGCCTAAAATCATATTAGTTTCATCGACATTTCTAGCAAGGGTTTGATTTATAACATCAACAGCCGATGTACACGTCAGTATAGGGAAATTATCTAGAGGAATACAGTTTCCACACAGAGATGATCGCAACTCTAGGTGACCTAATACTTTTCTATATATACCCCGAAATTGATTGGCATTTGGATTATTATTGTACCCTCCCTGTCTGCGAATAATACCAAAAAATAGTTCTATATGATCTTGCGATAACCGATACGTGGCAATGTATTGTAAAATATTTGTTTCGACAAGAGTTGTGTACAAGTGCTTAAGGCTTTCTATGCATGTTATAAAACCTATGAACCCTGTTTTAGAAATAGTATCAACTACCTTCTTTTTTGTAATTTTCATATTTATTTTCTTCTTTGTTATGCGGCGGGATTTTACAAAGTATTTTAGGGAACATATATATTTTTTCATCTCATCGAGAAAACTAAAAATTTGGTTTTTGTTTTCCGGACATACTGTTTTTTGGTATCCAAATTTATTTCGCTTCCGCGAATTCATAATGTCAAATATATGATTGAAATTTTCAATAAATTTAACCGTTGCTGCTGTATTTATAAATCGGGTAGACTGTAAAAGTTCTTCGGACAGTTGTAGTGATTTAGCTACACTCAAACTTAACAGCTGAGTAGCTAACTTCACCTTCATAATTTGGTTTCTAAATTCAATATGCCTTAATATTAGTTTGTTAGCGAAAGTCAAAGTTTCACTTTTTTGTAAATTCAATAAATTAACTAAAAATTGCCATTTAACATTTTGTCCGTCTTCAGTAAACAACATCTTTTTGGACTCAAATGTGTTGCGCACCAGCTTTATCATATGACATGGGTCTGGAAAGACCACCACATCCATATCGCATGATGGATGTTTAAAAGTTGTTTTTAAATTGTCAACGTTATCCAGTCTACAGCCTAGTAAATTTGCGGCAGTGATATTTGACCTACAGCCATCAAAAGTTAAGGCAACTACGCAGACTCCTATTTCATGACACTTTTCTAAACACGTTCTGATTAAATTGGCTTTACAGTCTGCCGTAAGACCATTCACGAAAAAGTACCCCACAGGTAATTTCCAGTTTTCATTCATACTGACCAGCATCATGACAAATGCTTGCGAAGCAATGCTGTCATTTTCTATTGATCCAGTTCCATGATCAACCAATCCCACGGTTCTTTTGCCATTCCACATGGATTGCTGTCTTATGGCCATTTCATCCACCACAAGAGTGCAGTATATTTTTGCTTTGGTGGCTGAATATTTTTTTTGTAGAACTGCGAAAGCTTCAGCTGTAAAACCAGGTGCAGCATCTGTTTTTTCGTGCCATTTACCCAATGTTCTTGGATGAGGAAGACCATGCTCGAAAACTTTACGCACATATTTATAGCCAGTTGGTGAGTAAGAGTTCAACGTTAATGCAAATTTTCTTAAACTGGGTGAAAATACAGTTCTTGGGTTTATTTTGATTTCTTATGCCGGATCATTCGTTGAAATAAATCTACAGCTTCTGCCTTAAAAGAAAGTTCAGTAAACTGCTCCTCTGAAAGATTTATTTTCTTCTTTAATTGTGTGACAGCTTCTTTGAGACTTTTACATGTTCTGTTTAATCTTTTGTTTTTTTTCTTTAAGTTGATGTTATTTAGTACTAATCTCCGATTTTTCATTGTAGATTTACTTAACTTTCTCTTTAAAAATGTTTTTCTCGGTGTCTCAAAAATAGATTCAACATCTGATATGTTAACATTGTCCAAAGAATTTGGTGACATCGATCTCGAACGAGAATAATTAGCTGTTTCCATGGCCGCCTGAAACATAAGTAAATAAAATAAATATAATGCTGAACAATCTACACAGCTTCATCTAGCCCCAAGCTAAGCAGAGCTTGTGTTATGGGTTAGATGACTAATATACATTACCTACATAGATAGATTTTTTTTATTATACATAGAAAATATCCAGTACACCCGGAACAAATATTTACAGATCTTACAAACTTTTCTCCCAAGGCGGGAATTGAACCCGCAAACCTCATGCGTTGCAGGCGGACCTTGGCCGGCCGCGCCACGTCATCGGTCATCAAGTAAGTATCAAGAGTTATAAGACAGAATCTAAAGACCTAACTTAAATAAAAATAAATCTAAATCCCAGAGGTAGTACACAAAAATGCCCTGGTATGAGAGAAATAGATACCTACCCGAAAGTATGGGACAACACATTTATATAATTTTCGATATCCTTTATTAGTCGTATACTTATCATCTGCTCGAAAGTGTATCGAACATATACAACTATAATTAGTCGGTATCCAGTCTGGCTCTTTTCTTTGTTTTCTAACAACTAATAGCCATTTATGTTTTTGAAGTTCATCTTGAGGGAATCTACGAACAAAGAAAATATCAAATCGCCGTCTCTATTAAATCTCTAATTATTTATCTATGAAATAATATGTAATAAATTACCTAATTGATGTGCAATATTTTTATTAAATTATTAAAATATTTACCTAACAATTTTTGCTAAGAAATTATTAAACAATAAAATGAACTACAAAACTTTTTATGCTGACGCTACCCATGCACGCCGACTCATAGAGTTTTAGAGTTGTTCGTTTAACTCACACCATTAATCTTGTCCCAACTGGTACCTATGATTATTATGAATATACATAATTATGTTATTTTGTGTTTTGTACATTAAATAATGTGAAATGAATAGGTACAAATGATAGAAAGGTTCCACGAATAGAATTTACAACTTTACACACATACAGAACTGTCATCTGTATTGGAACCTAAAAATGACCGTTTTTTTGTGATTGTACTCGACGTATAAATTCAATGGAAATAAAGGGATGCGAGTTGCAGAGGGAAAATAATATAATTTTTATTCTGCAACTCGCACCACTATCACACCAGTTGGGACAAGATTGATGGTGTGAATTGAAGAACGACTCTACTCGCAACAAGACTATTGCTATCTCTTTTAACACACTAATGTTTCGTATATTTCTATCCCTGCAAATGGCGAAATTGGGCAGCAAAATAATCATAAAATATAAATCTTTGGTGTACTTACGAGTGAAAGCTGATGCCTTGAGCTTTGTTTTTTGTTTTGGAGCTGTTTGTACACCTAGTGAACGAGCACGAGGGCATTGCTACAGTTTTTTAGTCAATAAATCACACAAAAGTTCTTGATAACAAGCGCGCGAATCACGAACGCCCGCGCCGCCGATCCGACTATGACTGAGGTGGAGGGACCAGATTGGACCAGATTTGAGCTTGCCATTTTCGGGAAGCTAGTGCCTTATCTTCCTTTTTTTACATCAGTGCAAAACAAGGAAAAACTCAAAAATTAATTCACGAAGAAATGGTGGCTGTTTACCAAGATTCTGCGCCTTCATTATCTACAATTCAGAAGTGGTCAAGTGAATTCAAACGGGGTAGAGAGAGCATTGAAGACGATCCCCGTACCGGTGGGCCGGTTACTGCCTCTACTGAAGAAAACGTCAAATTCGTCGAGAAACTTGTACTCGAAGATACCCGTGTAAGAGTGAAAATATTAGCAGAAAGAACTAAGCTATCCGTGGGTACTATTCACACTATCCTTCATGAGAGTCCGAATTTATCAAAGGTCAGTGCAAGATGGGTGCCGCGAATGCTCACAGCGCTTCAGAAACAAGTGCGAGTTGACTGTTGCAAGGAATTTTTAGAGCTCTGTGATGAAAATCCGCAAAGTATTTTCGATCGGCTTGTTACTGGTGATGAAACGTGGGTTCATCACTATGACCCTGAGAGCAAGCAAGAGTCTATGCAGTGGCATAGAAAAGGAACAGACCCACCGAAGAAGTTCAAAGTCACCCCGCTCATGGCCACAGTGTTTTGGGATTCTAAGGGAATCTTGCTAATCGAGTACACAAAAATAGGTCAAAGTATTACTGGTGCATCTTACGCAAACACCCTGCGTAATTTAAAGGAGGCAATAAAAGAAAAAAGACGTGGAAAATTGACTGCAGATGTCTTGCTGCTTCACGACAACGCGCCGGTTCACAAGGCGCGTATTGCCAAGGCTGCTGTGCGGGAGTGCGGATTTTAAGAAATCAATCATCCACCCTACAGCCCGGACATAGCCCCAAGTGATTACTTTCTATTCCCTAATCTTAAAAAAGTCCTTCGTGGAAAGCATTTTTCCGACGATGAAGAGTTGAAGGCAGCAATAAATGAACATGTTCATGCCAGGAAGAAAAATATTTTTTAAAAGGAATTGAAAAGTTACTTTCTCGAACAAATAAGTGTATTGAGATTCTAGGAGACTACATTGAAAAATAAATTTTATTCAGAATTTTTTGCTTATTCTTTCATACCAATACCGAGAATACATTGAACTCCCCTCGTAGGTAAGTACGACCTACTTGCGCAAATTCGTCATTAGAGAATATTGTATTGTAAGAGTAGGTAGATTTTACTCGTCCCTGTAGGTAGGTCAAACAATCCAACATAGGTCTCGCAAAATAAAAGATGCCTTTGGTGTGGTGAGGTATTTTTTTTTATTAAATAAAACCAAGAATAAGTAGGTACACTAGAGAATAAAAGCTTCAAATAACAAGACGACAAAGCCCTAAGTTTGGTTTCTCAATACAAAAGTGGAACCTGGCTCAGGTCAATTCTTAAAAATTATACCCATACAAAGAAATGTGAGTTGAGTAGATATTAATAAAGCTATGCAAACTTTAAACCTATTATGATATATCAGTCATAAGAAAGATTCATAGGATTCAATAAAATAATATAGTAGAATAAGAAAAAGAATGTAAACTATATTTGCCACTCTTTGATAAGTTTATTTAACTACCTTCTACATACAAATAAAATAAATTCATTTCTATATGTAGCCAATATATTTATCATAGTTTTACAATAATGCATGCACCATTTATTCTGTAGGTATCTTATTTTTATAAATAAGGCTAAAATCATCAACTATTTTCAATTACCCTATGTGCGCAGTATTTAAGGCAGTAATTCCGAATGCTACTTTGGTTATTAATTGATAAAACTCTGCATAGATATCATACGACACCTATTCGATTATTTGACGAAAAGTTTTCATTAAATATCAACACAGTAATGATAATCGAGAACGTTTCAAAAAAAAACATTCTATTATCTTACATAGGTACTTGTATGTAAATAAAAGTAACAGATAAAATAATTATCTAAAACAAAATTATACATAGGTACTAACTAGATTCATAGTGAAACATGAAAAAACATTTTAAAGCGGTACAATTGAAGCTACAAGTATTAGGAACCCTCATAATTTAAAAAGAATTGTGATAGAAGGGAATTAACTATAGAAAATATTAACAAATCTAAAAGTGTTGATGTGTGTCCACTAACATTAATTCTAGAAACAGAATGTACCATTACAGAACTTTGTATGTAGAAAAAATGCCAGTAACAAAATAGCTCTTTCATAACAAACTTGTGGCCTAAATTAATAATAAGCAATTTAAAAACTGAAATGTTTGTTGCAAATAAATTTATCCTTTGGACAAAGCTAATGAATATTTATTGAGCAAGATTAATTTTATACAATGACCTCAGAAGTATAGATTCTTATCAGGCTTTCAAGACAATGTTATTAATTTATGTTCTAGCAATTTCTTTATGGAATAATAATAATCATAGAATTTTTCCGTTCTTGATATAAAGGTTCTACAAATATTAATTCTACAGTCCCCAATAGCAAGTGTTTGTCTTCTCTCTTGCAGTATCAAATTACTTCAAATACACGGATACTGCAACAGTGCTTCCCAAAAGAGTGTTTTAGGATGAATCGCGAATAGCCCTGAACCTGACTGACTTTGATCCTTGATAATATCAATACAATACAATATATTTCATTTTTGTATGTGATTTGTGATGTTCCCAGACCAGAACACTAGAGGCACTGGTGTACCAAATCCTGTACAGGAATTAAACATCTGGATGATGTCTTGATACTGTCATAAAACCAAACTCAGGGTTCAGATATTGTCTTGGTAAACTAGCCATCTTATCAAAGCTGGAAGCTATTCTGAAACGTGGACACAACCTAACATTCCCATTTGCTAAACCTCTCCAAAGTTTGTATGGGAGGTTTCTTTCGCGTGTTTCTGGGCTTCTGCCTGGCCGGTCAGAAGTTTGTCACAGATCATGCATTTGAGTGTGAACTTATTGAGATCAGTGAACTGTCTTGATGACTTTGCTTCGTGAGCCAATTGCTCCGCTTCTCTGTATACATCCATATCTTCAGCTGGGAAGATTGTCTGCACACCACCCTAAAATAAAGAAACATATTGTACACTGTGAACATTTTAAACTTAAACCTTAACTTTTTACACTGCAACCGTCATAGTAGTTTTTTCGTGATTAGAGCTATGAATAAATAGACTTATCATTTATTAAATCTTTTAAATAAAAACTAACTAAATAGCTAATTATACTCCACCTATTCTCAATGTACTCGTAAACAACTCTCTACACAAAAGTTGGATACAAAATTCACTTTTTAGCATGGTGTTCAAAAATATAGTGTCAGCATTATGCATTGTAGAAAAGAGCTTGATTTGATAGTGCAAATTCTGACTCATAATAAACAACAAAGTAATTTTTAGGTAGGTAAGTATTGGGACAATGTTTACAAACATTATATATTCAGTTTTACCAGAGTGCAGATGTTATGTATGAATGTTGCAAATTAGCTCATAAAAACTAATTAATTTTCAATTAAGTAATTTTACCTTCAATACAAGCACTAATTAAGTCTATGACAACCAAATCAAATTGCAGCGATAAGAAGCACTTAGTTAACTGCATATTTCTGTAATCTTTAAAACAGAATTACTTACATCAGCTTGTTCCAAATATAAGGGATCATAATGTACTCCATCAAATAAAAGGAAAACTCTTTGTCCATAGTTTTTATCTTCTCCAAATCTGTTTATTATTGCATTTAATGTGTCTACAACTGCCATCTCTACCCCATAGAATCTTGATAATATAGCTACCTGAAACAGTGTAGGAATTTATAACACTTGAAGATACCTGTTGTTGTGTTCATTATACTACAAAAAATCTCAATTAACATCAAGAATAGCAATAAAATGGCTAAGCCAGCACAAAATAGAGATCGAAATGAGAATTTACCTATTAACTCTTGCCTTGGCAAGATCTAGGGTAAAGATTATTTTACTATTATTCTTCAGTTGTTTTGGTAGAACATTATTGAACCAGGCTTGCCCCAAATCATTAATATTGGTGCCCTCAATCAACAATCGGTAAAGGTTCTTAATTTTACAAAGTGTAAAATACCAAACTGAGAGTCTTTCTTTGATTTTGCATTTGCCCAGTAGTTAGAAGAGGTAGGCTAAACAAAATGATTTAGAACATAAGAGTTTTCTCTCAAGTTGAAGTTACCTCAATAGCACCACCCCAGGAGCTGGGCTGCATTATCCAGGCACAATATTCGGAGTTGGGTCGACCGAGGAAAGCCTCGTTGTATGTGTCTAAGTCATTGCCCACCTCCATCGCTATGATTTGTCTCATAAGTGTGTGCGCTGTTGTGTCTACATTACCATTAAGTGTAAATCCTGGAAGCATTATTTATTATTTCATTGATATTATTTTTCAATGACTTTTCTATGGTATCATACTATAGTGGTACTCATAATAATCAAGATTATTGAATTAAATATTTAATGTACTGAAAACCAAAAATAAATTTTATTAAGTTTTATCTATATGTATGTATGTATATATATATATAAAAAAGAATCATGTGTGAGTAACTGAGTACACACATGATTCTTTTTTGCAAACTGTCTTCATCTATAATTATATTGACACTTGACATGATTTTTATAATGGTAACTCTAAGCTACTTTTAGTGTACAATATGTTGGTGATCAATAAATATTAGTAATGATTCAATTGTTGTAATAAAATAATTTAGAATTAATCAAGCATAATGTTAAGGAGTGAATCATTAGGTACAGAGGGCATCAGCAATTGGTAACCCTCCAGCAGTAGAAATGTAAATGATAAAGTGGTTACCAAATGATATTGCCCTCCATACCTAAAACAATGCTCTTTTGTTTTCTATAAGAATATTATATCTGTAGGTGTGCAAGGTTTAATAACTTACCTATGCTAGTAAATAGACATGAGTTGTCAGAAGGAACTACTCGCTTCATCAGAATTCCAGGTCTGCCAATTGTTGTATGAGACAGCCCATTCTCCATTGGCTGTGGTGTCTCTGTGATTGGAGGCACAGATGTGTCCGTCGCCTTAGACACCTGCACTGGACGAGATTTCTCCTCCACAATCAAAGTCTCACCAGTCTTTAGACCTATCTGGGACAAAGTCTTGTTGTCATCACTAACATCAAGAGGTTTGGGTGGAAACCCACACAGAACGCACACTTTTTCTACACTCACGTCCGAGATACTACTCAGGAACAGTTTTAATTCACCAACTGTACTCTCAGAGGTCAAATCTTTTAGTATTTGCTGACCATTTTTACTTTTGACTTTGAACGCCAACGCAGCCATTTCTCAATTTTGCTGAGACTGCTCGTTACGTGGCTATGATGAGAAAAGTCTGGAAGATGCAGCACAAGGAAGCCAATTGTTTAAGTATAGACCACTTTTCTTTTTGAAATATTTGTTGAAAGAAAAGAAAATACTAGGACAAAACCTGACAAAACAATGAATGAAAATCAAAGATGAAATGAAAATTAAAGATATGAAGTTGATTGATTGAATCGAAGCGTTGAAGTTGATTGAACAGTCAAACAAATCAAAGTTGACAGCTCATAGAGTGACAGCTTGTTTGACTTCAACTCCAACTTCTTTTTATAATGTCGCCGAAATTTGTTTCAGCGATAATGGATCTTAATTCTCCTTCTTCTTCGCATATTAAAATAGCGAGGTTTTATTTTTAGTTGGTTCGATTCCCCGGTAAGACAGGCAACTATTAGAAGACCTATGAATGCGATTTTGTTTATTTATACCTACCTATAAAGGAATGTTTCCTTTCAGTAAAATAAGCTAACTAAAGGATTTAACCCTCGGCATGCCTGGTGGCAATAAGTTACATGGTATGCCTGGTGGGTCCATGGGACCCGGATTTTCAAATTAACTTTGGGGTACATGCTGTGGACAATTATCATATTTTTTTGTTGTTTATTCAAACTTTATTTATATTAAAAGATTATAAGTAAAAAAAAAAATAAAACCTAATATATGTATTAATCAAAAAAATGTTATTAAACTTTTGTACTCTTTTTAACATCAAAATTAACTATTATGGTTACAAAAACGCAAAATCAGATTATAACAAAAGAGATCTTGATCAAACTTCAGGAAACATTAGGCACTTCTATAAACTTATATCTTATAATAAAATCTCTAGTCCTCCTCACTTAAAACATCGTTTTCAAGAGCCTCATTTCAAAAGTAGTTTGCACACTGAAATAAAGCAAGATCCAGGCAAATATGGCTCTTACATCTCTCACAGATATGTTGTTATTTGCGGTCTATTTTTTCTGGATAAACGTGGCTTCTCCGCCTGACATCGGGAGCTGATCTTTTAGCTGGTAGTTCATCCTGAAGGCCAATGCGAGCCAGTCGCATTGGCCTTCAGGATGAACTATCTCTTTAGAAAACTCCAAGAAAGGCTTTGCCTCTATAATTTCTACCAGAAGACTGAATCAAGTATTGATAGCGGCACGTTTATTTTTCAGTCTAAAAAACCCGCATCAAAAACTTCTAGTGCATTTTGTGTCTTCAAATTATACTGAGAATCTTTCTCCAGGGCCTCTTCATCAACAGACTTTGCATCGCTACAGTCAAACACGATGGTGTCTTTATCGACCTCCAGCAGTAAATTACTTATCTCTTGATCATGAAGATGACTTCTCATTTTGCTGTAATGACAAGAACAAATAGTTAAAATCAGAAAATGAATGATTAACGTAAAAAAGTATGTTGTGACAAAATAATTATTGGAAATTACTAAAATCAGGTTTCACAATACAAAATCAATACCTTTTTTTATTGAAATTGGTTAAAATTTAAATTATTCCACCAGAACTATAAAACAATCCATTGAAACTTAATTTATCGATATGGCATAATTTTTTTATATGCTACGACATATTTAAACAGACATGAATACCTATCTATATAGAAATACTGCTGACTACAACACTTTTTACGCATTCTAACGTAGTGATACAAGCATAATATACTTAATCTAAATAATAAAATCAGGAATAATACTTGCATAAAAATGTTACACCACGTGCCTGGTGGGGTCCGTGGGGCCCGTGCGAGCTTTACGCTCGTCTTTCTTCATCAGGAGCACGCTCCAGACTGTGGAATCTAGCAGTTGGCGTAAAATGGTTCATAACGGTCAGCTACTGAGAGCGGTTAAGCGCTAAATTCAAATTCGAATACAATATAACGGTTTTTCTGCGTTGGTGGGTCAGAGAGACCCTACCAGGCATGCTGAGGGTGAAGGTACTTCCCCTCCAGGGCTCACAGATTTTTTCCACCCTGTATACGTTAGTATATAAATTCCTTGATCCGAGGCTACGACCCTCCAGTATCAGTTTGGCACACCTATATGGCTGACAATACATAACCAAGTTTTTGACAGATTATCGGATCAGACCCCTAAGGTAAGCACAAATTCCAAAATCCACGTCTGTCCGTGCGCAAGAGGGCGTCAACTTTAGAGCTCGTAGAAACGACGTTGCACCGAATACTGAGCAAGGACATTTATAATCTCCATCCTTTTATGGTTCAAATAGTCGATCTTAAACAAAGTGACTACTCAGTGCGCAAGGAGTTCTGAGAGAACATGTTAAGCCGATTCCGTACGTTAAGCTCGATTTGGTTTAGTGATGAAACCCATTTTCAGCTAAAAGCGTCCTAAAGCGGTACTAAAAAATATATTCTTATTACTTTGCGAAGCGCCCACATTACGCGGTCACCCATCTATTACCAAGAACTAACTAAAGGCCATGTTTTATCTAGAAATAACGCACAAGCAGAACCTAGGTTTGTTAAAAAAATACCGATTTTTTTTTAATTTTTATTCAAAATAACATTCCTACTTTTATAAATATTCCATTGATATTATGATTAAGTTACAAAACACTTACCCCCTTATTCATAATAGTCTGCTAACTTAGAGCATTGCTAATTCTCACTCTGTCTCCTTCTATTGACATAAATAAGACTGAGAAATAACACTACTTAGCAGCTGTTTTAAGTTAGCAGACCATTATGAATAAGGGGGTTATTATTTAAATTGGCATTATGACCATGCTTTATATTTTTGGCACAAAATTATACTTTTTGGTAACGATCCTATTATCTACATTACATACAACATAGGATTATCGGTACTACCAAGGATGCGAGAGTTACATACATACATACATTGTAATTAATTAAGTACAGTAAAACTGATCTCTTTGTTAGCCTTGGAAACCACGTAAATTTTAAAATGTCTTAACTTCTACTACTTTACATAGGTTATATTTATTTGATTATCCATAACTACTTAGTGCTGCAGCAGTTATGCATAAATTTAAACTGAAGCAATGTTTGCAGTATTACCTGAGGATTGATGAGTTTTTTTTTTTCAATAAGTATAAAATGCTGATAATGATGTTAAGGTACCATTGGTAGGTATATAAGAGAAGCTGTCGACAAGAAGAGCTACGCGAGTTAATAATTCATTTCACAGATTAATTCGAACATCTACCTTATGTATTTAAACACTTAGATATTTATTATTATAATTACTCTTAATATTAGGATATTGTCACAGTAGTCTTCACTAAACTAATAACTACTACAATAATGATGAGTCTCAAATTCATTATATTTTTGATATGATTGTACCTACTGACATTAATTATACTTATTATTATGTAAGGATGAAACTCAGAACAAAGTACTTACCTTTTCAATGCAAAATAAGTAAAGATTATTTATCGGGTATTTATCGCGTACCTTTTGTTATATTTTCCCCTACGTTTCCATCGCGTTACAGCGATCGTGGTCACGGGGCGACTGGATGTACTCGGAGCTACCGCCGAGAATTGATGGCAGTATCCACGACTACCCTCAATTCGTCTGCAGAATCAGGAATGTCCAAGTTCACATTACGACACACTACACTGACCGTGTCTGACTGCAGTACAGGCGGATCACGACGCACCCACTTATTTAGCACAGGATTCCACGAGGAAGAGAGACGAAAACCATCTTCACGATTAAAGTTCGGGTATTTTGTGATCTCAATTGCCTCTCGAACCATCCTTTTGTAGTAGTGGCGTTCACAGGATAGAACTTTAGGGTCATGTAGCTCAATCCAGTGGTTACTTCCTGAGTCTAGCAATAAATACGCGATAAATACCCGATAAATAATATTTAATTATGTCAACAAATCGCGAAAGTTTAAAAAGTTTTAAAATAAGTAAACTCAAAGAAAATGGTAAAGCACACAAGTTTCAAATCCTAAATAATAAACCTTGGCAGGAAGGCTGGTCATTACAGGTAGTCAGAATACCCGCCTCATCCACGTGGTGTAGCTCTTTTCATTTGTTCAATGATATTTTTATTGTTTGTGCCTACATACGTACGTATATACTTGTTATGATACAATGAGTATTTTTTATTTTATGTAGGTACACTTTTTGTTCAGTCGAAAATTATTATATTTTTATGTTAGGGGTTTTCGATTTGTCTAAAGCGATTAGTTCCTAGTAGCTCGATAGATGGTGTCTTATTGCTGATTTCAAATTGAGGGGAAATTATGCACATGATGCACATATATAGAAAACGGACTTGAAAGGTTCATGGACTTTGCGTGGACCTAGGTTAGGTTTCCTTTATATTAGGTACATATTGCTAGTGGTCATCTTTCTGTGCCATCGCTAATTTTAACTATTTTTCTAGGAACGATTTAAGTCATAGATAGTGTAATAGTTTTATACCGGTCGAAATAGAAAACCCGGTGGTTTGTCGGCATTGTTGGCAACCGGAAGAACTCGTATGAGTTCCATGCGAAATGTCAAAAAAGATATACGATACTGGCAACTTTTGTGTAGTCTGTCAAATTGTTTTTTGGTGTCAGTGTCATTATTGACACTGAACTGCCAACAAAACAAACTCAAGTTCCGTTCGAATTCAAAAGGTAGTTATTGTATCCTCTTTGATTCAAAACTTCTTTGGTTTTGATGAAAATGCATTGATTTGTTCTACGATGTGACAGGAATGCATTAAATTATTTAGATCCGATTGTGTGCGATACGATGCCTGTGTCTCGGGTGCCGCGGCATCGGCCTGCGTCACGTGGGCCGTCGCACGAACCGCACGGGCGGCGCGCGTAGACCTCTTCGCGCCACAACTAAGGGGGGCATTTGCTCATCCTCCTCTTCGTCTTCGTCTTCGCCGCCTTCGAGACTGTCCTCTTCGCTCCAAAGAGGCTTTACTATCTGGTATGAAGCTGAGAATCCTTTGAAGACTAGAGAGTCGTCGGTGCGGAAACGGACGAGAAGGGCTTCGGAGGTTGACACGATTTCTGGTGGCATCTGTGAAAATGTTGGTATTTATGTCAAGTAGTTACCGGTACTTACTTTTGTCGTAAGAGCAGAGTATTTAGATTACATCTAAGGGTAGGTAGGCAGGTGCATGTAGTAGGTAGGGTCTTCCGACGAAGGTAACTGCCAGAAGTTAGAAAACAAAATACCTAGATAACTTTCTTTAGGAATACAAATAAGCCCTCAGTAAAATTAGGTCAGTTACCTACCTAGGTGTACGGGCGCAGTTAGGTAGCTAGTTAAAAAAGGTAGGTAGGTAAATAATAATCTAAAAAAAGTTAATATTAATCTTAGAGCTATGCTATCATCATCATTGTCATCAATATAGAGTTCTCTTGGACTATGTGGTCTCTATTGAACCTATCACCCTACAACCATTGAACATATCGATCTAAATAACTACTACTACGCTAGGTATATAACATTAGGTATGGTAAATTTTTTAAAGGTATCTTTCTGCCTTTAAAAGAACGAGCCCACGCGGGCCTTACGCGAATAATCAAATTAACATAAATTTTGTCCCGCGGCTTTGCACGCGTTTTTCCGGGATAGAAGTGGACTATGATTTAGTCCAGGCCTAGAACTACTTCTATGCAAAATTTCAGCACGATCCATTCAGTAGTTTTCGTATGAAGAACAACTATCCAAACATACAAACATCCGTCGTACCTACATCTAAACATCATTAACACACTCACAGACAATCATAATCATCAAACCTTGGTCCCGCAAAAAGTGCCATAATTCCCTCCACTGCCGTCCAGCCCTCCAAACACCTGCACATAATCATATCTGCAGTTGGTCTCCGGCTCGAGATCAAACGTCAAGAAGGTCAGTCGCACGAAGTGGTTCGGAGGAGCCTCGATGTTCCAGTCGCAGTCGGCGCGCGACTCGTAAGAGTTGTCGCCGTACCGGGCGTGCGAGTAAAGGTGCTTCACAGTGTCGGATGCTGCTAGGTAGCCGCCGCATGCTGGAAGGAGAGGATTTTCAATTTTTTTATAAATTCTGCTGGATAATGCACTTAGCATCCTCATCATCTTTAATTTCTTTGAGACGGACGTTGTCCTGTCATTCAAGTCAAACAACTGACAGTTATTTCAGATGTGCTTTGCAAAGAGTAGGTATAATAACGCTTGGGCTAGGGTTACATTAAAAAAGTTTAAAATAAAGGCAGACGTAAAGTTTTCTTAAGTTTTCTAAATTTCTGCGCGATTTGCAAATTTTTTTTAACGTCGTAATCTTCTACGATGTATTAGAATACATTTAAAAAAAATATGTAGGGTAGGTTGGTGTAAGTTTGCGCAGTTTTCAATTAGTCCGCTATAAAAATAAAACAAACGAAATAGTCACAGATTTCATTTTTAAGCTTCAATTATTTATTAACAATTTTGAATACTAATTATTGATCAAATATAATCACTTTTTACCTAAATCACGAATAATGAGAGATCAACACTTGCGCAATCTTACACATCCCGATGTGTAAAATTGCGCATTGAGGGCGATAAGATTGCGCAAGTCAATAACTTGCATAAATCACATTGAAATAGTCCGAAGCCTAGGTAATCGATGCATTTCACGTGCCACTACACCTGCCACCTAACGCACTCGATCCAGTCTTCCACGATAGGCTCTTTGAAGACTTATGTGCATCCTCCACATATTCAGTAGAAGTCGGCTGTCAATTGAAATTTCGGGTTCAACTCAGTTTTGTGGCACATTGTTCTTGCTGCAACCGGTACCTTAGCGTTAACTTAGCCATCCTAAAGACAGCGCTACATGCTTCTTGCTTTCTCCATCTTCGATACGTTTACGTGCAGATTCGATGATACTAGGTTGATCGTAGGCATAGTTCTCGATTAATTTTCTTGTTCTTCGAGACATTCTGTAACAAAATGAAGCTATCTATTTACTTAAAAACCATAAAAATAATAATATGTATTATTAGAATCATTAATATACATATTGTAAAACAATAATAAAAAGTTGCGGGTAGATTACGCGCGCAACCTTACACAGCCCCGTAGAGCGCAAACTTACACATCTGGCCTTTTATGATTTCAACAAGATCCTGCTATCATCTCTTAGAAAGCAATTGAAATACAATGTCAGAAGTTAAACGTTTGATGGCAAACAAAAGTAAAACAAATAGAAAAACATTGTAATTCCGTCAGAGTTTTTGTCAGTCATAGTTTCAAAATGACGAAATATTAGATCAGAAGGCTATAAAAACTTTGAACTCACCTGGACTCGCCGTTTTTGTACTGAATTCGATTTTTTTCTGGGAGCGTATACCGGCTTACGTAGTAATGAAAACACAATAGAAGTTGACCGCGTGGGGCCCACCGGTTCTGAGTAATGACGTATGCGCAATCTTATCGCCCGCGCGATCTTACACCAACCTACCCTATAAAATCGGTAAAGCCGTTCCCATTTATAGCCGGAACAGGCTAGGGGTTCATTTTTATATATAAACTAGCTGCTGCCCGCGCCTTCGTCCGTGTTTTATCGGGATAAAAAAAGCCTATATGTTATTAAAGATTTTTGACTCGTCGGGTACTTGATTTTCGTTGGCGCAGTTGGTTAGCGCAGTCCTGTATTTAGGGGAAGGTCGCGGGTTCAAGCTCCGCCGAAGTCGTAAATTTTTGGGATATCATCAATGCTATTCTATATAAACAGTCATTGGATATCATCTCAAAAATTTACGATTTCGAAGGGGATGAGGCAGCTTACTGAGACGTTCCTTAGATACAGAACATTGTACCTGTAGAATGCGTACCCAGGAAACCCTTCCTCTGCACAGAGCCATCGCTCTTGAACACCACGTACAACTGGTTCTGTGAGGCCACCACGGGAGGTGAGGCAGCTTACTGAGAGATTCCTTGGACAAAGAACATTGTACCTGTAGAATGCGTAGCCAGGAAACCCTTCCTCTGCACAGAGCCATCGCTCTTGAACACCACGTACATCTGGTTCTGTGAGGCCACTACTGGGTGAGGCAGCTTACTGCCGCAGAACAGGCCCAGTGTCTTTACGTCGGCTGAGGCGCCGTCGTAGATTGTCACGTGGTCGTAGGCGCATTCCTGAAAAAGGGTAAGGGGAAATATTCTACGTTTAACTTAGTATGTACGCAGGTTTATAGAGTATGTCGTTATGAAGCGCGTGCTTTGGGTAAAGCGCGTTTTAAAGTCTATCTGGTCCGCAGGTACAGCAGTATTCACACATCCAAACGCTCACGCTTGAACATTACATCAAGAAGCGCGTTTTAGTGTTATCGGCCCATTCGTAAAAGGCCCGCGCGGACACGTTTTTATAAGCAATTTTTGAGTCGTCCTGGCCAACTGGAGTGTAATATATTCATAGACAGAGTAAATACTTTCGGAACAGTTTTCTAGCGCTATATTTTTGTAGACATCATTTATTTATAACTAGGTGCTGCCCGCGGCTTCGCACGCGCTTTTCATGTACCCTATGCCCGTCCCCGGTATACCATCTACCTCCCTGCCGAATTTCATTAAGGTCCGTTCAGTAGTTTCGGCGTGAAAACGTGACAAACAGACAGACAGAGTTACTTTCGCATTTATAATATTAGTTAGGAAGTAAGAATTAAGACACCAACGAAAGAAACACAATTTTACAACAGCAGTTAAAAGGTACCTACATAGTAGCATTTGTGCTCTTGCAATTACAGGCTACCATATCTACTTATGGCGGAGTATAATTGAGTTGGAAAGGCACATCATTTATTTATTGAACTAGTACAGAAATTAATTGTAATTACACTCGTTACACAGGTATCATCAACGCATACTCTGAAGACTCAGCATACGTCACGTCTTTGTCTGTTAACGTCATCAACATTACTAGTCCTACGACGCTGCGCTGGGTTAGAGGCATTACAAATTACCTGATGAGGTTCCAGCTCAAATACATTGAAGATCAGCTTGATGCGGTGCCCTGGTGTGGTCGAGAATTGCCACACGCAATCTTTTCTTGCGGGATACGCTGCCGGGTAGTTCGGACTGGAAGAGAACAACCAAGACTTGTTAGACACAAGCAACCCAGACCCAGTAATTATTGACATTTCGTTGGGAAACAAAACCACTGACACGTTACACCAAAAAACTTTATTTTTTATTTTTCTTTTGTCGCAAGCAACGTACCTTGCTTGTTCTTTTTCTTGCTCTTATAGAGGTTCGGGAAGGCCAAGCCACTCAAAAAAATTCCAGATTTTTTGTAATTGCTGAGTTCTGACAGTAATCAGACATTTAAGTACGGTCACTTCTGACATAAGTACCTGAATATAGTTCCATGCGGCAGCGTAACATCATGCTTGCAGCCACCTTCCTTACAGTCATGTTTGTTCGGATGCAGAGTGAACCCGCTGTGACACGCGCATTCGTACCCTCCCAGAGTGTTGTGGCACTCGTGCTGACAGCCGCCGTTGTTCTCTGCACATTCGTCTACGTCGATGTAGTAGGCGGCTGCGAAACCTGAGCGGTGGACTGACGCATCTGATGTGAACTGGAAAATCATAAATGCTTTAGATAATTTTTTTTAAGATACTTCGTCAGAACATTTGTGTCTACAATCTGCAAGTCTGTTTTGTAATGTTCCTCAACCAACTGTACATATTTAATACTTGAGTGGGTATGGAGTTTGTGGTGTAGGTAATATAAGGAATGATGTCTGAGTGCATGGTAGGTATGAGTCGATAATTTCAAAAGTGACTCTTTCCCATAAAATAATGACTGATCATTTAACCATTATCGTTACCAGGTTGTCTGGCAGAGATCGCTCTTGAGCGATAAGACCGCCCATTGTCACTTGTATTGTTTTGTCTCATTTGTAAACTGTTTTCTAGTTTTAAGTGTGCAATAAAGTATTTTCTATCTATCTATCTATCTTTATCAGCCCGTATACGCCCACAGCTGAACATAGGCCTCCCTCAAACGACTTCACAAATATGTCCTGAGCCTCTTCCATCTAACGACTCCCTGCGACCGCTACCCTGATAATTTACGGTCTTCTACTTAATTACTTAGCCTTTAATACCCATGCCATAGATATTCGATAGTCAGTTTTATAGTTGTAGATCCAAACTAGTTAAGCATAGCTTGTGTTATGGGTAGATCGAGTAGTATAGCCAATAACTGATACAGGTACTAAATACATTACATACTTAAATATATTTTGTTATCATACATACATAGATAAAACCCAGAACTCCCAGGAGAAACATCTGCAGATCGTATAACCATTTGTCCTGAGGCGCGAATCGAACCCTACCCTACCGCAGACCCCCTGCGACAACCTCCTGGTTGACGCAGACCTTTGCCGATGCATCACAGAGTTCGTCGTAACTAATATGGTGTTGAATGTATACCTGAACCCTCAAGACGTTGCCATCGGAGGTGACCGGCGGAGGTAGCGCCGTGCCGCAGAAGGCTCCGTGTCTCCGCAGCACGTCGGCTAGCTTGGAGTGCACCGTCACACTGTCGTACTCACACTCCTGTAACAAACGCTGTTGTTTGACCATATAAACGATCTGAACAAACTACTATGTCCTTCTCGTGATCTATTCTTGCATATTCCTCGAAAATATGAAAGATCCATGTGACTTTCAAGGTTTTCGAATATTTTTCAAGCCATAGAAGAACTACTGGAAACCGAGAAAGCTGTTGTCCTAGCATAAATTATTTTTGACTAGTTTTTGCCCGCGGCATGGCACGCCATGTTTATATGGAAACGTTTACACGTTCTCATCCGAGCTTATTTATGGGAGGAAAAGTAACCTGTGTTATGCCAGGTCTAGATCTAAGTACATCTCTGCAAAATGGCAGCCCGATCCATTTAGTAGTTAGACATAGACACTTTATTTGCTGCTGCAGTACAAAACAGACATAAAAATACATTTTAAAATCATCATCAGCCCATACACGTCCACTGCTGGACATAGGCCTCCCCCGTACGACGCCACAAATAGCGGTCCTGAGCCGCCTCCATCCATCGACTCCCTGCGACCGCTACGATGTCGTCGGTCCATCGAGTGGATGGTCTCCCATGTAGGGGGGGATTTGCCATAATCACCACGCTTGGCAGGCGGATTGGTGATCGCAGTGTTGGTGTTTAAAAAAATACTCAGAAGGAAGCTACTGCCCTTCCTAACTTAAAGTACTAGACACAAAATGTTTTTTTTTTAAGTGAGACTGTTACAGTTGCAAAAAGGTCTCAACTCAGCATAAATGCCTTACCACTCAGGAGTAGATAGGCGCTGGTATTCTGCCGAAACCATTATGATCACAAGACCTAGTTTTGGGTTGAAGAACAACAAGTACCTAACAAGTAACATCCATCCAAACTTACGTACACACTACTAATATTATAAATGTCAAAATATGTATGGATGGATGTATGGATATTCGTTACTCTAAAACTACTGAACCGATTAGGCTGAAATTTGGTATGGGTATAGTTTGAGACCTGGAATAACATAACGTTTTATTCGGATAAAATAATATTTTTATCCGAATAAAACGCGGGCGAAGGCGCCGGCAGTAGCTAGTTTATAATATTAGTGTGATGATGTCATTCGCGTGACTTTCAAGGTCTTGCTAATTTCTTTCAAGCTACAATGTCACCAATAAAGTCCGAGAAAGCTATAGTCCTAGAATAAATTTTAATATTTGTTTTGGTTTTGCACCTTAACTCCAGATCTCACCTGCTGATACATATTGTTCCCCTCCAAGTCGAAGTGGGTGAAGTTGAGAGTGATCCTGTGTTGCGGTGGTGCCACTATTTCCCACAGACAGTTCTTGGATGGAGGGTACAGATCCGGGAAGGAAGGGGATGTTATTGTGCCGTTTGGAGCGTAGAGAGCTCCCCCGCATGCATCTGAAGAGTTGAAAATTCTATCATTATGCGAATGTTAACGAAATTTTGAAATTTTAGACGTTCATTCTTAGAAACTGTGAGGGTGGGTGCGGAGCTGGTGATTGGGTGCTATCAATAAATAACTGAGAACAGATGCAAACAACCTCTCACCCTAAAGGCTATACAGTCATTGTAATAGCATGGTACAATTATAACTTCGCCAGGTAGGTGTGGCATTACAAGGATAGGAGAGCGGCTACTATATCAGCTTAATTAAGTACAGGTCGCGTCATGGTTTAATAGCGCTGACCTTTATGCGCAGAAGTCGATTTTTATATTTTTACACCGCTTTACACCTGCGCAGAACCCCCCCTCCACTTTTGCCGAGCGCTATTAAACCGTGACGAGACGTAAATGATTTGCTGCTTTCTTTGCTGAGTAGGAATTTACATTGATAACTAGATTGTTCTTAAATCTGCTTAAGCCAGAAAGGAATACTCACTTTCGCACTTCTTCCCATCCGAATGTAGCTCGTACCCGATGTTGCACGCGCACTCGTACCCGCCGAGAGTGTTCACACAGGAGTGACTGCAGCCGTGCTCGATCGACGCGCACTCGTCGAATTCCTTCATGAAAGTCGCGGAGAACCCTGCCTTCTGAACTGTGCTGTCGGACTCGAAGATTACTAGCAGTTTGTTGGAGGTGGACCTGGGGAATTTATGTATTATTATATTTTATGTCTTTGACCAGAAGTCATACAGTGGATCTTACAAAAAATTTAAGATCAATCTCACCGAAGATACGGGAACAAATAATGTGAATAGGCGGCGCCGGGCATAATGTAACTAAATACCATAGTATTTAGTTACATTATGTCATACTATGGTATTTAGTTACATTATGTCATACTATGGTATTTAGTTACATTATGCCCGGCGCCGCCTATTCACATTATTTGTTCCAAAACGCCAAAGATTTCCCCCCGGGAATCTCTTGATCTCTTGACTATATTACAAAGACAGAGGTTAGCCATCGGTAGGTACGAAAGAATGCCGCTAGGTGACGATGTAACTACCTACATACCTATTATATTTGTTTAGTATAGTATACAATTTGACTTGTCTAAGTGCTTATTTTGTAAGCCTAAAGAAATAAAGTTATTGATTCTGATTCTGATTCTGTTTGACAAATAATTTCTAGAATAAAAACAATGTGTAAATGACTGACGGCCAACGTATCCCCTATTAAATATTAAACAAGGCAACAAAATTGTTCCTTTGAAGTCATGTTGAAGGTTTTATCCTCCCTAATTACACGGTCTGCATAATTTATTTATTTTAAAACTGTTACGAAGGATTTGTCTACATTAGTATTATTTTGGCTAATACTTCTCACAGTATTAAATTTATCTTACAAGGAGACGGCAAGGGTGTGGGGTACTCAAATCGAACTGTGTTTCCGCGTGTACTAATTAGTACTCAGTATCCATATTCTCAAACCGTAAGGATTTTTTTCTCGACAATAAGTAAGTAGATCGCTCTCTACGGTTTGATACACTTACTGAGTACTAATTACACGAAATTAGAAAGAACTAACAAGGAGACGGTCCTTGTTAGTACTTTCTGTTTTCGTATCTACTTTCGTAATTGTTTACATACAAAGCTTTGTGTACGTCGTAGGTACATGTATTCGTACAAGGGGGTTTTATACCTAATTACCACTTTTAGTAGGTGGATTTGTGATCGCAGGACTGGTGTTACAAATACACAGAAGAAAGCTGCTGCTTCCATTCCTTTGGTAGGTTCCCTAGTTTCTTTTCATGAGATCAGACTTTCAAACGGTCAGAATACGATGTGTAAAGATGATAATATAAAAATGTACCTACTTATCATCATACGTTATTCTGCTGAACCTAAGAACGAGTAAAAAGACTGACCCATCAGGGTTCAGGCAGCCGAAGAAAAGTAACTACATAGGTATAATTTTGGCTTTAATATGGCCTGTTTTAAAAAAACGATTAAGCGACTTAAAATTCCCTTACTTTTACACGTATTTTAAGTTTTGCGGGATAAATACTAATCCCTTGGGGACAAACATTTTATAGGAACCCCTCGGGATTATCTTCTATAAATTAGTGAAATAATTTTCAAAATTGTTCTCTAATTGGCGGAGATAAATCGCGTAACATACATACAAAAAAAAACATACAGACCTTCTCCTTTTGAAGTCGGTTAAAAATACTCTGTGATAGGATGGTGATAGATAAAAAATCAAGTGTTTTACCTGATATCAGGAGGGATCTTGTGTCCACAGAACATGCCGATCAGAGGGCTGTCCATTGAGTCTCCATCCCGGACCTTTACTTTGTCATAAGAACAGGTGTCATGGTTCTCAACTTCGAAGGAATGGAACCTCAGAGCCACTTGGTAATCCTGCAATTAAAAATCGACATATCAACAATTTTTTTTTACTATGGTTTATAGATTGTGATCACAGGTCTATGCATCCAGCCATCAATCTCCATAGTCCACGCAAGTCATAATATTAGGTTGATGGCCTAGAAGCATTTTTATAGACATACTTTTCTTAGATATAGTAGACAGAAGGTACCATTAGGTACCTACGGCACACGTT
The DNA here is from genome assembly GCA_947859395.1 of Eupithecia insigniata. NCBI lineage: Eukaryota > Metazoa > Arthropoda > Insecta > Lepidoptera > Geometridae > Eupithecia > Eupithecia insigniata. The sequence goes on from OX402003.1 coordinate 14,187,464, forward strand.
GAATAGAAAATCGGGGTTTTTACTATTTTCTAGTTGTCTCTGCCCATATTTAATGCTCTAATGAGACCAAAGTCCACTTCCACTTGAGTTGAATTAAAGTCCTATTCTTAGGAAACAGAACTTAGGTAAAGATTACCTGTGGTACAGAAAGTCTCCATACGCAGAGTTTGTTCGGCTGGTAGTCATCAGGGTAGTTAGGAGATTCCAGATGACCGCTGCTATCGACTTCGATGTCTCCTCCGCAAACCGCTGTAAAAGGATAAATAAAACAATAATAAATAAATCATTTAATTTTCTTCACAAAGGTTCTCTCAAGGTAGTTAAAAATATGGGTTATTGATATACTATTTTTTGGAGTTGGTAATATTCTTATGAACCTGCTTAAAAGTCTTGTGCACCTTAAATTCTTCTTTATTTATGTTTCCTATAATATTTTTGAGGGTGCTTTTGCAAAAGTAAGTGAAAGCTCCGTGGAAAACAAGGAGGCTTTTTTTAAATGATATCAGAGCAAACGTAACCAAAATCATCTTGCCAGATGCCGTGAGCATTGAAAATAGTCTTGAGAAAATGTTTAAATTAATCCATATGAAAACACGTAAACAGTTTACTATATCATGTGCCTGCGGGTACGTCCGCGCCGACTATGAAGAATATCCCACCATGCATTGCTTATGCTACTCGAAGTACTTATCTAACGCAGACAAAGTCGCGGGCACCAGCTAGTACCTTTATAAATTATAGCCTATGTATTATTCCATTATTCTGATGTAAACTATATTATTGTAAAGTTTCACTAAAATCTATTCAGTAGTTTTTGCGTGTAAGAGTAAAAAACTTCAAAGTTGTTTCAAAATGATAATCAATAACTATCAGCAATACCGAAAACATAACGTCGAGAACAGACAACTCAAATGAGAAGTTGTCACCATCTCAATATGTCAGTCCGTTTACTGACCTTCATAGAACGCTCTGAATCCACGATGCGGTTTAGGCCTAAGACCCGGCTGGTAGACTACCGTCAGTCTGGAGCCTGTGGATCTCATCATAGGTCCCTTGCCGGAGCCACAGATACGACCGAGGACGGGCGCGTCTGGCATGTATCCATCCCTCACTTCTACCCACTCGGATCGGCACTCTTCTGACTTGTGGATGTCGATTTCTGTAAGAAAAACAATGATGAGCGCTCAGAAACAATATGGCGTGTTTTATAAAACGATAAACCGATTTCAAATACCCTTACTTTTACACTTGTGTTAAGTTTTGCGGAATAAATACTAATTCCGGGATTAATAATTACAATAGTGAAAGAATTTACAAAATCGGTCCATAAATGGCGGAGATATCGCGTAATATACATACAAAAAAAACATACAGACGAATTGAGAACCTGCTCCTTTTGAAGTCGGTTAACAAAACGTGATACAAATAATTCTACAGATATATAACACTCAAACACTCACTAACATACGAATGCGCCGGCAGAAACAATTACTCAAATTATAGGCATATACGATTTTTGTTTTGCCTGTGCGTAGAAACGGACGATACGGAAATGGATATAGAACGCGGAAGCGATTCCAAGGGAGGTGCGAGATCATGGCTGACGAAACGATTTGTTATATCGGGTTATTCCGAACGTTTCACGTGAGACGTTCTCAGTCGCAACGTTTCACGAAAAGTATTCCCAACGTCTCACGTGAGATTTTCTCAGTCGCAACGTCTCACTACAAGTATTTCCAACATCTCACGTCAAACGTTCTCAGTCGCAACGTCTAAGGAAAGTATTCCCCACGTCTCACGAGAGACGTTCTCAGTCGCAACGTCTCACGAAAAATATTCCCAACGTCTCATGTGACGTTGCCTAGTCGCAACTCACGATAAGTCAGAGAGTATCTTATTACAATCTACAACATCTATTGATCATGTTTTTCAATAATGGCCATTAACAATAGGTCAGTTGCGCTACCTCTAGATTGTTTTCAAAAGTCTGCAGTTAGCTCAACTGTTCTAATTCTAAATTCTGGTTTTATAAATACTTACAAAATAAATAGGATTTGCTTTTATATGACAGCTGTCAAACTGAAAGTTACTCTCATATGTGACAGTAATAGTCATATAATATGACAGATGTCAAATTGACAGTAACAGTCATAAGTGACAGAACCCGTCACAAACGCTAGTGAATTTAAAAAAAGTAAACTTATGTACACATAATAAATGACAGCAAATGTTACGGTTCATTTTCAAAAGTCATAAACCAAATCTGTACATGTACTCCCACGTACACTACCACATTGGATTCCAAATTCCGATTGTGTTTTGACTCTACAGGTAAAACGAAGATCATTTCAGATTCGTAGCACGCGCTACGCAAATGTAGCACAATGCTACGAAAGCTCTACGAAAGTGCTACGCCGTAGAACGAAAATGGTTTAGCATTGGGTGTAGAAACCGCACGAAATAATTGAGTTAATTAGTGTAAACAAGTTAAAAGCTGTATGTTAAATGCAAACAGTAAATGAAATTGGAAACTATAATTGAATAACCGCAGATAGCGTACGAAGCTGATAACTTTGTATGCGTACAGGATGTTCTAGATAAATTAATAATAAATATGATGTATGATAAATTGATAAGTGGTAGGGTTTTTGTTTGTGTTATTTTCTGAAAACAAAATGGACAACATATTTAAGTTAATGTAAGTATACATACAAACAACAGTGCAAAGTACTTGAGTAAGTGTCTAAGCGTCAAAAATGTGTTCAGATCGCGTAAGTTTAAAAAACTCCCTGTATAGTTTGCAATTCATTATGCGGAATTCAGGTGAGTTAACGAACGAACCAACAGAAATATTGGATCGTTTGCAATGTTCCATCAGCTATTGTGTTTAAATGCGACGGATTGCGACGAAACCAACAATGGAATCAAATTATAGGATAGTGGAAATTCGACTATCATACAATTTCGCAAAATGCTTTTATTCGAGACTTCGATTTTACCGTTTTATTCTTATGAGTGCCTATTAGTGCCTATGTACTACTTATATGTATACTATATATTGAAAATACCGTTTGTTATTGCGTACTTTTCCATGCCTTAAGCTGTCTTATCTAAATAGGTTCAGACAACTTACTCGTTAATATCAGAGCTCTTTAGACATATTTTATATCAACAAAGACAATGAAGAATGAAAAGTTAAAAAACTGACAACAATAACAGAAAACGGCAAGGTAATCAATAAACAAAACACAAGCTTTAACAACGCATTATTGCACACGCGAAGTGAAAAAGGATCAATTTCGGTTTCGAAATCAGACGGCTGAATGAAATCTATCAAAACCAAAAATTGTTTCGTGTTTCAGCGATTTTCACCGATGTTACCAGGTATCGTAAAATATTTTCCAACAAAATCTCTTTTGTTTCATAATCCCTTTACTAACAATATATATATATATATATATGACTAGCTGGTGCCCGCACCTTCGCCCGCATTTTATTGGGATATAAATAGCCTATATGTTATTTCTGATCTCAAACTATACCCATACCAAATTTCAGCCTATTCGGTTCAGTAGTTTTTGCGTGATTGAGTAACAAATATCCATACATCCATCCTACCAAACTTTGAAATTTATAATATTAGTAGGATTCTAGAGCTAAGTATACCTACATCGTTATAGTTTTGTAAACTTCAAACAAAGAATGTTGAAATCCGTTTCATACGTTCCTTTCCAATACGATTTCGCTTGTTATCTAAACGATCTTCCCGCGGAGCTTTCGAAAGCCTTCACAAAACGTCCGAAAGACATCCACAAGTCCAAGAATATTAATCCCTAGTGAAGACAGGGCTTTACAAAGGCGGTCTGAAGGACCCTTTAAGCCCTTATGGTGAAATTAGGCGCGGTGGCCCTTTGCAAACACTCTGACAGCGCTCTTTTGTGAAAGCACCTCGTGGACGGTACTTGGGAGGGATTCTGCTGTTCTGTGACGTCACTCGAATGTCTTTCTCCAACTATTTTCATTAAATGTTTCTGAGGCTAGGTAGGTATTGTCGCGTAAAAATAGATCTGTTTTTTACTATTTTCTAGATGGTAGAAAAAATGAAAGTGTAAGAAAATATAAATAATAGATTCAGGCGTTACTTTGCGGAAATCCATTGCACAATATTAGAATGAAGAAATATTTAGTAACAATTCCGCGTATAACCTTCTCTGATAGTATTCATCAAAGTAAGTTGTCTACTAGTTTCGTCTCTCCACGAGACATCTTCAGGACACCACAATACTCGACCTTGACATTGAGATTGGTAAGCACAGCAACACCGACAGAGTCCCGCCAGTGATGTTGCCTCTCCGAGCTCCGCGCGCCAAGTGAAGCATTGCTTTTTTTTTTTTTTCGAATGGATTATAATGCTGTTGACCGCAGATGGCCATGACAGCGTTACCGGGCTTTTGGCGGGCGCAGAGGGCGCCTCGCCGGTAAAATTAGGTTGGGGCGACACGCACAAGGGCCACCACTTAGGTGCGAGCCTCGGCTTGGGCTGTCGCCAGATGCTACACAAGAGGGTAATGGAGGTTTCGCCTAGGTGCACGAATGCACCTAAGGGCGGAAGCGGGGAATTCTTCGACCCCGCATCCGGCGGGGTCGGTTTTTGGTCGGTTGTGTAGTGTGCGGAAGCGAATTGGTTGCCGTCACCTCCGGGTTAGCGGCGGTGATTGGGTCAACGGGGTCACCGAGAACGTGTCTCGGTCTACGGAGGAGAGAACTCGTGGGAGGGTCGTCAATGGGATAATCGGGCATGGTGGATATAAGGGGATTGAAATGTTCCGAGGCCTTTTCATAATGACGCTGTGAGGCAGCCTTTATGAAGTGGGCAACGGACTCGAGATTAAGATCGCGATGGAGATCTTTATTGCGCATGTAGAACGGACAGCCCGTGACTTTGCGCAGAAATCGGTTTTGGACAACCTGGAGGTGGCGAACATTGGCCGAGTGGCCAAATACCACAGAGGAGTACGTCATGACAGGACGTATGACCGATTTGTAAAGTGTCACCTTATTTCTAAGGGACATTTTACTCTTCGCTCTAAGGAGACTGTTCAACCGGCTAAGTATGAATTTGGCACGGTTGGCTACAGTGCGAATATGGGTGTTGAAACTAAGGCGGCGATCTAGTATCACCCCTAAGTATTTGGCTGACTTAACCCAGGGAATGGGTTTGCCAAAGAGGGAGAGGGTTTTGGGCTTAGAGTAATTCCGCGAAAAGTACACTGCTGCACTCTTCGTCGGATTCACTTCTATGCGCCACTGTCTAAACCAGACACCTAAAGTGTCTAGTGCGGCTTGCAGCTTTGAACTCACCCGATTTGCATTCAAATTGGATGTGTACAGAGCCGTGTCGTCCGCGAAGAGGGCAAGTTCGACTTGCGGGTGACGGGGTATGTCGCTGGTATACAGCGTAAAGAGGAGCGGGGCAAGTACGGATCCCTGGGGGACTCCGGCTCGGACGGGTCGGGAGTGAAGCATTGCCCGCAAAACCCCCCTTTATATAGTCACGGATCAAACAGTGCGCACACAAAGTTCATAGTGTGTGTGTGGCAGTACTATTGTTTGAAAAGATTCGTAATAACGGTGACCTAGGCAAACCTGTACTAAGTTCATTCAACAGTGTATTATTACTATATTTTGTAATTTCTAAATTTTCTAAGACTGACATCCTAAATCCCTTATCACAAGTATGTAAAATAGGAAAACAATGATTTTGACTTAAAGAATGACCAGATTCCAATAAATGTTTTGCAAAGTTAGATTTTTCTGGATAATTGTTTCTATAAGCAGCTAAATGTTCTTTATACCTAACCTGAAAACTACGACCCGTTTGACCTACATAAATACCATTACATTCGTCACATACCAACTTATAAACACCCGATTTTTTATTGTTATCTAACCTATCTTTACCGTTACAAATCTGTTTTAATAAATTGTTTGTTTTGAACGCTGCGTGTACTTTATGTTTAGACAAAACTCTTGAAACTCCGTCACTCAATGGACCTAAATAAGTTAAACTGCCCACAAATTTGTCTATCCTTTCTGGAGCTACGGGATACAATAAGGAACGGATAATGGTTTGTTGTTTACTTCTTATTAAACCATCAACCATCTTTCTACTATATCCATTACTTTCAGCCGTGTGGTAAATAATAGATAGCTCTCTGTTAAAGTTCTCCTGAGATAAGGGGACTGACATCATTCTATGGACAAAACTACGGTAAGCTGATAGCTTATGTTGGAATGGATGACAAGATGAATTTGGTATTGTAATATCTGTGTAAGTAGGTTTTCTGTAAATTTGAAAATCATGCCTATTGTTTAACCTAGTTATTGTCAAATCTAAAAAGTTCAGTGAACCACCAATTTCTAATTCAAGTTTAAATTTTATTTTTGGATGAATTGCATTAAGTTTGTTAACGAACAGTTCTATTTGACGCAAACTTCCAGTCCAGCATATGATAATGTCATCTACATAACGATAATAATATAAAATGTTTGATTCCCCTATAATGTTTTTATTCTCAAAACTGTCCATGAAAATGTCTGCCATAAGTGGACTTAGTGGTGAACCCATAGCTAACCCTTCTTTCTGTTTGTAATATTGATTGCCAAATTGGAAGTAATTTTGTTGCATACAAGTTCTAGTCAAAGATATTAACTCCTCCTTTTCTGCCGGAAGTACTCGTTGTCGCTCAAGATGTCCTTCCAATATTATCAAACTCTCCTCATAAGGTACGTTTGTAAATAAACTTTCTACATCCAGCGATAATAACTTTGCATTGTGAGGCAGGCTAACATCTTTAACTTTGTTGACCAAATCCATACTATTCTTTAAGCTATACTTTGGATTGAATCTAGATCTACTTTTTAATTCGTAATTTAAATATTTTGATAAACCATATGCTGGTGCTCCTATGTAAGAGACAACGGGCCGGATTGGAATATTATTTTTATGTATTTTAGGTAAACCATACAACATTGGTGTTCTTGGATTCATAGGAATTAAATATTTAAGAGAGTTTGGAGAAATAAAGCATGAGTTTTTTGTCATTTCTTTTAATTCCTGTGTGAAAACTTTGGTTGGGTCGGAATTCAATAATTCAAAATCATTGCCCTGTATAACCTCATTAACCTTCTGCACATAAGTACCCCTTTCTAAGATAACTACAGTATTACCCTTATCTGCTTTTGTTATCACTAAGCTATTTTGATCTACCTTATTCCTTAAAGATTTAAAAACATTTAATTCCCTTGGTAAACTTGGAACTATAGCTGAACTAATTGGTTTCTTTATTAAAGAGGCTACCTCATGTTTAACCCCTTCGTCAGCTTTACCCCTAACAATTGCCATCTCTGAATCAACAGCCAAAATCTCCAAAGTTTTCTTATTTAAAACTGGTTGTAAGTTGTATTTAAGACCCTTTTCTAACAGTGATAATTCTGAAGTTGTGAACTGGACGCCACTATGATTTTCTACGCGTTGATAGAACGTATGAGGACATGGTTGCTGCACAGTATTACTATTCCCCCTTAGTCGGTCTACCCTCTGTTTGTCTCTAACTAATCGATCTAATTTCCCTGTCTGAATTATATATTTCCTGTGGGCTAACTCAGCAGCGTATTCCCTAGCTTTATTATCTAGTAAATCAAATTCTATGTTGTGTAAGGAATAAGCTAACTCCATGTGTAAAACTCCCAAGTGAGTTTTATAGTTGTCTCTGATAGTAAACCAATGTTTTATTTCCTCATTTAACCAAGTATTCCTAGCCCTTATCAAAGCAACATTAGCTGCCCTACTATTTGTATTACTTCTAATTTTAATGTAAGATGGAATAACCCCCAAATGTTTACACTGTTGATTGAACCATACATTTTGAGCTGCAATACGATGTGACTGAGTGAGTTTGATGTATAATTTTGCCTGTTCAGCTGTACCTGCTGATCTAAGATAAATAATAGATTCAGGCGTTACTTTGCGGAAATCCATTGCACAATATTAGAATGAAGAAATATTTAGTAACAATTACATTACAAAATATAATACTTTGATGAATACTATCAGAGAAGGTTATACGCGGAATTGTTACTAAATATTTCTTCATTCTAATATTGTGCAATGGATTTCCGCAAAGTAACGCCTGAATCTATTATTTATCTTAGATCAGCAGGTACAGCTGAACAGGCAAAATTATACATCAAACTCACTCAGTCACATCGTATTGCAGCTCAAAATGTATGGTTCAATCAACAGTGTAAACATTTGGGGGTTATTCCATCTTACATTAAAATTAGAAGTAATACAAATAGTAGGGCAGCTAATGTTGCTTTGATAAGGGCTAGGAATACTTGGTTAAATGAGGAAATAAAACATTGGTTTACTATCAGAGACAACTATAAAACTCACTTGGGAGTTTTACACATGGAGTTAGCTTATTCCTTACACAACATAGAATTTGATTTACTAGATAATAAAGCTAGGGAATACGCTGCTGAGTTAGCCCACAGGAAATATATAATTCAGACAGGGAAATTAGATCGATTAGTTAGAGACAAACAGAGGGTAGACCGACTAAGGGGGAATAGTAATACTGTGCAGCAACCATGTCCTCATACGTTCTATCAACGCGTAGAAAATCATAGTGGCGTCCAGTTCACAACTTCAGAATTATCACTGTTAGAAAAGGGTCTTAAATACAACTTACAACCAGTTTTAAATAAGAAAACTTTGGAGATTTTGGCTGTTGATTCAGAGATGGCAATTGTTAGGGGTAAAGCTGACGAAGGGGTTAAACATGAGGTAGCCTCTTTAATAAAGAAACCAATTAGTTCAGCTATAGTTCCAAGTTTACCAAGGGAATTAAATGTTTTTAAATCTTTAAGGAATAAGGTAGATCAAAATAGCTTAGTGATAACAAAAGCAGATAAGGGTAATACTGTAGTTATCTTAGAAAGGGGTACTTATGTGCAGAAGGTTAATGAGGTTATACAGGGCAATGATTTTGAATTATTGAATTCCGACCCAACCAAAGTTTTCACACAGGAATTAAAAGAAATGACAAAAAACTCATGCTTTATTTCTCCAAACTCTCTTAAATATTTAATTCCTATGAATCCAAGAACACCAATGTTGTATGGTTTACCTAAAATACATAAAAATAATATTCCAATCCGGCCCGTTGTCTCTTACATAGGAGCACCAGCATATGGTTTATCAAAATATTTAAATTACGAATTAAAAAGTAGATCTAGATTCAATCCAAAGTATAGCTTAAAGAATAGTATGGATTTGGTCAACAAAGTTAAAGATGTTAGCCTGCCTCACAATGCAAAGTTATTATCGCTGGATGTAGAAAGTTTATTTACAAACGTACCTTATGAGGAGAGTTTGATAATATTGGAAGGACATCTTGAGCGACAACGAGTACTTCCGGCAGAAAAGGAGGAGTTAATATCTTTGACTAGAACTTGTATGCAACAAAATTACTTCCAATTTGGCAATCAATATTACAAACAGAAAGAAGGGTTAGCTATGGGTTCACCACTAAGTCCACTTATGGCAGACATTTTCATGGACAGTTTTGAGAATAAAAACATTATAGGGGAATCAAACATTTTATATTATTATCGTTATGTAGATGACATTATCATATGCTGGACTGGAAGTTTGCGTCAAATAGAACTGTTCGTTAACAAACTTAATGCAATTCATCCAAAAATAAAATTTAAACTTGAATTAGAAATTGGTGGTTCACTGAACTTTTTAGATTTGACAATAACTAGGTTAAACAATAGGCATGATTTTCAAATTTACAGAAAACCTACTTACACAGATATTACAATACCAAATTCATCTTGTCATCCATTCCAACATAAGCTATCAGCTTACCGTAGTTTTGTCCATAGAATGATGTCAGTCCCCTTATCTCAGGAGAACTTTAACAGAGAGCTATCTATTATTTACCACACGGCTGAAAGTAATGGATATAGTAGAAAGATGGTTGATGGTTTAATAAGAAGTAAACAACAAACCATTATCCGTTCCTTATTGTATCCCGTAGCTCCAGAAAGGATAGACAAATTTGTGGGCAGTTTAACTTATTTAGGTCCATTGAGTGACGGAGTTTCAAGAGTTTTGTCTAAACATAAAGTACACGCAGCGTTCAAAACAAACAATTTATTAAAACAGATTTGTAACGGTAAAGATAGGTTAGATAACAATAAAAAATCGGGTGTTTATAAGTTGGTATGTGACGAATGTAATGGTATTTATGTAGGTCAAACGGGTCGTAGTTTTCAGGTTAGGTATAAAGAACATTTAGCTGCTTATAGAAACAATTATCCAGAAAAATCTAACTTTGCAAAACATTTATTGGAATCTGGTCATTCTTTAAGTCAAAATCATTGTTTTCCTATTTTACATACTTGTGATAAGGGATTTAGGATGTCAGTCTTAGAAAATTTAGAAATTACAAAATATAGTAATAATACACTGTTGAATGAACTTAGTACAGGTTTGCCTAGGTCACCGTTATTACGAATCTTTTCAAACAATAGTACTGCCACACACACACTATGAACTTTGTGTGCGCACTGTTTGATCCGTGACTATATAAAGGGGGGTTTTGCGGGCAATGCTTCACTTGGCGCGCGGAGCTCGGAGAGGCAACATCACTGGCGGGACTCTGTCGGTGTTGCTGTGCTTACCAATCTCAATGTCAAGGTCGAGTATTGTGGTGTCCTGAAGATGTCTCGTGGAGAGACGAAACTAGTAGACAACTTACTTTGATGAATACTATCAGAGAAGGTTATACGCGGAATTGTTACTAAATATTTCTTCATTCTAATATTGTAAGAAAATATGTAAAGACGTTTTGCACACATTGGAAGCCATTTGCTATGAACCCATGCTCGTTTTCGTGAGACGTTGGGAATATATTTCGTGAGACGTTGAGAATGAGCACCTCTCGTGAAACGTTGGGAATAAACTCCTAAAACAAACTACGAATCAATTGTCGTTTTGGAGTCCGTAAGTGATTTATTCCTTCCTAATTTTATGCGCTTATGACACCTTCAAGATCATTTTTCACAGATTTACATCTGCGAAATATGATTTTGAAGGTGTCTACATACCTAAACAGTCCAACAACAGTGCTAGTACCTAGACTGAGTTAGAAAACAATCAACTACTTCACGATTATTGTCGTACTAAGGCGCAAAATATTAGAATGAAAAAATATTTAGTAACAATTCCGCGCACAATCCACTCTGATAGTATTCATCAAAGTAAGTTGTCAACTAGTTTCGTCTCTCCACATTTGCCTCGCAAGGCGCGAGGAGCTCAGAATCACTGGCTGGACTCTGTCGGTGTTGCTTGGCAATCTCAAGTATTGTGGTGTCCTGAAGATGTGTGGAGAGACGAAACTAGTTGACAACTTACTTTAATGAATACTATCAGAGTGGATTGTGCGTGGAATTGTTACTAAATATTTTATCATTCTAATATTTTGCAATGCATTTCCGCAAAGTACTAGTGAGCAATGAGTGATTTCACACTGGATCCGTTACGAATCCGTGTATCTTAAATTTACTACGGAATTTTGACGATCCTTCAAAGATCTGCTCTACCCACTTTATAGAGTAAAACCGAATTATCTAAAATGATCTGAAACAATGTTTCCAACACCAATCATCCTGACAAGTCTTACAACTCCATCAACCCATCAGATCTGCATAGCCCTATAATCCGTTGTAGACACGCTCATGACCCGCCAGGGACGTCGTTACGGAGACAAATAGCCGTCGAGACAAGTACGATACGTTTCCAATTGTTGGGGCTTATTATGGCCCGTGGGATTTGGGTATACGAGTATCTACATGGTTGGAGATGAGAGATGGGATAAGGAGGTTTGAGGATGAATGTTACATTTTTATAGGACAATCAGTTATAAAAATCATTGGGAATGAGCATCTAGCTCCTCAGTTCGCATGAATATTTACTTATTTTCATGTTTTTCTTTTGTTCCATTAATAACATGGAACAAAAAGAATTATAGCTTTATATTAAAAAAATTATACAACATCACTTAGCGCAAGCCTTGTTGTAATGGGTGTCAGTATCACCAAAAAACCTAAGTACCTAAGTAGGTGCCACTGTTTAATTTCTGCTTATGCTCATTCTATGCTTTTGTGACATTTATATGTAATATATTGTATTAAGTATATCAGTCATCTAGTACCCATAACACAAGCTCTGCTTATCTTGGGGCTAGACGATGTTGTGTGCATTGTCCAACATTATTAATTTATTTATATTTCTATAGCTCGATGATTAGCCCTTGAGCATGACATTATAGATGTGGATATTGACACCAAGGCGATGTTGAAGATGCTAGACTTCAACAACATCAACAGTCTCCAGCTAACAGTGCCTGCTACTCAGGGTGACTATGGTGGTAGCCGTAATTAAAAATAATAAATAATGTAATTACATCATGCCTTTCCATCCAGTAGTCATTGATTTGTATGTATAATGTGGTGCAGAGGAAGTTTAAACTAACAGGTAAGCAAAGCACCTACTTTGTTCTTAATTAGTTTGTATTTGTACGCAGTATGAAGCCCCATTGGGGCGCTACAACTACTACAACATAAAGTGGTTAGTGGAAACTTTCTGCTTTCGAATCCCCGACCCTACTCTACTATGTACTAGCATGTAGGTAATTACATTTTTGATTTTAATATTTTTTTTTGGGGACGCTTCCGTCTGGTAATGATATGGACCAGTTGAGCTATCTGTAGATTGTTTGCAACAGTCTGCAGTTAGCTCAATTGTTTCTATATATATTTCTGTATATTTTTTATTATTTCTGTATATTTTTATTTGATTATTTACTAGTTGCTGCCCAAGCCTTCGCCCGCGTTTTATCGAGCTAAAAAATTAATAAATAAATAATGCTGGATAATTCACACAGCATTATCTAGCCTCAAGCTAAGCAGAGTTCGTGTTATGGGTACTAGATAACTGATATACTTAATATAATACGATACATAGATATATATGTTTTATTATACATAGAAAACATCCAGAACACCCTGCACAAATATATGCAGCTCGTACAAATATTTGTCCCGAGCAGGGTTGGCATGATTAAAACAAATGGTTTTAAAACACATGTTTAAAACAATGTTTAAAACAGTTTGATTTTAAACCGTGTTTTTTATCACACGTTTAAAAACACAGATTAAAACAAGTTTTAAACATTGTATAAAACGATGAGAAAAAAACAAGCTTTAAAACTACTTTTCATTGCGAATGAATGATATAAAATGAAAGTAATATTTTTTTGATAAGTTATTTATTCAGTCAAACAAAGATCTAAGTACCTACCAAGTGCCAGGATTTATATGGGTAATGGGATAAGATAACACGTATTTTTGAAACATGCATTAGATAGTATAGAATATTAAAAATTTCAATTTAAAATGAATCAAAAACAAAATTATAACAAACAAAATTACCTATATTTAATAAACATTATAAAATCAAAATTGTTTGTCAGTCAGGAGAGTAAGACAATATGACAAGATCAAGATAACAATTATTTTTTCTTTTCCTTATTAAGGTATTTAAAAACTGTAACAAGTTTTGCAGCTTTCTCTGTGCCCAGTTTATTTCGTACGTCAGAATGAATAAATCCAAATGTTGAAAACAGTCTTTCAATTCCAGCACTTGAAGCTACAGCAGTGTGAAGCTGAGCCACTAAGTTCATTGTTTGACCATTAATTTGTTTTTTTAATGACTACCACCATTCGAGAGGTCCGACCTGATTTACTACATGATCTTCAAATAGAAAGTTATGAAAGGGATCTGTCATTGCCCTGTATTTAACAACATAGGGCATCGCCTCTTTGTGATAAGCTTCTATAAATAATAAAGCCTCAGAAATATCTTCACTCGTGAGTTTTTCACCCCTGTACTTAGGATGTAGTAAGTTTGCTGCAAAATGAGCTGGAGACATTGCCATTTCATAACGAGCTTTGAACTTCCTTAAATCATCCAATGAATACTCGGTCTCACGCAGTCGTACATTCTCTCGCTCAAACATATTTTTAAGCTCTATCCATGCTTCAGTCACTTCGCCAATACAGCAGGATGTCTTTTGGGAGATGTCAAGTGTAACTGCGATGTTTTCCAGTTTTTTGTAGAGAGCCTGGACTTGTTGCTTCAGCGCCATGTCATTTACTTTCAATGAAATTGACAGATCTAGTATAGCAGTTGAATGATTTAAGCATATATCTGACATTATATGCCAATTTTCTAATAACACTTTTAAGCAGTCAGCCATTGTGTTCCACCGTACCTGTTGTGGTATAACAATTGCTTTTCCACCAGCTTCTTTATATTTGGCAGATGCAAAGTGAGTGTATTTGAAGTACCGCATTATCGACTTAACTTTATCAGTAATATCTTCTGCATTCAAATCCTTTGCTAGAAGGTTTAATATGTGTGATGAACAGCCGTATGTAAGTATATCCTCGTGAGAAGCTAGTTCTTCCTGTTGGGCTAAATCATTAGAGATACGCAACATAAAATAAATGTTTATCCATTGATCGTTTTTTGTCAATATTTATTTTACTATAGAAAATTTGAAAAGTCAAAAGATCTAGTCTGGAAATGAAACATTATAGGTCGAATTAATTTAAAATAATGCCCTAAACTAAAAAGGACAAAAAAAAAACAAAAAAAACAAAACAAACACTTGTTTAAAACAATTTGAACTGTTTGTTTTATAAAATTTAAAAAAAACTGTTTTTTTTCCAACCCTGGTCCCGAGGCAGGAATCGAACCTGCCACCTCCTGCGTCGCAGGCAGATTTTCGCCACAGGGGTCGTCAAAAATAGCCTATACGTTATTCCAAGTCACCAAATAGTAAATATTAACTCAGCGCCGATTGTGTCTAATCATCGCCTTGGTCTAATCTAGATATATTTCGCAATGATTTACTTACATTTGTCTCTCTAGTAGTTAGTTCCCTATTGATTCATACTCATTGTCGATGTAAAGCTCTTTCAGGAACGACTGCATTGAATACAAAGCGAGATATCAAATGAATTTCTTGTTCATTGACTCGGATACAACAGTAGACGACGTATCAAGAGAATATCTATGAAGCTATAAATCCAATATTTGCTGTAAAGGGGAATTATTGTTTAGTCTCAGCGCTTGTGTTCATGAAAAGAGGAATATTTGATATAGCGATGATTTCGTCTGTCTTTTCGATAGAGTAGGTACCATGATACTTTTCTACAAACGCTGTCCTATAAAAGAATACCTAAGTGATCGAAAAAATGCTTGCAAAGGTAGTATATGAATACATATATAAATATTTAGGTGTGTCATTGTTAAGCAAATAGTAGATGGAAGTAGAAACAGAAGCGGTACCTTATTAATTTGTGATATAAGTCACGTAGATAAAGATTAGGATTGAAAATGTCAGCCCTTCTTATACTGTCCTGCGACTTTGATCAAAAATGTATCAAAGTAGGATTTTATGAGAAAGGCTATCATTTTCAATTCCAATCTTTATCTACGCGACTTGACTTTTCAATGGGAATGTCGTATGGTATGGCAAACAAAAGCTCCAAAGAAAACTCAAAAATCCACTTTAGCTCCTCAGCGAATACTTACCTATCTTATTAAACAACGGAGACTTTAGATAAAAACTACGTCTTACTTAGTTTAACACGTTCCAAAAATCAAACCGTATTACAAAACTTCTCTCCTAAGACCCATAAAAGCCAGAAAAATCCCATAGGTGATGCAAAACACTGTACGAATACAAATGGTCGCAGTGAATTAATGAATTTATCGCAAGCTTTTATTTCAAGTGGCTACCGCGACGGTCAGAGCAATAAATATACGGCTAAAGGTGAGTCTACACGAGACTTCTTTGTATGTGGAGCTTTATACTGTGCGTACTTGCCTTTATCCTTTTGGGAGATTCAGCAAAGTCAAGAGTACTTGGTGTAGCGTAGTAACCATTGTTTGGCATTCCAGAGTACTTATCTACAGAGATTATGGCGTTAAGCGCTCTTGGACAATTTTATCGCTCATTTAAGACTACCTTTTGATTCTATTACGTTTTGTCGGACTTGAAATGACGCTTATCTGTGGTCATACCATGATTTCGTTTGAAGCTGTTTTATCATATTCGACCATAAACCGAACTAGAGCTTAGAATATTTATTAATCAGACAGAATCGATAACTTTATTTCTTTAGGCTTACAAAATAAGCACTTAGAGTAGTCAAATTTTGTTTATTATTATCAAATAAGGTGTTATTGATATTCTCCTCACTTGAGAAGGCTACGAACCTCTCCCAAACGGAAACGGATTTTCCTATGCGAATTTGTTGTTGTTTCACGTAGAATGAAATGGGGAGCGCTATGAGTGAAAAAGCGCGTCTAACCATCTAATACGAAGCTGTCATGTGGCTGTGTGCATGTGCTTGGTTCGGCACCATTTTTTGATATTTTTTCTTACATTCCGATTCATTTTGAATAAACAATTGATTTAATAAATATTTCTGATTATTTATATTATAATGTTGAATATATTTAAGATGTTTGCAACGCGACAGATTTTCGAATAAAGGTGTGTTTATCATGCATAAAAAAATCGCTCGATGACTCGATTTGGTGGTCAAAATTAGTTTCGCTCACATTTAAAGATCATTATGTTGTTTGAAAAACTAAACCGCTACAAACACAGCTATTTTTCATCCGATTACCTACGTATGGAAAATTTCAATAAGATCGGGGACATAGTTTCCGAATAAAGCAGAAAGTACGTTTGTATGGGGGCTAAGGCTATCCGTTACGTTCTTAAGATGGCCACTTGCTGTTACAAAATGGTGGTGGAACAAACAGAATTGAGTACAATAATACGATCTTGTCTAGACAGTGTTCCATACTGAGAAGTAACTATTTCGACGCTTAAAGGCATCCCCCATAGATTGCCACAATGACCGCTGAATAGCTTAGGAATCGTTGCTTATTTTAGTAGAAATCTTTTTTCCAAAGCGGCTGTTTTTTTTTTTTACTGTTCCAGGTGCAGCGATCTCGTGAATGTCGTCGACTCATCGCATCGTGGCAGTTACTAGTTGACGGGGAACGCCAAAGCTACCACGGTAATATTAGCATCATCCACTCCTAACGCACAACGCGCGACGCTCAACATACTTACTCTTGGCTAAGCGATCTTCAACTTCTTGTTTGATCGCATCTAAAGAGATCCGAGGAGAAGTCGCTATTTTTGAAAGTTTGTATAGTTTCCCACTATTTCTTCCTCACTCACCAGTAATATTGAGCACCACTCGTTCCCCATGCGTAGCGACGATCCTCCACTCGCAACGCTCCGGCGTCTGCGCAGGTTGCTCGTCCGCCCCCCAGCCGGGAGAGCTGAACCAGCCTGAGTTTCCAAGGAGGGTTCTACCGCATTCTGTTAGGGAATAAAAATAAATACTTAATGCTGGACACTTCACACAGCATCTAGTCCCAAATTAAGCAGAGCTTGTGTTATGGGTACTAGATAACTTATATACAGAACATTGTAGCAAAATACATAACATGTTCCGTCGGAGCACTGACTAGTCGAACTATGGTTTTTCGAAATTAGCGACGTGTCGAAATAACGATCCGTCGAAATTCAGTGGTACACTCAACATTATGTATGTAGATATTTTTATAGTGTCGGTTTCATTATTGTCATTTCTTCCCGTTTATCGATAAGCATTTAATTATAAGCAACAGAGGCACAATTTCGTTAAATTCATAGCTTATTCTTCAAAAATTAAAATGACACATTGTAGCAAAATGACATCTAAAATATGGTATTCTGTTGTCCCATTATGGGGCAACACGATGGAGACAAGATGGGTGCGTATTGATAAAACCACTTACGAATTCACAAAAGAATCCATGATTATTTTGTGATTGGCAGCTTCCCCTTAGCAAACATCCCCTAAAAACCGCTGACATATTGGACAGGAAAAAGGTAACTTGAGGTGCGAAAATACTTTTTATCTTGAACCAGTGCTAATGGCGCGTTAAGTGATTCCCTAACACAGGTTTAGAGAACCTCAAATGCTATTACTTTAAGTTAAAGAAATTAATATTTTTGTATTTGTATTGTAAGTAATTCGTTTCAAGAATATTTGAAAATCGATATTAAAAAAAATCCCTCTGATTCTAAAAAATTGTTCGGAGACGGTTCTTTTTCGATACCCTGGTACCAATCGAGCTAAACCAGGGTTACGAATGTAAATCAGTGCTTGACTCTAGAGAGCAAGAAAAACATCTTCCATAGAGTCTGAGGACTTCTGCTGTACTCAATTTTTTATATACAAACTTACAGCCATTTAAAAATAAAGATTTTTTATTTGCCTTAACAAGTTTAAATTAACGAGGCTTCCTTGAAATGATCATTGGCAGGTAGGCTTGTGCCAAAACGTCTTCTTGGGCTTTGGCCCAAGTCTGCCAGAGTCCAGTGTCTAGCCCAGTCATTATCAAGGTGTACGGGACTTCTATAAAGGACTGTGAAAATTACAAGTAAGAAAATCTGAATATATAACAATGTGCACATAGCTCTGTCGTTTTGAGAATCTGTCAAAACAAACCAAGAAGTCGATTTTAAAATTGCGTAACTTACTGGCACACTTGTAGAGTAGATTCGTCTGTGCTATATCACTAGCACTGAGCCGCACTCTCTGCCCAATCTCAGGCCGTTTCTTCCCGTGCACTTCCAGCGGTAGTATCGTGTCCAGGTACGTGCCCTTGCTGAACGTGTTCCGTGCGTAGTGCATGATACTGTCATAGTCGTAGGTCTGGCCGAGAGAGTTCACTTCTTCTTCGGTTAGCTTGTTGAAGTTGTATTCTTGACCTGGGGGAAATAAATGCGTTAGAATAAAGTAGTAAACTGTTTGTAAAGGAGCATGAACAAGCTGTTTTTTTATGGGAACCAAATCAGTCAGCGACTAAAGCTGACTGATTTGGTTCCTTTAGTCCCCCAAGGGGGGCCTTGGGGGACTAGAGCCGGGTTTCCACCGTGAAAGAGTGATGAGCGAAAATAGTAGACGGGATGAACTCCGTTTAAATGAAATGGGTCATTCCCAACGTCTCGCTTTCGCTCGCCTTTCCACTCGACTGTTGATGGAAATACAATTATGCAGTTTACTATTGCGAGTTGAACGGAGTCGTTAATGGGTCCGCTCCGATCGGGGTGGAAACAAGATAAGGTCAAACACAAACCAATCATGGTGCCAGCGGCTCCCTTCTACCATCGCACCGCTCGCCATCGGCAGAGGTTTTATCTTAGAGACTTTCAGTTCGCGGATTGTTCATGTTCATGAGGGTTTTTAGGAATTTCCTCCCGCGAACACTCGGGTTGTGGTATGATGCAGCCGAGGTTTTTCCTTAGGACATGGGGTCCTTCAGAAAGGGTCTTCTTAGACATTAATACACGCGTGTAATCTAATGTTGCAGACGGCCATAGGCGACGGTAACCACTTTCCGTCAGGTAGGACGCCAGCATGTATGCCACCTTGATGGTATAAAAAAATACCTAACATCAGCTCCAAAAAACAAACGAATCCCATTCCAAAATGTAATCCAGTTTTTACCCGACTACGAGAGGGTTATGATTTTGACACCCTATGTATGTATGTATGTATGTAGCTGATTTTTATGTTCCCTGTTAGTAAATATGCTCGTTTGTGGTATCGTTGCAAAGGTCTTTGTTTGTTTGTACTTTTCGAAACCGTTTCTCAAACTTTTGTGAGGTTAACGATTCCCAAACTATTAGCAAAAAGGTGTAAAAAAATATAGTTAAAAACTAAAACCCGACTACATAAAAGTCTTAAACAAGCATTCACCTATTGTCCATAGCATTTTCTTTTGATACTTAGGTAGTCGGAGGCACCCACCCCATATACCTAGGGTACAATTAGTAACAAAGGCCTCCGACTACCTAAGTATCAAAAGAAAATGCTATGGACAATAGGTGAACGCTTGTTTAAGACCTTTATGTAGTCGGGTTTTCGTTTTTAACTATATTTTTTTAAAACGAGCAATAGGGCAGAGCCAAATCTGTCGCACAATCAAAATAATCCAATTATCCGATCCGCCCACTCTACAATCCTTCATCAAAGCGATCAAATGGAAGCCCGTACCAAACAATCAGCCAACCAAATACGAATTATTCGGCTTACAAGAAAATTACGTCAATTTACGCTCCGCTTGTTTATCTTGCCGATTACAATACGTACTCGGAAACGATCTACTCTGAGTAGACCATGAGGTCGTGAAACATTTTCGACGAAAATTCTTCTTTGTCCAAGATAGCCAGCCGTTGAGACTCCGCAGAGTCAAATGTTGTGCGTCAAAATTGGCTCGTCATCGCAAGGGTTTATTTACCTAAGGTACTTAGTCATTTTTGACAATTTTTTGTTTGAAATTTTTTCATAATTTTGTCAGTCTCTATTTTTCAATAACCCTGAATCGTACAATGAAATCTTTACGAAGCAAATTATAGAACTACTTTCCAGTATTACATTAACATGTTTTATGCAGACTTTAAAATGTGACTGCAGCATAGACTTAGAATCCGCGCACAATCAGAATAGAATGGAACCATTTCGAACTTAGGTGGTCGGAAATTTTACTTTGACAAGGTTCCATACTTTAATGACAACACGCGGATTATGAAAAAGAATTGTATCTCTACACAAAGACCGCTTTCTATACTGTCTGCTAACGATATATCCATATCTCAATTTGTGAGTTTCCTAAATTGTCCGTTTACTTTGACAAAGTTCCGTCACATTATGAACGCGCGTAAATATGGTTACTTACGAATCGTGGACGGAGTAAAATGCCAAATTCTCGAATAATGCCAGTTCGCAAACAACGAATGGGCTGAAGCTAATTAAACGGGATAATTTAGAGGTTTGAGGAGGTACGCTAGACAAAATTCGTTTGTTTTGTCTTGGTTGTTCACGATATTTCAGATCGAGTTGGGGGAAGATTTTTATGGAAAACGATTAATTTGTGCTTGTTTAGGGAAGGCTTTTTAATGAAGTTAGCGGAATCACAACTGAGGTATTGTGGTGCGGTCGAAAATTTAAAATGAATGTTTGGTAAAAACGTTGCAGTTCTATAACTACTCGGTTTTAGAATCTAAGATAGTTTATATTGCCCAGTTTGTCTGGCAGAGATCGCTCTTGAGCGATAAGACCGCCAATTGTCACTTAATATAAATAAATAAATAATGCTGGAAAATTCACACAGCATTATCTAGCCCCAAGCTAAGCAGAGCTTGTGTTATGGGTACTAGATAACTGATATACATAATACAATATATTACATAGAAAAACGACCAGAACACCCTGAACAAATATTTGCAGATCGTACAAATATTTGTCCCGAGGCGGGAATCAAACCCGCAACCTCCTGCGTCGCAGGTGGACCTTCGCCCACCGCGCCACATCGGTCGTCAAATATGTTGTTATTGTTTCATTTGTAAATTGTTTTTTAGTTTTAAGTGTACCTTAAAAGTAATTTTATCTATATATCTATGTCTACCAACGTGTGTATGCAAACTGATAACAATAAAATACAATAACAAGGTCATCATCATATCAGCCCATACACTTCCACTGCTGGAACTCGGCCTCCCCCATACGACTCGACGACGACGCCCCAAATAGCGGTACTGAGCCGCCTCTATCCATCAACTCCCTGCGACCGCTACGCTATGTCGTCGGTCCATCGAGTTGTAGGGGGGGTTTTGCCATACCTAATCACCACGCTTTGCAGGCGGATTGGTGATCGCAGTGTTGCTGTTGAAAAATACTCTGAAAGAAGCTGCTGCCCTTCCTCTGGTAGGTTCCCTTAGTCGGCGCTTACGACATCCACGGGTTGAGTTTGAGGGGTCAGTAACAGGTGTAACAAGTTAACAGCATGGAAACCCCTACATAAAAACTTCAACAACGCATACTTAGTTGCAAACGCGCAGCGATATATGCAAATTCGAATGAAAATGACGATTGTTATTTCGATCTTCCGTTTGCTACAATTATACCGGGGACAATTTTCTTCACACACCAACATTTCTTTGGTTTTGTATCTCCATTACAATAATTAACTAGAATTCTATCCATATATTGGGTACCTATGTTTTCAGGCACTTTTGATCGATGCGTACTACTTTATATATAGGTATACTCTCAAAATCTCCCCCCCCCCCCTTTTTGTTCTCTGGGGTAGAAGAGAGAATATGACATCGCATCGTCATGCATTGCGTACGTTATTGAAGTAGGCTTGAGGCGTATTTATCGTCACTGATAAAAGTCACAGGTATAGAAAATTGGCGGTATTTCACAGTGACAGAAACTAAATATATCTGTGACTGTCACTCGGGCAGTGCTAGTGTCACGAGTGCACGATATTATAGTGTTGTTATTTTATTAGGTTCCTACGCAATAAATCGCTTCAGCTAGATAATATCGCTTCTATATTCTCTCTTTGATAGTATAACTAAGGCAGAATGAGACACACCTAGTATTTTATACTTGGAAATTTGAAATACCTACACATACAATTCAAGAGGAATTTTCGTTACGTAGCGGTACTATTGCTGCAATAAATATATTCAATCAGTAAAACAATGAATTTGTACGTGATTGGTAGAAATACTAGCTAGTATTTTGTCACTGGTATTTGTGACAGATACTTTGAAGTCACAGTAACGTAAGTCACAGGTATCGGATTGCCTAGTATAACCCAAGACTATATTGAAGTTGAAGGAATGTGTTTGATGAATTTCAAATAATTTACGTCTTCGATGATAAAGTATTTTTTTCTCTATTTTATCCTAGACAACAATTCCCGTGTTAGGGGGGCAGATAAATGCGGCCTAACTGAATTAAGTATTTATTTATTAAAATAAAGAAAAGACAATATTGAAGGATATAATCTAGAGGTTCGGTTCGAATCCTTAGATCTTCGAAGTGTACACAACCTCCATCTCTGCAAGAATGTACAGAACCCTTGCTCACACAATATCGGTTTTCGGGCACAAATATTTGTCCTCGTGCAAAAATAGATTTATAGACCCTTGAATGGAACGCACACACACAAAGAGGGTACAATTTCAGTTGATTCAGATACAGGGTGCGTTTTCTATAAGAATAGGTGACATTGATAATGATTATAACCCAAGCCACTTTTAACCACGATGTCGTTTGGACTTCTTTATGTTCGTTAATAGTTGCTCTTATAACATGAGTTTGAGTACCGACCCTAGTTTAGTTACTAGGATAACAATAGTTCGTCGTATGCATACTTATTATTTACTTGCTGCTGCCCGCGACTTCGCCCGCGTTTTATCGGGATAAAAATTGTGTTGTTATTTCAGGTTCCAAAATATAACCATTCCAAATTTCAGCCTAATCGGTTTAGTAGTTTTTGCGTGCAAAAGTGACTAATATCCATCCGTACATCTATCCTTGCAAACTTTGACATTTATAATACTAGTAGGATCTCATTGAAACGTATAGTTTTCATAAAATGCAAATACGCGTAACAAATGCAAGGAATAAAAATCTAAATGTCGACCTGACTTTTTCCTTAACTTCGAGAGAAAGATGTGCCATAGATTTCAAAGCTTTTAAAGCTGAGCCTACCATCTCATAAGTATTCAAGAGCACCCTGACACCAACTGAATGGAGCATTCCAAGCTCCGAGTAATGTGGATCACGCACGCACGCAATGTATACTTGACCTTATTACATGACAATGCGTCTTCCCTTCAAATCTTGCAACTTGGTTCAGTCACTATGTAATTTAAGGAATACATTAAAAATGTTGGAAAAAAGTAAGAAAAAGAGCCTATGCCACGTAAAGTACGGGAGGCGTTATGAGATCTGTGTCTGGACGCTTCAATTTGTATAAAATTTAATCATGTTTCAATCAGCCTCTGCGTTGCGAATGAGGGGTGCGCCGCAGCTATATGAAATTAAATTTGCCACTCTGCACAAAGGATATTTCGACATTCGACATGCATACATGCTGCAAAGGCGCGCCACACAGCACTAACTATATCTTGTTTGTACAATATGTGCGTCGTCGGCACTCTGTGTAAACACCTAGGGCTTAAACCCATAGCCAATTAGCTTTAGGTATGGTAGCATAAATGCTTGTAATAGAAGAATGTTCTGGATCTGATCTGAACAGCGTGATATTCTTAAAGAAAATGGCAGATTTGTTTTCCAAATTTTGCATGTAGGTACAGTATTGCTGATGGGCATAATAGCAAAGTCATATCTAGCAAATTCCTACTAAATATCAAAATTTCAATACCTATGACGACCGATGTGGCGCGGTGGGCGAAGGCCCGCCTGCGACGCAGAAGGTTGCGAGTTCGATTCCCGCCTCGGGACAAATATTTGTACGACCTGCAAATATTTGTTCAGAGTGTTCTGGTCGTTTTTCTATGTATAATAAAAAATATCTATATATGTAATATATTGTATTATGTAGATATATCAGTTATCTAGTACCCATAACACAAGCTCTGCTTAGCTTGGGGCTAGATAATGCTGTGTGAATTGTCCTACATTATTTATTTATTTATTCATTATAATTCTAATTGTTTCCAATTTTTACAAATGAACTACATATTTTGTATTTTTCACTCTCTATATAACGAATGAACTCGTCAAGAGCGCGGCATAATGTTCAGTTCGGTGTAAAAGCACTCTACCACGTGCCCCGAACTCCGGAAGCGGCACGTATCTGAGATGATTCAGAAGATTTCGTGCTATGTGATTGAATATAAAACAGCTGCATAAAAGTGGGTGCCCCGGTAGTGGGTAGTGTGATCTTGAAGAACTCTATTCAAAACTATTGACATTTTAACAGAATTTTATTATATTTTTGACAGGATAAGAGATCGAGGACTTGTACATACGTGTATAATAGCAAAACCCATATTGGGGTCTCAATACTCAATATATTTATTGTTGTCATCACATTGGCTTAATAGGTAGGTAATTTAGTTAAGTAAGTATCACAATGAATTGGGCGTAAACAGCAAGTGGAAGGCAGGCCGAGGTTGTTTAAGGTAAAAAACTAAATATATGTAGGTACCGAGGTAAGTAGGACCTACTTGTCTTGTTTATTATAATAATAATAAAAAAGATTCGATTATTGTTAGTTAATTAATTCAAATAATATTTTGTCATAATTTTTTATGTCATTTTGTCATTTACGTCATAATAGCATTTTAGGATTTGTTTAAATTTATTAATGAATAAAGAATCAGATTCAATGTTCAGTGTAATGGGTCTTATTCTTCCATGTCGCTTGATCTACAAATCTCTACTTTACGCCTAGTCAAATTAGATCTATTTTATAATAACTTTTTTCTGGTAGAGGCTCAATCATTATCTGTGGCTCAATAAAAAAGATTGACAATGATCTTTAGATATTTTTTTTCTACCTGCCATTAAATAATAGATTCAGGCGTTACTTTGCGGAAATGCATTTAGTATGAAAAAATCCACGTATAATCTTGTAGTATTCATCAAAGTAAGTTTTGATGAATACTATCAGAGTAGATTATACGCGGAATTGTTACTAAATGTAGTGAGCTAACTTATTATCTAAGACCTACTGTACCTACGTTTCAGCAAATAAAGTATTTTGATTATGATAGTTTTGAATTATTTATTGAATACAATCAAAGTAAGTTTTGATGAATACATCAGATATATATATCAGAGATTATACGCGGAATTGTTACTAAATAATTTTTCATTCTAATATTTTGTCTGCCATTACACAATGGACCTTATAATCAACTACAAGAACCGTTGCGGTCTTTATAGCGGGGATTAGCGATGCCCTATATCGCAAATCCCCGCAATAAAGTGCATTATACCGAGGCAGATAACTCATTCAGCTAACCGTTATTACCCAATTACTTAATCTGTTCTCATTCGTGCGGGCATGTCATTACCACCCCAACTGCAGAGATAAATGGATTGGATTGATAATGGCAATCTTCATTTTGCTAACTTTGGGAACTATGCGAGTTTTAGTTAGCTTACGAAATGTGTTGCAAATCTAACTTTGGTATGCACGGCTTTAGTCTTGCATACTATGCACTATTTTAACTATAAAATACAATATAAAAAAATATGTCAGACTCCGAATTCTTAAAAAAATGAAAATCTGATCACAGGGCCACCAGGCATACAACGTAACATTTTATCATCAGGTATGCCGAGAGTTAACAAGTTTTCTCGTTTCCATGGGAACGGAAATCCCCATTTGGATAATTATAAGATTAAACCATGATTAAACAAACATTTTAATTTTAATAATACCAAGATAGAACTAAAATTAAACATAAAGTGCTTTTATTTAGGTCCTTTATTTATTTTTAAATTTAAACAGTCTCAAATGTGGATCCCGCATCATAAACATCCCTAGAGTTATCGTCATAATTTTATTATGCTATACGTTGGAACAAGATCGAGGGTCTCTAGATAAAGATCTAGAGGCCCTAGATCTTCTTCAAGCCTATCGTAAGCTAAGTGGAGATATATATTATACGCGTGACTAGAATCTGCCGACGTTGCTTGAAACATTTGCATGGCAATATGGACCATACGGAAGCTATATCTGCCTACTGATACTGACCTTTCAAGGGTTCAAATTGAGGGCAGAAGATATTAAGGCACAAAAACGGCCTCATTTCATTATTTATTGAGTACTAGCTGCTGCCCGCGCCTTCGCCCGCGTTTTATCGGGATAAAAAATAGCCTGTATGTTATTCCAGGTCCCAAACTATACCCATACCAAATTTCAGCCTAATCGGTAGTTTTTGCGTGAAAGAGTAACAAATATCCATACATCCATACAGACTTTGACATTTATTATATTAGTAGGAAGTTGAGTAGTAAACAAAGGAAAACGATCTATAATGTACGGATACGATATAAGGCAGTATTTTGACAAGCGTAGGCACTATTTAAGGTTCCGTACCTGAAGGGTGAAAACGGGACCCTATTTCTAAGCCTCTGTTGTCTGTTCGTCTATCCGTTCATCAGCGGGCTGTATCTCCTGACCGTAAAAGTATTTCTCTCTGTATTTCTCTTGCCGCTCATTTTTTCTCAAATTTTGGAAAATATGTACAGTCAGCAAGAAATAGCTAATTTTACACACAAACTTGTTTTGATGCCAATCGATCCTGTTTCTTATTAGGATCAAAAGTCCTCTAATGGACCGACTCAGGTTTGAGTACTAGAAATGTCAAAAATCGCGATAAACTTTTTCCATTGTACATTTCGGTAAGAGAGTCAAACTTCTTCATTGGCTAAACTAGCCAAAGATGCATTAAAAAGGATTTTGAATGATCTTCATCCACGAAAATTAGGTCTCCTGGGAACGTTTTCCTGTAACTATAATGGTTACGGAACCTGCCCTTACCGTCTCGTCTCAAAAATCCACTCTGTATATTATATAAAAAATAAATATTAAAATTCCCCAGGGCCTCATACAAAAAACTTAAGTTTTTGGCTATTTTTGCTCTAATTTTATCAAGGCTGTATCACTTGAACCGTAATAGATAGACTATTGAAATTTTGACAGGGTGTGTGTATATATAACTATTGGCGCTATTATATCAAATTATAATACAAATCAATTGAACCAACTTTCATACCAAATTCAGTACCGATCACCAAAGTTTTGCAACGTCGCTCGGCACGGTCAGTACTCGGATGGGTGACCGCGCGTCGTATTGGCTTTTTTGCTTTATACAGATTTTTTAAAATCAGTTTATGGGTTCCATTCTAATTAGAACTTTATGATAACAAAGAAAATTTTGATAAAATAATGGATATATTCACAATTGAAACAATTGAGCTACCTGCAGACTGTTACAAACAATCGACAGACAGGTACAGGTTTCAGGACAACTGGTCCATTATCAATACCAGTCGGAAGCGTCCCCAAGACGCTGGCTGCATTGACCCGCTGTATGGCGGCTAATGCGCTGCGCTAGATTTGCACCTGCTCTCGGGTTACGCATAGCTTCGACCAGACGCTCAAATCATTTTACTAACAACTTTTTTTTTATGGAAAAACACAATATTTTGTGCAATAATACCTACACCGATTTATGTTCCTGTTAAGACCCTGAAGACTTAGATAATGTGGGTCAATTAGAAATTCCAAAGAGCAAAGTCGCATAGACTCAACGGGAAGCGAAACTTGGAGACATATTTCAGTCCATTGTTCTGCAGAAGCAAGGATAACTAAAATACCGAATGAGCGGCGAAATCCCCCGGCATTCAAACTATCCAGCTAACAAACGACCAGCCAAATTAAACCTTAAACGCCATGTATTTAGTTTCAATTTACTGAAAAACTGTTACCGTTTTGAACAGCGAGCGAATTTGTGTTCAGTATTTCAGAACATAGAGTTGAATTTTATCGTGGAGTAGGTACTTAAGTTTCCTCAGATGGTTCCTCTGACTGTTCCGAGGTGGGCTTGCGATAAAATTATGAATGGGCTACTGTTATGCATATAACCGGGTTATTCTGAGACTTTGGAGACTTTAATGCAGATCTTTTAAAGGATTTCGTGAGGAACGTAATGAATGACAGAGATTACTAATCTGCGAGTATTTTAATGAATTTGGTCTAAAGAATAGATAATATTGGTAGCAGTAGAAATTTCTGTAGTAAATCTTGTTCAAAAGTTCAAAGTTCATTTATTCATCTTTAGACACTTACGTGTACTTAGATAGGTCAACTAGTTTATAACTTAAATCACTATTTTACAACTAGCTTAGCTTCACTAGGTACCTTATCACAAAATATGTTTTTATCAGCCAAAGCTTCGTCAATTGTATAATAACGCTTATTCAGTAAATAATTTTTAACAAATATAAATACATCCATGTCAGGGTTGTTTCTTACTTCTAACGGTATTTTATTGTAAAATTTAATAGAGAGACAAATAAAACTTACTTTTATTTTAGATAGCCTGGTATGAGGAACCACAATATTGAACTTATGTACATAAGTTATACATAGGTACATAATATGTACATAACACAAGACATATTATGTCTTGTGTTGTGTTCATGAATCTCCATATTAGTAGTAACATTATTAATGTTTTCTCTTAGGTATACAATAACTTGATAGATTTGTTCGCAGGCCATTGTCATTATATTTAGCTCTCTAAACATGTCTCTACAGGTGTCTCTGCATTTTAAACCTGCTGATGCACCTCTTTTGTAAAACAAATATCCTGCTGTGATTCTGCTGCGTTACCCCAAAAAATTACACCACCATGTGTCAGAGAACTCAACTCTTTCTTACTTTATCTGATATCAAAGAAATTTGTTGGGCTAGGTAGATCATCTCGGACTAATACGGTTAGATCAAGGCGGTAGGTAGTCTTGAAAAACTTTGATCTTGTAAAAGTTTGGTCTTCAATAAGTTCTCTGACAACCTATGAGGAACTATAAAGATCTTAAAAGTATTTTAGTAATTAAAGCCTGTACGCAGGCATGCAAATATTGTGTGAGTTATATTATTAAAAGTAGGACCAGTTGAGCTATCTGTAGATTGTTTTCAACAGTCTGCAGTTGGCGCAATTGATTCAATTGTAAATACTAGTTCTAATGTGTTTCCATTTCGTGATTGCAGTTCTCTTCGTTAACAAAATTTGTTACTTTTAAAAATAGGTACTTACCTACCTGAATTTTAAAATAAATGACTTATTTTAAAATTCCTATCTCCAAATATTCGTCTAGTCGTCTTACGTCGAGTCCAAGACTTACCATGCATAATATTGTCCCTGATGATCTGCACATGCTTGTCCCTGTCCGGGCGCGTATGTTCATGCCAGAAGCCGACCACGTGGCCTAGCTCGTGCACCACTATGCCAAACTTGTCGCAGTTCTTCCCGATTGAGATGGCTTGGGCGCCGCCGCCGCGCTTGCCCACGAAGGAACAGCATCTAGGATAATATTGCGTGTTTAAAAAAATGATAAACCGAGTTCAAATTCCCTTACTTTTACACTTGTTTTAAGTTTTGCAGGGTAAATACTAATCCCCTGGTGATAAAAACGGTACCCTTTCAGGATCACAATTTCTATACAATAGTGAAAGAATTTTCAAAATCGGTGCATAATTGGCGGAGAAATCGCGTAACATACATACATACAAAAAAACATACAGATGAATTGAGAACCTCCTCCCTTTGAAGTCGGTTAAAAAAATAGAAATGTCAATGTAGAAGGTATGTATTATAAGCCGTGTACTGACCGGCGTTACAAGTCGTAATGTAACGTGTCACACAGCGAGTGTTCGTGCAGTCAGTAGGTACCTACGGGGAAAGAAGGCGCTCGCAATAAGCCGTCTTATTGCGAGCTCCTTCTTTTTTTTGTTTCATGCTCGCTGCGAATCAAACCCAACCGTCAGGACTCTTGGACACCTCACGAAGTTACATAAGAAATTTGGAATGGCACATTACGACCTGTAGGTAACGCCGCTGGTCGTTTACCGGCTTTAGATACGCATACAAACAACAAAAGCTATACAGTATTAATTAACTAATCCTACTAATATTATAAATGTCAAAGTTTGTAAGGATGGATGTATGGATGTTTGTTCCTCTTTCACTCAAAAGCTACTGAACTGATTGGGCTGTGATATGGGTATAGTTTGGAACCTGGAATAACATATAGGTTATTTTTATCCCGATAAAACGCGGGCGAAGGCGCGGGCAGCAGCTAGTAATTCAAATAACACTACAATTCAAATCAAAGTAAAAAATATCTCTGTGTGTTGCAGAAGGCACCTACGTCAAAAAGACTAACTAAAGGGTTTTGCTCCAGAAGCAAAAACAGTGATTTTCAATCATAACATACCCTATTGAGAGCAAGCAGAACGATGGACATACATATGTATGTTCCAAGATGCTTTTCATGGGTCATGTGTGCCCCCATGGGGCAAAATAAATAAAATTTATTCAAAGAAACTCGTACATAGAAAAAAAATGAGTGCACTTTATAAATAGATATCATCATCATCATCAGCACATACACGTCCTCTGCTGGACATAGGCCTCCCCCGTACGACGCCACAAATAGCGGTCCTGAGCCGCCTCCATCCATCGACTCCCTGCGACCGCTGCGATGTCGTCGGTCCATCGAGTGGATGGTCTCCCATGTAGGGGGGGATTTGCCATAATCACCACGCAAATAGATATACTCGTAGCTAATCCCCAAATACTCAAACGACGCTCAGATTTAAGCACGACTCAAGTGACGTGAAGTGGCTTTTCTCTCTATATAACTTAACTAAACTAACCTACCCCACTATAAAATACCTACAATTTCCGACACAATGTAATAATTGTTTGAGAATAAATAAATGAAATGAATGAAATGACTATTTTATGACAGATTTTCACTGAAAACTGTCAAAATATCGCAACATAAGACGTGCTTATCTGAGTTGCGTTTGAGTATTCGGCCGTTAGTGTAACAATTTGACTACCTACCATCTTATTTTGTACTATCTTTAGACCTTCATCTTCTTGATATGTACCATTAACCCATTTACGAGTATTTGATCCTTGGGCGTTATTGACAAGGAAGCTACTCAAAATTCTAACATTTCCTCCAGTTCTGGGCAGTTCTGGTCCAATTGCTGCCCACTATCTTCTGAACGTCCTTACACCTCATTCGTGGCGTGTTACAATAATGATTAAGTACCTTGGCATTTAACATGGTTTTAAGGACCATCATGTTGTTTTGTCGATGCAAATGCAGAAAACTAACCTTTCTCCTCATAAAAACGTCACTCATTCTTAAAACTTTTTAACAAAAGTAAAGTTGTAGAAGAAGCCAACGTGCCTTATGAATTAGGCGCCCAAGTGGTTAAAATCCTTTGCTCTTTCAATCAGACCCGGAAAGGATTAACCTAAATATGTTCTACGAGTTCTTATGACTACTTATAAGTTCAAATCCTCTGTTCAGTGGATATAAGTATAGGTACAGACAGTAGAAAAAGTTACCAGATGTTTGCTGCAATTTTTAAGAATTTATTAGTTCTATACCTTTAGAACTAAAATTTTGATGAAAAAGTACTTATTATAGATACATTAGGTGTATGTATATAGCATACAAAAAAATATATAAAAGGAATATCGAGAATCGTTGGAGTATGAGGGGCGCCTTTATCTCTATGAGCGATCTCTACCAGCCATAATAAATATTTACTGTGTTTAATAATTCTGCACCAATTAATGTATTTCCTTTTTTCAATCATCTTTAGAGACTCTTTAGTTCATGTAGCTTTCAAAGTTAAGTATCTTAAGAAATCTAATACCTACCTATCTTTCTATGGATAGATTAGAATATTTAATATATTATGAAACGCTGTCTTTTTATTAATATTTTTATGCTGACTGTACAACGCAAAAAGTCACACAACTTCGTCTAGGGCTTTGTTACATAACATTCCTACTTTATGTAACTTGAGTTGGATATTTCTTCGTCGAAGTCCTTATTTTAATTTTGAACCTTTGCATACCTGCATCTTTGTCAGAGAAGACTTGAATTTGATTCAAATCTCGGAGGTACGAGTATGTCCCGTAGTTTAATATTTTTTTCCAAAATTCCTCTAATACTCTAGAAATGACGACCTCTGTGGCGCGGTGGGCGAAGGTCCGCCTGCGAAGGCGAGATCGGTTCGATTCCCGCCTCGGGACAAATTTTTGTACGATCTGCAGATATTTGTACTATATTTGTAATATATTGTATTATGTATATCAGTTATCTAGTACCCATAACACAAGCTCTGCTTAGCTTGGGGCTAGATAATGCTGTGCTGAATTGGCCAGCATTATTTATTTATTTAATTAATACATACTTTATTAAAACTATTGACCCTGCTTGTATTTATAAAATTAACCTAGAATAATTTATTTCACATTTATTATTATCATATCAGCCCATACACGTCCACTGGTTGACATAGGCCTCCCCCATACAACGCCACAAATAGCGGTCCTGTGCCGCCTCTATCCATCGACTCCCTGCGACCGCTACGATGTCATTGTCGGTCCATCCCACAGAGTGGATGGTCTCCCATGTAGGGGGGCTTTCCCATAATCACCACGCTTAGCAGACGGGTTTTGATCGCAGTGTTGGTGTTGAAAAATACTCAGAAGGAAGCTGCTGCCCTTCCTCTGGTAGGTTCCCTCAGTCGGCTCTTACGACATCCACGGGTTGAGTTGGAGGGGGTCGATATTCGTACGCCGCGGGCCCACGGCTAACTTAGAATTCTAGGAGTATATTTGCATTGATTGAATACCATAGCTCTAGAAATATCTCTAGTGGAAACGCAGCTTTATCTTTAGGATACATTTATTGCTCAATTGTTGTGAATCACGTCTGCATATTACAGATGACAACTTAAAGGATGCAGATTACTTGGTGCTGTCGTCTGGGAGCAGACATACCTATCTATTCAATTGTAAGACACAGTTGTGGTTTAAATGACAGATTTTATCAAAGACTAGCCTTTGCAAAGCCACGGGGGCTTTGCACGCGTTTATTATAATAAAAAGTAGCCAATATGTTATTCCAGGTCCAGATCTATAGATATGCAAAATTTCAGCACGATCCATTTAGTAGTTTTGGCGTTATCTTCAGTCAAACATCTTCACAATACGTCACAAACATTCGTTTTATGATATTGAATATATCTATACTATAATATTATAAAGAGGAAAGGTTTGTTTGTTTGTTTGCATTGAATAGGCTCCGAAACTACTGAACCGATTTGAAAAATTATTTCACTGTTGGGAAGCTGCACTATCCCCGGGTGACATGGCTATATTCTTTAGGCGTAGCTCTACCATGTCTGTGGATATATTCTATTTTTGTACCAGTGCGAATCCGGAGCGGGCCGCTAGTATTATATAAATAGGATTGTGGCTAATATTCCTTACGAGTAAAAGTATGACGATGGCGTTGATAAATAAATTAGAGCCAGTGACGATTATGTATATTTTAGGTTAAAAAGGAAATTATAAAAAAGTTGGAAATGGTAATGAAGGAACTATCGATAATGATTATTATAAATAATAATAATGCTGGATAAACCACACAGCAAGATCTATACCCAAGCTAAGCAGAGCTTGTGTTATAGGTTAATACTAGATAACTGATATATGTACAATACTTAATTCATTACATATTTAATGATTTATTTATGAGGTATTTAGCGCGTGTTATTATTTCCCCAAAGTTTCCATCGCGTTGCCCAATAAATAATCATCATACGAGTACATTGAAAACGGCTAGAACAAATATCTGCAGATCGTACAAACATTTGTTCCCAGGCTTTGAACCCGCCAGTGAGGTAATAAATCTAAGCAAATAAAAAATCCTTACCCACAAGGCCGTTCAGTGAAGACAATATAATCCTTATGTGCATCAGCATCCCTCTCAACAAACTTGACACAGGTGAAGTTCTCCCAGTGCCTCATGGCTTGCTTGAACAGCGACTTGTGAGCGCCACTGAAGTTGCCGTCGATCTCGTACGGAATCACGCCGTGCTCCCATATACGCTCTTTGCGATTGGTCGCTGCTCGGATTGACCGGTGTTTCGTGGTCTGAAGAAAAAACATACAGCTGAATTGAGAATCTCCTCCTTTCTGAAGTCGGTTACAAGGGATTTTAATAATTTGTGCTGAGCGTTTTAGGACGCATTTTTGGTAAAATCTTACAGTTATCAATGACATGCACGAGATTTTGTAAGTCGACTACCCCTAAGTATCTCCAACAGCCTAGATCCGTCATTGTAAAAACGAAGTTAAAGTTTCAGGTTCGCTTTCATGCAAATGCTGCCTTAGTAAGTGACATAGGCCGTCGTAAGTTCGAAATTGGAAACGAATCTGAATCTTTGATTTTCCGAGTAGGCTGTTTAGGAATTCTAATGAACGGGTTATTTCTAATCAGAATCCGATTAGAAAATACACAAGCACGGAGGCCAAAGAACAATTTGAACCACATATACCTAATTAAATGAGCTCCCTACGAATTTTAAAGGAAAAAGCCCGCAAAATATGGAAATTGCGAAGAATTATTGGGTAAAAATGCAGCTATAAAAAACTCGAATGCAGCAGTCGTTGGCGCGCCGCCAAATTGATATGACCGTTTTGATATTTTAATTCGGTGAGTTTGAGTGGCTTTGCTGGAAACTGCGGTCAGAAAATATGAATTTATCTAAATTTAGTTTAGCAACTGTCTGTAGAATTGTAGTTATGTACCATACGGTTTTCAGATCTGTAATAAAAAGCAAAAAAAAATTTACTAAGCAGTCGTGAAATTAACTGACTAAAACCTCTTCAAAATAATGACGCCTTAAACTCTTTGGCACTTGGAAGACGATAGGGCGATAGGTCGGATGAAAGGTCTACGTATTTATCATTTTTTATCGCATTTCAGTTACATTATTCTGAGACCATTAAATTTTAATAACTTTCGTTACAGGTTTTGTATTTATTTTTTTATCCTATCCTACTTATATTATAAATGTCAAAGTTTGTATGGATGGAGGTATGAATGTATGGATATTTGTTGCTATTTCACGCAAAAACTACTGAACCGATTAGGTTGAAATTTGGTATGGGTATAGTTTGGGACCTGGAATAACATATAGGCTGCTATTTTTTATCCCGATATAACGCGGGCGAAGGCGCGGGCAGTAGTTAGTACAAAATATGCTTGTGTCTGACTTCATCTCGCCTGATGGGAAGCCACGATGAGCCTAATCAATCAATCCATTAGGCAGATTTGTAATTACTGAGACTATTATAATTATAACCATGGTCTCAGATGCGGAATCTGTAATTTCAGCTACTTGTGATGCATTGCTTTGACTTAGATACCTACATACATATCTATGGATTAGCAATCTCATGCTGTTATAGCAATGAATTGATCCATTGGAACAAATACCTACCACAATAAGGTACTTACTAAAATAACATACATAAGTTCACTTTTGGTTCACTTTATTTGATTCATTCAATTACTTTTTAATATTTATTTTGTAGGGAATCCTGCAATATCAAATTCACAACTATTTATGACTAAGTGACACGTTAAAAGTGATAAACCGGTTTCACTTACCCCAGAACTAGTATCGTTGTAAAACTGACTCTCCATCGCGTCTAGATCCTGGTCATCATCACGAAAAAACCAGTTATCGAACTGTCCTGTTCCGTTAGTTGATTTTATATCAGCTCTATTACTACTACCTTTGTTGATTACAAATGTTCCTTTGGTTTCTTGAGATCGATTTTCTTCGATCTTTTCTGCGTGACCTTTGCGAGATTTAACTTCAGTCCTTTCATTGCTGTGATTTGGAATTTCTTTTTGTTTAACGAATATATCATCGGTTTCATCATCCCCTGCTTTAAAACTTAGCTCATCGATGTCTTTGTTTTCTAAGTTTTCGTTATAGTTTTTTGGTGGCGCTTTCAGTTCAAATCTCTCTTCGAATTCATGTTCTGGAACCTGAAATCTGTCTTCTCTGTGTTCTCGACTACTGTGTTTGTGGTGACGAAAAAACTTCTTCCTGACAAATTGTGAGTTCGATTCCGATAAACTGTTCTGGTTTTGCTCGTTTGTGTGAATGTTTCTCAATCTGAAACCAGAAAAGCATTGAGTAAGTACCTATACAAAGAAATTACTTATAAGACAATTAATGTGCAGTGGGAGTTCCCGGACATAAATCGCAGATCGTCATTCCAACTGGCGTCCTATATTACGTTTACCGAGTCGCGGTCTTCACTGAAGAACACTTTTAACCCAGCGTTTGTCGGTTCTTCGCTTGCTACACAATAAATATTTATTCATACTATCTTTCATGCTTCTTTAACACTTAGATGTTCTTTTAGCACAGTGTTTTGATTTAATTTTAGTTTGATTTAAGTATTAAGGTACCTATAAATCAAATATTCTTATTATAATTATTTTATGAACTTGTTTTCATGAAAAGAGGAATATTTGATCGCGCTGAGACTAAACAATAATTCCCCTTTACAGCAAATATTGGATTTATAGCTTCATAGATATTCTCTTGATACGTCGTCTACTGTATCCGAGTCAATGAACAAGAAATTAATTTGATATCTCGCTTTGTATTCAATGCAGTCGTTCCTGAAAGAGCTTTACATCGACAATGAGTATGAATCAATACGGCTAATAGGTAACTACTAGAGAGATAAATATACCTAAGTAAATCATTGCGAAATATAATCTAGACTAGACCAAGGCGATGACTAGACACAATCGGCGTTGAATTGATATTTGCTGAATATTTTGGAGTCAAAAGTAGAATGCTACCTGGGTACTCTTGATAATAAAAAGCCCAGAAACTAAAAATATGGGTCTTTTTAGGGTTCCGTACCAAGGATGCCTACGGAATTACTAAACCTCCGCTGTTTGTACGTCCGTCTGTGATCTCATAAAAGAATATATGCAGAAAGATTTTTTGCAGTAATGTTTTTTTTCCTTTGGTTGATCATTCAAGGTGTATTAAAAGTCCTGAGCAAATCGCTCGTATGTTATAATCTTCTTACGTTCCAAGTACCTACCGTCTGTAGGTTCTTTCTCTTTGAACCTAATTATGTCAATGAATAAGCTCACAAGTATAAAGTACTATTCGATTATTGAAGATAAACATTTAGCGTCGTAGGCACCAAGAATACCATAAAACTTTGCAAAAATAGATCATCATGATGAGCTATCAGCACAGCAGTTTTCTCTATTTAGCGCGTTGTTGCGCATTATGTTCACATTTTATATACTGCTTCTTAAACCCAGATGACTATTAAACCCAGATGACACTATTGTATGTTCTGCACGAACGAACTGTTAAAACCTGTACTATTTTAAACATTTGCTACCTTATAAAATGAACAACAGTTCACAATAAATTTCTCTATATTTCTGATAATCAATGATGATTTTTAAATGTTTTACGCTTTAATACTTTTATTCTTTCTTCACAAAATTGCAGCCCCGCAGGCTCTTGAAAAGAACCAGTGCGAAGAACAACCAAACAATTAAACTGTTTCTGTCGGTAATTTATACAGCTCTGTTCAAGATTGTTTTAACAGCAGAGCCACAGAATAGTAACGTTAAAATTTGGCAACTTGGGTCTTTGCCAGTACCCGAAATGGGAAGATAAATTGATCTTGTAGAGTCAGGCTTATACTGGTTTCATCGTTTGATAACATTGTAATTGAAGGTCTTAACCATTGATTTTGAATTGTAGTTACCTAATAGAAATTGCACTATTATCTTTAAATTTAAACACTGTAGGTTATTCTAGAATCAAATAATAGTAGCTACACTACATATATTTGGTTCTAGAATCTTAAATATTTTTGTAAACCAAGGGGTTACAAAATTTGGGGAATATTTATATAATAAGTAGAATAAAATAAAACAAATGATTTGACACTCAGAGCTAGGATTAAATAAAATTCAAAATAAAAACGTTATTAATTTTAACTGACAAGAATTTCAAAAATTTTGCCTTATAAAAATCACAGTTGACGCGTGGCTGATTTGCTAATAACATTAGGAATATAAAATAAAATTGAAAAAAAAAACACTTAGGGTAATATGCCCTAACATTACAAATATAAAAATATAGAAATATAATTATATCACAGTTACAAACTTTTTTTTTTGAGATCTTACATTTTCGTAATTATCAAGCAGCTGATTGGCATATAATATTACAAATATATAAAAATGTACATATAATTAAATTATAGTAATAATCACATTTATTTTAATTTAACCGTATATATAAATAAAATTCGAATAAAAACGTCACCAATTTTTTATGATCAGGATTTGAAGAATTACATAAAAATCAAAGTTCACAAGTGGTT
Source organism: Eupithecia insigniata (assembly GCA_947859395.1). Classification (NCBI taxonomy): domain Eukaryota; kingdom Metazoa; phylum Arthropoda; class Insecta; order Lepidoptera; family Geometridae; genus Eupithecia; species Eupithecia insigniata. The sequence continues at coordinate 14,226,589 of OX402003.1, forward strand.
GATTTGCTCATAACAAATACAAATATCAAAGAAAATTGAACAGAAATCATAGTACTAATCACATTACTTTAGAAACCTTACAATTTAGTAAATATTACGGATCTCAATCGGGTTATATGCCCTAATATTACAAATATAAATATCACAGTAACAATCATTTTTGTTTTTTAATTTAACCCTATATTAAGTAAAATTCACAGTTCTTAAGTGGCTGATTTGCCTACAAACAAGTATATGAACCGTACAAAAAGTAACTAGATAACTAACTAACTAGATAAGTAACTAAATAAGACGTATATACGTCTTATTACAATAGACTGATTGGTAGGTCATGTTACCTAATTTACAAGTTTCTAAATCTGTAATGCAACATGCATTACAGAAAGTTTTTTAAGAACTTCAGCCAGACACATGTTATCATAATTGTCCGAAAAAGTTTTCAACTTTGTTGAAAGCTATGAATGTATCCTAATTTAATTGATCTCTCAATCATTTTCGAATTTAAATTTTTATTTGCTACACATGTGTGATGTGAGGTTAGGCGTTGTTGAAGTTTGTGTTTTCATTTTTAGTGATAACTTTATTAACATTACCTTGTTGTTTCTGTTATCGTTATCAGTTTTTGTTATAATTTCATTCATAAATGTCTTTGTTGACTTAAAATATCTTGGATTCTAAATCGGAGTATAGAATTAAAGAGAGATTACTACATTTCCATATTCTGTGATGACTGTTGATAGTTATTTGTTATTATTTTTTGTTGGTTATCTTCTAACATAACCTATAAATTCATCATGAATTTTTGCAATCTATACCTTTGATTAATTACGAGCGCTAAACACCATTAACTTTTCTTGCAAACCCTACTTACTACGTAAAAATGATGAACTTTACTTAACTGTGACGAATTTACACATAGTTTTTATCCATGTGACGAATTTACTTTCAATGTATGGAGTTTACAAAAATGTGACGAATTTACTTTGTGGCAAATGTACAACAACCCTTTCAGTCATACTATATGTTGACATAAAATATCTTAGATTCTAGAACCGAGTATAGCAACTTTACAACGGTTAAAGTAAACCGATACCGAACGGTTAAAGTAAACCGTTAAAGTAAAGATCTGTTTCCGTAATTTCCGTAAACACTGCAATATTTGCCATATTGCAGTGTTTACGGAAACAGATCCACGAGCTCCGTAGGACGAATAAATTCTACATTTAAATCCTATTCCAGTTAAACTAATACCAGCACTTGGCTTCAAAAGGGTGGGCCTTTGAGTCAGTGCAATTACAGGCCACATAGAAGGTACATACATCCAAGAGGAAAAATAGTGAGGGAAATACTGGAGCGTGGTAATGAGGAATCTTTTGCTGGGAGCGAAATGAAAAGGCAGGCGAATGGAGATAGCTGTGATGTCGTATTTGAAAGATTTGTGCACATTTCCTGTAGGTATTATTACCTAACTATATAGGTAGTTAATTTGTGATATTACATAGGGATTAGTTTGTTGCTGCGTTTTTGTATTTTCTTTGTTAGGGATTTGAACTTTGTTAAAGATTTAGAGATAAAGTTGTGTGCCTAAATTTTTTTAATCTTTCAGCATTGGCACGCTTAAGTTGTGATTGGACCACTTTTATCCAATTTACTGGAAATAGTATATGTAGGTGCAAGCGAATTAGGTTGGCTCTGAACATATCGATTCAACATCGATTAGTTTACGTTTTCTATAGTTATTGATTCGATTCTATTGTAAACGAAATCAAGTTAGGATGACTATCCTACCTAATCTTCTAATATTATATCATGTCAAAGTTTGTGAGTATAGATGTTTTTCCACTTTCACGCAAAATCTATTGAACTGATTGGGCTGAAATTTAGTATGGGTATAGTTTGGGACCTGCAATAACATAGATGCTATTTTTTACCCCGATAAAACGCGGGCAAAGGCGCGAGCAGCTATTATTATATATATAATTCTTTTGTACTCACTGCTGAGCGAAATCGGTGTCTCATAGACCAGTTTGGATTTTATTCACAAAGTGAATAAACAATTATCCTACAAATTCTATTTAAAAGTTTTGTTAACTCACCGTCTTCTGTTCCCATGTCTTCGTCTCCGTCTTCTTTTACTATGGTCTCTATTCTCGTCCAAATTCTGCAAACTCGCTGTCGGCTTCAAAAGATCATTCACCAATGGCTTAACTATATCTTCAGTCTTATTCACTAGTTCTTCCTCCTGCTCACTCGATGGAAGAACTCCGTTAGTTGGAGAGGGACCCACTGTTACATTTTCTGGCACTTCCTTAGATTTGAGGTTATTATTTATATCGCCTGTGATTTCTCTACTATTGCTTTGAATTTTGTTTGTTATTTCGTCCATTTTGCTTGAAATGTTCAGAATCTTTATGTGAGGGTAGAATTCGTCTAAATTCAGTATGTTATTTGTTGAAATGTTAACGACTAGAACGCCATCTTGTTCTAGGCTGTCCGACTCCGTGAGATTGTCTAGGGTTTGGTTGAAATGTTCTAGTTTAGTTGGGTTGATGATGTTTGTGAAATTTTCAATTTCTTCTGGAGGTAGTTTACCGTTTTTTAGCAGAACTGACTTGTCCAGTCCAGCTGGCAGTGTCTGTAAAATAAACGCAAGAGATTTATTGAATACTATAGCGAATAAGTGAGTAATTGAAAACTATAATAACGACTCGGTCCTCGGTTTTTCACTTTTGTTCACAAAATGCAAATGCCTAAAAAGTTTTGTTAAGTACCATCACTGGAGACCAGACGAGTATTTTGTTCCTTATTTACAAAATCGCTTCAGCTGATTTGATGCTTGCAGGCAATACCTTAAGAATATCACCCAACTACATAGAAGCACTCTGAAAACATAACCCACACTTTGCGCAGCCTATATTAGTCCACTGCTGGAGCCTTCCCTGATAGGTGCCTTGGGCTTTTATCATCAGGTAATGTTATGAACTTATAAGGCGCTTGTCATGATCCCTACACTGGATATGCGGCTTGGGGAGTGCAGCGGAAGTGTTATGATAGCAAGAAAAAGCTGCTGACCTTCCTTTGGTAGATTCCCATCATCATCAGCCCGTATAAGTGCACTGCTGAACGTAGGCCTCCGCTAAATAACCAACGCCACGAATAGCTGTCCTGAGCCGCCTCCATCCAACGACTCGCTGCGACCGCTACAATGTAGTCGGTTCATTGAATGAGGTCTTCTAACACTCCGTTTCGATTCCTATGAATAATATTGTTGGAAGGCTGGAGCATGGAAACAGGGCAACAGTATAAAAGCCGGCGCAAACCAGCGCTCCCGGCTCATGAGCCTACGGAACTCATCAGTCTACGGAGGAGAGAATGCATTCTCTCCTCCGTAGACTGAGACACGTTCTCGGTGACCCCGTGGACCCAATCACCGCCGCTAACCCGGAGGTGACGGCAACCAATTCGCTTCCGCACACTACACAACCGACCAAAAACCGACCCTTCTGGATGCGAAGGGTCGAAGAATTCCCCGCTTCCGCCCTTAGGTGCATTCGTGCACCTAGGTGAAACCTCCATTACCCTCTTGTAGCATCTGGCGACAGCCCAAGCCGAGGCTCGCACCAAAGTGGTGGCCCTTGTGCGTGTCGCCCCAACCTAACTTTACCGGCGAGGCGCCCTCTGCGCCCGCCAAAAGCCCGGTAACGCTGTCACGGCCATCTGCGGTCAACAGCATAATAATCCTTTCGAAAAAAAAGGTCCTGGCTCTTGTGCTACAAGTCGTCGCGCTGTTCGGACGTTCACTCCCTTGCGTATAGTTGTATCGTTCAATTACCTAAGTGTAGTTCAGTTGTTAAATTTCTCATTGTTTCGATTAATTAATATTCCTTTGTTTTGAGTAAAATCTTTTATGGTTATAAAAACCAGCTAATCGCTTTAAGAATTAGGAACTCACTTTTGTATTAAGTACAGCGTCATTATACTGTTTCGGCTTATCAGAACTGATCGCAACGGGCTGTTTGGTCCTCTTCCGCAGTATATCTGGCATACCTTCTTCTTCCACTTGCAACCCTTCAAGGAGGACCTCCTTCTTCAGTCTTTCTACTTCTTCTTGAAGTGATTTGTTGATTTTGGTCTCTGGTGCTTGCGCTCGCGTCGCGTATCTCTGAAGATCTGCCTCTGGGATTGCTATGTCTCCTTGGAAGTTTTCTGTGAAGAAATAAATGATGTTATTTACGGTGTTATACAAATACATAGTTGGCATGGGAATAAATAATTTTGTACTTGTATGGGACCACCTCGGGATAAATTTATGGTAATTTACATAATAGTTCAAAATACCTACTTGTCTAAGAGCTTATTTTATAAGCCTAAAGATATAAAAGTTAATGAATTCTGATTTTATTGTCTATCTATACAAAAGCGAAAGGATCATTAAAATAGTACCAAAGTGACGAAGATATCTATAGCATAGGTAGGTTAGGTACTATATTACATAAAAAAACATAAGCCAAACCAAATTGCAAATCTCCTCCTTTTGTTTTCTTCGGTTGAAAATGGTGAAAATCAAATTGAGACACGTATTTTACGTTCGTTTAATTTTGTTACAAATTCCATTCTTGTAACCATCAACAACATTTGCAGCGCACTGCGGTGGGTCGGTTTATTAACATTTTGTTTTTCTGACTCTGCAAAAACTGGTAGAAACTTTTCAGAAAGCTATGCAAAACTTTTGCAGCCATTTCAATTTGTGATTCAGAATTAAATTCAAATCTCGAAAGCGTCCAAGCGCCAAAATAAACCAACCGAAATCGGAGCGTCTAATTCCAAATTCAAATTCTACAAAACATGGTCGATTGCATATGGTCATTAAGGGTTGTTGCAAACGAGCAATATGACACCACACCACGCCAATTTGCTAATTACCACCTTTTATCAAATAAAAATGAAAGCTCTGGTTAAATTCTAAAGTTTACTTATTGTCGATCGATGAATGCAAGGTTTACTGCGATATTATTCACACGGAAAGACTTCTACCTTCAAACAATGCGTGTCGTAGTTGGCAAGTGTCTAGTTTGCAATCACCCAACAACGAGATACATCTGCCGCGATCATAAAATTTAATGGGCGAGACCCGTGTCTATGCGCCAGCTGGTGTACAACGCTGGCTGGCAACTAATTAATTGCCCATGTATGCTGCTTACAAGCGAGCATTGGATACCGCACTTTACGATATAGGTGCGACTATGAATATTCATTATGAGGTTGTGTTCCGTTGAATTTGATAATGGCGGCAAGTTGGAGAATGGCGTGAATTGAAATTAATTGCTTTTTAAACTATCGTTGCGCGATAAAGTTTGAAATAATTCTGGTCCCGTTAAGATTTTATGGGGCATGATAAATTGGATTTTCCCTTTTGTCTGTCGCTAGTTAGGTATATTTAAATTTATTTAGGGTACGTTCCTTCACAAATTATTTGAATATTAAATGTTATTGTTACATAACTTAACCGTATAAGTTAGGTTGGCTACTTTTCTCTATAGTTATGTACGGTAAAGTCAAAGAAGGGTGGATAATATCGCAGTAAACCTTGCATTCATCGATCGACAATAAGTTAACTTTTCAATTTAACCAGAACTTTAAGTTTCACAGTAAGCATTATCAGAGGCAAAAGTTTGAATCTTTGTTACTTTTTTTTTACGACGCAGCCATAGAGAAAATAATTTATATCGTCTATGGCCGCATGGATACAAGTGTTGGGCCACCATATCACTAAAGAAGTGAAAATGTGACCTAAGTAAGATGGACCACGATTTCCCAGAATGAATTTCTGCACCCTAGATTTGAAGACTCGAAACAGATTGATCCAAAACCTATCTACCGTTTCATCCCTCTTCACGATGCTTGGCAGGCAGATTGTTAATCACAGTGCAGGTGTTAAGAATCTTATACCTTTAAACAAGCAATTCTTGTATATGTATATATATATATATATAATCTGAATCTCGGAAACGGCTCCAACGATTTTCATGAAATTTAGTATACAGGGTTTTTCGGGGACGATAAATCAATCTAGCTAGGATTCATTTTTAGAAAATGTTGTTTTATACGTGTTTTCGATAATCAACTTTAGGATAGGGCACTCCCATAGACAAGATTTCGACGCTACAAAGCCTTCATCTATCACTATGATCTATCATGTAAGACAGCATTTTTTTTTATTTACTGCGTATATTCGGATATGACGTCACAATGGGGGAGGAAAGCTGTCAGATGAACCCATAGATAAGGCCAAAGACATAATTCAGTCCATTGTTTTTGTTCGTAGATAAATAAACTGAAAAATATGACTCTTCCTGACATCTATTGGCGAATATTAATACAATTTTTTTTAATTAGGAGCAACCTCCTTCTCCGCCAGAGAAGTGAAAAACTAATTAAACAAAATTTTAAAAATAATTTTAAAAATAATTATATAAAAAATATTATCTAAAATTTGTTTATTTCACCTACTTCTACTCATCTAGTCATCATCGATCTAGATGGTCGGACCTCAACCTAACCCTAACACAATCTACCATGACCGACTACTCCCACAACGCAACCAATAGGGAACGATGGCGGCGCATTATCCGAGCAGCCGTTCAATAAGACCCCCCCATCATAACCACGACCACTCTGCCAAGAGTGCACGACTAAGAAAACATCATACGCAGTCGAATAAAAAAACATTCAATTTTTTATTCTGATTGGTTCTGCCCACACACTACCCTTCACAACCAATACAGTTCTAGATTCTAGGAAACGTTGCAAGAGAAGATTTCTTTTCATGGGAAACGGAAAAGCGAGTAGAAACAAAATACAACGAGATACAAAAGTAGCACACGCAGCCCGGCATTCATCGCGGCTAGAGCAACTCGAAAGCATTTTCTTTTTAGCCTTTTAAAAGGCTGTAGATGTGCTAAAAATAGGCGTATTACTACATAGTATAGGTAAAACAAAGTCGCTTCCCGCTGCTTGTTTGTCTCAATGTATGCTTAGATCTTTAAAACTACGTAACGGATTTTGATGCGGTTTTTTTATTATATAGATAGAGTGAATCAAGAGGAAGGTTCATTGCTAGTATAAGCATTGCAACCGTGCGAAGCCGGGGTGGGTCGCTAGTGAATGATAAACAGCAACGGTCTGCGAAAGACAGCAGAGTGATGCTGAATGCGGCAAGATGGAGATAGGCTGCTATGGCCCCCCCTTATGAGCATAAGGGGAGGCCGATGTCCAGCAGTGGAATAAGAGGTACCAGATGATGATGTGGCGTGGCGGGCGAAGGTCCGCAGCGACGCAGGAGGTTGCAGGTTCGATTCCCGCCTTGGGACAAATGTTTTTACCTGAAAGTATTTGTTCTGGGTGTTTTCTATGCTTAATAAAAAATATCTATGTATGTATTGTATTATGTTTATCAGTCATGTATTACATATAACACAAGCTCTGCTTACGAGTAGCTTGGGGTTTGATGAAGTTGTGTGCGTTGTCCAACATTACTTATTTATAACTTACGCGTTATAGCTGACTCGTGCCCACTTTGTTGGACGTTAAACATTGAACAGTTTATATAAGAAAAATAAATTGTTGTTTTTACTATCTTCCTCACAATTTTTCCATATTTTTCTCCGTTTTACCCTTCCCTAGACTACGACAAACATTTCAAAACCAAAATCGGTCCAGTCGTTCTCCAGTTTTAGCGAGACAAACGAACAGCAATTGATTTATACATATAAGAAGGTGTAGGGTGATAATGATGATGATGAAAGGCAATTAAAAGAAATACAAATTTTTGTATGTAACTCCTCTGTATTGCGGGAAATTCAAAATGTTTATTTGGTTTTTTGTATTTTCTGTGTTTTCCAAATAGATATATACACAGAGAAGATCATAACCCTCATCCTTCGGTAGTCGGGTAAAAAGTAGCTGGCAGTTTTGCGACCATTGTAAGCAATTGGCTGTGTACCCATTCTAAAACTAACTTCGATTCCATTGTCATCCTGGAAGTATTTAAATTATGTTGATTTTAATAACAAATCTTATACAGAATTAAAATTTATTACATTAATCAATTAACATAGAGTTTCTTAAAAACTTACAGGTGAGACTCCAAAACGATAATCAATTTGAAGTTTGAAAAAATATATAAAGACAGGCAATTTTGTTAAAAAAAAATGAGACTCCAGGGTGAATAGAAATGGACGAAATACTAGAGCGAGACATTACCTGGCTGGTAGCAGTGGAAGTATCCTTAGTCCATGACTGTTCACCTCCTGTGTCTGTGGATCTGACCTCCGCAAAAGGATATTTTCGTCCAGTATTTCGTCCATTACTATTCACCCTGGAGTCTCTATTCACCCCGTTTTACGGTACCTACTACGTGTAGGTACAATCGCGCACAGAATGTCGCAGCAAAACGCATGTGCGTCAAACACTGCAATGCATCACCGAGCCACCCACCGCGTGTCGAGTTGAATGGAGCCGCGCTTTCAATTGATTACTGGGTGCAGTTGTGCACACAATTATTAATAACAAGTTTCTGCCCGCGGCTTCGCACGCCAAGAGAATCAAATAACACTTTATTTCTTATTTGACAATAATTTAATTTGTAATTTAAACGTAAACGTCATTCATTAAACCCTATAAATAAAACCCTACAAATACCTGAAAAAGTGGTGAAAACGCGACAGAACTTATCCTGCGTTTTTAAATTTTCAAATACTGCTATGTACATATGTAGTTTTTTTACGGTCAATTAATTCGTTTCAAAAGAATTGCAAAACCATTTCTGGACTCGATAGTACCTTAGCTACGGTTTCCGAGTAGGACGCATTCAAGGCGCGGCTATTATAGCGAGCAGGTACAGTCGCGTACATTACCGGCCAGCTGGACAGTTGCGAACGTAAATGTGCCGGTCGCTTCCGGTTACAAGTGATGTCCTAGCGGCCGAGGATATCGACTGTCGATTAGTGTTGTTTATTTCTTTCGTGTTTTTATTTCATTAGTAGTTTCAGCCCGCGGCTTCACACACGTTACTTTTATGGAAACGTTAAAATGTTATTTAGGTATATCCCATGTGAACTGATTTAAGGGGTAAAAAGATGCCATGTTTGATTTAAGATCTACCCACATTTTATTCAAAATCAAGCCAGTTCCATTCAGTAAATGTTTTCTTTTTAGTTTTGCGTAAAGAAGTAACAAACATTCATCTATCCATCAATTCAAACTTTACTGCCATCGGTTTCACTTGAATGCTCGACGTGGCCAAGTCGTTTCGTTTAGGAGTTCCTATGGCCACCTTTAGTTTCCACCATCAGACCAACTCGATACCTAACATTGCATTGTCACCGAACTTACATAAGTATGCCAATCAGCTCAATCTGTTGCGGAACTTGTGGATAACTGGTTTAAAATTGAGTTGCAAGATTTCACCCGAACAAACAACATTGCATTAAATAAAAGCTTGTAAAAAAGGGTCTTTAGTCAACTGAGGCCGCTCAAACTGATCCCGCGGGATCAGTTGACCTAATGAATATTAATGAATATTGAATCGGGCAACTGATCCCATCGATACATTGTATAGACACGTAAAAAAGTGTTTGGTGGTATACATCACAGTAGACTTTCAAGTTACAGCTAAACCCGGTTTCACTGTTTAGAAGATATTTTAGCGATTCGTCAGAATTGCTGTTCGTCCAAATCGCGTTTCGTCCAATAAGCGGTTTGTCAAAAATCCATATGCAGCTCGTCCAATTCTAACTAAGTACCTACTTTAGAATTATCCAAAACCATAATATTATGTCACTAAACATTTCGTAGCACTAGCTACGAATATCATCGTAGCATCTTGGCTACGACGACATCCACTTGCTATAGTCAAACTTTAAACATAAACGACTAGGTATATATTTTATCGATAAATTCCCATCACTACCCACAACTATTGATTTACTTGCTACCTATCAATTGTCGAGGACCGATACAACGTCGATAAACGAGGTCCACCATCCAGCTTTGCGTGGCCGAGTAGAATCGCTGTTCATTCAATATTCAGTAACAATGTAGGGGGGTGCTATTTTATTCTTGCTCGCGGATTCACTATCTATGTACACACTAAAAGCACATAATTATTAGACTTATCATTGAAGACTTTGTTCGTGAAAGTAAGAGAAGTACTTGTTGAAATTATCTATGATTTATTTTCCTATTATTTTGTTGTAACAAAATTTGAATGCGCATTTATCAGACTCTACGTTAGTACAAGCTACGAGTATTTAAGTTCATCTAGGTTTATTTTGTAAAGAGCAAAGTTGACCCGAAGCTATACTTGTTTTTGATAAAATTTCATTTTTATTTTTCCAATCGGTCACGCCTCTTTCTATTTTAGACACATCACCATAGATAGAGTATACATAGTGTTCCGTACCCGAAGGGTGAAAACAGAACTCAGAAGTATTTATTTCTAAGCCTCCTCCTGTCTGTCCATCCGTCCGTCCGTCCGTCTGTTAGCGGGCTGTATCTATATAACCGTAAGAGGTACTGTTGAAATTTTGATAGAGTGTGTAATTCTATTACCTCTATAAGATCAAATAATGAAAATAAAATAATAAATAGTCAAACAAACTACTGCAAATATCAAATTATCTAGTTTTACTCCAACTCGAAAACTAACAACCTAACAAGGTTCCTTGTTCGCTTCTTTACTTTACCTTAAAAAGATTATAGTGAACATAATATCAAAGTGATCACTTTATTTCCGAGTTTTACTTAAGTAATTTTAATTTGTGACGTGTCAAGAGTCCTTTAAGGTCTAAAGGAGATAAAGCACTTTGATTATTGATATTATTTGATATTTTTATAACGCACATGCCCGTCTGCAACTCCTCGAAAGCGCGGCAATCCCTTCCGGCACGCTCTGGGCAATAAATGCATCACTACATATTATGAAACAAAGTCCTCCGCCGCTGCTTCTGTCTGTCTGTTCGCGATAAACTCAAAAACTCGTGCGGTCACCAATCGATATAATTATTCGTGTTGAAGGTTTAGGCATAGATGAAGGATCAATAAACGGGTCGATTGGTTATTTTTAACGAATTGCTACACGTAGCGCCATCTTGCGCTCTATCGAATAACTAGTAATCGGTTCTCGGGCTGAAGTATGGGCTATGCCAGTCTTTAGTTTATTTTGTCCATGGTTTAGGTATATAATTTGTCAAGGTTTTGTGTAAATTAATTGAATTATAACGATAATTGTTAGAAGTGTCGGAAAAAGTCAAGCCGCCTGGGCTTTCATCGAAAACGCTACGTAATCCCTTTAAGATGTAACAAAACAATTCAAAGTGGGATATTCCTCTTTTGTCCATATACATATCTACAAAAAAGTCCGTGATGGCATATATCTATGATTACTATACCCATTCTATCATAATAATATACTTAACTACCCGTACGAAGCCGGGGCGGGTTGCTAATTGAGCATAAGTTAAGTTTTTAAAAGCTGGTTCAATTGTATTTTTTTGTTCAAACAATTATCTTCGCTGACGTCACAAAACCCGGCATCCAGTTTACAAAAAACAAAAAAAAAATAACGCGTCAGCTTTTTATATTTTAGTGTTTGGTAATTTACGGGCGCGGGAAAAAGCTGTCAATAAATAATAGAACGTGACTTTTTTCAACGGAAATGTTTCCTTCTTAACGTCTAAAAATAAAAGTGGGCAATAAGAAAATCCCGCAATGCAAAGTTTTTTAAACTTACGCAATCTGAACACATTATTATTAAATATTCACGGGTATTTATCGTTATATTATATTAAATAAACGCGATAAATACCCGTCTCTCCCGCGGATTTTGTTTTGCATTCATCATCAGTTCGTACACGTCCACTCCTGAACATAGGCCTCCCCCAAACGAAGACACGAATTGCGGTCCCTGCCGCCTTCACTCGACGAGTGATTTTGTTTTACACACACAATCAACTGCGCAGTGCTTCTCAAAAGGCCACGAATTCTTTGTTAATTTTATTGCAAGTGCATGTTCCACACAAACCTAAGCCGGCGACGACGACGTATTGGGTAGGTACAGATGGCAAAAAAACCACGATAATAATATACCAATATTATGAATGCGAAAATTTGGATGTTTAGAAGTTAGGATGGATGTTTGTCACCACTTCACGCCAAAAGTACTGAACGGATTGGATAGAATTTTTCATACAGGTAGTTCTAGGTATGGAAAAAATTGTAGGCTACATTTATTTCACAAACCAACGCTCACAAAGTCGCTGACAAAAGCAAGTTCATACATAAACTCTTCCCCTGTACCAATTTTGGTAATTCTGAGGCAAAAAGGAATAGATTAAGGATAAATATCAACCTATTATAAAAAGTTTTTTTTAAATATATTTTGAGACGTTTCTCAACCCCAACTCATTGAGACAACGAAATCTATGTTGTCTCCTTTTATAAGTTGACACAAAATTATGAGCCTTTTATTTATTCCATTGGCGTCCTATTTGTTACCTAAAAAAATATTTCACAATAGCCAAAAGAAGTAAGTTTTACCATCAAGGACTCTATTCACTTTATAACTTAGTATTTTTTGTTATCAGTACAAAGAAACATTTATCCGTAGCTGTGTTCCATTGAATTCGTTCCAGCTTTGTTGACCGGCCCCAATATTCGGATTTGGACAACGTTTTTCATTTCACTAATGATATTGGTTTTGCTTTTTGTTGGGATAATTGTGTTGCTACCTTATAATAGGATTACGTCAGTAATTTATTTTCAAATCCTTTCATATCCTTTTTAATGAAGGTCTAAGCTTGTTTGGTTGTAAAATAAATCCCTATGAAATATGTAGGTGGAAAAAAAAATACTTACCTAACCAATTAAAAATATTGTAAAAAAATATTTCCTTCAAAATAATATGGAAGGAAAAATATGGTAAAGTTCACCATTTTACTTGTTGAAACTGTAAGTGTACGCAAAACGCAAACTTTGTAAGAAATGACGACCTATGTAGCGCGGCGAGCTAAGGTCCGCCTACGACACAGGAGGTTGCGGGTTCAATTCCCGTGTTGGGACAATTGTTTGTACGATCTGCAAATATTTGTTCCGGGTGTTCTGGGTATTTTCTATGTATAAAAAAAATTGTCTATATAATGTATTGTATTAAGTATATCAGACCCATAACACAAGCTCTACTGTACTTAGGTCTAAATGATGCTTTGTTAATATCCCAGCATGTTTTATTACTTACTTTATGATATTTTTGAATCGTTTTGTAATTAAAAAGAATTTGGCTGTAGGCCCGTATTTGGCAAAAAGTTAATAGACCAAAACGACCTTACCGGGATTGCCCTTAATCAGTACCAGCAGTGAATCATCCAAAATCCACTTGGAAACCCACCAAAAATACTGTTACCGCTTCTGACCAATTAGCGCAAAGTTAAATTTATGGGTACGCCAATCCGCATTTTCCATTTAAAAGTAGAAGCCCCTTTTGGCGCCAACCGCTACATTTGTCATTGTTTAGTACTAGGGTATATCTTAAAATTTATGGTGGAAAAAATTGGCGGCAATTTACCATTTTAAATAAAATTATGACCTTTTCGTGACGAAAACCTTTTTCCCTTTGAGTAATTAGCTCTCTCTGTTAGTAATATTATTACTCCTGACCTTCATCTTCATTATAAGGTTTTTTGAGGTAGGTAGATTATACACTAGCCAAATTCGATGTATAATGTTTGTAAACAATCCACGACACAAATAACTAAAACTCACTGGCTTGGCGTCGAGTAGATAATATTGTAAGCAATATCTATTGAAGGAAGGATCTCAAATTGACAAGTAATGTAACAGAGACTAATGTAAATTGCGTATGAAAAGACGCGGCTACGGAGTGAATTTTAGGATAAGTATTGGTGGTTTGTTTCCAAACATTCAACATCAAGTTTGGCTAGTATCGGTACACCATAAAACATACCTGATGCAGATGTTACACATACATAAAACTAAAAGGATGAACGAAGAGAAAAAATTATTTATTTGTTACTTTTTTGTACAAAAACGGCCACCAATGCCCCTTGGCAGGGAGGTGGTAGCACAATAAAAACATAGCCGTTCTCGTTTTGAAAAAGTTTTCTCCGTTGAAGCGGAAACATTGGAAAGCATTGAAAGGAACCTCACAAACATCACAAAAACATTACGGCCATCTTCTTAATCTGAATGTCCATTAGAACGGACAAATATTTGCACTGGCTGGTTTAATTACTGGGGACCACATGCCTGGGGTGGTGGGGTAGAGCGGTGGTGGTTGGGAATGAAAGCAGTACGGTATTACGTTACCTAGGCCCATACTCGTCGAAATGAAAGTTTATTAGTTTTCATGCAATTGCGGATGACGTCGTTTTGGTGCGAGAAGTAATTAAGTAACGATTTAAATGAATTACTAAAGTACCCTTAGTACTTTAGCGTAGACTGATTTTTGGCTCAACAAGTAGATAAACACTGACATTGTTGTATTTTCCGAAATTAAAATAAAAGCATCTCTTTTACCTTCTTACAAGGTACATAATGGGTTTAAAAATACTTTAACATCAATAAGTTATTTTGGCAAAAATTTAGGGTTATTCTCGCTCGTCCCCACGCGTCGTCCCCAGTACCAACGGGAATTTTTATTTCCGTTCGTCCCCATGTAATTAAATATGGGGACGAACGGGTAGTACATTTCCCGTTGGTCCCTGTGACTTCTCGCAGTACAACGGCAGTATATACGTGACGTGACATAAGATTATATTTTGCACGAAAACAAATCAGAAATGAATTTTGATTTTCCAGTAGGCTCTTTGAGCTGGAACATAAAATAACTCGCCTCTAACGTTAATATGTACATATATCGTATCATATACCCAGTGTGGTGGGTAAAGTTAATTCCATATTAATATAAACAAGGAAAATAACAATCAAATAATATAAACAAATTAAACTAGTATTTACAATTGAAACAATTGAGCTAACTGCAGACTGTTGCAAACAATCTAGGTACAGATAGCTCAACTGGTCCATATCAATACCAGTCGGAAGCGTACCCATGACGCTGCATTGCCTCGCTGTATGGCAATGCTAATGCGCTGTGCCAGATACTCACCAGCTCTCGTGTCACGCGTCGCTTCGACCAGGCGCTCAGATAATTTTTTGAAAACCCGGAGAGCCTCGGTACCCCACGGAACTAATTATATTAATATAATAATTAATGTCAACGAAAATTATAAATTAAGAATAAGAACAAATTAATGTTTTCTGTTAATACGTTTGAGACTTTGTAAAGGGCGTGGTCTACGTTTTCTTAGTCAATCTTCACACAACTTTCTTAACTAAAACCAACAAAATATTTGACAAAAGAATTCTACAATTTATATGCATCACTTTGATCCTTTTCCTCGATTGATAGGTTTATCGAACGTTCAATACAAACAGATTTCACGCATGTGAACGCCATTCTCCGGCAGTAAACCCAAATGATACAACTATCATGACAAAGCCGACGTATCAACGTATACGTCGTAGAATTCGTCGACTTTGCCATTTGTCTAAGGGGACTTGGGGCTGGAGTATCAAAACAGGTCCTTCGTTTGTCCAGTCAGCTATTTAAGGATCACGGCCGTGTCGAATCCTATTTCGTCTAAATTGCGTCCGTTCGCTGTTTGTAGAGAGATTAGATCAATGTTTTATTTATTTTGCGGCTGAGCGTTTGTTGCTCCTAAGCCCTATAATTACTTACTAGTAGTAGGGACTTGTTTATATATTTTTTCCAAAATAAACCATGTTATTATTAATTTGAGTAACTGCAATATGGATAAAAGAGGTTCCTTGGTGCATGGTATATTTTTTAGATAAATTTAAACCCTAAAAAAAATTGATAGACCTACAGGTATTCACAGTACTAAGCGAATAACGAAAAAGCAAATAATATGTTAGTAAATAATTATACAGATCAATTAACACAGCATCATCTATCTAGCCTAAGCAGAGCTTGTGTTATAAGTACTAGACTATTATATATTATAATATTACACTTAATAGGATACTTTACTAACATAGATAGTTATTTTTAATTATACATACATAACACCCAGATCAACCGAAAAAAAAGTCTGCAGAACGTACATACAAATATTAGTCCTGAATCTGGAATCGAACCCGCAACTACCTTCGTCGCAGGTGGACCTTCGCTCACTGCGCCATAAAAGTCGTCAAGTAAGTCGATACGCATATCTTTTAGTTTTATAATTTAAATATACAAAAATTCTCTTGCTCTCTAAATTATGACAAGGATAGAGTTACATGGTGATGCAGTGATAACTTGCGGATCAGAGACGTGGTCGCTCACTATAGGCCTTGTGCATAAGCTCAAAGTTACCCAGCGAGCTATGGAGAGAGCTATGCTCGGAGTTTCTCTAAGCGGAATACGGAAATAAAAGAAACAAAGTAGAAGAACCAAATTACCAACATAGGTCTCAGAATTAGCTGCCTGAAGTGGCGATGGGCAGGCCATATAGCTCGTAGAACCGATAGCCGTTGGGGAGTAAAGGTTCTCGAGTGGCAACCGCGATCCATTGCGAAGCGGAGTGTGGGAAGATCTCCCACTCGATGGACTGACATTGTAGCGGTCAGGCGCAGGGAGTCGTTGGGATGGAGGCGGCTCAGGACCGCTATTCGTGGCGTCGTTTTGGGGGAGGCCTATGTCCAGCTAGCCGATGATGATGAGAGTCGCATGCCAAAGAAATTTATCGCTTTCATAAACCCAAACAAACGATTCTCCATATTTCACCTAGCAACTGTACCCAAAACAAAACTATTGCTAAACCAAATGGCAAAATGTTCTGTCATTTATCAAGAATCAGGTTCCAGGGTCAAGGGTGTTACAAATGACCCCACTTTACAAATGACCCCACTAATCAAGTGGAATCTTTGTAGTTTCGCTGCTTGAGGTTACAGTTTATGGGAAGGAAAATCTAAGGAATGGTTTGGAAAAGATTAAAAGGAAAGCTATTATTTGCAAAAGTTTTTATTGAATTCCTATGTTGTTTGTCTCCTTTTAAAATGGAAATAGAGGTTCAGTTATTAATTTGATCCCGACTTAACACCAGGACATTTTTAGTATAATAATAATCGTTCCTGGTTTAACTAAGTACGATAATTAAGTCTTTCAATCAAATGAATCCGGACTTTCTGTGAAAAGAAAACATTTATGACGCAAAAAATCGTGTGATCTGATGAAAATATTGTTTCATGTAGACATCCAGGCACCAAAATGTAATTTCAAAACATTCTCAATCCCTATTTACATTTTTATTTTCACCGTAACAGTATCGCGACTTGTTTTACGATCATAAAAAGATCATCACAGTTTATGTCCAAAAATTGTTCAGCAACGGCCGTAAAGTTCAAAAATTACATTTCTGTACACAAAGGAGCTTTTGCCACAGTCGTAAAAGGCCTTGACGTTTATCACATGCCTTATCGAGGTTTCATTCCGTGTTGGTTGCTCGCGTATATGTTTCCCTGTTCGAGTTGCCCTGTCACCAGTGCGTCTATTCTTTCTACAACATACATACTATTTGACATGTGTAAGTCCTTATTTTGTAAGCCTAAATAAATAAAGTTATTGATTCTGATACATATAGTACTAAAGACGTGGAAACTTGAACAAGACCTACGGCTTAGCCTCCTTTTTTCGAGATAAAAAGTCTGTATAGGCAAAAATGTATTTCAATAAAATTACAAATCGTCGTTGTGGTGTGAGAAGTCAATAAGTGTAAAAAGCTAGTTAGGAGATAAACGCGATAAATTTTTTCTCAGTCATGAAATTGGTGTAACTCATTAGGACATAGATAGATGATCTCTACTAACTTTCAAAATCTGTTATATCCAGAGCCAGTCATTTGCAAAATCAGCTATAACAAACGTTTGCATTGTTTAACTTGACAACTCTATCGTATCGCAATATCTTTGTAAAGTAGACACCCTGGATATGAGCTTCTACCACGTGTTAAATGGGACACACTGGTTAATGAATTGTAGAGCATACGGTTTCCAATGCTCCTTTTGTAGGTACGTTTACTGTAAATTGTTGTTCTATTCAACAATAGTTGAAGTAGTAGTAAAATCAGTCATCATCAACAAAGAATACCTTAAGGAGGTAACCCAGCAATGAGTGATACATTGCTGAGTTACCTCCTCTATATTTGTAGCGTCCTCTGTCCTGTGCATATAATAAAATAGTAGATAGGTATGATAAACAAAAAAATTATCTGGTAAGCACCTGCATAGGCCGAACGAGCAGAATCAGAATTAGAATCAATAACTTTATTTCTTTAGGCTTACAAAATAAGCACTTAGACAAGTCAAATTTTAAACAATAAACATAGTTATTATTATCAAATAAGAAATAAGGTGTGATTGATATTCTCTTCACTACAATTTTTTGTCCACTAGTTGAAGAAGTGAAAAAGAAACCACTAGCACATTTATATGTATATCACTTATATGTCTAATACATGTTTATTTTGCCTATCTAAATATAAATTTAATACGATTTAGATACATGTCAAAGAGCTAAGAGATACCCCGAAGGAAATACAGTTCCTAGAACCGCTAACCCTTACAGGGTACTGTTTATGCAACCCTTACAGGGTACTATTTATGCAACCATGTGAACTATTTACGCAACCGCGCCGCCTCCGCCCTGGCATCAATTGGCGATCACAATTAGGCCTTTCATGGCCGCAGTGACAGGAAACCAATACACAATAAAAAGATAAATAATTAGATTTTTGACCTTCTAAATACCCATATTATTATTTATACTTCGCAGCCATGTGTCTCGCATAGCACTCCGCGTTTCAGAGAAAAAATGCTAAACAGTCATCTCGACATGTAAAAGAAGGGTCGTCCTGTTTGTACGCTTTTTTTTAGTATTTGTACATATGTATACTCGTGTGTAGGTATGTTTGTATGTGTGCAGTTGGGTTTGTGATTTATTTCCACCCAACTGATGAATGAGTTGTGTTTATTTGAGGAAGCTTTTCACTCAGGATCGTTTTGTTTCTAAATCGAAGTCAAAGATCAAAATAAGACACTATTGAAAACTACTAACAGAACGGGCTGAAATAAGGCAAATAGTTTTAGACTTGGATGGACAGGCTACATAATCACGAAAAACGTGCGTTGCCTCTTTTGAGTATTTATGCGATTCTGGTCTTATAAGTAAGTAAATAAAGTTTATAATTATTTAACACTGTAAGTTCTCGCCGCGCATCTGCTGGTCTCTGCAATCCCAGTATGCATTGAGCCTAACTAAAAGCAATGTATATTCTTGTCTCATTCATATTTATTAGAAAACAGCCCATTAAGACCCGTAGGCTTAAATCCCCGGCCGTTCACCTACGCAGTCTTTACTATCCCCAGCTTATTAAGGGAATAGATTATAGATGGTAGATAGAACATGTACGCAAACCTTTAGGAACGACAACCTTTTGATATGTAGGTTTAAGGATCGAGAGGCGCATTCTAGAATATTTGTTTACGCACACCTTAACAAGTTGAATGCACATTGTATGAAGTCACTCCGCGCTGAGTCGATCGAATTGTCAGAATTTCCTTATTCGATACACATAGCGCGTTAGGCTCGCTTCGGAGTATTCTCATACGTTCAGAGGTAAAAAATATATCATAAACTTCTATGTTGAGTTAGTTTCGTTAGATTTTTCAATTAAAACAGTAGTATGCAGAGAAAATCCCTGGTGAAATCAATAAGCTGTGGTTTTCGCCGTTTGCTTTCTAGACTGTCGCGAACCCAATGCAGTTTTATTAAAAGTTACACGACTGTCACTAAAGCAATACAGTCTAAGGCTGGTATTCACCAAAAGATAATCGGACAATTAACAGCGTCGGTTCACTTTGACGTTTACCCCCTTATTCATAATGGTCTGCTAACTTAAAACAGCTGCTAAGCAGTATTATTTCTCACTCTGACTTATGTCTATAGAAGAAGACAGAGTGAGACTTAGCAATGCTTTATGTTAGCAGACTATTATGAATAAGGGGGTTAATGTATGAGAACTGCCAAAAACATCAAAACAACTGTTTAAAATATAATCATCTGTTGGTGAACTCGGGTCTCAATAGACCCAAGTTACATAAACAACTTTATATAAACAATATACATAGGATAAATAGAAATACGTTTAAATGCAATAAGGTTACATAAAGTCTCAGATTATAGTGATCATGATAGAGCAACAAGAACCTAAATAAATAAAAAAACGAAATCGGGTCTAAGGCCGGTCTTCACCAAACCATAAGCAGACAATTAGCAGTTAGCAATAGTGGGGTAACTCTGAAGTTTCATATTTTACATATTTATTGTATCCCTGATAGGCAGGTATATGAATATTTTACAATACTTATACACTCTTAGCGGTGTACGTATATCGACCCCTCCAACTCAACCCGTGGATGTCGTAAGAGCCGACTAAGGGAACCTACCAGAGGAAGGGCAGCAGCTTCCGACAGAGTATTTTTAAACACCAACATTGCGATCACCAATCCGCCTGCCAAGCGTGGTGATTATGGCAAATCCCCCCCTACATGGGAGACCATCCACTCGATGGACCGACGACATCGTAGCGGTCGCAGGGAGTCGATGGATGGAGGCGGCTCAGGACCGCTATTTGTGGCGTCGTACGGGGGAGGCCTATGTCCAGCAGTGGACGTGTATGGGCTGATGATGATGATACACTCTTAGTTAGATAGACATAGATAGAAAATACTTTTATTGCATACTTAAAACTAGAAAACAGTTTACAAATGAGACAAAAAAAAACATAAAAGACAATGGGCGGTCTTATCGCTCAAGAACGATCCCTGCCAGACAACCTGGAATTGGTATCTTACAATTATGTACCCGGTCAGGGTATAGCAATTCTGATCCTGATTCTAAAAAGACTGGTACTTTAGTTCAATTGTTTTAGTTAAATGCATGTATTAATAATAACTTCTGTCAAACATGTCAGTTAAAATGTAACTAACCGAATATCTTCTTGAAGAACATATGCCCATGCCCAAGTGTTGTTGTGTTATACTTACTGCATAATTTACCTTTAGTCGATATACTTAATAATAAAGAATTTACGAACAACTACTACACCGAGAGGTGGGCTATGGGTGGGACATACATAGGTGGGCTATGAAAAGCGGGACATGAAAGGTGGGCCACATAGTATAATTAATGTGAGGCGTGGCGTTACACGATTAAGGTTTATAAAACCTTCGATCGCAAACACGGCCCAGAATTAATAGGTACAGGCTTTTACTTTCAAAACTTTGAATTTGCGGTGATCGATTACTCGTTAAGGTTACAAATTCACTTTGATTGGGGTAAATTACGTAAAAGCACTCAGAACTAGAGAATAAGTGATTTAAATGATTTATTCGTCTGCAGAAAACACAATAAGGTCGTAGGATTCTTTAATTAACGGTAAGTTAAACGCACGAAACCTTAAAAGGTTTTTAGGTTCTACGAATTTCGTAGACCCTCTCCGAATATTTCTTATTGCCTCGTATCATCCAAACGGCTAGACTGTGGATTCATCTTAGCAGTTTTAAATTTTTTATCTGACTGTACAAAACAACTTTTATCATTGCTGTCTGAAACATCAGTGAAGAAAATATTAAAATTAAAATGTGTCATTTGGGACAAAGTGTTCGAAGATTTTGTGACCCAAATGTCGGCAAGCACCGATATTGGAGTAATTTTGATTGATTGCGAGTTCTTTAAATAACCGATTTTTGGTTGATGTTTTTTCAATTAGTAACAAAATTAAATATTTTGAACACAGTAACAATTTTGTTTCGAAAACTGAGATTTAAAAGCTAAAAGTTACAATACAAAACTCTTTATTGTATACCACAAAGACAAATAAAACACATAGACATTAACATAAACAAGTACAATGGGCGGCCTTATCGCTTAGAAGCGATTTCTTCCAGGCAACCTTTGGATGGATCGAAGATTTTCAATTTAAGAAAGGCAAGGGTGTATACAACATTAATACATAAAATAAGATTAAACAATAATATACATAGAGTAAAAGTTTTATCACGTGAACCTTTTTTATTCGCAGATATTTTGATATATGTTTGAAAATATATAAAAATGCCACTGCTGCTTTTTTATCAGCTTACAACAAATAATAAAATGACATTGCCAAAAATATATTTCCAAAATGTCTGCAGAATGGATTAAACTGGTTTAAACCGCTACTGTCTGGTTTTAGGTAGGTATACTTATAATAGGTACGGTACGATGGAACGGCGAGGAATTTATTGTCTTTAAACCTTTATGGAGTGACCGATTTCAATATACCCTACGTACGTACTTGTTATGTAACTTATTTACGAGTCTAATAACGCTGGACAATTCACACAGCATTATTAAAATTGTGTGTATAATGACGAGAAATTAAAAGGTAGGTACGCAGATTTACTTTCAGATAATTTGCATAGACGTTTACCCCATGATATAAACTTAACACATTCAGTGATGTCATAGGAAAATTGTATCCCCTGTGACATCTAACAGTGTCTCGGTAAAATTAACTTCTCCCGTGACGCTACTTATGCTACAGTTGTGTCGTAGTAAATTAGACGACTATTTAATTTTAAATAACAGGTAGTAAAATTTTATCGCCTTCACTCGATGGACCGACGGTATTGTAGCGGTCGCAGGGAGTCGTTGGATGGAGGCGGCTCAGTATCGCTATACGGCGTCGTTTGGGGGAAGCCTATGTTCAGCAGTGGACGTGTACAGGCTGATGATGATGATGAAAATTTAATGGAAAAAGTATTTATTGAAAATAATTAAGTACTTAATGGTTTTATCAGTATTTATAAAATATCGAAATAATTCCATGGAGTTCAAAAGGTAGGTAAGCAGGAACTCTCTCAGTTTTTAGAGAGAGGCAAAAACCCATCTACTGCGAATTTAAGACAATTCTTATAGAACCTGGAAACTGACACATTTCTCGACTAATAGATTTTTCACAACGATCGGACTCTACAGAGAAAGTAAAAAGAACTTTTTCTTTCTCATATTAAGTTTGCATCTACAATTTGCTGATCTAAATCGTCACAGAAGTAGCTTTATGGGAGGTAAAACTGTATTAGATAATTGTGCATATTGACGCTGATTTTGGTATCTGGACTATCATATGCACAATGGGGTTTGAACATTCTATACCTAGACAAAGATTCTAAATGACTTTTATTATTCACGCCCAGAGTGTCTTACACTGCGTTTGTCGAGTCATGGTCTCCACTCAAGGACACGTTTACCCCATCGGTGGTTTTTAGCGAGATATGGAACGTCAAGATATACACTTCTGCTTGATTAATACGTATTATGATTTAATGATATTTCGATGTATCCGGCGGGTCAGGAATTACAATTGTCAACTCGTAAAATCAGACAGAAAATTACACATCATTAAATATTTCGATGTTTTCAATGAAGTAGCTTGGGCATTTTGATGAACAATCACTGAAATACTTTGAGAATATTTACAGACTTGCGCGGAGTCATAGGCATTTAAATGCAATTCTTTTAAATTAAAAATTTATAATTCTTTGGAGTAGTTTCAGAATTAATGTATGGGATTCTTATTAACAATTATTTTATAACAAATGAATGGAGTCCTTTGGGAACAACCCCTTTGTTAGAGCACTCCCGTACCTCTACTGAGAAAAAGAATGAAATTTTACAAATGCTATAAAGTCTTTAATGGAAGCAATCAACGGTCATCATAAGGTGTCGGAATCCCTTCCGCCTCGCTCCATATTGCCCTTTTTACGGGTACGTAGATTTTCACAGAATAATGAACTGCGTTGGAAAATCGCTTTAAACGTTTAAAATAACAGTTATTATGCGACCTAAAGTAAATTTATTGGGTTTGTGGAGATAATAGATTTTAAACTATTAGGTAGGTACACACATAGATACCGAAACTTCCCAGACTTATAAAATCGGCGACTTTGTATTGAATATTAAATGAATTTAGACAGCATGTATTTCGGTAGGCAAAACTTGCTTTTAATATAACTTTCAATAAAATGACTAACATGAAAAGTTAAATACAGACTTATGATATATTAATACACAGCAGGTTAGACTGTCTAATACAAATACCTAATAAGTTAAAATTTTAGGTACGTACTAGTAAATGCATAATAAATACATGAATTAACACTACTATTATTATATATATATATATTATAACTAAAATTAACATCCCACATCGAATGCAGACGAAATGACATTTATATGTATAATTATACTTTATTAAGTATAAAGAAAATATATAAAGCTTATGGCAATAAAAATAAATGAAAACTTTACAACACAGGAATTATCCTAGTCTAAAGATTGTAACCTTAATTGTACATTAATAATATTTAAATAAGGAATTGAAATTATATAAGTTAAATTTCATGTGTGTTTGTTGGTTTGTTTGTACCTAAGGGTAAACTTATTCTTGGGTGTTAGCATAATAAGCTTATCCAGGTATTAAGAGAGCGAAGGTGCGGGTTGAGGCTAGTTTAATGAAAATACATTAGGCTAATGAAACTTACTTGCTTTACATGGATCTAATCCTAGATCTCCTGAATCCTTGGGCTCGACATACAGAGACAGCAGATCCTCTATTGTATACTTGTATGACTCTCCCCTCCCCTCAGCCGAGGCTACCTCATCTATTGCACACACTAACAACATCAGTATTGCGCCGACCATCGTCGACGACGCACGCTCACACCGGCACATCTTCATTTTATCACTGCACGAACACTGTTACATAGTTTTAGGGTTGGTTTATCTGAAACAAAGAAATAGTAGATGATTTATATTTGTTTTGAAACTGCGTTATCTGATCATCATTCACAGTCTGACTTCAAACACTGCTGGGTAGGGCTTAGCATCACTATTTGTACTATCTTAAAATTTGATCCAAACAATTGAACAAGTCAACTCAATGTAAACCTAGGTTTACATTGAGTCGAACTAAATGAAGCTTAAAATACAGATTTTTTTTACTGTACGGTACTGAGTAATTTAAAGTACTCGTATTTTTGTTACTTATAAATTAGCTCTAAAAACTTTCGATAACAAAACGATAAAAACCTATCAAAAAAAGAAACGCAAAAATAATCCCTGGAAATAATTTCAGTGGATAAAAATGTCAATGGACGTTTGACCTCAAGATTGCGTATATTATTGGTTTTGTACTTTGATCAATTAAAAACAAGTACATAGGTACCAATTATATTAATTGTTGAATAATGTTATTCAAAACAACGTCTATTATACTCAAATGAACCGAGGACCGTCTCGCCTAATCGAGTGAAATGAGAACTGCCTAATTTGAAAACTTTCTTTTCAATATACTTTTCTTACGTTTTCAATGGACACGGACAGATTTTTTGTGTACTGTTTGAAGTTTCAACAAATGCAAATAAATATACGAATATCTTGTTCACATTTAAAATTATTTTATTTCATATTTTTCTCTTTAATTTAGAAAGACGGAAAATTATTTCATAAAGTGTAGTTTATAAAAAAAACATACATTTTTGTTACATTTTCATCCCAAATCAAGCTAATTGTGGATATTTGAAAAGCTTATAATATTACAATAGAGATGAAACTAAGCTAAAGCCTTGGTAGGGAATCGCAGTTCCGGTTTATTTTATAACTTTATCCTAACTAATATTATAAATGCAATAGTGTGTTTGTTTGTTTGTCCTTCCTTCACGCCGCGCCGTAACTAAGCAACCAATCGACTCGATTTTTGGCATAGAGTTTGTCAAAATGATGCAGAGTAACATAAGCTACTTTTTGCTCTGGTAAAACAACCAATTCCCTTGGGAGATTAACGGGAAAAATTACTTTTTATCTCGTAGAAATGGGAAATTCGAATTTAACGCGGGTGAAACCGCGGGGAACAGCTAGTAATCAATATAATTTCAAACATTCTCCAAATTCAGAAACAATTTCATTCAGTTACATGAAGATAAGGGATGTGACGAATAATTCTAAATAGATTCTCGTTTTGGGTTTTTCCACTTTCCCTAAATTAATTTTTAATTCCAAATTGGATTTCTTGAGGTACAAATTTACAATTCCAGATTTCAAAACTAGATAGCTTATATTTTAGCATGGATGCTCTGAAATATACATACAATGAAGTATCAAATCAGCACTCCTTTTAACATTCGTATCGGTAAAGTTTGGAACTACGGGTACTTGTTTCTGTTTTTCCAGCCAACTACAACCTAAGTCGTAAGTCGTTCAAGACATGAGTGAATAGGTGTCTTCTGGACCTTAGCACTTACATCTGCAGCCACATCGTATCATCAGGTGAGGTTATGATGAAACGGAGGTGTATTCTCCATAATATATATAAGCACTAACTCGAAATCTTTACCATATTCTGTACACCACTATTTTAACAACCCTCAAAGTTTGCAAACTAGAACTTCTCTCTCACAGTCAATTTACCCCGACCAGCAATCATGACGACAGACCTTAGATAAAGCCTTATTGTTGCCGGAAGTATTGCAATATACCTGGTACATAAAGTTTAGTTTGAGCTATGTTTGTTCCTTGCTAACGATTTCGTTATGATCGCCGCAATCCCGTTCTTTTTATTATTTTATTTATTCACTCACAACATATACAGAATAAAGAAGCCCTTTATTATCTCTATAAATTCTCGCTCTCTCTCTCTCTTAGTCGTTTAAAATGAGGCTAAAAAGCTGAAAATATAGCTATGTATATCCAACCAAGCTTCGGACGTCTTCCAGAGTGAAATATTGAAAACTCGTTTAATTGTAGGGTAAGCCTACCAAATTCCAGAAAATAAATATATGTATAAACAGCCGACCATAGAACCTCCTCGTCTTTTGTTTTTCGTCGGTTAAAACGCAATAACAGTGAAAATAAGAACGAAGCATTTGAAAGCGAAAATTGCATCATTTTATTGCGCCCAAAGTTTCCAGGCTTGATTTCGTACATTCAGCCGCGGTCTGTGGTCGGCCATCTTTAATTTAGCAGCTTTTGAAAGCGAATCCTGTCTCACTGAGGTGGTGATGTTGACAAACTAGCAAATATTAAACATATTTCAGCAAGCGAACTTATTTTAATCTGATTGAGGAAGTAAATATAAAATCCATACTGTTCGTCAACTCTTCCTGAAATAACTAAGGTCGTAAACATGGGAATCTGTAGAAATGGGAATATGTAGAAATGGGAATATGTAGAAATGTGAATCTGTAGACATGGAAATCTATAGATACGGTAATCTCTAGGTAGTTTTGACAATCTGTAGACAAGGGAATCTGAAATATTAGAAATCTGTAGTATTGAGATTGTGTAGACATGGGAATAATTTGTAGACAATTTAAAGAATCAGAATACATAACTTTATTTCTTTAGGCTTACAAAATAAGCACAAGTAAAATTTTATACTATAAACATAGCTTATAGTAAAGAGTTTGGTAGCTACCTATAGGTAGGTACTCTACATGTAATACTCCATTTTTGCGATTTTTTTATCCCCTTTGTAATATAGTACCTATTGACCCACGGTCCCCTTTGAAAGGGGGCATTATGAGCAGCAGTGGATGGATCCATCCACTAATGCTCATTTAATAATTACATATAAATATCATCATCATCATCATCTGCCTATACACGTCCACTGCTGGACATAGGCCTCCCCCGTACGACGCCAGAAATAGCGAAATATAACACCAGAAATATAATAGCGAAATATAACACCAGAAATATAATCATCATCATCATCAGCCCATACACGTCCACTGCTGGACATAGGCCTCCCCCGTACGACGCCACAAATAGCGGTCCTGAGCCGCCTCCATCCATCGACTCCCTGCGAACGCTACGATGTCGTCGGTCCATCGAGTGGATGGTCTCCCATGTAGGGGTTTGCCATAATCACCACGCTTGGCAGGCGGATTGGTGATCGCAGTGTTGGTGTTTAAAAATACTCAGAAGGAAGCTGCTGCCCTTCCTCTGGTAGGTTCCTTTAGTCGGCTTTTACGACATCCACGGGTTGAGTTGGAGGGGGAGAAATATAATACATATAAATATATATTGAATAAATTATAATTTCTTATATGTAATTGTAGAATTTGATATAAGCAATATAGGATTGTATAGTATTGTATTATAATATGTAGTAATATATTATATTATGTAAGTAGGTTAAAACTAAATCTTTTGTCCTGTACTCATGCACATCCCAACCTACCACCTTACCCAGCAAACCCACCTTTATAACTTTATTTCTCTCTAAGGTTTGCTGGAAGAGAACTCTTTTTAGGGTTAAGCTCGCCTTTGCCATGTATTTTCTTTAAATGTTTTTTATGTAATTTATTTTTATTGTACAGTAAAGAATTAAGAAAGAATGTTTGATGTGATGAACTCGTACAAAATAATTTTGTATCCCACCATACATCTATGGGGTAAAAGTAAAGTAGGTTTGTTCCTACGATACCCAGCAAAACAGATGAAATACCCAGCAAAATTCCAAGTAAACTCCTATCATGTTCAACGAAATCCCCGACCGAAAAACGTGTTTAAACTTTGATAAGAGAGGGGTCACGGGCATGATATAGATATCCTTTTAAACTAATATTTATTATTTTCCTGTGACAATGACCGGCAGTCTTAGTGTTATTGACGACTGACCGACTGACCTCACGGTATAACTTTTGAAACTATCATGGTTATTAACAACACTAACGTTAATAACGGGATCTACCATGATTTGATTTTTAACCGACTTCTTAAAAAGGAGATTATCAATTCGTCTGTATGTTTTTTTTGTATGTATGTTACGCGATATCTCCGCCAATTATGAACCGATTTAGAAAATTCTTTCACTATTGTATAGAAAACGATCCCGAAGGGGTCCCATATTAATTTTTATCCCGCAAAACTTAAAAAAACGTAAAAGTAAGGGAAATCAATTGTTTTTTTTTTATTAGTAATAATTTGAAGTCCGTTTATCGTTTTTTAAAAACCGCCATATTACCTTACGCTTTAAGTCTTAAGTCCTCGAATGCTGATCGTACCCCCGCCCCCCTCCAAACAAGCGGGGAATTTTGTCATAATCACCAAACTTAGCAGGTGGATTGATGATTGCGGTAGAGGTGTTAAAAATACACAGAAGGAAGCTGATGCCCTTCCTCTGCTAGGGTCTCTTAGTCGGTCTTTAAGGTGGTTCCTACCGCCGCCACCTATTTTATCGTATTAATTTTCAAAAATTCCTTGGTCCGCTGTGATCCTATCTTATGCTTTTTTAATGCCTCTATTATACATAGTTTTATTTTGTAAAGCTTAAGAAGAAAGCCTAAGCTATACAAAATGAAACTATTACAGAGGCAATTAAAAAAGCTTATAAGAGAAAACGGATCAAGGGATTTTTGAAATTTCCTTTATTTAACGTAATAATACGATGAAATAGGTGGCAAGGCTGATTTGGGGCAGGGAAGCCTCTTAAGACATCGACGGGCTAAGTGGGAGAAGTATATTCTTACGCCACGACCGCCATGGCGTTTTTCCTACCTACCTTCCAGTAACACACAGAACTACTGGTTCTATGTGTTATCCAAGTTATGGTTATTATATTATTGATGAGATGGTGTTACGGGTGGTAACCGATGCCTATAACAGCTATACCTCGCAAGTACACACCATAGAAGTGCGCTCTACGATGCCTTGCTCTATCAACGCTAGAAGTGCCAATTTGAGGTATGGGAGATACCACAGACCTTCTAGGTCCTAAAACTGGACGTCGTCGGGGCTGAAATGTAGTCGGGAGGACATCATCTTTGCTGAAATAATTATACTGTCATATAATGTCATATTGGTTTGGAAAAGTTGCCTGGGAGAAATCGCTCTCCGAGATAAGGCCGCCTTTTGTACTGTATTTATTTTAATTTTAGATATAAGAGTTTTTATTCAATTTTATTAGGTACAATAACGTGTTCATTCATTAACTTTTAAATTGTTCAAACTGAAACGCATTCGTCTATTAGTCATAGTCCGCCCATGTGAATAATGTCCACCTTAGGAATTTATTTTATTTATCCCCGTAGCTTGGCAGTAAAGGGGGTGATATCCTACTTATATTATAAATGTCAAAGTTTGTAAGGGTGGATGAAAATTGTTACTCTTTCACGCAAAAACTACAGAACCGATTAGGTTGAAATTCGGTATAGGTATAGTTTGGGATCTGGAATGCCATATAGGCTATTTTTATCCCGATAAAACGTGGGCGAAGGCGCGTGCAGCAGCTAGCAAATATAAAAAAATATCTACCAATTGTAGTATAACTCTCCGGGGGCTCACCCGGTGCTCATAACCTGCTGCAACCACCAACCAAACTTATTTCAGTAAATAATCATCAATTTGGTAAAAATTGACGTGATTACTAAGAATTCGGCCATTTAGCAGAAATTGCAGAGCAATCAACAAAACGAGTGCATTATAACCTCAAAACGTTCCTCCTAAGTACTTGCAATCATCGCGCCTAATCAGACAATGTTCTTTGACCTCTTCATCTGATTTTCCCTCCAACAACTCCTATTCCTACTACAAGCTAATTTAGCCCTCGGAGCTGGCAAAATAGAGGTTAGTTTACTTTGCAGTTTTGTTGAGATATGACGTTTTAGCATGTGGTAGGATGCGAGCCAGTGGTCAGCGTTATCAGAAGTGATAAGAGGGTACATTCCAATAATATTCTCGCTTTCTTTGTACGCGCGTGTTAAATGGACCTTTTTGTGGAGTGACTTCCTATTTGACTGTGAATTGTATAAGAATTATATCGAAATCTAGTTTTAAAGATTACTTATATAAGCTCTAATGTAGGGTAGCTTAACATAATAATGTTCGTTTATATTATTATATCCTAATAATGTTAGATACCACTAAAATTATAAAAATTGAGGTATCTGTTCAAAACTTAAAAAATATTTATTATATAAGATAAATTTCTTACAATAAAAACGTTGTCTTAAAATTATTTTGTGTTGTCATTTTTCTATATAACTTACTCACACTGGAAATAAATAATGTACTTACATTAAGGAATAAAAATTATCAGGCAATAATACCTTTTCACTTTCTTTCTTTTTAGTCCCACTCTCCATTTATTTGACTGTACGTTAAGTTGCTAAGTGTTGCCAAACCACAGAAATCAGCTAGTATCATGTCTGTGTGCCAAACGAACCATTTATGAACCATTCTGCCTGCGTTGACAGATAGGGAGAGTATTATTGTCCCGCCAACTTTTGTTTAAAATATAAAAATAAATGCGAGCTTTAAAATAAAATTGTGTTTCTATTTAAAACAATCTCTGTTCTAAGCTAATTGTTTTGTTACTGAAATTACACAAAAAACACAGAAAATCATCATAAATGTAATATTAATTTCGCAGACAAAAAGGCATTCATGGTACAATAAAATAGCGAGCATCCAGCGCGTTTATTTAACGTTAACATGACAGTTCAATTTACGCACTGCCAAAATTAATTCCAATCCGCACTTGAGGCAGTTGAGGTTTTGATGGCATGTCCACAGGAAGTTAGAGTTTGTCTTTTTTGTATTTGTCACTTCAGGAACCAATCAAGTATCACAAACCAAAAATATTAATATCAGTATCACCAACCAAAAATATACCAACAGCAAATATTTTTTTGGTACAGTTTCGGTAATTCAGTTGGACATTAATCGTTTTTATTGATAAAGTAAATAAATTTAATTAAAAAAGGCGCATTGGAAATGATCTTCCTAAAAAGATGATCTTCAATTTTGTTGACAGTCACTAATAGGTACATCTCAGTACCGGAGAAACCTAGCTTTTAGCACTTATATCAGAATCAGAATCAATAAACTTATTTCTTTAGGCTTACAAAATAAGCACTTAAACAAGTCAAATATACAAATGTGTTTTTCACAAAACCTGCTCGATATCCCACGTTCCGCTCGTTAGTTACCTCTAAACTCTAGAGTCTACGAGCACCCGTGACGTAAGACGTTGCTTTATCCCCTTAGTTAATGATCTACTATTGCGAATCCAGACTATGGATCAGTATTAAAGAAGGACAATTATTATTAAAAAGCTATGTTTGTTTTTTTATATATTAGCTTAGATAGAAACTATAATGTATGTATGCAATAAATAAACCTCAATCAAATTAGGTACCTACTTACCTACCTATCATATGATAGGTAGGTAAGTAGGTACCTAATTTCATTTAATTAAAAAGTAGATGTACTAAATTATTATTAATAAATAAATAATGCTGGATAATTCACACAATATTATCTAGCCCTAAGCTAAGCAGAACTTGAGTTATGGGTATTAGATAGCTGATATACATAATACAATATAATTGCATATATAGATATTTTAAGTATACATAGAAAACGACCCTGAGCAAATATCTGCAGATCGTACAAATATTTGTCCCGAGGCGGGAATCGAACCCGCACCCTCCTCCGCAAGCGGACCTTCGCCCACCGTGCAACATCGGTCGTCAGTATTGTTTTTGGTATCTCCATTTTTTTCTCCTAAAAACGCCTATAACAAAATAAATCAGACGAAGAGTGACATAAGTGACGTGACGTTGAAGTAATCATAGCACGTCACTCATGTTGTCACGTCGTAAATTGTGCCGGCGGTGTTGGCTTACCTATTCACGTCGGTAAGTCCTCATACCTACGGTTTATAATGTTCTATTCCTAGGTATGAATACAGCCCTTGACTTTACCTAGACGCATTTTAAGCATTGTCATCCAAAGAAAGAGACAATTACTTCAAATAATTACACAGCCACGCAAAAAAAAAGTTAGTTGTGCGACGAATCGGACTATGGTTTTCCGACGTATTTTAGGATGTTGAATCGATATATAATTTTTTTTACACAAGATCTTAATTTTGAATTCAACAAAATTAAAATCCTGTGTAATAATATTTGTTCGTAAACGAAGTGTTTGGAACGTGTTGGCGTTATAAAAATGAGGGCAAAATACGTTTTTTGCGCAGTTTTCGCTAAATATACGAGTTCCGCCTACCCTGGATGGCCTACCCAGTTTTTTTTGGTTCCTACTGTGTTAATACTTTAAACCTTATGTGAGTATGTAAATATCTAAGTATAATAAAGCCAGAGGACCTCCCAAAGTGATCTAGTAGATACATGTATACATATATATAAAATTTTTTGAAGTTATCAAAAAAATTGTTGCCCAGCATTTTAATTTTGACCTCGAAGATCGATTCAGCAGCTCAAAATACGTCGGAAAAGTGTAGTTCGATCGTCGCACAACCAACTATTTTTTTGTGTGGCTGTTTTATGTTCCATGAGTCCTGTAGAATGACGGCTCAGCGACAGTAGTTATCAATCCACTGGACATAGGCCTCCCCTGAAGCGCCTTATTGGATCTTATCATTACTCGTAGCAGGTAATACCATGATCCTCACGCTGAGCATTCGGGTTGAGGATCGCACGGCGGCAGATATATTCTGCAGAAGTTCTTGCGACGTCTAATCTCAAAATGTTTTACTTGTATGATTTATTATTCTGCCACTGAGACGTCGCAGCGCCTACTGCAGAGTATATCCAGCACCGAACTGCGATCCTCAATCATCAAGCCCAGTGTGTAGATTTACCAGACATTAATTACCCTTAGCTATGGGTACTGAACTACAGCCTAGGCTAATTAAATTCAATATAAAATTTCTTTATTAGAACATCAAATATTACAGTATGTAGATAAGCTAGTGTTAATAATATTCCTGGCTCTACAAACTATGGTACACTTTAAAACTTTAAAAAACTTTAGCACTGAAGTTAGTAATTATAAATAGCTGGTGAGTTTTAGCGTAGACTAGTCTAGGACCCTACGGATTCGATATGTATATTGCAACACTATTTGTGTCGAATAAATGATTATTTCGTTTATTGATAAGTAGACTTAAGGTTGAGTGTTAACTCAAAATCAAAATATTGAGTTCCATTTTGCTGCATACTAACTAGGTTAGGTACCAATAGGGTGCCAATCCCTTATGCGTTGGTAAAAACTCTCGTAGTTTGACCCGCTCACATTCATAATGGGCGCTCAAATTCTCATTATTTGATAGATTACCATTTTGAGTAGATTGTAAAATTTGTATTCAATCTAGGCACTATATTCAAGCCAAAATCGATGTGAAGTGTTATTTATTTTATTTCATATTAAATTTTTAGAAGCATACCTTAAACTCGAGGCCAAGCTCGTGAATTTAATTTATTTTGGTTTGCTTACAAACATTTTGTATAGAATTAAGTTTATTGTCTAGGCTAGAATTGTCCTATTTCCAACGCCATTGAAACTCGAGCAACAAACGCACAGTCATTTAGGGTCAGCGCATCCTGATTATCCGACTTTAGAGGTTAAACAGCTGTCAGGAGTTTCAAGGATTGTCCCAGTCATGCGGTGTTATATCTAACCAGTTTGTATTCATGGAGCTCTATTGTCTATGGTTGTAGAGAATGTAGGATTTTGTAGGAAATTCGGTACATTAATCCCGACCTAAATATAAATGAGAAAATATGCTTCTGTATAGTCTTTTCTCCACTAAACGGCTAAATATTTTTAACCGACTGCAATAGGGTCTCAATTCGTCAGTATGTTTTTTTTTTGTATTTACATATTTTACGCGATATCTCCGCCAAATATGGACCGATTTTGAAAATTATTTCACTATTCTATAGAAAATGATCCCGAAGGAAGTATTTATTCCACAAAACTTAAAATAAATTGAAAGGTAAGGGAATTTGAAGTCGGTTTATCGTTTTTTAAAACACGCTATATTAATGTTCTTAGACCCGAGTTCAACAGACGTAGACGGTTAAATAAACAGTGGTTTCGACGTTATAAACAGCTTTATATATAGCAATTAATGCTATATATAAAGCTGTTATAACTGATGATACTCATACTTATGTATTCATATATTTACTCGCGGTAGGAACAAAAAGCACACTTATATACGTCAATTTATAATTTCACTTATATTAAAAACTAGCTGACCCGTGCCCACTTCGTTGGGCGGTTGAACAACTTTTCCATAATTTCTCACCGTTTAAACCTTCCCTAGACCTCCACGAACATTTCAAGACTAAGATAAGATAAATCCGTTCAGCCGTTCTCGAGTTTTAGTGAGACTAACGAACAGCAATTAATTTTTATATATACAGTAATTTAATATGAACTTTATACCATAGCAATAAAGCTCAAATTGACTACGTTTTAGTTACAAATCATTTGTATGGGAAAAAGAAAAGGGCTATTTTTAGGGTTTTTCAAGCAATAATTCTAATTTTTCTCGCCGTAAAAACCATCCTTGAACTTCAACGAACATTTTAAAAAAAGATTTGGCCAAATTGGTCCAGGCGTTGTTGAGTTATGCGCTTACCAACACATTTTGCGATTCATTTTTATATTATAGATATAAAACAAAGTAATTAATAGATACCTAGGTATAACTACTGTAAATGGGCATCGTCAAAAACAAAATTAATCAGAATGAATTCTAGACAATAAAGAAAAACAAATATAAATATAATTTCTTATTTTTTTCTATTCATTTATTGTTAATTTCTTTGTTAATTAAGTCTACAATTAATCTGAATACAAGGAACCGAGTACACAAAGAACTATCTTGAGTCGGTACAAATCATTATTATTCCTAAGTAAAACATGTAGAGTGTTGACCTGCTTAATGATAGCCTAAGAGCTATTTCTGGACTCTAACCTATTGTACCTTAATTATTCTCTAATCTATTGTACCTTAGTTATCCTTTAATCTATTGTACCTTAACTTTTATTAATTCCCCAGACAAGATCGACTAGGTTCATACTTCAAGAAATATGTTTATATAAAATGCCAAACATGAAAATTTTACTGATTGATTTCTTGGCTATTCTTATACAATAAACTAGCCAAGCGGAAATAAAATACCATTAATATTATTTTCCGTACCGTAATTTTTTTCTGAGACCTTATTACTTATTTGTAGTCCTTTTTCTATGGCGATAATTAATGAGGTAATTCATATTGTGCCTACATATTAATGTGGCATTTATTGTCATACATATATATTTCAAATTAAGTAATTAAAACCAACGAAACCGCTTAATTTGATTAAATTTCTGTGGCTTTTCTGATAACCGAATTTCATTGATGACAGTAAACTTATTGATTTGTACTCTTTCTCGTAATCAGTAATGTGGTACCTACTTCATAAAATTTAATTAATTGTTACAAACAAACAAATAAACAACAAATAACGTTTAATTTACCAACAAAACCGCATAACTTAATAACGTAATTAACACGTAATTTGGAAATAACTATTTCGGTACCGAAATTGAAATTACTGTGAACGCGGGCGTTATTGTTTAGTTTGTTTGTTCGCAACTAATTAAGGACATGTCAACATTTGTGTATGTGATTGTACTTTAATTGAGAAGCCTCTTCAATTTAAGTACGGCAATATGTATGTAAGCTCATATTGCCATACTTATAAACCTTGTTTGTATATAATTTGTATATAATATAATTATGGTGATTATTTTTTTAAGCGCGTAAATATAAGTTAATTTTGCGGGAGACGTTTGTCCAGCAGTGGGTTCAACAAAGGTTAGTGAAAATATATATTATATTTTTTTGGCGTTTATTTGCAGCAAAATAGCTGTTCGAAAGTAGGTAGATACCTACAGCTGTTAAACTTAGTCGGTATATTATTTACTCTGGGGCTTATTAACCGACTTCAAAAAGAGGAGGTTATCCATTCGTCTGCATGTTTTTTTTGTATGTATATATGTTACCCGATATCTCCGCCATTTATGGACCGATTTTATCCCCAGGAGATTTTATTTATTTATTTATTTATTTATTTATAATAATGTACAACTATTCTTACGGGCACACCCAATGCAATAGTGTACCTATTTTAAATTCTTAGTCTAGTCTTATTGTTAAAATTAAAATAGAAAATCATTAAACATATTAGAATTATGAAATCAAAGATAGTTTACAAAAATCAGTCTGCTAACGAATGTCCAAGATAAATAATCAGTCATAAATGAAGATATGTCAAAGAAATTTGATTATGCATGCAATAATAACATTAAAAAATAAGAATAATCCTAAAGTCAATATTAATTAATTAAAAAATAGAAAAATCGGATTAAAAAGCATTTGAATACACCGTAAAATAACATTTAAAAATAACAATGTCATTAATTTATAATAAATTTAAAAACTAATCGTCATAACATAAACTAAATAACAAAGCCTTTTGGAATTCGCTCAGGGAACAGTTAAAAAGATCTATTCTCTCAGCAACTAGATTAAGGGTGCGGATGCCTCGCGTCAGAGGTGCTTTATGCAGCAGGTTGGTTCGCGCTTTTGGTACTGCGAATAGGGCGGGACGCCTTCGTCTGTGCACAAAGTTCGCGGGCACATTCAGCCGCATTTCCTCCAAAATACCTGGATGGGCGATCATCCCTCTCAGCACCTTAAACAAATGTAAAGCGAGCGCTGCATTCCTTCTTACTTCTAACTTGTTGTATCCAACCATGCCTATAACAAACAAGGTTGGATACATCAAAGGGTAGAAGGGGTATATACCGTAGCTCTTCAGGTATAAAAATCTCGTGAACTTATTTTGTATGCGCTCTATCATTTGATTGTATTTCGCTTCGTGCGGAGCCCATATCGCTGCATTGAACTCCAAATGGCTTCTTACCAAAGCATTATAGAGTGATTTTACTGCTTGTTGGTTTGTGAAGCTGTTTGTCTGACGGAGTACGAATCCTAAAGTTTTATAAGCCTTCTTGCAGATGTTGACCACGTGCACCCGGAAATATAGCTTGTCGTCCAGACGAACCCCTAAATCCCTCACCGTGTCGACTCTCTTCAGCTGAATACCCGTCAACTGGTAGTCGTGGTAGAGTGGTGTCTTAGCTCGACTAAAAGTTATGATAGAGCATTTGCTAACGTTAAAGTCGAGTTTATTTACCCTACTCCACTCTACCACCCTGTCCACGTCCCGTTGAAGGCGTACACAGTCTTCTACGTCCGTGATGGGCAAGAGTAACTTGAGGTCGTCCGCGAATAACAAACATTTGGCATGTTTGACGACGGTTGGCAGGTCGTTTATCATTATAATAAACTCTAGCGGCCCCAAATTACTTCCCTGACTTACACCGGTTAAGGTAGAGTATGCCTCTGATCTGCATCCCGCGTAGTCGACATACTGCCGCCGGTCCTTCATATAACTCGCGAAGAACTGCAGCAGTTTGCTGGTACAGCCGATCGTCGCCAACTTCTGAAGCAAGATGTCGTTGTCGACTAGATCGAACGCTTTTTTGAAGTCGAAGTAGGCGGCGTCGACTTGTTCCCCTGCGTCGACTCGAGGTAGCACGAAGGCCATGGAGTCAAGGAGGTTTGTCGAGGTGCTATGAGCCGGCCGAAAACCGTGCTGTGCGTCGGACAGCCGTGACGAGACCTGCTCTTGCATGCTGTGCTGAATGGCAGATTCAAATACCTTCGCCGCCGTCGACAGAACGGCCACTGGTCGGTAGTCCGCCACCTCTGATCCCGAGCCTTTAGGTATAGGAATAACCCTTGTTATCTTCCATCGTTCTGGAAAGTGTGATTTCTCTAGACAAGCATTGTAAATATGGGCGAGTGGTTCCGCGAGCGGCATTCGACAGTCTCTCATAATAAAGACTGGTATGCCGTCCGGGCCCGCGGACCGCTTCGGCTTGAGCCTTGTCAGCGCCGCGCGCACCTCGGCCAGCGTCAGGCGCGGCACGTGCACGCGCGCTGCGCTGGCGGCGCTCGCCGCCTCCGCCGCTGCCATGTCTAGGTGAGCCGGTGAGGTACCGTAAACCGAATGAAAAAACTTCGCGAATTCCTCTGCACATTCCGGTTCCGAGAGCGTTTTTCCGTTTAGTGTAATCTGTTTTCGGTTCACGGTCCCTCTCTTTGCTTTCACAAAGTTCCAGAACGATTTCGGATCCTCCGTCAGACGGTGCTCTATTCTTTGCTGCTGCTGAGCTTGTGCCTCCTCTATCATTTTCTTCACTGTTGCTCTACTTTCCGAAAATGCTGCATAACTCGATCTTCCTTGTTTATATTGCCTATGTCGCCTTGCCTTCAGTTTAATCTCTCTTATGATCTCCGCTGTGTACCAGTTGGGATACTGATACCTAGAGTCTATTTTATGATGGCGTTTTTTGGGAACACATTTGTCAAAAATTTCTATTAAAGTGCAATATAGTAAATCCAAGGCGTCCTCGGGATCTCGTGTTTCATAGAGAGGACTCCAGTCCGCTGCTGCAATCAACGAATACAGTTCTTGATAATTAGCTTTGGAAAAGTTCCATTGCTGTTCGTCGTCGGGCGGGGACGGCGGTACGGAGAGCGGCGTGCATGCGGCAGACGGCGCGCGGCGGCGCACCGACACCGCGAGCGGCGGGTGCTGCTCATCGCGCGGAACCAGCTCCTCGTCCGCGGGGCATACGTATTTATCCCGCAAAACTTAAAATAAGTGCAAAAGTAAGGGACTTTGAAGTCGGTTTATCGTTTGTTTAAACACGCCATAGTTATTTTGTATAACATTTTTTACATTTACTTCCCGTGGAATGAGTTAACTGGTGACCTGTGTAAGGTTTTCCATCAGGCACCAGTCTCTTACTCTCATCAATTCTCTCGTAATACGTACAGGTCGTTATTCATATTTCTAAGTATATATAATAGGATGTCCCACCGCCTGGGACATAGAGGGCAAGTACCAGAAATATTGAGGATATAAACTTTTACTGAAAGGAGCATTCCTTTATTTTTACCCTTTACCGCTCTTTCACACAGCATCCGTTTTACAGGATCCGTTATTTTCCTGTGATGGCGTATGTAGCTGTAGAAGCCAGTTCACACACCTGACAGTATTCCGGACCAGTAAACTATTTCTTCCAGTAGCTAAAAATCCATATAAACGATCCGGTAACAATCGTTAACTGGATCCGGAAGTGTGTGAACTCGCTCCTACAACTACATACGCCATCACGGGAAAATAAACGGATCCAGTAAAACGGATGCTGTGTGAAATGCAAAACTTATCAATAAATAAAATCATACATATCCTTTGTAGGAAGGCTTACTACAAAATATCAGATTATCTAGATTCTAGAGGATAAAAAAGCGTGGGACGACTTTTGCTCCAACTCGAAAACTAACAACCTAATAAGGTAAAGGTTTCTTGTTCGCTTCTTTACCTTAGAAAGATTGAAGTGAACAAAAAATCAAAGTGATCACTTTATTTCACTGTTTTACTTATGTAATTTTAATTTTGTGACGTGTCCAAGAGTCCTGTAAGGTCTAAAGGGAATAAAGCACTTTGATATTTGATATTTGAATGAGCCCTTAGAGGTGTATGGATCACTCACCCACCTCTTAACAGTATCTAGTTAATGTACCATGTATAGTAGTCGTCACCTTAAGAGAGAAAATATATATTTTATTTATTTATTTCATTATCTCATCATCATCAGCCCATACACGTCCACTGCTGGACATAGGCCTCCCCCGTACGACGCCACAAAAGCGATCCTGAGCCGTCTCCATCCATCGACTCCCTGCGACCGCTACGATGTCGTCGGTCCATCGAGTGGATGGTCTCCCATGTAGGGGGGGATTTGCCATAATCACCACGCTTGGCAGGCGGATTGGTGATCGCAGTGTTGGTGTTTAAAAATACTCAGAAGGAAGCTGCTGCCCTTCCTCTGGTAGGTTCCCTTAGTCTGCTTTTACGACATCCACGGGTTGAGTTGGAGGGGTCGACATTCGTACTCGGCGGCCCCCCGGCCAACTGGTGTTCTGGTGTACGCTTACGCCAAAATAAAAACGAAGCGTTTCATTATATATCTGGTTCTAATTTTGATGAATTGTTCTCGAGTCGAGGCAACGTAATAATTTATATATAATCTTTGGTCGCGGGTTCAGACACGAGACTGAAAACTGATAGACGTTATTTATTACCTATGTTATATTATTTTAGTTTATTATGGTCAACATTTTGACCTCTAGGCATTTTGTTTATAACTTGTTACTAGGGACAAGAGGTATGACATACATGGGGTATAATATTTTATAAATGATATGAATTCTTATATAATACGAATACGATAGTTTTTAGGTTGGCAG
Source organism: Eupithecia insigniata (assembly GCA_947859395.1). NCBI lineage: Eukaryota > Metazoa > Arthropoda > Insecta > Lepidoptera > Geometridae > Eupithecia > Eupithecia insigniata. The sequence goes on from OX402003.1 coordinate 14,268,027, forward strand.
GTAAGTTCCTTGAGATAATGATATTTTCAATAAAGGTCACCAACACCAAAATAATTGGTAATGGAGACTAAGTGACCTTTTTAACCGATTTCAAAAGAAGAAGGTTATCATTCGTCTATATTTTTTGTTGTTTGTATGTGACGCGACATCTCCGCCAGTTATGGACCGATTTTGAAAATATTGTATAGAAAACGATTCCGAAGGGGTCCCATAAATTTTTTATCCCCAGGAAATAAGTATTTATCCCGCAAAACTTAAAATAAGTATAAAAATAAGTGAATTTGAAGTCGGTTTACCGTTTTTTAAAACACGCCAAATTATGAACATACATACATATGTATTTTGTTACCAACTGCTTGCTTCAGTTGGTCCAGTTTTTTATCATTGTCAAAGGCTAAGAAAAAGTTTTACACTGAAAAAATTTTACTTACACGATATAATCAGACACGCTCCAAGTACAGTAACGACAAAAACACATTGCCAACCACACTACCACTTGCTACACGATACTAACTCGAACCACTGTCACATGAGACTCGAATTTCGTTTACAACTCACTTTGTAACTCTATACAGACGAGCTGTCTACGGGCGGTCACGCTCGATGCGGTCCCGTGGGCAACTGACTGATATCTCACTAACATCTCTATCTACTTGTATTACGAGTATTATTGCAAACGGGATTCAGGAATAAACCTCCTTCTTGCGCAGTCGGGTAAAAAACACAACTGCTTTCTGTGTAAACTAAATAAAATAAAATAAATAAATAAATAATTTATTAACAAATATAATTGGAATCAAATAATAGAAACAAATTAGAACTAGTATTTACAATTAAAACAATTGAGCCGTGCACTGTTGCAAATAATCTACAGGAAGAACTAAATATTTTTTTTTTTTTGTATAAAGGTTCGCTAATAGCTAATAGTAGAGATAAGAAAACGTAGTTCACGTCGTGCCAGCTTTATCGTTCTACCGAAAACTCGGAACTATGGAAAAAAACTATACCATGTGAAGGCGCACGGCTTTACAATAATTTACGCTCCCAAATTAAAAGTGTAAGCTCATTTAATGCGTTCAAACTCAAATTAACTCACCATATCATAAATGATAATTCACTTCTTATTAAATGAACGCATTAAATCAGCTATTGAACGACCACAACCTATGCATCTATCTATATAATTTGTCTTTTTGAGAATAAATGAATATTAAACTTAATACATACAATCATAATAAAGAAGAAATAAGTGTCACACACAGTGCGTAGATTTTTGATATTTACACCATTTATGTCATTGACTCATTCCGAATGAGTGTCTTTGGAGACACTATATAGCTGTAGAAGTCGATAAAATTTTATAAAAAAATCTTCATTGAACAATATTTATAATTTTGTTTATATCATTTATTGTGAATCTTGAGAAAATAACGAGATTATGAAAGAACCTCCTATAAAAATTAAAAAGTTTATGCACGCAAAATCTAATAAAACTGAGATTTGGTATGGGTATAGTTGGGGATCTGGAATAACTTATGCTATTTTTATCCCGATAAAACGCGGCTGAAGGCGCGGGCAGCAGCTAGTAACTAATAAACCTGGGTTGAGGGTCTTAGCAATTTATTTTAGCTACTTATTCAGATAGCTGTCATTTCCGCAGTTGCCAAAACATAACTGAACTAATTTCACAGCACTAAAATGAAGCCATTCTTTTTATTTCCAGCGATAGAGAAGCATAAAGTTTCGTTATAGTGACATTAGCGGCGGCGGTGGGCGAAGGTTGCGGGTTCGTTTCCCGCCTTGGGACAAACGTTTTCAAATGTTTGTTCCGGGTGTTCTGAGTATTTTCTATGTAGGTAATCATAATAAATATAAATTTATGTAAAGTATTCTATTAATCTTCTGGTACCCACAATACAAGCTCTGCCTAGCTTGGGGCTAGATGATGTTGTGTTCCAAGACAGTCCAGCATTGTGTATTAGAATGGACACCTCACGCGCGACGTTGGAAATGACTTCAAATATACCATGTATGTCTTAAAAAGAGAACAAATTGTGAATAAAATACAACCCAAAATGTCGTAAAATCCCGAAGGAAAAGGCAAGTGCGAATCATCTATCAATAGCTTTTTATACTTGCCATTGAGAATTGATTTCTTATCGAGTAGCAGCAGGGTTTGAATGTAGGGCCACATTTTATATTATCCGATGTGGAGCATGTTCCAGGAAACGTATAGGTAAGGTTATCTATATTTCGTCACTGCCTTTTCTTGACTGCTTCTAGACTTACTGCTGCCCGCGGCTTCACGAACGTTTTTGCAAGAGTATATCTTATTTCAGACTAGCAACCCGCCCCGGCTTCGCACGGATAGTAGAGCGTAATATGTCAACGGTACTATGCAGCGTTTTGGATAAAAGCTCCCAGCTTGCTTGACTTTTCCAACACTTCCAACAATTATCGTTATATTTCAACCAATTTACACAAAACCTTGACAAATCATATAAGTAAACCTTTCTCATGAATCACTCTATTGATTGGTGAAAACCGCATGAATATCCGTTCAGACGCTTTTGAGTTTATCGTAAACAGAAAGACAAACGCGGCGGGGGGACTTTGTTTTATAATAATGGTAGTGATGTAGAATCACATCTTTGCAAATTCAGCTCGATCGGTATAGCAGTTTTGGCGTGAAGAGGTAACAGACATCCGAACTTTCGCATTTTTAACATTAGTTTGATTCATAGTAAACATGGGTATGGATGTCACAGGACTGGACAGATTGGATGTTATAAACTTTTGTTACATTCTCTTATTCCGCCTCGAGTTGCGTAAAATACAGTGTATTGCATAGAACGGTAGAGCAGGTAGAAAATTTCATTAAAGATCTATTTTTTATACCCACACACACACCATGATCCTGTCCTTTTAACGATAAAGCGACATAATCTGCACAACAACACCTCCATTAAGTTTAAATCATAAACAATTTAGGCAGTAGTGTTGCCCGCTGCGACCGATAATGCTGAATAATGGCCAACCCTCGTCATGTTAAATCGGACATGAAAACTCGCAGAGGTGTATTCTGTATCGTGTGACTTTAGGGTTGCTCTAATTGCTGCTGACTGGGGCTTTTGGATATTTAAATTGTGACGTTCTAAATAGTATATTTGATCGAGTTATTATTTATCGAATAGGTTCGTAGTTTCACCACTTTTTAGCGATGATGTTTTTTTTGCTAGAGAATGGGGTGGAAAAAAATGTGCCTACAAACAAACGGGTACATTAACCATCCATTATGGTTTTAAAGGCCATTGATGATGATGATAATGGATGAGCGATGAATGAGGACTAAAATTGCTAAGTTTTTCCTTTGATTAGAAACGAATGATATTAATTTCGACACCTTTGAGGTAAGTATTTAACTAGAAACTAAACGAAACCACAACTTGTAAATTTTCCTTTCAATTGGTGACACAAAATAGCTAAGGGTTTTTAAAAATATCTAAGCTAATAATGATAAACCAGCCAAAGTTACTTGCAAGTATATACTAATGTAAAAGAATAGAAAGTATTTCATTTGCTCGATATATCTCTCAGATATTTTTATATTGAGTGCCTCTCCCAAGGCGTTGTCACTCAAAACTCCAATAAAACTGTCTCACACGTGTTGACGTACGGAATGTAAGGATTATTTCCAGGATTTATACTCTCTCCCGTACATTCATCACTTTGTACTCATACTGCTTTGTTTTTGGCAGACAAAATATGTCGCGTAAATTCGTTCAATATCATAGGACGATATTTTCTTAAAGAATGGACGTTGACGAGAGGACATTTACTTTTAGATATGCACTTTTAGAAAAAAAACGGGGTTCATTTTTATATTTTACGACGTAAACCAGATCTAGAAATAATTGGCTATGAAAATAATTTCCATTTTAGGATAACGCCCTGTATTTTATTATTGTTGGAGAAGTTACCGACATTTCCAATAGCCTCAAAATTTCCAGTTCCCAAAAGTTGTTTCCAGCTCTCATCCTACAAAATACCTACGAAATTTTCCCAGAAACCCTTAGGGAAATGAACAATTGCGAAGTACCTAGCCTATCATCTATATCAAAGTTTTTTTTGCGAGCAACAACAAACTTTGGCTATAAAAGCATAAAGTACAGTTTCCCGGACAACTGAGCAAGGGTAGGCAATAAAATATCAACTGTCAGGCACAGGCCTGCTGAGTGCGGTTCACATTCGATATATCGATACAAATAAATATATAAAATCTTTATGCTTATGCGAGTCTGACTGATTATGGCGTAGAGCAGAAAAGTCTTTGATTTAGTTCGAGTCGCTTGTATTGAAGCGGAAGCAGTGTGATGTGACCCTACCTTTTTAAAATTATACCCCATCCCAACATGCTTTACCCAGTAGTGAGCAAAGGCTTCTGATCTTTCCATAAGTGATGTGACAATCTTACGCCGCCGTGCTGGTGAAAAATGTGGCAAGAAAATTGTGAAAAATGAAGCTTTTAGTTGTTTAACATTTTTTAAAATTATTAAATTCTCTATACAATAAACAGTCAAAGTTGAGGCCTCACGCTAGTCTAATATATCGATACTAATGCCCGATGTATCGATACATAATAGGTTCAAATTAATGGTCTGTCGGTAGCAGCCAACGGGTTTATTGTTGCTAATGCTGGCCACTCAGACCTTTGTTCACGTAGTAGATTAGGAATGTTTTTTGAGAAAGCCATTGTCACCACAGGTAAGTAAGTGAACGTAGCTCTTTGATAAATAATTCTTGTACTAGACATTTGGTACTAGATTTTAGATTGGATTTAAAATTTGATAGCTTTCTTGAAAGTTTTGATTTTGGTTTTTATGTGTCCATCGGCAAGACTCTTTCAAGGCACCCAAATAAATTGGCAATTTATTGCTCCCAAATCGTTCAGTTTCGATCGGTCACTGCGTTCGCTACGAATAAAAATTAGGTGCGTTTGTAACAAAAAATAAAAAGACAGACGTGTCTGGCGTTGTCTAATGTTGTCTTTTGTATCGAAAGTGAGAAACATTTAAACAGCCTCCGAAAAACTAATTATGGTATTACACACATAATGATGTACATTAAGATATACACTAGGTAGGTAACTAAAAAGGTTTAGTAGGTACCTAATGAAGGTGACCAAAAGGTATTTCAATGCATAGATTAACCTTAATCTGTAAAACTCGTTAGTTTTTACTTGGGGTGAATCGGAGCGGGTACTCAGAAAAGCTATTAATTTTTTACGTTCCAAGATAAAAGTTTATTTAGTGGAGACAGTATAAGAGAGATTCGCTAACTAACAACTAATAAATTCGCTAACTTGTAAAAGTATGTATTTTTGCCTTCAGATTTTTATATATTACTTATTATCTATTTACTGATTTTTATTTTAAAATATCTTGAAAGTTTTTGGTCATTCACATGATTATGCTTCGACCCGACCTGACACCCAGAGTCGGTAACTTTTTTTTTGATCTGCCTATTTACTATGTGTGCGGAACAGTTACGAATGGAACATAGTTCGCACATAATAATAATATTACTTGTGTAGCTCTCGCCTTTAGATTAATTCTCATAAAGGGCCTCTGTGCTGTTGGCTTCGGCTCCACGCATGCCTCCCAAAGAACCGGGTCACTATATTGCCCATGATCATGGAAATGAGAAACAGAATAGTGCTTGAGAGTATGTTTATGGCAGGCGTCCATGGTCACCCCCATAGCTCAATTACCCAGTCCATCCATTCATCACAATGACATTGTTTTTTTTTTCTTTCATTTTCCTTTGCAATAGTCTCTACACCTGGCGGATATCATCTTCGGGTGTATCATATTGTGCAACCGAGGATGATGCTTGCTATGTGCAGCTCACGCCTTTACATTAATTCTCATAGAAGGCCTCTGTGCTGTCGGCTTCGGCCCCACACATGCCTCCCAAAGGACCGGGTCCCTATATAGCCCGTGATCATGGAAATGAGAAATATAATAATAATAATACATCCATTTATGTATATCCTCTTTTTTTGAAGTAGTATAAGACAGAAAAAATAATTTAAATGGTTAAACTTAATTTAATCAAACCATTGTTAATTTGCATACACGAAATTAAGTACTTATAATACCTACACGAATTATTATTTAATACTTAGAATTAAGTGCCATTCTGGGGTGTCCAATGAGGAGCATGTGCCTCCTCCATCCTGCTACATAATTAAGTTCGCACATACACTTGCCAAAAAAACATGTACACAATGTACACTAAAATACAACAAAGCTCTACAAACACAAATAGATAGAGTACAAAACAAACAAACAAACAAAATTCATATATTTTTTCTTCACAAAAGGTCTTTTTACAGAATTGTTATAGCTGTTACAGCTAGGTGTAGTATAGCAAATACAGATAACTGTTCGTGAGAGACTGGTACCAGTGATAGGTTAAGTCAGTGTAGTTTTAGACATAAGTTAAGTCACTGTGGCCGAAAACGGGGCTCTTTAGTCAACTAATCCCGCTCTAAACTCATCCCACGGGATGGTCTGTGTATGTGTGAAATGAAAATGAAACTGTATTGTGTAAAGTGCAAGGTCGTTATTGATCTCTTACTTTACAATGAAGTATTTTTTTGATCGGAAGAGTAGTCTTTTTAAATTGTACTTCTGGCGATTTTATTACAAACAAAACCTTTAGGTATCTTCCTAAACCCGTAGAATTTTATCTCTTTGCACATTTCTTTCAGTCCATTTGATTTTGTAGTCGCAGGATGACTTATCTTAGGACCCTCGCAAATGAATAAACCATTTTTAGGCGATTCTTCTAATAATAAAACTCGAGGGTGCAGACAGAGTAAAAATTGAAACTCAGTGGAGAGAAAGGGGGCAAAGTTGCGAACTTCCGAGACGTGTCCACTTGTCTCGCAAACTTTGCACTCTACACAGAAAAATAATAGCTTTTTAAATGGATTGTCCGTACTGTGGAGCTAGATACTTGGGTGCAGAATTAATTTAAAAAGCTTTATTATGACTGATATAACCTAGCTTAGAGCTGAAGCAAATAATAGATTTTGGTATATTCTCACAAAAACTTCCAGTGAAAGACTGCAGGCAGATGCAGCAAACTGAAGACAGGGCGCTATGTCGCTCATTAGGGAAGGTCTATATCCAGCAGTGAACTAATATGGACCAATGATGATGTTGATGTTGATACTGATGATGATGTTGATATTTCCACAAAGAGTGGTCTCTACCGACTCCGCGAAATGATGAGCAATCCATCGCATCACCAATTTAATCGTTTGAAACTTGTTATTACTGATATGCACACACTTTCTATCAAAGTTAGTAGAATCTTTCATCCTGTTGTGGTCAGAGCAAAGAGCAGGTGACACAATTTTACAGCGCTCTTGCTGTACGTAAAAACGGACACGTAAAATTATACGACGCGTAAAAATAACAGTAAAATTTCACAACAGCGCCAAAGTTGAAAATCATCATAAAAGAAAAAGCTGTTAAATATAGGATGATATTTTCAGGTTGCAACATATAAATTGAATTTTCGGTTACATTTTGTGCAGGAAACTGTGCGAGCCTCTTTGACAGGGTAGACACCCATCAAATGCACCTGATTGTGAAATTAATGGTGTGTAGCCGCGCCGAAATTCATCGACACCCCTCAAAACTGACAATTTTAATGACGCTGGCGAAATAATTATATTTTCATGGAATTCACACAACGTTTTTTCTACATTCCACTTTTCTACATAGTAAGTTTTAAGGCGATCGTATGCCTCAAACTATCGCCGCTGCCTTTGGTACTTACGTTAATCAAAGGAATTTTAAAATATCCAATGTATAGTTATACATAACTATCATAAGTTTTTTTTAATGCTCATAAAATAGTTTTCTTTTATTTCCTTTATACAAAATAGCGAAGTTGCTCTTGATGACCACCGAACTCTGTTTTCACTTCTCTGTCTAAATTAAACGAAACTAAACTATTTCAGAGGGATTAAAAAAGCTTGGGATAGGTGTCATAAACTTTTCATTCGATATTTGAATATTCGTTTGATTAGCGTAAAAATTATAAGTAAAAATTGGTGGTGATGCTAGCGTGCGGCCTTAAGATTCAACTAAGTCGCACATCTTTCCATACAAACGTGGAAGGGTAACTACTCCACTGTTTGATGTTGAACATCCAAAACTAAGTAAACTAATAATTTATCTCATCATTATCTATATTTGTGTGGATCCAAAACCGTAAAAAAGGTATACATTTAAAAAATACAAGCTCCTAAACTTTCGGATTTCAACACTGATTTTAGCCCAACTTTGGGCGTAAATAAATAATATACGGAGAATGAAACCTCTAAAATGAAATCTGTAGCCGACATACTCGTAGTTTAGTTATTCAAATACATTTATGTTGAAAAGATGCACTCAATAGTTTTTCTGCAATAATCCTTGTGCTAAAAGACTTTTCACATTTTTTACGCGGTCGTTTTACTAATCAATCATTATGCATCTCATCCTACACTACTCATCGCACACGTGACGGGTGAACGTGAAATAGCATAAATTTAGGCCTCGCCTACCGAAGAGTTTGCGCGACCGACTTGTGCAACCTTAAGGGAAAGAATCGGGCAGGTAATCAAATGCATTAAATATTGAATTTCATAAAATAAAGTCCACCCATCAACGACCCATCCACTTTAACGATTTAGATATTTCAAGAATTATTTATTTTATTCGAGCTGAATAATATCTTCTCCAGGTCGTTCGCATATCTTAATTGAAGTATTATTTTATCAAAAAGGGCTTTGTAAAGCCTTAAAGCCTTTCAAACAAAACAGCCGATATGGAAAGCTATTAAAAAGTCCGAAGCGGAATCAGCATACGCCGCGATACGTGATTTATCTAGAGATTCTGGGGATAACATACCATAGATAGCTTTGATCTGAACTCGTCTCGTAATTGGACATGTCGGAGGCAGTATGAAATTGTATTAACGTTTTGTTTACTTTCGTTGTGAACTTCAATGTCATTAATTATCTCCTGAGTGGGTATTTTGTTTAAAACAGTGTAAGTTTTAATAAAGCTTACAATGAAATATTATTTATTACTTTTTTACTTAAGGATAAACTCTTTATTGACAAAGAAAATAACAATCAAATAATAAAAACAAATGAAACTAGTATTTACAATTGAAACAATTGAGCTAACTGCAGACTGTTGCAAACAATCTACAGATAGCTCAGAATCAGAATCAGAATCAATAACTTTATTTCTTTAGGCTTACAAAATAAGCACTTAGACAAGTCAAATTGTATACTATAAACATAGTTATTATTATCAAATAAGAAATAAGGTGTTATTGATATTCTCTTCACTTCAATTTTTTGGCCTCTAGTGGAAGAAGTGAAAAAGAAACCACTATCGAGTAAATATAAATTTAATGCAATTTAGATACATTTCAATATTTCTTTAAAGCTAAACAGAACATTGAATTTCTTACATACTACTGACAGTGCGGAACGGAGCGACATCTGGCCAAGCATTAACATCATTGATGTAATCATCTATGGACTCAACTGGGCCATATCAATACCAGTCGGAATCGTCCCCATTTATTACTTACCAAATGTTAGGAAGTATTGTTACAAGGTATAGTCTATTTTTAATAGAAAAAAACGTAGTCTTTTATAGCACACATAACACAAGCTCTATTTTGTTAGGGCTAGACTTGACCATCTATGCAGAGGCTTCATTGATACAAAATAATTTTGGTTTGTCGCTAACTTCAACTTACAAAATAAAATTTTAGCCCCGTAGAGCTCCGTGAACTATGACGCTTAAAATAAAAAGTAAAAACTCCTCAAGCTCTGCTATGAATCACAGTTTCACAACACAGACTTTTGAGTGAAAAAGTTACCAAGTCTCTTTACTACCTGTCGGGATTTCGTCAGCGAGCGAGCAATTTAAGAAAATATAATAAAAATGTAAATTGAGTAGTTTCCCTTCTCGTAAACCCGAGGCATGGCATGAGTCATCTCTCCCCCTTCCGGCCTTCTAATAAAAGGGTGCTATTGTGTTTCTTATATCTTGAAAAGTTAAGGAAGCCTTTAGTGTCTGTTTGTACCGAATAAGTGATGGAGAACTCTTTAATATAACATGTATCTACATATGTATGAATTCTCATTTTCTCAATAGTATTTAAAAAAAATAGATTCAGGCGTTACTTTGCGGAAATCCATTGCACAATATTAGTCAACAATATTGTTCAATAGTATTTGTTTGTATTTTTTAATTAGTTTGACAAATGTTTTATTTACAACATTGTTTTAATGTTAACTTTTTGATGAATATCAATTTTATTCGAGTGAAGGATAGAGAAAAAAAGTCGGTATTTATGTCAGCAATGAAGTAATATCAACGAAATTACCTTACTTAAAAATACTTATTTTTAACCGTCTTCGTCTGAAAATTATAATATCGGTATAATACCTATTGAAAAACAAACTCCAACAACTTTTCTTCACGGTGATGCTCTGAACCGAAGCTCTGCTAGATGACGATATGAAGATAGTCCAAAATTTATGAAAAAAAAAAAGATTTAACTCACACATTTAAGATAATTCCCGTGTTTTACCAAACAAAACTCCGAATTAATTCAATTTAGAAAATACATAACACTTTCTTCACTTCTCTAGGTGACACTTCACGCACGTCTTACGCACGCGTAAAACGTACGTAATGAAAATGCCTACGTCTTATAAAAGTTAACTTGACATCGTGTGTCGCTGACGTGTCGGCTAATTAAATTGAAACTGTTATGTTGACAAATTGGACTTAAAACAGTAACCCTCTCCATTTCGGAGGAAAATTTTAAGGGTATCTAGGTAGGTAGTATGGGTGACAACTGAAGGCTCTTCATCAGCAGGTTTCTCAAAACGAGTGTCTTGATTTTTTAGTGTAAGTTAGAACGCTTTCTGAGTTTAATCCTCTTCGGCAAATACTCAAATTCGACAGTCTATGACATTTTTACCCTATATAATATACTTTTGTCCCTGGCAGAATCGTAGCGTAAAGCAAGCGGCCGCCGCCATAAAAGTAGAAGTTGAAGAGTGGATGGCCAAATCCATTAGAGAGAAAAATAGATTAAAGTGTGCATTTTTTTCTTTTAAATCGAGGTAGTGACGCCTTTCAGGACTTTTTTCTAACCCTCATGGTTACAGATTTAGCCATCCACTCCCATCTCAAAAAGCCACCCTATATAATAACGTAATATTATAGTAATCGTAATTACTAATTATATACCCTATTATAATAAAAAATTAGCCTATTATATTAAAAGAGGTACCAACATCTTTTTCATCTCAGAAACGTTAATCACCGTCACTCATCGAATTCATCGCTGGAACTTGAAAATTGCTCCTTTGTTGAGTGATGGCATTCCGAGATTATTTGCAAGATTCTTCAATTTGGGAGCAGGTGCCAAAAACACCCCTATTTGTCAAGAGGTTGGCGTGATGGACGCTATCTACGTATAACTACCTAATCTAGAGATAGAAATACTTACCTACACAAATGTACAAGGCGTTAAGGGCCTACAATACCTCACCATTGTGTGAAAAGGATAGGCTTGGGATTTCGCGTTCATATGAGCGGGACAGAGTAGAACGTCATAACCGCAAAAATAATGTTTTTGATTTTTTTACGGTAAAAATAATAGTAATTTTGAAAATCTAAAATACACACCGTCTGCTTTATACTCTGATTGTTTACTGTATAAAGTATCAAGGCTTATTTTAACGTATCTATTGAATAGCGACGGTTTAAAGTACAGTTTAGAGTGAACTTTGGATTTTTTTTTCCATCGAGAAAATTTCATGTAATTGTGTTTTCGAAAAACTAGTGGTCTAGCATCAATCCTGAACTATAACATATTAAAATCTCAAAGTAAATGCTTCAGAATTGTGGAAGATATGATCGTTGAAAATAACTGATTTCAGATAGTATCAACTCTTAAACTCAAAGTTTTTTCAAGTCCATCTCAATTATTTTAGACGGTTATAAGTTTTCCAAAACTATTTTTATCATTTATATTTATATTTAAGAACAACTCTTGAGTACCTACGGGTAAACATAGGTAAGGTCTATGTTGATACATTCGAAAAATAGTTTATACTGGGTTTATTACCAATTGGCGGTGAAAACTTTTGGTAAGTAATAATTTTCCATAACGGTAATAGAAGAAAAGATAAAGAGTGGCGCATCAATATGCGCCTTAATCTAGTAGGTTATAATCTTTATTGGCAAAGAAAAACTAGTTAACCTAGTTAGATATATTTAGTAGCCCAAGTTCAAATTTGTCCAATCACAGAATCCGACTTCAAATTCCAACCCTTTTCAAATCAATTTCTAATTTACCTCACCTATTTCACTTTCAAATACCTTTGTGGTGTAAAAGTTTTGTAAAATGACAAGAATAAAATGTAGGTACGACTCCAATTAGTTTGGCAGTAAATCAGAGACTAAATAACACGGCGCGGCTCTCACCCTCGTCTGCACACTGCACCACCGCAACCACAGTTGTGGACGATCAGCTGGGAACTTGTGTTTGAACATTATTATCTGTATGTATGCCTGTTTACATTGATCTTTCTGGCCTTTCTTTCTAGGCCCGAAAAAAATGCATTTTAGATTCTAGACGCAACCTAAAAAAGTTCATTTCAACTTGTACCTCTCCGTCAGATAGCTTAAAGACCGAGTTGTCTTTCTGCGATAAAAAATAATCCTATTTTCCATCCAGGGCCTCACCCAAATATTTCAACTTTCCTCATTCAGGATCTCTCAAAAATATCTTAGGAAGCCGATGGCGTCGTATTTGGAGGCGACCCCAACAGCAGCTTTCTTCTGAGATCCAGGGTGCTTGGCGTTTCTTAAAGCACTTTAAGTTTAACTTTAATCTAATATGCCCAAAACGGTGAAAAACTTTGTTCGCGTACCTGTAACGAGGAATAATGTACCTACAATTATTTTAGTAGTTTTTAGAAGTTAGCGATGTTCAGCTATTTATACTGTTTAGCAGACTAAACGTTGAAAAAAACTATCGTAGTTAGATGAATTCATTATTAATACGTGCATATATTTATCACGGTTATAAATTAAGGATGAATTCATTATTGCATTTGATGAATTCATTATGAATGGGTTAACTACGAATCAAGCTCTACGATCTTCGATCATTGCATGCAGGGACACAGAACGCGCGCGTTTAGAACCACCCTCAAGATGAAGTAGTCCATCCCTCGTTATGGGATGTTGGTATTTTTCCAACATAATGCGGTTCGTAGTTAACCCGCTTACATATTATTCATAATGTAAGTGCTAAAAACTGCTGAACATTCACGGCAGACCGTATTGTGTCAAATTTTTTAATTTCAATAGAGAAGCGTGAAACCCAGCAGTGTTCGCCGCAGCTATGAAAACTCCATCAAAGTGGAAATTTTTAATTAATCCTGGATTAGTCCCGGAACTCCACTAGTACGATAGATTATTTTCTATTTCTGCTTTCGAATGGAGGTGTCGTTATTTCAATTTCTACTTTGAAAAGCTTTTGTAATAATATGCTAGATATTTTCTTTTGTAATTTACTAACTTAATTGATTTCGTTAATATTAACGAAAAAATATTTTTAAATAAATATCTGGCACATTCAATTCAATTGTTGAATAAATGAACCCTTAATTGTTATACAAAAATTATCAATTTTGACTTCTTACGTGCAATAGTGCAGGTAAGAAGTCAAAATTAAACCTATATAGAGAAACAAATATGGCCACAGATTTTTTTTAGCATTAAGTTACCTATCAGTCAAGCTACCTGTAGATTGTTTGCAACAGTCTGCAGTTAGCTCAATTGTATCAATTGTAAATACTAGTTTAATTTGTTTATATTATTTGATTGTTAAGCACCTAGTTTTTTTTTTCCTTTTCTGCCTTTATCGTGGGTAGAACACACACCAAAGTCTTCAATCTTTCAAAACATACATACGTAACATGCTTGCAACATACTTTCAAATATAGCACGAACCCGTTGAGCTGTATCGTCGACTTGGGTATAATATAGCAAAATTTGGACATTAGCAACCAAATTTAGCACTATTCAAGTTAATTGATTGATGGTGATTTAGGGAAATCAGTTGAAGGCCTACTACGTGACGATGTTAGTTCTCTGTAACGGGAAATTAAAATAAAATAACTAAAATTACTGTAAAAGTAGAAAATGTTGTCCATTTCCCAGCAATGGGGAAGAAATCGGTACTAATAAAATAGATCCTATCCTAATAATATTATAAACGTCAAAGTTTGTATGTATGGATATTTGTTACTCTTTCACGCAAAAACTACTAAATCAATTAGGCTGAAATTTGGTATGGGTATAGTTTGGTACATGGAATAACATATAGGCTATTTTTTATCCCGATAAAACGAGGGTGAAGGCGTGGGAAGCAGCTAGTAAATAATAAGTACCTGAGTATAAAGTCTGGTCTGAGACTCAATGTAATGCATAATAGAGTTTTGACATATTTTGACCGAATTCAAAAGGTAGAGGGATTTTCCTTTTTCTCTTGTTTGGTCTGTTCAGTGATTGTGGTCCTCGAATTATGTCGTCGTAGAGAAAAATGTTCATGGTTCATGGCAAAGGCAGCTGCTTTCTTACTTAAGTAAGAAAGATCTATCATCAATTCCACTAAACATTTAATCCAAGTTACCTGATAGAGATCGGTCAGGTTGTCCGTAGAATGAATGAACACTTTATTGTACTTTAATAATATATATATATATATATAATATTATAATAAATTAACATTAATAAAAAATATTATATCTATTTAAAAAAATAAACAGTACAAAACTCGGTCTTAGCGCTTTCTTCCAGGCAACTTAGGGAGCGAGAAAAGATATGTGATAATATTGCGTGTTCTAAAAAACGATAAACCGACTTGAAATTTTCTTACTTTTAGACTTATTTTAAGTTTTGCGGGATAAATACTAATCTCCTGGGGATAACATTTTTATGGGGATTATTTTAAAATCGGTCCATATTTGGCGGAGACATCGCGAAACATACATACAAAAAAATTTACATGAAGGCGAATTGAGAAACTCCTCCTTTTGCAGTCGTTTAAAAAGGCTCTACCCTTTTTAACCGACTGCAAAAGGAGGAGGAATCGCTCTTGAACAGTAAGACCACCAATTTCCCCTCAGTTTAAGTTGCTTTATTGTAAATTGTTTTTGTTTGATATAAGTATGCGATAAAGAATTTTCGTTCAAAAAGTGGGTTACATTTATATCCAGTGTTGCTGCTAAAGTGTCTGTGGTTCTACCCTTTATAGGCAACTATGGTAAAGGTTTACCCTAATTTACCGTTTTGCCTAATTTTACCATTTTACTTGAGTACCATAAGTACTTAGCGACCTGTTTGTATGGGCTAATAGCTCGGGGCATTTTAGTGGTATACTTTGTCGTGGATTTATTACCTTTTTAGGAGCTTCGGAGGTTTATGTAAATTCGGCAGGTAGGTTGTTTGTGGTAACCCTGGTTTTTACCTCGAGCCCTTGTTTAGCACTAGTGTCTGGTTACGGTTTTACTCGTTGCTAAGCTCATATGACATGCTAGAAAGTAATGTAAAGACGGTAATGTAAGTTACAGTTTTATTTTAAGTTTCTCCGCTTCGCTATGACGCTTTTACGTCCAGATAACTGGTTGTCACAGCTGTCTTCAGTTATGTTTGACGTGAGCTTTACCGTCAGTCATTTATTCCCTGAATTTGATTTTCCGTGTTCGGACAACTTTGGGCTAAAGCCAGTGGGACGTACAAGGAATAACTCCGTCTCCTGATTCTGATATACCAGGTTAAATTTTTCACTGCAAACCTCAACAATCTGTCACATAGGTATGTGTAAAGTAGGTAATGTAGGTAAAGGTCTACCTAGCTAAGCTCATGAATGATTAATCGTTTGAAAGGTTCTATAAAACAGCTGCTAATGATTAATGTCCCTTGGCAGTGGCTACACTGACTACGAGACTTGTAGTTTATAAATATACGTACAAATAGGTACAAATCGTTCGGCTCGATGGTACTATGACATTGCATTGTCTCCGAACTTACATAAGTACCTATGCTAAATTTCAGCTTAATTGATTGAGGATAACTGGTCTAAAATTCATTTTAAAGATTTGTCCCACCCAAACTAACAAGGCAAGAGGAAGAAAGCTTGTAAAAAGATAAAAAACTATTTACAGCCTACGTTATTCTTAGTCCTGTCTCGTAGGTGGATTTCACTCACTGGCTTCACTCTATGAAGAGGTATAAACGAATAAGTGCAAGCGAATGTAAAAGTCATAAAAGTCATTTATTTGATCTTTAGATACATATACAAAGAAGTACACTTAGACATGTAAAAAAAAAATTACATAGATTTTACTTTTTTAACAATAGGTAACGTATCTTCACAAAATAAAGATTTATCCGCCATAGCTTCGTCAATTATTCTTAGTGTAAGTTTAACCAATGCTAAACCTGCTTAAGCTTACGTTTGTCCAGGTAAGACAAACGGAATCTCCAGCTGCTACTGTGTCACCGTTTCTTCGATTAGATATTCGAAGGAGTGCTGTTAGAGCTGAGAAATATTCAATAAAAGCAAACCTAAGGTCATTTGGCCTTAGGTTTGACCTATCCTTCAGTTATACATATTATGTAGGTAGCTATATTTCTACCTATACATGGTGGTATACCTACGTGGTGGATTAAACGAAAGTTACCTGGAGGGCAAAGGGGTATTTCCGAGATACTGGAGATATAAAATTAATCTCACAGGAAATAAAAACATAAGTACCTGATACCTACTTATTAGGTATTGTATTTACTGTGCCAATTCTGCCAATGCTGTCAACATTAAGCCAATAACCATAGAAACAGCTGTAATTAACCACACAAGTCTATTTGATGTGTGTACATTATGTACCTTGCTACCATAGACAATGGCCATGTGCATTCAAATTGTGTTTGTCCAAGTGTCATCGTAAGATGCGGGTATTGGAAACCTAACTCAAGTCTCCTGTGTGCACAATATTAACTATGTATAGGTGCTAGCTAGATAACATCATCAAAAGTGGTTTGTTTCTACACTATAGCGTCCATGCATTTATTTACTATGGGTAAACGAAAAAAAATTAGTTTTTCATAGATTATGTATTTAAATTTTTTCTTCTTGTGATCCAAAGAGTAAAAACTAGTACTACGGTGATGATGATGAAGTTAATTATTTGTATCTCTCATTAATTCAGGTAAGTATGTATATTGTACCTTTAAACTGATGTTTTTTTTTTTAAGGTTTTTAGTTTATTCAGCTTGTTCACACTTTTTATGTAACTATTATTATTTTTAACCGTGAAAAGCTCTTAATAGCCTTCTGCTTCGACTTCTTTTATGTAATTTGTATGTATGTGCTGCTGGTTTTCCTAACAATAAATAAATAAATAGTAAGTAAGTAAATCATTTATTTGTCACATAAAACACACACATTATACATACTTAGTTAACTAATTACAAAGCGGTAAAACTTAAATTATTATTATATGTAGCGTAGAACGATAAGTGCAAGTAATTTTGTGTGTTGCAGCGTGACAAAAGGGCCATGGCTCAGTGAAACTAGCTGCTGATCCGAATCTATCGGCTTGAAAAATATCAGGGCTAACGAAAGCTTTGATATTTATCGTTCTGACAGATTACGTGTGTATAATTTTTTTATTATTTCACTATGTAAGAAAAATAATAATTTTCCTCATCAGCACAAATATACGTCCACTGCTGAACATACGAGTACTTCTGTCAACCGAACGTGGTGATTATTATTTGGGAAAGGAGTTTTGCAAAAATCACCACGCTGGGTAGTCGGTATGTAGATCGTAGCAGAGGTGTTAAAAATACACGAAAAAGATGCTGTTTCCCTTTATCTAGCTAGTAGGATCCCTTAGTCGGTTCTTACGACATCCACGGTCTGAGTTGAAGGAGTTGATTCTTTCGCCGCGACCACGGTTATAACGAGGTAAAATTTCTTTATTTATTTGAGACTCAAAAAAGAACACAATCGAAATATGAAAACCGAAACCCTAGGAGGAGACGTGTATTTGATGATCTCAAATCATCATAGATGAATTTCGATAAATAGGTTTGGAATAAAAAATCATTAATCATAATAAACAATATCATTATAAAATTCAATAGTTTGGCTCCCAACATTACAATTATGATAAATGTTCACTTCGACTCCTTGGTTCACCAATTAATTATGAGTCTTTTCAGTCGTTTGTAGACGATAAAACTCAAAATTTCAACAAAAATAAACAGACTTTTCAAAATTAATAGCCATATGACTTTTACAATTATTCGGTTTGTGCCTTCTGCTTGCTAATGAGTTTTTTTTGTGAGAAGGGGGTAATTTCTGGAACTACTGGCCCAATTTTGAAGATTCTTTCACTGATAGAAAGCTAGAATATCCCTCGATAAAATCCAGGTACCGTATGAGAGAAGCTGCAAAGCAGAAGTTAGTTATCAATAGAAGATGACCTTTTATATTTTAACCTTATACCTGTCGTATAAGGTTAAAATATAAAAGGTCATTAATTAGTAATAATAGACTAGATGAGTCAAGGTTGTCTTCATCGAGAAACGAGGATTCAATGGGAGATGTTGGTAAATTGGACAGCGGGTGGTTATATGGAAACTTTTGTTTGATGTGTCTTATTGCTGTCTATTTATTTATGAAAGCGAAGATACCTTTTTCTGAAAGAGATTTTGTTGCTATTATTTGAAGATAGGTCAGAGATTAAAAATTGTTTATGTGCGCTCACGCTCAACTGTAGAAACTACGAGTTTTACGTTCTAGAAAACTAAATAAAGAATTTTATAAAATCAAATCAAAAATTCTTTATTTAGAATCAGAATCAGAATCAATAACTTTATTCTGATTTCCGTAAACACAATATTTTGTACATTTAGAAAAGGTCAAATTAAACACTGACATGGAAATAAAGTTAATTTTTGATTAATGTCGTTTTGGTATGTAAAGTAAAGAAGGACCTTTAGGTGTTATTTTTTGAGTTGTAACAAAATCCGTCCCAAGCTTTTAATTTGTTGTCTAGATAGTCTGATATTTTGTAGTAGGTAAGCCTTTTTACAAAAAAATATGTTTGACAATTTGTTTGAATTTATCTACCTAGAAAGCCGAGGACATAAAACCATAACAGTATCTTTTAAAATATAACTTTGTCCACGCTAAAGGCAAATAAGCAAGAACACATTCTCAGTTCGATTCAAGTTGACAAAAGACGAATCACGTATACATTTCTGTTACGGACTTTGATTTGTGATTATCGCCTTTACAATCATTGGCTCAAAGGCTACCATAAAGTCCGCAGTTCACTGAAATTGAATTACTCTGGCCACCCAACTGAACAAAACACTCGATTTGACTGAGATCAAGCGCTTTATACAGCCAGTAAGCGCTTTGCGTCCTAAGCGAGACTGATATCAAATGAAAACTTTTTAATGTCTTGCGAATCCTGTGATCTTATTTTCGTTCAACTCTTTGAGTTAAAGTGTTGCTCGATCAACATTTTAAGAGATTCAATTTGTAGTAGGGTTTTTATCTCTAGGTTTTTATCGCTCTAAGCTTTGTGTGGACAAAAAAAAATTAAGTGAAGAGAATATCAATAACACCTTATTTCTTATTTGATAATAATAACTATGTTTATAGTATACAATTTGACTTGTCTAAGTGCTTACTTTTAAATAAGCCTTAAGAAATAAAGTTATTGATTCTGATTCTGATTCTTTTCGGGTGGATTTGGTATACTTGCAGTAGTGCTGCAAATACTGATATTAGCCCAAATATTAAACGCGTTATGGATTATCATGATATACAAGCACGTGGTATACTGTACTTTACTTAGTACTATACATACTAATTTGATTTTAGAATAGTCGAGAGAATGTAATATTCTCTAAACAACGGCAATAGTGTTCCTGAAATCACTTTCACACCTAACAGTTACCTAATCTAACCACAAAATCGTCCCAACTCAAGTTAGCTTATTGACAAGATCTAAAAACTTTTATCACAATCAAACGGCGAAACTAATTTACCCCAAATATTTCATAAAAATCTTCAAAGCGAGCGAGGTAGGATTATAAGAGATTATTCTCACAGGGACTTCGAAATTGAATCTCGGATAAGATCAGTTTTTTGATTACGAAGTCGTGACGATAGACAGAGTGGCCAAAGCGATTAAACAGGGTACCTAAGTACCTACATCTTATTGTCAGTGGCTCTAGGTCAGGCATTTCACGACGACAAATAGGTACGTACCAGAAACACGGTATTCAGTGATTTTATCCACTTCGCTCATGTAACGAAGTACTCGTATTTATGGTAAAACTAGTGGTTTGTAGCAATAAAAATATGTTATATATGAATAGCGTAGCTATTATACAATCGACCTAGTCAATACTTTATAGAGTCTAAACTAAACTTTAGTCGATACACCGTCTTTTCTAAATTATAGATCGACGATGAATTTACTCAATTAAACGAAAATAACTGAAAAATATTGCTTGAAAGCTTTTCTGTCTAATAAAGCACTAAGTATTATTTGTAGAGACTATGAAAAAAGAGTTCTCTATTGAGCTACAACTAAAAGTACTATTTATGGTATTTTATATTTTAGCATACCAGCTGTCTGCTTCTGTTTTTCCTGCCAATTAAAACCTGGCTCTCTTCAAGAGTTAATATTGTGTCTTCTAGAGCTTCGTGATATATCGTTAATTACCTTCAGGTGAGATTGTGGTCGAAAGAAGGTCTATTCACGATTTTAAAAAGGCATAAAGTAATCACAATTACGCCCAATGTAATCAGTAATTGTGCTTATAGAGATAACTCTACAAGAAATTATCTAGCACCAAATAGCTGAATGTTTAAACAGCTTATAAAAAGATAAGTGCTTAGTTTAGTAGCGGTTGGCTAAACCCAAACCAAACTAATTTATTTTTGCACCCTCTTTTTGCTCGTGTGGATTGCATCTCGGTTATAGGTAGGTTATAGGAAGGGTATTTTTAATGAGCGTCAGCTAAAAATATCCTTCGTTCTCTTGCCTTTCAAAATCCTCAAAGAAATAGATTCAATTGAATTTTAATGAAGTGTCCATGACTTAGAAAATCCATCCGAAATGTTTCCTACAAACCAGAAACTTGTCCGACCATATATCTAATGTTAATTGCAGTTCTTTCGATATTATTATTCTTCTTCTCTTTCTTCAGTCTCAAAAACTTTTCTTGTGTTAGGACTTAGGAGACACCGCTCTTACCATTAATACAAAAACAATGGTAAACGTCGTTTCGTAAATATACTTAACTACCGAACCTATCGAATCAGAATCAATAACTTTATTTCTTTAGCTTACAAAATAAAAACTTAGACAAGTCAAATTTTATACTATAAATATAGTAGAAACATAAAGAGTTATATACATATAGGACCTATATAAGCGTAGTTTGGGGAGGCCTGTTCAGCGGTGGACATTATACGGGCGAATGATGATGATGATGATGACCTATAGAAATGTCGTAGAAAGAATAACCTCCAACAACCATTCATGTGTTTAACTAAAAACCGTGCTTCGTCAAATGTTTTCAAATTAGATAGATAATAATTGTAAAGGAAATGTAAAAAATTGTCTCTCAATTTCAGAGAACAGAGAAAATAAAACCACATTGATAAGGGGATCAATGAGGTCAAGGAATTGAACAGGATAAAATACAAAATATATTATTTATATATTTGTAGTGTCTAGCGTATTTGTAACGTCTAAAGTCGCACATTTTACCACCTGGTAAAATGTGCGACTTTAGACGTTTAGGAACAACGTTTAGGTACAAACATTTATAGAGCCGCATCTGTCGTTAAGCCATGATAAGCCATACAAGTTACGAGTATCTACATAGGTGCCGAAAATGCAGAAAATGTTTGTCTTACATTTTGTAATTTGAAAAAGTACACCCTAAATATATGAAACAACCAGCATTTAGTTGGGTTTATTAATTTTTGTGAGAGAACTTGAGATAGCGCTTGAGACCAGGATTAAAGAGCCTCGTTATTGGGGATTGTTTATTGGGATTTCCCGATGGAAAATAATCGAGTTTCGAGGGAAATGTAAGGAAAATTCACAGCAGCATTTTTGAGGCAATTTAAGATTAAGATTCGAAATAAAATTGCAATTAAAGAATTTATAAACATATTACAACTATACATGGAATGTTTGTAAAATGAAACATTTGAGCTAACTGGAGACTGTTGCAAATAATCTAAAGAAAGCTCAACTGATCCTTGTTAATAGCAATAGGAAGGTTTTCCAAGGAACTGGTTGCGAATAAATAGGAAAAATTTCTCCGAAAAGCATAAGACATAATGATTATTTCTGGATTTCATAAAGCGATACTTAACTCTTTCGTACAGATATTTTACGTCCTTTAAACCAACAAAAAGAAGATAACAGACAATACTGTGATGAAATACTTACCCTTAATACTGACTTACAATAACCACTCTCGAACTTATATCGCGGGTGTAGGGCGGGCAGAAAGCGACACGGGCGCCCGCACGGCTGCCTACCACGTTATGGCGCCCGCCCGCCCTCGGCGAAGTAAGGAGGTGCTAGGTATTCTGTGGCCTAGGCATTTGTGGTCAAATGCGTCTGTGGTTGGAATGCTAGATTGCAAGTTAGAATCTTTTTTTGTTTACGACATTGTTTCTGGGGTACTGGTAAATCTAAGATTTGATAATATTACTTTATCGATAGGGTGGGTACCTGTAAAGTTTACATTAATATTTCGAAGAAAAACATTAGTTGCTGTCTGTAACGAAAACATATGTATTATGTTCGTTACAGACAGCATATGTGTGTATCTATAGGTAGATACATACATACAAATAGAAAATATTTAATAATTTAAATATACATAATTACAAACGTATTCCATTTGCACAGGCTCAGTTTCCATATTTTATGGATTAGAATTGATTTTATGGCTCATTAACTAAAATAAAAAAGGATTTTCAGTGCAAGTTATTTGATTAGATATAACTTTCAGATTCAGAGTGGGCAGCTCCGTAGTTCAGACTGCCGGCTGCAGTGGTACAGTTATTAGGAATGTTTCAACAAATTAACATCCGAAACCACGTTAGTACACGGTAAACATATGTACCTGAATAATAATTCTTGGATGAGATTTGTAAATTGCTGTTGGTTGTTGTTCATGTTATAAATAATGGATCATTTTAATCTTGACAGCGGGTTAGATTGTCTACGTTTAAACCCCTCCAACTCATCCCGAGGTTGCCTGAGAGAAATCGCTCTCAGCAATAAGGCCGCTTTATGTACTGTGCTTATTGAATGAATGAATGAACACTTTATTGTATTTAAATTAACATTATATATAACTACTACACTATTACACTACTATATACTTATTTATATTATGTAAGTTTTTTTATAAGGTAACTTCAAGTAGTACCTACTAGAATAACATGTTTATTAATTCTGCCTCTGGCAGAATCTGCTCTCCTCATAAGATTCAACTAAGGTCACCTACCAGAGAGATGAAAGTCAGCAGATCTTTCTGTCTTCAAAATGTGGTAATTAGTGGGCAAACCCCCTTTTTGGGGGGGAGAATGTTCAACAATGGACGTAGGTATGTGGGCTGATGAGTCCTATGGTGCCAAAATAGCAACAATAGTAGATTGTTTTACAAGGGACTAAACCATCCCATTATATACGAGGTTGTTATACTCCCGAGCGTAGCGAGGGAGGATGACAAGACCGAGTTATAATGGGTGGTTTTGGCCCGAGTAAAACACTCTACTTTTCACTTCGATTGCGAGAAAATAAAACAATTCAAAATAGACAATTTTCAGAAATTTTATTAAAAATTAAATGTGCAGTTAGAGCAATTTTGAATGTTTAGTGATATGTTTTTCCCGGGCAATTTTATTTCGGTTCTCTGTGATTGGGATGTGATAATATTTTGGGTTGATTGTTGTGGAATAAAAGTTGGAGAGACTCGACTCATGCTTGAGTTTCCTGCATTATTAAGATCTGAGTGCGGCTTCAGCTGAGTTGACATATTCATCCAATCCCGCGATGTAGATGCTTGGGGTTCTGTAATGTTTGGTAGAATATTGATTCCTTCCGTAATCCGCTGCGTGACGTGATACTTGTTTTGTATAGAGTCCTCTATATAACCTTCAGCCACTTGATCGGACCTCCATCCACCGTGCCGTTTTAATGTAATAAAGTAATATTCGCACCAGACTCCGCCAACAGAGTCGCGGATGTTCTGCGGAAACAATGGCCCGTGTAGAGTTCCGGATTTGGTAAATTTAGATCAGTGGCAATATCTTTAGGCATGTTACCAAATTTATTTTTGCCTATGACTTGCCTTGTGCATTTACCATTTTGATAATTTAGAAAAAATCTTCTCGTTGAAACATTAGTGGGACGTAACTCCTGATAGGCTTTAACTATATTAAGGTATTCTCCACTAATGACAAATTTACGCTCTTTGTTTGTTTTCGTGTTCGGCAGACTCACAGCTTGTAGGTTTGTATCCGTTTCTACGTCTTCTAGCGTTATATTGGCAAGCTCTATTCCTCTGCATGCACCGCTGATTCCATAAATTAAAGCAACCTGTTGAACAAAAAAATAAGTGTGTTAATAATCGTAATAACGTAGGTACATAATTTAGGTATGTAGGTAGGTATCTATTTATTTAGTTTGAGTAGAGTACATAAGTAGGTTACCTTTGTTGCCAAGTATTGTTTATTTGGAGCGTTATTTAAAAATGTTTCGATTTCTTGTGTCGTCAAGACATTAGATTTTTTTGCCTTGTATCCAGTGGACAATTTCTTAATTTAACGGCTTTACCCGTTAAATTTACATATTTTTTAATATCGACGTCGTGTTGCGTTTGTAAGGTCATTCTTAACATTGAATATGTGCTCCAAAGAGTCGACATTTTGAATTTTTTAGATAATTCATCAAAATAAGTGAGAAAAACCCCTTCTGTAAAAAAATCCACACGTTTCTCATCTCTCCATTTCATAAAATTTTCGTAACCCTTTAAATATATTCCACGTGATTTTGTCGGCATCAGATTCATAATTATTTCTTTGCCCTTTTCTTTCATTTGCATATTAGCATCTTCACTATCACTTGATGACATTTTTCACGTTCACAATTTGGAAGTAAAAGTCAGGAAGTTAAACGTAAAAGTTTGTGATTTGGAATGAAGAAAATTCTAGAGATTTAGCGCCAATACCATCTTTTTTTTTAAATCTCTATTTAACCCGCAACGAAACAGTTCGCATTCTACCGTGAAGGGAAGAATCAACCTTCATAAAACATCACCAAGACGGTTCTATTTTCAAAAAAAAAGATTGACGGAGCACCAAGAAGTCGAGTTTTTATGTAAGAGAACGAATGCTTTGTACGGGCTGATGATTTTAGACAAGAATTAAAAAGAAAAAATACTTTTTAGCCCGAGGTATTAAATTCGAGTTTTAGGCCCGCTAAGCTTCACTATTATGATACACTTCTTGAGCAAGAGAAGTGAAAAGGTATATTACATACATATGAGTATCATATTACATGCTTATTCGAGATTCTATTAGTAGATTTTACACATCTTGCCGTTTTCCACTAAAAGGCCAGACACTTTAGTAGAAAATGGCACGAGTACTCAACAAACATCACAAGAATCCAAATCCTTCATTGTCTCTCCATGAAAATAAAAATGAAAATCACCTTTCTATAAAATAAAACGCGGGTCCTTCACAAAACACGTTGATCGTTCATTTTTCTTCCCTTCCCCTATCACAAGGATGGGACTTGAATAAAAATAAACAACTGTCGCCTCTGTTCAAGGAAAAAGGCTCTTCTATTGAAATGGCAGTCATTATGGCGGGCTCAGTCCTAAGCGAACCCATTATTAGCATTAACGTAAAAATAAAAATATATTTATTGGCAAAGATTACACAGGCCAAAAATTATGTACCCAGAAACCAGAATATACATGTTCGAAGGACCACAGAATTGCTTTATCACGTCAGGGTTTTGAGATATCCTAACCAAAAAGAGCAAAATGCTCATTTTTGAGGTCACGTATATAGCCCGGTAGATCCTTTTTCCTCCAAATATTTATCAAACGTATCTGAAAGTGCAGTCTTTTTCTTTAAAATGACGTTAAGTTTACTTAAATACCTATAACTTTTTTCGCTGAGTTATCGCATTTTGAAATTTTCATGATGCCAGATTCGAAATAGTCTGGTTTCTGGGTAAGAGTGTTCGTAAAATTATGTCGGTCTGTGTTATACATACACATACTTACATACATTTAATATAACATTTATGAATTACCAAATTGAAGTTACATGATTTGTGTAGGTAATGTAAAGGGACACTATTTTACTTTAAGGTCATAATCATAAGGTCTTTAATTTAGCATTAAAAATTAGGCAACTACTAGAAATCATCAATTTATCCGAAAAATCAGATGTTATATTCCTTGGCGAATTTGTTTTAATAAGTTTTGGCCTTATTTGTTAGATCAAATGGATATTCTTTTCCAAAACTAATGTTTCGTTTAGGTACTTCTAGTTTAGTGGCACGCAACCTTATAGAGAGAGGTACTAATATTTCTCTCTGATCGACTTTTAGCGATTTCCAACCAAGATCTGGTGCTAAGAAGAATAAGCCCAAGGTAGGAGGTGTGAGTCCTCACTTTTCCATCGCTGGCCTTTAGAAATTGTTTTCAGAGCTCGCCATTGTGATCAGCTTGTTACGCCAGTGGAAATATCTTTACAATATCGCTTTATAGGTGGACTGGGATTCTGAATCGTAGTTGGTTTTCTAGCTTACACATTATCATAGTCGCTTTTTATAGCTAATGGAATATTTTAATTTAATTCTGACCTTTCAGCTATTGTGATTTTATTCGTTGTAATCCCGTGATCCTCTTTATTGATGTCCTGTCCTCCTTTGATTTGTACCTACATAATTATGCGTACGTAAACCCGGACCAACTCACATGTCATGATGTTCGATGTCTGTGTGGTCACCTTTCGTCAAGTATTGTGCTGTAATATGAAAATAATTACTAAGAACATCTTACTTTCGTTACTATATCGCGAGCAATCTAATACTCAGCCTGACTCCAAGTCGGTAGACGGGGCTTCTCCTCGCCGTTCACCTCGGCTGCGCGAGCGACGACGTCACGCATTCGACAAAGCAAAACGCACGTCGCGACGCCTCGCCCGCTGACACTATACTGTGTGACAAACAGTAGGGGCGTAGATCTCGGTGTTATACGGGTGTGAATCGAATTTTAGCTTAAACCTATCCTATACTTATGTATAACAACATTGCTACGGCGTAGCACGCTACGCCGTAACCGCTTTACTTGAGTTTACTACGCCGTAGCTTGCTACGATTATAGTTAGCTAGGCCTAATAGGTGGCTACGCCGTAGCTTGCTACGCTTTATTTATTACGCCGTAATTTTCTAAGACTTAATTGCAATTGAAATGCTTCATCGTTATGCCTAAGGCATTAAGCGCATAAATCCTACTAATAATATAATGGTGAAAGTTTGTGTCATTGTGCAGATGTTTGGCCGAAGACAACGCCAAAACTACTCGGCCTGAATTTTTGCACACCTATACATAGATCTAGACCTAGAATAACATAAACATATCCTACTAGAGGATAAAATACTCGGTACGAGTTTTGCTCCAAATCGACAACTAACTAACAAGGTAAAGGTTTCTTGTTCGCTTCTTTACTTTACCTTAAAAAAAATGAGTGAACAAATAATGCTGTATTAGTATCAATTTGGAATTCTGTGAAACTTCTAGGTCACAATTAACTACCCACAAAAGTTTAAATTTCAAACCTACAACAATCCTACGCAATCAGTAGGTACGTTACTAAAATGGACCTAGAGTGAGTTACTAAACTGCCGACACACATTTATCATTTTAATTTGTAGTCCTGAATTAATATTTGATCAAAAAATCTCCCAAATTTTTTTATTTGCCTAACTTAGATTTTAAGTTTTTATACTATAATATTATGAAGAGGAAAAATTTGATTGTTTGTTTGTTTGCATGGGCTCCGAAACTACTGAACCGATTTGAAAAATTATTTCACTGTTGGGAAGCTACACTATTCCCGGTTGACATAGGCTATATTATATTTAAAAAAAGGGATCTTGTAATTTTTATTAAATACCCGTGCGAAGCCGGAGCGCTCCGCTAGTGTATTATAATTATCTAAATAATTCCTACCCATACGAACAAACTTTAAAACAAAAATAAGTCTAATTCTAATGTAGTTATATAAAGTATTTCATAATTACCTACGTTATTGATCAGAATTTTTCATGATGTGAAAAGTGTCTCTACTCAGAAGAAAAAGCTCTAAGTGCATTTAGGATTATCCCAGCAATTATTGTGCAATCTGCTAAGAATCCCCGCTTACGAAAATGTAGGGCTTTGCAAATAAGAAAGTGGACAATAAATAATGCTTAGCCGTGGATTAAAAAGCCTTGGACTTTTTTGCTGGGCTTGGATTTAGACCTTCAGAGTGGATTAGGCCTTTTCTTATCTAAAGGTCCTTTTAATAATCTGGTTAAAATAAAATATAGGTGCCTACGAAGTATGAGCTGCCAAGCATGGCGAGTATGGCGACACCCCTAAACATTGACCTTTAGGGGAGGCTTATGTAAGGCAGTGTGGGGTCTTTCAGCATGCATGAGACGTATGTACAGAAGGTGTGTGACCCAATATGTGTGTACATATTGTGTCACAGGGAAACGGTACATATCAGTGATTTCACCAAACCTCTATGGATTTCATTGAATCCCTTGTAATGTTAGAATAATTGACATACGAGTTGACAAGAACATATGTACGTAGAGGGGAAACTTCGAAGGGAAGGTCGCGGCTACACGTTAAACGGGCTACTCAGTCTATCACAGTCGGGCTGCCGGCGACGCCCGCGAGCCCGACTGAGATAGACTGAGTATTTTGTCGCGACCTTGAGCCGGTCCGGGGCAGAAGTTTCCTGTCTATATTCTTGTCAACTCATATGGTATTGGTAAAATCCTTAAACTGTTCTATGGAAATGATAAAATCATATGGTAAAATAAAATATTTCAAGACTTGAACGGTACGTAGGTATTATTAGGTATAATAGCTCCATGTTGATGAAAAAAAAAGATGGTGGGTAGGTATGGGGTACCCCAATACCTACCCACCATCTTTTTTTTTTCAAATTAAAGCAATTTCTTTCGGTCTCCAACGAGCATAGCAAAAAAAATACTGGAAACTGACGTAGGTAGGTACATAAACAGTCGAAAATAGAACCCTTAAAAGCAATAATCTCGATAGACTGGAACTGACGACGACGATAGTACCTACTTACCAACACGGTACGGGACCAAGAGGAATGTGAACCTCCATTGATCATGTTATCTTTTGCGCTTTTGTTATCGCTCTTTTCTTCGTGGTTTTCATTTTCTAGTTGTTGTATTCTCTTTGGTTTTAAATTTTGTCATGTTTTAAGTATTGTATTCTCTTTGATGTTTTATGCAAAGATTAAAAAGTTTTCGATATTTTACCAAAAAAATCATCAGAATCATATGAAAAATTCGTGTAAAATCTCTACTAGCGTGCACTGTAAGGATATAATCTTTTTTTCGTCCATGTGCGTTATTAATCGTTCGAAATATATTTTATGTGAGTGCAATGGATACTTCTGAATTTGTTGTATCGTTAAATTTTCTCTATCTTCAATGTCGAAACGCAGTAGTAAGATCTTTAGACCAACCAGAGGGTTGGCTATTCGGCATTCGAAAAGTATACCGTAAGTCCCACAATATTTAGCTTTTCTGAGGCCATCGTTCTAATAATGCCATAATTTTACAGAATTTTATAAATAAAGACGCAGCTATGATGTTTGAAGTGGATATGCCGATATTGTATAGCCCTAAATTAGGTGGTAGGTAATTTGTATAATCAATCCAACATTCACATAAGCACTGCAAGATACCCTATTATATGTATGTAATACAAAATAGAAGAATAAAATAAGTGTCTCAGATACCAGATACTTTTGGAATGGTATCTGAAATACTAAATGGTACCTATCTACGTACGAAATCTTCTAAATACTTGAAAGAAAACACAATTTTATTAGATAGGTTAAGGGATAAGGGACACTCTAGGTTAGTTCTGCCCTCCATAAAAATGCAGTAACTAGCATTTTTGCCAAAATTGAGTTATATCACAGACATCGTAGAGCTACAGTTATATACATAATCGGATTCGCCTAAAAAAAATCATATTTCTCTTTTACTCACGTATCAAAATTCGGAAACCGAGTTCCTGATGAAATTTTGATACACAATTTTAGGCGAGTCCGAATATGTAGATATCTAACTCAATTTTGCAAAAATGCTAGTCATTGTACATAAAATAACGAGGGCAGAATTGTAATGTACCTAATGGAGATTATAAAGTACCTAACTATAACCACGTATTATGAATTAATAAAATCTCGACTTCAAAACTAATTGGTCTCATATCCATTTTTACGACTTTTCAGGAGAAAGAAATTTCAAAACAATATTTTCAATGATTTTTAACATTTCAGGGTACAAAGCTATAGTTATTTAAACTCATATATCTACCTATTTAGAATTCGAAGCCTAAATTTAAACCTATTTCTATAATAGACCACAGACTCTGCAAATTTAGAGATTATGGGGATTCCAATTGGACGGGACTCTCCATGCAATTGTGTAGGTACGTGATAATGACTGATCCGTCTGATTACCATTGCCAATTGCAATTGCAATGATGGTCATAAAATCAAATCAAAACAAATCATATCTATTTTTTTAAATGATTACAGTTCCTAAATTAGTAAGCTTTAGTGAAATAACTTGATCTGAATTCATAGGTAGATAATTATGTAAAAATTTGTTAGGTAGGGTGAAAACAATAAATAAATGGTTCTTTTATAATTTTGCTCTATTTGAATTCCCGTTTAAGTGAGAGATTCACACAATCCTACCTTGTAAATATTGACTCAGTAGGTAGGTACTCACATTTGTTTTGACTTTATTTAAAGTCTGAGTTACTCGACCAAATTTAAAATTGCAAGGGTAGGTACGTTCTGATTTTTGCAATAGATGTGAAAAAATGCGAAGGTTGGTAATTTATTATTAGAAGTATGTGTGTACCAAATACCTACTCTAGGATACTAAATTAATGTATCTACATATGCATAGATGAAAGATGTTTTTTTTCGTCATGCTATTAGCATGGACGAAACAAAACTATCTTGTTAAGAGACAGATAGCAGCGAGTTTTTACTCTATGCAGGAGACATAGGGCTTTTTAAAAAGTTTTTATTTATTATTATTATTTATAATAAAAAAAAACCACATAAAAATCCGTAAGATCTAAGCATACATGGGGACAGACAGCGGTAAGCGACTTTGTTTTAGACTAGGTATGTAGATAAAGTGATAGATAAGTCACATCTTTGCTTCTGTATGATAGGTAGGTGTAGGGTTTAGGCCTGTGTACAAGATACTGAAGATTACCGTATAGAAAATGATAGAACGGTTTTCATCCAGCGGAACCAGAACCATGGATTTAATAAGTACGTCGGGTGCCGTACCCACAATTTTTTTAGTAGAAAGCACTTCCAGTGTAAAGTTTAAAAAGAAATGTGACATAAATAAAATAGACACTGACAAATTCATCTTGTAGTCTGTCAGTCTAAATTTTTTGTCAAACAAAAATGGCGGCGATTGGAATTGGAATGTGTGAAGCTCCCAATTGCAAATCAATTGCCCAGTTACAATGCCCGGAGTGCATAAAACTCGGTGTTCAGGGATCTTTTTTCTGCACACAAGAATGTTTCAAGAAATCTTGGAAAACACACAAAATTATCCACTCGTTGGCGAGTAAGTGCCAAGGGTTCGATTGAGGTTATGTTTCGACATTGGTGTTGAGTTACAAGATTGATAATGTAATATTTGTTGTAGAGGGTGAGAGTACTGATGGAACAAACGCGGAATATAACCCGTGGCCTTCGTACAGTTTCTCTGGCAAGCTGAGGCCGTTCCCCGCTGGGCCCAAGCGGACAGTACCACCGCATATCGGGCGGCCGGACTACGCCGATCATCCGACTGGGTTCCCGGCTTCGGAACATGCCGCTAAAGGATCCGGGCACATCAAAGTGCTGGATGATGAAGAGATTGAGGGCATGCGCGTTTCCTGTCGCCTCGGGAGGGAAGTCTTGAATGAAGCAGCCAGGTGAGTCTTCTTTGTTGGGCCTTTTATCAGATGATGAAAATATCTATATTTTTCTCAAAAACCTAATTTTAAGAGATCTCAGCAAACAAAATGCAGAGAATATCTGATAAAAAAAATCATAATTGATTAAATTGGCACTTACAAAACACTTTAAACCAACTATCTGGAGTTTTCTATCATTTTATTGATAAGTTTCACCAGAATTGGTTTAGTAGATAAGAGATATGTGGTAACAAACTTACAAATTTATAATATTTGTTAATAATGCAAAAGCTTGGATGGATAGATGTATCTTTGTTACTTCTTCAGGTCAAAACTGCTGTACAGATTGAGCTAAAATTTTGCATGGGCATGGCTCTAAAACTGAAGTTACTACTTTTTATATCAGAAATTAGTTCCCATGGGATAGAAATAATCTCTTTTTATATCAACGAGTGGGAAACCACGGGCAGAAACTAGTAGCTGATAAAGTGCAATATTGATTCTTTGCCTCTGTAATTTTTCAACTGACCAGCATAAATAATAAAAAACTTGCCTGTTTTATTAAAGGCCTCTTTTAAACAAACTGTTCATACCAAATTTCTTAACTAGGTATATTTTAATTTTTCAGAGTATGTGGGGTCGGTGTGACCACTGATGAGATTGACAAAGCTGTCCACGAGGCTTGCATTGAGCTAGAATGCTACCCTAGTCCTCTCAACTACCACAACTTCCCCAATAGTTGCTGTACATCAGTGAATGAGGTCATCTGCCACGGTATACCAGATACCCGTCCATTAGAAGTAAGTTTTACTGCCCTAATTTTCCCTTTTACCTACTTCAATATAGCAACTCATGTAAATGAGTTGATTTCTTGCAATGCATTGTCTTAAAACCTACTTCTTAACAAGATGTATAATTATTATTTTGCCATTGCCATGATTGTTAAGCATTGGATGTCAAAATGGAGTTTACTAGCAGAAAAAGTGAGTTCAGCTGCAGCGTTCAGCAGCTAGTGGTCAGCCAAAATAACTAAATTGATCAGCAAATAATGTGACATTGGGCAGCCTATTCAATATTTATGCAACAATATTTTAGTAAAGTAGCAGATAATAGGGGTTCCGATTAAAAAAATTGGACATTCCATAAAATTAGGTTTACTAACTTAATAAACCCACCTAGGGTATACTGTAATCTGTGAATGAAAGACTATAACAAATTAAGATGAGAAACTGCTATGAAACTTGGCATCTTTCTCTATGGTCTCAGCTCTTTTATCGGTGAAGCCGCTATCTGAACAAACTTGGCTAAGCCTGTGACCACCATTGCTGGAAATAGGCCTTCTCTCTATTGCACCATTTTTCCGTTCTTGTGACACTCATCCACTCACCCTGCATAAAACCCGAAGTCTTAAAGCAAACCTCAGCTTACACACTGTTATGTGTTTTTTCCAGGATGGTGACCTTTGCAATGTGGATGTAACGGTGTACCACCGCGGCTTCCACGGAGATCTCAATGAAACCTTCTTTGTTGGAGATGTACCTGAAAGCTCTCGCAAACTTGTCCAGGTATTTTATAATTATTTGACAATCTTAGTTTGGGTTCAAAACTTAACTCATCATATCAGCCCACACACGTAGGTCTCCCACATAATTATGACGCTACTAATAGCGGTCCTGATCTGCCTCCATCCATCGACTCCTTGGGACCACTACAGTGGCGTGGATCGGAGTGGATTCACGGATTGGTGGAGTGGTATTTCATTCCTAATATTTATATTATTTTTGTGATTTTTCTGTGAGACATTGCTAATTGGTAGTTATTTTTCTGTGACGATTTCAAGCCCAAAGAAATGAAAGTTAGGCTCTTCTCCCATTACGATACGCCCAGGCGATTCTAGTATCTTGCGAGTCGTATATATCGTATCGTATATACATTTTGTATCAGTGCTCTTCCACTACGCTACTGGTATCGTACGCGTCCGCGACTAGTCGCGCGTGACCTGCCATGCTGGTTGCCTGCGCGTCGTCTTCTACGACAGATCAATGGCAAGAGCTTCTTCGTCACTGGAATAGCTCGACACGTTTAGGTGTTCCTAAAGAGTTTAATTTGTCACCAGAATTCCAGCTTTTAACCTTTCAATTTCAGGTCACTCACGAGTGCTTGATGAAAGCGATAGAAATCGTGAAACCCGGCGAGAAGTACCGTGAAATCGGAAACGTTATCCAGAAGCATGCTCAAGCTAACGGCTTCAGTGTGGTGCGCTCTTACTGCGGGCACGGCATACATAGGCTCTTCCACACGGCGCCTAATGTGCCGCATTATGCTAGTGAGTTGATCTTGATACCTACTATATATATAAATAAAATAATATTTAATTGTCTGTTCGTATAAATAAATATAAATAATGCTGGACAAAGGTAAGAATACAAATAACATCTCAAAAATTACGTAACTTGACCTCGTGGCGCAATTGTTAGCGCGTGCCTGTACTGAGGAAAGGTGGCAGGTTCAAGTCCCGTAAAAGTCGAAAAAAATTGGGATATTATTTGATTTCTTAGAAATTTTCCTGAGTGCACCAAAGTAACAAAAACCTTTAAAAATAACCCTTTGATGCAGGTAGAGACAAAATTATGAAAATTAATCCATAGACTCCCAAACTATTTAGAAACTGTATTTATTACATGGTAGGTAAATTACATCAGTTTTTATTTAATTTTTTTATGTATGTTTTGGCTTATCTCCGAAACGGCTATACCTATTTTGACGGGACTTTCACTGGCAGATAGTTAATATTATAATTACTAAATTAGGCTATTTTAATATAAGAAAAGAATAAGTGTTCCGCGCAATAAAAACCCATACTTGTATGGCTCGGACACAAGCTCTTTCGTTTCGTTCGATCTCTCATTCAAAACGTCGTTGTCGAATCGTTTTCGTTTTTCAAAGTAGACCCGACTGAAAGATGTTCCCTCAACTCTTTCTGTATCCTTTCAGAGAACAAAGCTGTGGGTGTGATGAAGCCGGGCCACTGCTTCACCATTGAACCAATGATCAATGAGGGCGGCTGGCGCGACGAGCAGTGGCCCGACCACTGGACTGCGGTGACTGCTGACGGCTCGCGGTCGGCCCAGGTATGGCTTTTATACCACATTCACTACCATTGGCACGTTTTCGCTCACTGGTGAGAGAGATGGGATCAACGACAGCCTTACCAGTCTGCTGCTGGAGTTAGGGCTCCCGTAATAAGCGCCTTATTAGCTGTTATTAGGAGGTAATGTGCCTTCATGTGTAATTTAACTACTACTACTGTACCACTGTAGTGTAGTGTGTAATTACTACTGTAAATGAGTGGTTTTGCGACCGTTGTAAGCTATTTGCTATAAACCCATGTTAAAATAAATTTCAACCCCTTATTCATAATGGTCCGCTAACTTAAAACTGCTGCTAAGCAGTGTTACTTCTCTCTCAATCAATACAAGAAGACAGAAAGGGAGGGAGGGTTTTAAGTTAGCAGACCATTATGAATAAGGGGGGCAAATCAATGGTCGCTTAGGAGTCTATTTTAAGATATTTGTTATTAAAATCAACATAGTTTATCAACTTGCTTAATTATTTGTGTAGCATTCTAGAATATAAAACTCCATTTTGAGACTGGAGTGTGAACTTTCAGTTTACGTTCAATCTGCGTCTGTTAGGACTAGTTTAATTTCTGATAAAATCCCTATCAACTAACTTCTGACAGAAGATAGATTAGCCTAATTAGGTACCACATCATCATTATATCAGCCCATACACGTCCACTGCTGGACATAGGCCTCCCCCATACGACGACACAAATAGCAGTCCTGAGCCACCTCCACCCATCGACTTCCTGCGACCGCTACGATGTCGTCCGTCATGTACCACATGTTGTTTCAAAAATAGGATGATCAGATCACTGATCACAGTGATCACTTAACATTCACTCCACTATCTCTTTTCGACTACCCTCATAACCTGTGATGTATCTAACTTCCTGATTTACTTTTCCAGTTCGAACAAACCCTGCTGGTGACTGAAACCGGGTGCGAAATACTGACAAAACGCAACACCGGACGGCCGTGGTTCCTCGATCAGCTCGACAAACTCAATGAGAATCGAACTTAGTTCATCTTTGCTTGTCCCTGAGGTGACTGTAGCTAGATTCTGAAGTGTCAAACTTTACCTATACACATCTCTTTCTTTACCCTACGAGCGAGTTTATTTTAAATATAGGCGTTTTGCGTAATGCGCGTTTTAAAAACCATCTGGGTCGATACATCCGTACACATTCAAACGCGCGTTTGTCGATATTCAAGCGCGCGTTTAGTTGTGTACGGAGCGCGTGTATCGGACCAGGGGGGGCAATTCTGGCGATATATCGTATCTACTAGATAAATATGCCAAGAACTATCAAAATATCGATTTTTTAGCAAAAAAGCCAATTCTCAAAATCTGTAATTCGATATTTATTGAGAGCTTTTCTTCGATGAGTCGCACGAGAATGCAGTTTTAGCTGTACTTGATATTTATCACATGATATTTTTATACCGAATTCTGCAAACCAATCGCTTTACTATTTATTTATTGGCATCCAAAACAGAAAACAATCAAAGCATGATAATCTGGTAAAAATTATAACCAAGAGACTAGATTGAATTCCTAAGCATGACAATGGTATCGTCGCAGAATCGCCGCTTAGAATCCTTAGATGTAAGAAGCTTCAGATAGTGCGCGCGGTGCTATTCGCACAGAGAAGTTCTTCCTAGATTGGTCTTCTTACGAAATTAGCATTCTATCATACATTTTACTCTATGGCAGAATTTGTAAGGTAAAGTTTGACCATAAGATTGTATGTAGAAATTAGAGTAGTTAGATTTTTTAATTTTGAACAACTTATTATGTACAATGGTAGTTAAATGTTAGGTGTGTACTCGGTTCGTGAGGCCATGATATTTTATGTCAACAAATAAATTTATGAATGAAAACTCAACAAAAACCGATAAAAATTACAGTAAAAAGTTATCTAACAGCAAGGAAATCGCTTTAAACAAAAAAATTACAATGCATAACACATATGCGTAGCAAAAAAGGTTTAAATTAGAGTTCGAAACGGACGACATATAAGAATGAAATCTTTCATAAACAAAACATTTTTCGAACCGCGTTACGCCTCAATAATACCAGTGTCATTATCAAACTTATTTCCACCATATGTCTACGAGTCTTGAACCGAGTATAGATTGTAAAGACTGCTATATTATTTTCGAACAGTCTTCTATATTTAACATTATGTAAAGTTTCTATCCATATAGACCTTATGTACCTCTGTGTTAAAAATCGTCCTAGATTGGTCGCAGTGGCTAGCAAAACCACAGATTAGGTAATGTTTTGTAAAACTAAATAGTCAATAAAACTTAGAAAGTATCATGGTTACTCACAACACAAGTAATTAACTCGCAGCTTCTTCAGTTGTTCCGTGATCATGGCGCCTGAAACTGTGACTAAATATTGGAGGATTGAAAACAACTCAAATCATCTTATATATATAACTAGCGGGCCGCCCCGGCTTCGCACGGGTATTAAATAAAATTTGAAGATCCTTATATTTTTTGAAAATATTATTTAGCATATGTCAGCCACGGATAGTTTAACGTCCCAACAGTGAAAGAATTTTTCAAATTGGTTCAGTAGATTAGGAGCCTATTAAATCCAAACAAACAAACAATAAAATCTTTCCTCTTTATAATATTATATTAATTTGAAACGAACTCCTGTCTGTCTGTTACGATTTTACGCCTAAACGACTGAACGGATATTAATGAAATTTCACAGGGACGAAGATGGTATCTCGGGGATGGGCATATGATACATTAAAAGCGCGTGCGAAGCTGCAGGCAGCAGCTAGTGATAAATATATCGACTTTAGTGTTGTAAATAGTCAATAATAATGAAAGTCATGCATTATCTTAATCAGTCACCTCAAAGGGAAAGTTGGTCATTTTTTTGTTATAATACGATTAGTATATATTTCGTTTCGTTTATTGCTTGAAATTGTTTTGAGTTATACATATATACTGTTTTCATATACATTTTACTGGATTGATAATACAAGTCTTTGGCTTTATGAAAAGTGTTCTACCATGTTTGCTATGAACTTGCGTTATGGATACGCTTTTACACAAATAACAATTTTTTCGTTATCAAAGTCCGTTTTTGATAGAAGTAGCCCGTTTGTAGAGAAGGGCTAGTCGGATTTCAAAACGGAACTATTCAGAAAAATGCCTAATTATCACTAGCCAACTAGTTGAATCGAATATGTTTTACAAACAAATCAGAGTTTGTTTTGTATAGATAATTTTTTAAAAGCTGACGATGTCTTCTGTTTTTTCATACGATTATCTACGATGACGTCACATGCCTCTAGTATACGAAAAAAAAGGGTATCCGCGCCAATTTAAAGATATCCACTCTACAAACAGGCTGAGTCTACGATCCTGCCCAGGCGGCGGCGATGATATATATAATTATATCCATAATAATCGTAACTAGCTACATCGCCCGCGCCCTCGCACGCCTTTTTTGGTTTGTATTCCAAAAAACGCGTGCGCAGTCGCGGACGATAATGGACCGTAGCCTATATTAATATATTTTATTTCGGGTTCAGATCTTTGTGTGCAACATTTCAGCACGTTCCATTAGTGGGGTGGTCTTCGGCCATACATCTACATGACCCTTTTCACCTTTGTAATAGTAGGAGACAACTTTCACAAATATCGTTATTATCTGTATTTTCAGTTAAAATTATATATTATTTATTTGTATTTTGGCCTTTGTTATCAAAAAACATGTATTTCATTTACTAAAAATATCAATTGTTATAATAATCCAATAAATTATGTACCCAGGCAGCAGTATTACGAAATGATACACAAAAAAATTGCAACTTGATCACAATAATTAAGTTTTTGTAAATTGTTATTTTAGTGTTTGAAGAATGAATAAAATGATTATAAATACCGGAAATGTGTTTATTTATAAGAACTTAGAATATTCCTAAATAACAATACTAAATGCAATAATAAAATAATATAACTATAAATAATGTTAAATTAGTCTATTTACAATGTTACAATCTTGCACAAATCGTAATAATCAAACTTGCATTTTGATTAAATCTAATTATAACAATAGTTACATTTTAATGTTTTTGTCCGAAAAATATTATAATCCTACTTATAAAAATTAAGTTAATTGTCTCATACTCGTAAATCGTACATATATACAGCTTCTATAGAGAATGAAGACAGCTTCTATAGAGTGAAGAGAATTAAAAAACTCATTTCGTTTACTTAAGATACGAACGAACCGATGAGGTTTAATACGAATGTCACATTTTTCTGCTACTATGTAGTTTGGCCACAAAGACACATTGGAATGGCAAATAACTACACCGAAGTTTTTTTATTTTAATACAGAAATTGTAGAGGTGTGGGGTTTTCTGGACTGATAAAAACCCTGTTTTACAAATCAACTTTGTTATCTGAGGTCTACTCCTCATACTCGTCAAAAAGCGGTATGTAGTCATCCATTCTTGATCTGAGCTTCAATCCGAATCCGTTGACTTGATTGCCGTCGAAGCCTTGCGTCTTATCGGTTGCTCCTTTCACATTAGCTGATTTCCAATCTTCAATGGTGTACTTCTGAGTAACCGCCTGTCTTATTTGCTTTGTTGAGGGTTTTGAGACATCTTTCTGAAAGGAAAGCTTGTGGTAGGTCTTAATTCACTTAGTGGTAAAATGTGATAGATATAGGTATACCTGTCAAAGATGGAAACTCCTATTTTCGAGTAATAATTATACTGGGTTATTATAAACTCAACTTTTAAATTGTTTTAAAAAATAAACCAAACATGATGGCTACTATTTTATCGGTTTATGTATTGTAAATCATAACAGTCCTTGGTCCAGAGATTTAAAGAAATTCGTTACACAACCACACAAAAAATAAACAAATCTTATGTGTGGTAATCTATGTCAAAATCCTGACGTGATGTGATCAATCTGACCTTGGATTCTGGTTCATTGACCACAAAAACATACAGTAAACGTAGTCAGACTCCTGGACCAAGATTTTTTTAGTTTGATCGGGGCCAGGGTTATGATTAAAAAGGTTAAATAAAAAGAAGCAGGATGCAAAAATACATTATGCATGTTTAGGATAGTTTGCTACTAGTTATTATTACTTAATATAAAATAAAAATGGTTAATATTTATTAATATCCATCATTATTTTACCGAAATCCGCAATAAATGCATCCTACTCCATACAAAAAAAAATGTTAGGTACCACTCAACTAAATGTTAGAAACCGATTGTTTTAATGCTTATGACGTGCCACAACGCTCCCATTTGTCACAAAGTTCGTTTAATTATGATGCTAGCGCGATCTGGTTGAATGTGATGTCGGCTTCAACAGCCGTTCAAAAATTGCCGTAGCGGACGGTATTTCACGTCCACTTGGCGGGGTATTGGTAAAGTTTTCAAATAGCAATAATCGCACCTCGGATTAACCTCATTGGTTACGATATTGCCACTGCGCAAAGTTATCTCTTGTTTAAATTAGGTTTTCAACCCTTTCAATTCGTGAAACGCTTCGATAGCGCCTTCTAATTTTGCCAGTGGCGACATCTAGTTATAAATTAGCGAACTAAAAGCGTGGCTCGGACTTTGGAATAAGGAATAGTGATAATGTTTCGCTTTCCCTTGAATATGAATGCTCTTTGTTCTGTATTCCCCTTGGTTTATTATATTAAACAAAAATCGAATTGTACCCTAGCAAGGTGCACGCTTGAGACGACCATTATGTTACTTTAACATAATACATGATAATACTAAGCAGCAATATCTTGAATCTTGTAAAGCTTTCTTGTTCTTCCGAATTTTTTGCAGGTACCTTATTTTTGCTTGTATTTTGTACTAGCGGCCCGGCCTGGAGCGCACGGGTGTTTAACAAACATTTCAAAATAAAAAATTATAACATAGCCTATGTCACCCGGGGATAGTGTAGCTTCCCAACAGTGAAATAATTTTTCAAATCGGTTCAGTATTTTCGGAGCCTATTCAATGCAAACAAACAATCTTTTTAATATTAGTATAGATTGGAAATTGTGTGTATTCGCCAATGAGTTTAATATACTACTTCTTATGTATTTGTTTGTTTTTAATTATTCACCATTATAACGTTGAAGTTTTACAAGGCACGACATGATTTAGAATTGTCGTCAATAATACACAATATTATATTCCATGTATAACAAAATTTGGTTGGCGAAATAAAATATAACAAAAGAAAAAAGATTTTTGTATAATTTTTTATTAATACCTATGCTGCATGAGAAGATAATGAACCCATACAAGTTTAATCCCATTAAAATTAATATTTGTCCCATAAAATAAAAAAACCGTAAGTAAGTACCTAAGTATTCAGTTTAAATTTTTTAGTCTATAAAACACCAAATCATTCTTAGGGTGGTGTTCTTCGAAAGATAATCTGTTATCTCATACATTATAACGTCTATCAAAAACGTCAGTTAAAATGTAATCGTCCGAAATTTTTTTTAAGGACATATGCCTTACCTGCGTTGGTCCATTTATGTAGCTCGCGTAAATCCTCAAAACAGGCTCTCCGGTTTCTTCATCAAACGTCAGTTTACTTTTCGGTGGAATTTTAGCTTTTACTACGGTCATCTTAGAGGTGGAACTCGAAACTGTGCTAGGCGCATCTTTTTTCTCTGTCACAGCGAAAAGTCTTAGAGGTGGCCGCTTCAAAAGATTCGCCTTTTCTTTGTTGAAATCCTGGTCTTCGGTGATACTCGCCTCGACTATTTGACCAGCATAGATGGCACCTTCTTTGTTCGGATTCGGTTCTTTTTTTTCTGTTCTGTGTAATGTGTATGCAAGTTTGAATCCATCCGGGGTCTTCGAGAATGGAACACCAATCATCGTCTTAAGTTCAGTAACGTTATTGTTTTCTTCATTTTCTTTCTTCTGAATGAATATTGGCTGCAAACTTGGGGAAACTGTGGTCATGTTCATTTGTGCTGTCGTGGTTTCATTTGGTTTTTCAACTTGTTCTGAAGCGGAGGCTGCTCTGACGTCATTCAGAGCCGAATAAAATCCGTTGGCTATCATATTACCTACGCTTTGACCAACCTGTGCATAGTAAATCGGTGTGGTATTTTGTTTTTCAGCGCTTTCTTTCTCAGTGCTTTCGATTACGTATTTTATCGTTGTTGTGACCGGTCTTGATTCGGCTGCGACCAGTTCTAACGTTATATTGTGAGGTTGTACAGTTTGAGCTGTCGTTGTGGGCTCTTTATTTTCATTGGTATTGTTGTCAACGACGTTTTGGGGTATCAAAGTTACAACAGATCCTTCTAACGTTTCTCTCTGAACGACATTCTTCGTTTCACTGGAAAGGAATGGTTCGTGCTTTAACTCTTCATTTTCTAGAAGCAACAATTGTTGGTTGTGTTGATTATTATGTGGGGCTGGATTCTGTGGTTCGGCTGTGTATGGAACGAATTCTACTGATGGGAATCTTTGGAGGAGCTGCGATTGTAACTTTTGTAAAAATAACGGGTCTTGCTGGAGAAGCGCACTCGGTGATATCATGATACCGTCGGCTCCTGAACTCAGGAGTTCTTGTTGTGTTGGCATGTTGAAACCCTGTTGTGTTGGCGCGTTGAAAACCTGTTGTGATGGCATATTGAAACCCTGTTGTGATGGCATGTTGAAACCCTGTGGGCTTTGTTGTATTGCAGCAAA
The DNA here is from genome assembly GCA_947859395.1 of Eupithecia insigniata. Classification (NCBI taxonomy): domain Eukaryota; kingdom Metazoa; phylum Arthropoda; class Insecta; order Lepidoptera; family Geometridae; genus Eupithecia; species Eupithecia insigniata. The sequence goes on from OX402003.1 coordinate 14,311,396, forward strand.
ACCTTGAGGACTTTGTATGGCGTTGAACGCTTGTTGGTTTTGTATTACGTTAAATCCATGTGGTGTTTGTATGCCACTAAAACCTTGTGGAGCTTGGATGCCATTGAACCCCTGAAAGATGAAATTATTGATGAGTAAGTATAATATTAAAAAGAGGAAAGAAGGTGGAACTTGGTCTTACTTGTATTGTATAGTGTTGTGTTTGCGGAATCAACTGGTTTTGGGGTATTCTAATTGATCCCTGTTCATATTCATTTGCCATTTGGTGAAACGTCTGTCCTTGCCTCAACAAGACCTCTGGTGATTGTAAGGACTGAAATGTCACATGCGATTAGAATAATATCACAATATTTTTCAGTACTTATCGTCGTCAGCTTCCTTGTACTATTTGTTACTATATGGCAATGCTTACTTGTTTCGAAAATCCAATAGGCGTTTCTATTTTAGCTACTTGAAAAATATTCTCAGGATATTTCTCCGTTACTTCGTATGCAGGCTTCGCGTTCGACTGCAACAAAAAATTGGGTGATGTTTTTAACGCCCGTCCTTGAAATCTCTCTAAATCAACGAGAATATCTTTATTCATTTGAATGTAACTTATAATAACTTTTTCTTAATTCGTCACCAATAGCAATAAAGATTCATGAATGTTATAACTTTGTTCAAATAGTTAGCTTTTTAGATTTGCTAGTATTCGACACTTTAGCAATGAGATGGATAATTTTCCCGAGTCTTACCAGTTCAGTGACAGGAGTATTCTGTAGTTGCTGGTTGTCCGTCGCCTCGATGACAACTATCGGCTTCTCTGACAAGCTGAGGTTGGGCGCTGGGATGGTGTGGATCGCACCTGTTGGTCAGATCAGACTGAGATACCTTGCGTTCGACCACAGTTTAAAATGTCACAACAAATGTTCTAGAACAAAGCATGCCCGCTTTAGTTTGTGACATTTTGAATGACTGTGGACGAACTTACGTCGCGATTTAGTGCTGTTGTGCACGAAATGAAGAAGAATCTAAGTCAATACTCGCCTAAAAAGTTGAATAATACAAATAAAGCTGCACTGAAAGCTACAAAGAACCCAGAAATCTTGTGGAATCACTTCCAACTAAAACCATTAACGCATTTACTGCCCAGCTTTGAGAATCAAGATAAGGATTAGCGTATCAATGACCTGCAGGTGGACCATGTGCATCTTGGGTCATGCATTCTTTTTTATTCAAAACGGTCATAAAGCGCTTCTCATGACTTGCTTAAATCTGAGTTTCGTTTAAGGCGGTTCGCTGACCCAACTAGCGCCTCCACCTATTTTATCGTATTATTACGTTAAACAAAGGGATTTTCAAAAATCCCTTGGCCAGTTTGTGATACCTAACAAGCTTATTTTTAATGCATCTGTAATAGTTTTATTTTGTATAGTTTAGGAAGAGATGCAAATTTGTGGCCACCAAACTCGGTTTTCGCATCTCCTCCTAAGATATACAATATAAAGTATTACACAAACTGGCCAAGGGATTTATGAAAATTCCTCGTACACGTATTAATACGATAAAAATAGGTGGCAGCGCTAGTTGGGGCAGGTAACCGAATTAAGTACCGGCGGTGCGACAAGGAGGGTCGCAACGTCTCATCAAGGCCCTGCAGATGGACCGTGTGCGTCTTAGGCCATTAAAGTAAAATATTACAGTAATAGAGCAAAAGCTCAAAGCCAAGACGCAAACAGATTAAGTAAAGAAAGTGCCAGTGCGTCTTGATAGCCAAACTGTACCACCATCGTTATGCACCAAGGCAGGCGAGGAGGCGGCCCTCACGAACTCGTACTCTGGCGTGGCGGGAGTTAGGCCTGGCATCCGGGTGGTCTTCCACGGCCCGTTGGCGAAGACGCGGGTGCTCGAGGGGTAGTGCTTTACTGCGTATCTGAGAAACAGAAGGTTGTTATTACACTCAAGAAAAGTGTGTATGATTTATGGGATCGTCTAGTCAAAACGATTCGTGATCCGAGAAACGGTGAGTACCTATCTAGCGCAGCACATCAGCATTGTCATACAGGGGCGCAATGCAGCCAGCTTCTTGGTGATGCTTCCGGCTGCTATTGTTATTAAATATATTTATTTATTTAATTCACGTGGGACTCTATTTTTACAGGATACACCTAATACAATAGAGTACCTATTCCTTACAAGCTAGTTATTTTCAAACACTTGAACATTAGTGTGTACGATACAATTGAATTACATTATTAAGTCAAATACAACATTACACTAAATATCAATAAAATATAATAAATAATATTAATTTATTGTTATAAATAATATAATATTAATACATATTATTTTATAACAATAGCATCAACTGAGCAACCTTTTAATTGTTGGCTGTCCAGTTCAATGGGGAAAGTGACAAGCCAATGGGGTTGTTTAGGGAATTTAGAAATTACCTCAAATTACCTAAATTATCAAATATCAAAGTGCTTTATTTCCTTTAGACCTTACAGGACTCTTTGACACGTCACAAAATTAAAATTACATAAGTAAAACGGAAATAAAGTGATCAATTAGATTTTTTGTTCACTTCAATCTTTTTAAGGTAAAGTAAAGAAGCGAACAAGAAACCTTTACCTTGTTAGGTTGTTAGTTTTCGAGTTGGAGCAAAAGTCGTCCCATGCTTTTTTATCCTCTATAATCTGATATTTTGTAATAAGCCTTTTTATAAAGGATATGTTTGACAGTTTGTTTGAATTTATTTATTGATAATTTTTGCAACTCACTCGGAGTTTTGTTGTAGAAGCGTATACATTGCCCTTTAAAAGATACACTAATCTTGTGCATCCTAGTTTTGGGCAAAGCGAGTTTGTTCTTATTTCAAGTATTTACATTATGTATGTCGCAATTTTTAGGGAATCAATCGATATTGATCGATCTTGATCATGAATACGAGTCAGTAACGAGTCGGAGTTCTTCTGAAAGGATTTGCCCCGTGCTTTGAATTAACTCGAGCTATGAATTGGCTAAACCAAAAAACAAAATAAAACATTGTTGTATCAGTTTAAAGTATGCCACCGGCTTTGTTCCTACACTATTGTAAGCAGAATAGGAACTCGGAACTCTCCACAGGGTTCCTTCCTATTCCACACAATACCATTATATAAGTAAGCCGGTCATACATACAAAACATAATGTATAACCGGCGTACTTATAGTATGGGATGCTCTCCTGCTCAGTTCGAATCCGATCCCAGCGGGACCATAAGATATGAGATCATTCTCAATACCATACCATGGTGCAAGTTAAAGCACATATTTTTGAAAAACTTCGTTTTGTACTAAGACTGCATTGAATTCAGTTACCTGTGCGTGGGATTCCTATACAGCACATATGACGGGACGCGCATCGAAGCGGCCGGCATCAGCCGATGCGTCCACGGCCTGTGCATGTTCATATTCATGTTCACTCCAGGTCGGAACACTGACGGCGAACGCACTCTGTTCACGCTCATCCGACTCACGTATGCCGCTTGGGTAAGGGAGAGCACTGTGAGGATTAGCGGGTACTGAAAAGAGACAAATAGATGTTAGTGAGTATATATTGAATAGATTTTTTGTTTTTTGTAGAGATAATTGTAATATCGAAGTGGATCTAACCTTCGGTCTCCTAAAATTATTAAATTCCACATTTTTCCCCATTATCTTTTATGTAGCAACTAGCTTCCGCCCTCGGCTTCGTAAGTAATTTTCAAGATATTTTTAAGCCAAAATTTTTATCCAGGTTTCCTGAACTATATCTATGCAAAGTTTCAGCCAGATCCGTTCAGTCGGCGCGAAGAGGTAACAAACATCTTTACATCCAAACTCTCGCATGTACAATATTAGAGTGATTATGCTGGGCATAGGCTTTCCTTATTTTCATCTACTTGACCCCTCCCTACTCTGGGTCAAATGGCCCAGGGTTTCGGTTCTACATAGGCCAACAACATATCACAACTTTAACATGAGGCTTGCTCACTATGTTTTTAAGTTACCGTTGGTTCTTCTTCATAATCAAAATGACCTCGCCAACTCTCGGTAGGCCCCAGGCCATTCTCAACAAAACCCGTAATTCGTAAAAAAACTAAAATAGAAATTTGATTAGTTTAACCCTAATGCTATGTCAAAACAATGGCTCATTTTTGGAAATATATTTCTCCAAAACAGTGGGAAGTTCAGTTTATCCGAAACTAGAATTTATAATTTGAGAATGTTCATTAAATTAATTAAAGAGTAGAAACATGTTTGATCAAATTTTTCTTCCAAGAATAATTTTTCAAAGAGAGCTCTATTTATACCTTTTCCCATTAGTTTCTAAGATTAACTACATAAAACAGTTAATTTATAGTTTCTAAGAAATTTTTAATAAGATCCCAAAAAAAAATCGATTTCGACGGGACTTAAACCCGCAACCCTCCCTCAGTACGGGATGCGCTACTAATTGCGCCACAAGGTTATGTGACGTAGAAGTCGAAAAACTCTGGGACTTACTTCGGTCTTAAGCGGCGTTAGCTCAGTTAGTTAGTTTACATGACCTCGTGGCGCAATTGTAGCGCATCAAATTCTAAAAAATTTCTAAGGTAAGTGACATAAGAGTAGGTTTTGCACAAAAACGGATAAGAAACTTCGATTTTCGTTTTCCGAGTAGGCCGCTAGGCTCGTCCTGCGATGCTTGCGATATCGGCCGTCCATAACGCCGGACCCTTCGAAAATTAGCATGAACTGAACTGTGACGTCAATGACTGATAGATCTACTTCTCTATCCGCTATACCCCGTGTCAATTGTTCCATTTATTTATTAATAGTGTCGGAAGCATACCCGCCTGTCAACATTCCGTTTAAGTAAGTCGGGGAAAGAAGGCCCCAGACCGGTTCGTCTTTAGAAAATGATTCTCAGTATCGCATCGATCGGTGTTTGCGTTTTTTGTTCCCGTTCATTTGTCACTTGATGGGATCTTATCAGAGCATTCGCGAATGTAAGGAAACCAACCGACATGCATTGTCATCGTTGCGACAACGACCTAGCAGCGGATGCTTCGTATTTACCAGTGTTTGTCCACTTCGGTAGTTGCGTTGCTTTATATTGTCAATAATTAGATGGGTATGTTTCGCTTGCAGAACTGATAACCGCTGGGGAGTAAGTTCTCGAGTGGCGGCCAGGATGCAACGCGAAACGGAGTGTTGGGTGACCATTCACTCGATGGACCGACGACATTGTAGCGGTCGCAGGGAGTCGATGGATGGAGGCGGCTCAGGACCGCTATCGTAATAGGCGACGATAAGGGATCCTACCGGAGGAAGGCACCAGTTTTTTTCTTCTGTGTATTTTTAACACCTCTAATGAGATTACTAATCTACCTGCCAAGAGTATTTATTGGAACACCAAACCCCCCACCCGATGGGTTATAAGCAAAACCAAGGTTAAAATTACGAACTAATTTTATTCAGTAAAACCACATTACGAAGATGTATCGCCATCTTGGGTGTTCATGACAAAGTGTACCTAGTCTATGGTGAGCAGCGCCACCTACAACAGCTGTTCTTCACAGTTTGATATATATTTCCTACACGACGTTCAGCAGTGCACGTATGAATGCTAATTGGTAGCAGGTAATTAATCTAATTTCTTAATCTGTTGTAACAGTAGGGATAATCAGAATAGTTGGAAGGGCGAGTTAACGTTGAGTTCTTAATCTATGTATTTTATAAGAGATTTGAAAGCGCCTCAACAGTTTATGTGGAACTTTCAAAATAGATACCTACCTCGTTTTGGTATTCCAACTTAGACAAACTGGGGACTCGTGATTAGCCTTTTAATTGTTTTGAATAAGATTCGCGATTCCTCACGTTCGCAATACTATACCACTTTGTACAATGTAATCATCATACGTATGTATTCGTTTTATATTTCAGATGATCATCGGATAAAAGATTGCTTTACTGTGAAAGTTCTGTACCTATGTAAGTAGACTTGATGAGAAATCATTAGCTCAGATTATAGTCGACAGGTGTTGAAATAGTGAAATGCATGTTTACTTTTACTACCTACTTATTCATAGATCTCGGAAAATTATGTCCGTTCTTTCACGGAATATCTTACAACTAACTGCTGCCCGCGTTTTATCGGGATAAAAAAGCCTATATGTTGTTCGAGGGCCCAAACTATACCCATACCAAATTTCAGCCTAATCGGTTCAGTAGTCTGCGTGAAAGAGTAACAAATATCCATACATTCATCCATACAAACTTTGACATTTATAATATTAGTAGGATAATATTGTTTAATCTTTGTTCCATGCAGCTATCCATATTTTAACCAAAAACACAAGTATAAAAAATATAATATTAGAATAATTTTAAAATAATCTAAGTCAGCTTAAATCAACTTCCTAAACAAACTATGAAAAGCGCCTGCTTTTCCACTTTTATACATTATTGCAATCAAATAATTGCAACAAATAATACTTTTACAAACAATCTACATCTGGTACATATGTATCAATACCAGTCGTAAGCGTCCCCAAGACGCGCTGGCTGTATTGCCCCGCACTGATGATGATGGCAATGCTGATGCGCTGCGCCAGTTACTTACCAGCTCTCGCGTCATTAGTGATTTTAGTTTGTATAATTAAATCGTACCGTAGCCAGCTATGTCCACATCCCTCCCTGTTTGCCACAATCATCACGAATGGCAGGCGCTTTAGTGATCGCAGCGGGGATGTTAAATATACAGAAGAAGCTGCTGCCTTTCCTGTGGTAGGTTCCCTTAGTTGGCTTTTACGACATCCACAGGCCGTATTGGCGGGGGTCGATTCTAACGCTCCGACCGCCCCGATGCAATGGCGGCGGTGGCGGCGGCGGCGGCGCCACATTTACCCTTGATAATTTTCATTGAGCGAAGTGATGGTTATCGTCTACCTACTACTAAGCTTGATGGACAGTAACAATAACGCGCAAAACTGCAAATCAATGCTAGTGATAATGAAATCACAAATATAAAAAAGTCGATAATTCTTTTTAAAAAAATGCGAAAACCAATGTCGCGAGGGGGCCAAAGTTTGTACGTACCAGACGTACAAACTTTGGCCCCCTCGCAGTCCATGATCAGCCCCGCGGTCAGTATTTGTTAACTACACATGATGTTATATCACACGATTTAAAAGATTGTAGAGTATTTAAAAGACGGTACCTATAAATTCATTCGTACCTATTAGGAAAGGGTAGGTTGTGAAAATAAATTTGAATGTTTTGAAAAAACCAACTTCAAATTCCTTAATTTTATACTGTTTTTTTTTAAGTTTTACGGGTCAAATACTTGAAACATGTGCTAAAGTTTTTTTTATGGCTATTTTATTCCTCTTTGGAGTTTTGAGGAAACTTTTGCCAACTTCAAGTACTAGTTCACGGATCATCATCATCATCATATCATCCCATACACGTCCACTGCTGGACATAGGCCCCCGACGTTCCTGGATCAAATTTTAATAAAAGGAACTAATAAGATTGAGTTGGTCAATCTTATCGTCAGGGTTTTATCCAGTACATGCATACTAAAGTTACTTACTCAAAATAATTTGTTAAAAACGATAACAGCTGACCAGTCTTTGACAAGCGGTTTGAACAGCGATCGACAATACCACCATGTGTTTATGTCCATTACTGTGATACATAGCGTACCTACCATGTTCGCTTCTTAACGGGCCACAGCAATTAGAGTGTGGAGCACCGCTATGTGCCGCTTTATATACGCTTTAAATAGCGAACCAATCACTGTAATTTGTGGATATCTTATGGACATAATTATTATGGACATATACATTGATAGTTTACTAGCGTCATTTATGTATGTTAGGAGAGAGTAGATATGTGAAGAATCATACCTATTCCATGAAATCATTTTAATTTTTGTAGTTCGACTGACAGTCATATCCTAATGCTTTACCGATTCAATTTTATTTGATAATCGATTTTGTTTATCACGAAGTTTAATTTATAAAGTGTTTATGTATTTATTTAATCTGCCATTTCTACTTTTTAAAATAAGTTACTTCAGATGGCAATGTCTGACGTCACCGGGTCCACAAGGGCTCTGCTCTCGATAAGGTATGGAGAGTTCCCCGACCGGTCGAGCTAGGTTTCACAACGTAATGTTCGTCATTGGAGTCGCCGTCAAATGATCCTTGAGTCTCGGGAAAAACTGTTCTACCGGATTAGGCTGTGATAAAGCACATAATGATGTAAGGCTTTGGGTTGCTGCCCAAGGAATTAGAACATAATGTGCTATTATACTATTACTTATAGCAGGTAACTAGTAATAACATTAGTATACATATCTGTGCCAAGGATATGAAAACGTCAGTGTTGTTTGTTCTATGTGAATGTAACAGGCTTTTCTCCGAAAAGCGAACCATGTGGATGAGCTTCTCTAAGACCAAAACCAGGATCATTTTTTGCCATCTTGTGGACATAGATGATTGAAAATTATCGGGGGGGAAATGTTCTAAGTATCGCAATGAGCACCCAGTCTCGCAATGAGCATGCGAAACCGGGTGAAGGAATGTTGTAATACTTTGAGCACAGATTAGGTAATGTTACTTGTTTTGGGTATAGGTAAATAGCCCAGTGTATAATTTCTATTTCCATAAAATTATTTTCTGAGGTTTTCCCTAAAACTGGTTTCAATAAAATTATTAAAAAAAACAAGAAAAATTTTGGCTATCTCGTGGTAATGCAAATGCACACAAAAACAGAGAGTCATAAAGGAAAATTTGCTGCTGCCTCAAATTACTCTGAATTTCTGAATCTAATCTCTAAATAACAGATTTTAAATTTACTTGATTGTTATAGTTTAGTCTCGGAAACCTTGAATAACACAGAATATAATTTATTTTATTAGTCAATGCTTTTCCACTCATGCCTTTGCATCAATCTCATTTCTTTCCATTTAATTCGGTCTATTGCTATCTCCTTCAACCACCAAGAAAATATATTCTTGTCTTTTGAAATTTCGTGGTACCATCGAGGATAATGAAGATTAAAAATCAAATTCCATTTCAGCAAGAATCGTTTATGATTCAACATTCACCGCATGCAACATTTCGCTAATGCTGCACGCAAACTCTCAAGTTCAATACTCGGCCTTGACTACGGTACACCCACTCTAAGATATAATTGCAGGTTGAAATGCGACTCCGCTATGCTAATAGAATTTCTCCAGTTAACGCGACGAACACGTCTGTTACATGTACTTAATTGACTTGATTCGGAGTTGTTTGAAGGATTGAAATGCTGTAAAGGTTGTCGCAGATCTGGACCGTACAGCTGCCGCATAGCAGAAAAATGTACTTTCAATGGCTTTAACTAATATTATAAATATTTTATTATAATACTATAAATATTTAGATGGTTTTTATATTGACAGCATCAGATAACAGATAGCTCGCGGGGCTTGAATCCGGTAAGCTTCTATTACTAAAATGTATCTAAGGATTACGAGTTTATGCCCGTATCCGTTGTGCGGCAGTGGTGTTGGACGTGTGAGCGCCAACCTTAAAAGTGGTGTTATTGAGCTTTTTACGACAGATCTAGACCCCGACTCCGGAAACGCTACGATCGATAGTTTGAGACGAAATCTCTAGCCTTTTTTTACAATTTATAGGCAATATATTGCGTTTGGCCGCTATCTCACCTGATGGTAAGTGATGATGCGGCCGAGGATGTAGCACGCTTGCCTAGAAGAGTCCTGTTCACTCTAGCCTTGAGGACCTCTAGATTATAGGTATCGGGAAACACAGACGCCGGTAAGTCGTTCCGTACTTTGGCGGTGCGTACGAAGAATGTTGATTTGAAGCGCTGAGTGCGGGCCAATGGGATATCCACCGTGTATGGATGACGCAGTTCCGAGCGTCTGGTTTTCCGATGGTAGAATGGTGAAGGGGGAATTAGGTCGTGCAATTCCAACGCACACTCCAAAATTTAACCTATAGAACACCGATAGGCAGGCAACTTTCCGTCGGTGTTCAAGACTTTGAAGGGTCTCGCAGTTTGTTCCAAAGGATCGGAGTCGGGGCCCTTAGTAGGGATACAAGGGAAAGTGAATTAATAAACTGATATCTTAATAGCATCTATATCTCAAGTCGATCTATTAAATAGTGAAACGTTCGTGCAATAATATTAGTACCTTGTAAAAGATATCTAGGTACTAATTAAGCTAAGATTTACGATTGAGGAATTCAGTTAGAATCTTTTGAGGTGGTAGAACAAAGGTATTGGATTTTTAAAGTGATTACAACATTTGAGTTAATACCGTTTAACATTAAACTACTTTGTGTTAATTTGTACTTAATTTTTACAACAGCGATTGTCGGGGTATTGTCTGCCACTGAAAAATTGGAAAAATACTGCTGACTGTGCACGAGATTCTTTGCATTCGGATATGACTTAAATTTGATTAGTCATTAAAAGGCTCAAGACTTGTAAGTGTACCTACTTACTGCAAAATAACAAAAATCCATCATAAAATAATACTTTTATTCTGACATGTAATATTTGAAAATCTAAAAAATTCAAATCCTTAGTGAATAAGTTCCTTCTGCGAAAGCGTGCTCCTTATCTTAGGCCACACCTTCCCTTTCTCAAGTGTGATGGTGGTCAAACGCTTTACCATCCGTCCTACTCATATTATAAATTAATGTCAAAGTTTGTATGGATGGATGTATGGATATTTGTTGCTTTTTCACGCAAAAACTACTGAACCGATTAGGCTGAAATTGGGTATTGGTATAGTTTGGGACCTGGAATAACATAGGCTATTTTTTATCCCGATAAAACGCGGGCGAAGGCGCGGGCAGCAGCTAGATAACAATAAAAAAAATAACGATACCTTCATCATCTTGTCAGCAATCAGCGATCAATCACACCAATAAAATCACTTGTCCCTCACAAACCGTCCGTCACAGTCACAACAGAACACAACAAAAATCAAAACTGAAAACCATTACGATTTCATAAAACAAATACAAAATTTTGAACCGATAATGCTTTCAATGAAATTTCCTGAACGATATGAAATCGCGAGAGGTATAGCCTGTGGTCAAGACAGTATGGAGCGCGATATAGGTCACCCGTGCACTTTTATAGTAGCCCCCACCTAGTCGCCGGTGGTGTGCGGAAAAGCTAAGGAAAATTAGTGATTAATGATCAACGCGATTAATGCAAAGAAATGTGTTAGAAGAAATAAAATATCTATCTACTGTTTATATTTTTAAAGATGCGTGATAATGTATTCTATTCAGATGGCATAAAAACTAAAATAATTCGACAGAACTTATTATCGAGTTCAAACAACTTGTTTTTCACTTCTTCCACTAGTGGACAAAAAATTGAAGTGAAAAGAATATCAATAACACCTTATTTCTTATTTGATAATAATAACTCTGTTTATAGTATACAATTTGACTTGTCTAAGTGCTTATTTTGTAAGCCTAAAGAAATAAAGTTATTGATTCTGATTCAACATAGAGCTAGCTCAACTAGAAAGTTAAGAAGTCTAGAGTAAAATTGAGAAGCTTAAACTCTATCTTGTTAGATAGAGAGCAAGAATGTTTTGAAAAAATTCAAAACGGGCTTCGAATCTCTTAATTTTACACTGTTTTTAAGTTTTGCGGGACAAATACAAATTTTTTTGCAATGGCAATTTTTTTGGAACCTGCTCTTGTTTATTTTCTATACTATAGCAAAACTATTTTCAAAATCAGTCCAAAATTGAGGGAGAAAACGACGAACTTACATAAAAAACACACATACAGTCGAACATACAACCTCCTCCTTTTCGAAGTCGGTTAAAAAAGTTAAAACCTGCCTACTGATGTAGAAATCATGTAATATACAAAAATTAGCATGACATCTTGCCAATCAATCCTATCGGAATATCCATCTTTACGTATTATTGAATCATGTTCACTCACAGACCAAGAAAGTTTCATAAAAACGCTGAAATATACGGATATTCGTAGGTTTTAAGGGGGCTCCGTGAAAAATTGCCCAATCACTCACCGTCTTAAAGATTTTTAATTTTTTATCAAAACAGTTTCAACCCGGCCATATTTTGATATAATATAACCGTTTTGCATAAAAACAAAACGGATATTATGTGTGTGGAGAAACACACAGCATTGTTGGAAGAATGGTTTGTATTATTTGCCTTTAAATAATAAGTTTTAGGTATACTTTACCGACTTCAAGTCTGTTTTGAGTCTATGGTCTTCATCAGGAAGTAGCCGATCCAGAGTCATGTAGAGCGGCTGTCAATGTCAATTCATAGTGTCTCCCAACACCAGCAAGCACCTTGCTTATGCTGTGTGTTTCTCCACACACATAATATCCGTTTTGTTTTTATGCAAAACGGTTATATTATATGTGCTCCAAAACACACAGCATTGTTGGAAGACCTGTTTGTTATCTGCTGGTGAAAGAGTAGGCACAAACGCTATGTGATCTCCAAACTAAAATGTATTTATGCAAAAATAAGTATTTATTAAATTATTAATCAACATACATATAAAATCAGTCACAAGTAGGCACTAAGACCTCTATAGAAAGTTTGAAAACCTTTGAAAGGAAACATTTACTAGTTTCTAAATTATTAAATTCTATGAATGTAATAAGCTTTAAATCTCTATTTAATATCAAATGAGATCAATGATAATCAACACTTATTACTTATTATGTAATGCAAAATCAAGTTTTTTATAAAATATTATCACAAACATCTAAGTATTTATTTATTATTAAATACGGGTACTTAAATTCAAGCTCCCATTTATAATTAAACATGAGATCTATGTTAATCTAGTAAAATTTTGGTCCAAACAACTAAGGTATTAAGAAATTATTTAACAACTGGTCAGGGTCAGTACTCTGATTTTGTATCTGAGTTGTGCTCCTTGTAACAGTACGGCAGTAGAATTTTTTAAAGGTTTGAGAGCTTTTCCAATTGCCTCTGCGTAGAATCTCCTCAATAGGTCTATTTTCCAAAAAACTTCTAGAAGCTACTGCTGATCTAACACTACCAGGAGATGCATCTATTCCAGCATCCTTTAGTATTGATCTTATCCAACCAGCTATTATAGTCTGAGTAGCTGGTTTGATTACTCCTGTTATTGAAATAAACAAACTTGTTAACCCAGGTTCTTTAGTTCGCCTGTGAGCCATGGCTTCTATTAACTTTTTTATGTGTTTTACTGGACATAAGTATTCTTCTGGATGTGATTTCAGTAGCCAACCAGACTGTCTATTATCAGCACTATCTGTCTTTGAGCCAAATCTTGGCCATAGCAGTATTTCATGTTTTTCATCATCAGTAATTAGGTTGTCCTTGGACAAATCTAAAAGAGTAAGGTCATGTATTCGACGTCCAGATGCTAATAGTAGAATAATGGCTGTTCTTCTTGCTGTATCAAATAGTGATTCTGTAGATGGATTGTGCTTCAGCCAGTTAAATAATAACTCTGTATCCCATATGAGTGTTTTCTTTTCTGGTGGTTTTACTAATGATATGGCTTTTAATATCTGATGCACAAAGAAATTTTTTGCAATATCATCAGAACTGGTTGCTGAGTAGGTGGAAACAGCAGACTTGTGTAAAAGTATGGTTCGGTAAGCTAGGTGGTCTTCAAGGTATAATTTGGCTAAAAATCTAGCTACATCGTTTCCCTCTGGAGTTCGGGAGTCAACATTATTGACTTGACACCATGCAATCCATCGTTTAATCGGGGCTTTATATGTAGTTAATGTCGATTCTCGCCAACTTCGTTTTAGTAAATCCCTTTCTTTTGCAGACCAATGTGCTACTTTACTGTCCCACCCCCAACTTTCCAAGCTAGGAGTTCCAGCTTCTCCACCATTGGAGGTCTCCTGCCAGTTGTGAGATCTATGAGATTCTTGTTCAGGTTCGTTATTGCGAGAGGTTCGGACAGAGCTCGTGCCTTCAGATCTGGTAGCCAGAAGCAATGTGTCCATAGAGGTGCTATTATTAGGTAAATGCCTGTTGCTGTATTGAGGTGATGTAGCACGCGTGGAATGAGATTGGGTGGTGGAAACACCCAAGCTAGACTGAAATTCCAGGGGCGACTGAAGGCGTCGCAAAAGTCGGCGAATCCATCTCTGGAGTCCCAAGTTACGTAGTGGTCTACTACAGCAGATTCTTTTGATGCGAACAGATCTATGTCTGGTACGCCCCAAGTTCTGAATACGGCCTCCGAGGCCGGGGGCAGTAAGTGCCATTCCGGCACAGGTCGATTTCTGGAAAGGCGGTCGGCTATGCCGTTGTATCTCCCCGGGAGGTACGCCGCCGAGAGTGCCATGTTCAGGCGTTCCGACAGCTCTAGGAGCTTCGTTGTCAGCTCGAGTAGTGCAAAAGATCGCGTTCCCCCTTCGTTCCTGATGTATGCTACCAGTGTCCTGTTGTCCGACTGTATGAGGACATGCGCATTGTGTAGGAAGCTCTGGTTTAGATTTATTGCACTGTATACGGCAAACAGCTCTTTTATGTTTGAATGCCAGAATTTTTGATATGCTCTCCACCTGCCCGACAGGAGTCTCTCGTTGAGGTGAGCACCCCAGCCTGCATCCGATGCGTCTGTGGTCAAGAAGTGAGTTACTTCCTTGTTTTGTAGGGGAATTATGCTGTGATCTATGGCACTCTACCACCAAACTAGATCTCTTTTGACTGCGGGTGGCGTAGCTCTTTTCAGCCATTTTCTGCCTTGATGAAAAGTTCTTGTGAACCTTTGAGTTAGGCGACAGTGTAAGCGCCCTCTGGGAGTGGTCAGGTTTGCGAAATTTAGTAGCCCTAATATGACTTGAAGCTCTTTTAAGCTGCAGCAACCTCTTTCTAGAATTTTTGCTATTGTACTTTTTATCCTTGTCCTTTTTACCAGAGGTAAGGCCATGGTAAAGTTTTTGGTATTCCATAAAATTCCTAAGTACTCCAGTTCCTGAGACGGTTTGAGTACTGACTTTAGGTAGTTTATATGCCAGCCCAAGTTTTCTAGGATACTCAAGGTCTCCGAGACCTGATCCAGAAGTTGGATTCTGTCCTGACTTACCAGAAGAAAGTCGTCTAAATATACTAAAATTCTCATACCCTTGCCTCGTAAGATCTCCGCGATCCAGTTTGTTAGTGTAGCAAACGTTCGAGGGGCTGATGAAAGACCGAATGGTAGGACTGACAGTTGCAGAACTTGATGGTTGTAATAAACTCTTAGAAAACACCGGTGTGACTCTGCAATAGGCACGTGAAAATAGGCTTGCGTCAGGTCTATTTTCACCATCCAGTCGTACCTTTGTAAAAATTTCACTACATCGGCTTGTGACACCAGTTGGAAGTATTTTGTTGTAATGTGTCTGTTTAGTCCTCTCAGGTCGAATATTGGACGTACCCCCCCATCTGGTTTCATTACTAAAAACATCTTGGAAAGGAATCCAGAGTTCGAAATCTTTGGTCTTTCCAAAACTCCATTTGCTATTAACTCCTGAATGATGGTGGTCATATCTGGTGAAACTGGGGTGTTGAACTTTCTCAACTGTGTCTTTGAACAATGTATTAGTGGAGGCCGATTTGTGAAGGGTATGCGGGCTTTGGATATTATTTGTAAAATGTATTTGTTGGCCCCTAATTCTTCCCATGCTTGTGTATAATGCTTTAAGCATCCCCCCCTGAATGGCTTTGTTGTATTCATATAGTCAATCTTGTTTGTCTTGGTTATTTCTTTTTGTGTCACCTCGAAAGTTGTGTTTTTGCTGGCCTGGATAACCTTTCTGTTTGCCTCTTGTGTCAGTTCGGCCACCCCTATTATTCATAGGTGTGCGAGTGTAAGGTTTCTTATTATGTCTCTCCTGTCTGAAGTTTGTTGAAGGCCTAGAATGACTTATTCTCTTTTCCTTAAGGTACTCTGGCTTATTAAGCCATACATGCGAGCCACCCAGTGATTGAATGACTGGTTGTAAAGCATTTCGACTAAACAAGTACTCTGCGCTTGGGGGGATGTCTTTCATAGTAGCTTTCAACATAGGATTATTTATCTCTTTCAAAATTCTATCTCTTCTTATTTCAATGCATTCTGCACGTCTGCCACAAATAATTTGCATTATTTTCTCAGAGCAATTATGAAGAGGCGAATCTGTTCCAAGTAAGGCAGATACCTTTTCAAATAAAGACATTGGGTTTAATTCAACAGGATTCCTAGCTGCCCAGTTAACAAGATCCTGTAGACTCTGTTTCAATAACTCTTGTCGTTCCAACTCTGCATTGGTAAGTCCTGCCCATATGTTATCAGCAGAAGCTAGGTAATCTTTACTTTTATTGAAGTGACACAACTCTTCATTAACTTTGAGAGCTACAAAACCCGGGGTAGCTGAAAATCCCTGTAGTGTAGTTTTGTATCTCATGCCTTTCCAGGCCTGTGAGTCAAAATGTTGAAGAAGGTTAACTTTTTCTAGTCTTTTTTCATCAGATGGTGGGATGACCTTTCTTTCATCAAAATTTGTTGACAATTCACCTAGCTGCAACTTATTAGAATCAGAACATGGATTTGTGAGATAAGGACTAGACGCGGGGATTGCAACAGGTTGACTACTAGGGCCGGCCAACTCGGTGTTATATTGCGACAAATAACCTGTGATGTACCCAACTTGGGTAATCAACGTGTCTATTTTATGATCGCGCTCCTTATCTTTATATGACTTACCAGCTCGGTGCCTTTTATTAGGTAGAGGCGAGGACAGACCTACCTCATCCTCCGAAGATGAAGAGGCTTCCTTTAGTTCAGAATCAGATTGGCGATCAGAACGCTCTTCCTCCGAAGCAGCGGCCTGATCCATCTGCTCGAGCGCACTCATTATGCACTCAAAAACACTTTAATTACGTAATAAACACAGTTTTTTCACTAAAAAAAACTTGTAAGGAAAAATTTTGTTGCTTTTAGCGGCAAATTACACAAACGCTATGAATTGACATTGACAGCCGCTCTACATGACTCTGGATCGGCTACTTCCTGATGAAGACCATAGACTCAAAACAGACTTGAAGTCGGTAAAGTATACCTAAAACTTATTATTTAAAGGCAAATAATACAAACCATTCTTCCAACAATGCTGTGTGTTTTGGAGCACATATAATATTAAAATGGTTATAAATGACCTAATAGGAGTAATGAATTACTCCTATTAGATTCGTTTTAGATAAATATTTTAAAAGATTCGGACAATCCCGATTGTCCGAATCTTTTAAAATATTTATCTAAAACGGATAGAGAAAATATTTACTTTTCACGGAGCCCCCTTAAGTACCAGTCCATGTAGTGAACTCGGTAATATTTTTAAGTACATAAAATACTATTTTACAATTATTTACTCAAGACTCATCAATTTCACGACAAATGTATTAAAAGACTAGCTGCTGCCCGCGCCTTCACCCTTGTTTTATCCGGATAAAAATTGCCTATTATGTTATTCTAGGTTCCAAAATATACCCATACGAAATTTCAGCCCAATCAATTCAGAAGTTTTTGCGTGAAAAAGGAACAAACATCCATACATCGATTCATCCATTCTTACAAACTTTGACATTTTTAATATTAGTAGGATGACAGACATTTCCAGAAAGAGGTAAAACTTTCTTCTCCGTAACTCTCGGTCATCGTGGTCATTCTTGCTGAGAACCAGTTGATTCGCCTCACGACATCCTGGTATCATTCCCTGTTCTATTGACAAAGAAAATAACATTCAAATAATATGTAGGTAAACAAATTAAACTAGTGTTTATAGGTACAGTTGAAACAATTGAGCTAACAGAATGCTTACTTCCCTGTTTTTGTTGCTAAAACTTTAGTCAGATTTTGTTTAGTTATCTTTCTAAGTAGGTATTATAGTACGTAGTGTAACTATTATTGATTTTATTTCTTATAAGTAACTCTTAACGCCACCGTCTTTATTGTTCTTTTATGTCCAGTCCATCCTAAGGTTGCCTGGAAGAGATCGCTCTCAGCGATAAGGCCGCCTTTTGTACTGTTCATTTTTGTTTAGATATAAGATCTTTTATTAATGTACACTATATATCTTCACTAGAAGATATATAGTGTACTAACAATAAAGTGTTCATTCATTCACAGTTGAGAAAGTGAAGATGTGCCCTAAGATGGAGCACGCTATTCCAAAAGGAACATATTCACGGGTTTTGAAGACTCCAAGATTATACTCTACTGGAAAAAGACATGGGACATAGACATGGACACTCATTTATACAGACTTTGATGTTTGAATGTTGCCAAAACTACTAACGGATCATGCTAAAAAAGTTATAGGCCTGGATTAACATATAGGCTACTTTTTCTCCCGAAATATTTTATACGGAACCCTGGGCAGAAGTTAGTAGATCAATAATGTGTAGCTACCTAATTACGTCCATAATTACTCTTCCCCTTATGAGGTAACTAGGTATTTTACGCCTCCCTCGGACTCTACACTATTATTTGCACCATTATCTTAGAAATCGTTTCAATAATTCTAAACTTTTTTATAAGAACGAATACACATCAGCAATATTATCATCATCATCATGATGATATTGCTAATGTGCATTTGTTCTTCGATAGAAGTTTAGAATTATTGATTAGAATTTATCGATTTACGATATACTGATAAAGACTGCATTCTCGTCAAGCTTTATTTTATCAGCAATATACTTAGGGACAATCACTAAGGTGTAGGTACACTTTACAACAAGAAAGGTAAGCTCTTGTCACACAATGGGTGCCTGGGGACGGCGACGAGGCAGACCTATAAGGGGCTGGCAATAAAGATAATCTAGAGAAGTAAGAAACATCTAGCTTGTTCGGTAGGGGCTACAAAAGGCATACACGTGACACTTACTCAGATGCACATTTATATGTATTTTGTATTTATATTGTATAGTCTTACCACCCAATTTGAGGAAAATATAGTTGGTAACATTAAGCACTCAACTTTTTCCCCAGTTACTTCGTATAACAACAAAGTTCATAATTTGTGTCCGAACAGCGCGAATAATTCTACATAATATCTTAAATAACTCTTCCAATCAAGAAGTGAGAGTGTGTTTTTCATGAGAGTCGTCGACTCTTGCGCACGCAACTGCAGACGTCAATGAGCGGTGACGAGCCGTATTTCGTACATTACATTGAACTGACAGGTTTGCATATCATTGTTCTCTGATAAGAGAATTTTAATAAATAACTAAGCTCAGGCTGATATATTTCTGTGATGAATTGATGTGCGGGTTCGATCTTCTGGATTTACCCACTACACCACCGAGGTCATCAAAGTTAATACGTGCAATGAACAGCATTCTTTATTTTATACACTTAAACGCCCCTCTCGTATTATTTACATCAACTATCTTATATACCAATACTAAGCACTTGATAACAGTCCTCTAGTTTCCTCTACCCACGGAAGCGGATAAATATAACAAAATGCCCGACTAGACCGCACCATGGTTGCGCAATCGCCATAGCCTGCCTTCCTGGTTGCAAGCCTCATTGCACTCGCTTTCTGTATGATTGAGGGCTGGGGTTAGTAATTAGGTTTGATGAACTTGTACCTAGTGAATATGCTCATTGCTTACCTGTACTCCGTCCACGCGTTTGTTTTCTTTGACTACCTATATGAAAGGATGCAATATTTCATTGACACGTAAGCTGTCTACTCGATAAATATCGTAACTCTCGTTAGTCCCGATGTTATTCGAGTCAATAGATTCGCATCACTATTTTATTGTAAAATGATTTACGTACGAATTTGACTGGATGGAGCACAGGGTAGTGTTTCATCATCATCATCATCAGCCCATACACGTCCACTGCTGGACATAGGCCTCCCCCGTACGACACCACAAATAGCGGTCCTGAGCCGCCTCCATCCATCGACTCCCTGCAACCGCTACGATGTCGTCGGTCCATCGATTGTGGTCTCCCATGTAGGGCGGATTTGCCATAATCACCACGCTTGGCGGATTGGTGATCGCAGTGTTGGTGTTTAAAAATACTCAGAAGGAAGCTGCTGCCCTTCCTCTGGTAGGTTAGAGTTTCATATTTCATTTATTTTATTTTATGTAGGTACATTTATACAGCTTAGATCTAGGTAGGTAGCTTATGTCATGTGTAACAGGTACATGCACCCTGTAAGGGCACTGCAAAAGAGTTCATGTCTAATTAATTAATTATATTATTATGTCTTTATTGACAAAGAAAATAACAATCAAATAATATAAACAAATTAAACTAGTATTTACAATTGAAACAATTGAGCTAACTGCAGACTGTTGCAAACAATCTACAGATATTATTATGTTAGTGTACATGCAATGTAATAAAAATGATAATGTCAATGAATAATAAATGTCATAAATAACCATGTCAGTTTGTCAATGTCAAATAATTGGTCAACGGAGTTATAAAAATAATTAAGTTTTTTACTAAATAGCGTTTCTTTTTCCTCGTTTTTTATGCATTATGGTAATTTATGATATATTTTAGATAATCTATGGTTTGGACATTTACTAGTTTATTTCATTCTAAAGTAAAGATCAATTTGTTGCTTCAACATAATGTTACAGTTGTAGGTCTTAAATATATATATATTATATGCTTCAATTATGTTCTACCTTAAAATTAGGTATGCAAATATGTATTTAAAATTATATTTATAGTCCGCAAATGGTTCACAAAATTAAATAAATGGTCAAAGTTTTAGATCGTCAACTAAAAAGTCATTAATATTGTAATAGCATTTACTTAATAATAATTGTTTTAATTTAGCTTTGAACGTAATCTCATTAAAATTCAAAAAGGAATGAGGTAACTTATGATAAATTTTAGGTGCCATCCAGACAATACTTTTTTGTACCAGTCCAGTTTTGCAACTAGGCATACAGAGTCTATTGTTATCTCGTCTGTTACGTGCCGCAATGTCACCCACTTTTACAAACAGATGACGGTTTTTTCTTACAAATAACGCAACTTCGAAAATGTATAGCGACGGAAGTGAAAGAATTTTATGCTTAATAAATAATGGTTTGCAACTGTCAGTCATAGGTATGGATCTAATAGTTCGTTTTTGCGCTTCAAATATAATATCCTTGTCGGTAGAGTTACCCCAAAATATTATCCCAAATCTGAGTATAGATTCTACTGTCCCGTAATAAGCCGTGAGCAATGATTGTATATTAACAGTTGTGGACAGTTTGTATAGAGCGTATGCTGAGCTACTGATTCGTCTAGTCAATAGGTCTATGTTGCATTTCCAATTAAGCTTATGGTCAATTTGTATACCTAAAAATCGGGTAGAGTCAACGGATAGTCGGGTAGAGTTAAGTTCTAGTAAAGTGGGTATAGCTTTTCATATAGGGTTTTCTTTTCGTGTTTACTCTAGCTTGCTTAAAATATTGTGATGTAGAGAATCAGTGGCCCTCTATTTCAATATATCTATTTTCTATATTATATATTATAATATAATATAAATATATAAAACAATAAAAATCTATTGCTGTTCGTTTGTCTAAAACTCGAGAACGGCTGGGCCGATTAAGCTGATTTTGGTTTTGAAATGTTTTTCGTAGTCAGGTTAAAGGCCAGGTTTATACGATGAGAAAAATTCACAACGTAAACAATTTCATTTTCCCCGCCCAACGAAGTAAGCACGGGTCTAGCTTATTCTGTGATTCTAGCAAAGTTTATTCTTGACCCTAGAAATATGTACTTTATAATTCTACTAATATTATAAATGTAAAATTTTGTATGGATGTATGGATATTTGTTACCTTCTCTCACGCAAAACCTACTAAACCGATTAGGCTGAAATTTGGTATGGGTATAGTTTGGGACCTGGAATAACATACGAGTATAGGCTATTTTTTATCCCGAAAAAACGCGGGCGAAGGCACGGGCTGCGCTAGTATAAATATTACTATAATTCAGGCCTTGAGTGCACAATTATAGACACAGTCTAAATACCGGTTATGAATAAAATCGTTAATGTTGAAAATATGACAAAATTGAATATTGAACTTTGAAATAGACTTTAAAGATATAAACAAGTGTAAAAATAATAGTTACCTGCGATGCGATGCGCCTGCATTGGATTTGACTGCAAAAGACATCAACGCGCAGTTTTACCAAACTCTCGTGTAAGTGATTCCACTCTAATCCTACTAATACTATAAATGTCAAAGTTAGATCAGAAGTATGGATGTTTGTTCCTCTTTCACGCAAAAAACTACTGAACTGATTGGGCTGAAATTTGTTATGGGTATAGTTTGGGATCTGGAATAACATTAAGGTTATTTTTTTCCGATAAAACGCGGGCGAAGGCGCGGGCCGCAGTAGTTTTCATATTTTTCAAAGACAAAGATCTAAATCTACCTGTGTCGGTAAGTCTGTACGGTACCTATTCATTTCATGCAAGACACAACCCCAAAAATTAATGGACATTGAAAAAAAAATTAAACGCAGTAGTTATTCGCCACGTTTACCTACAACTGAAACTCTGCGAAAGTTAACTTTGTTTGGCAATTTTCGTCGTACTCTATATCATATTGATAAGCCTAGCAATATAAACCGAGCAATATCTTATGTCCATTGCTTCTGTATTCCACAGTTATGCAATCAACAGCAGAATAGGCAGGCTCGTTCAGTGCCCATTCTGCCAGAAGTATTGCTTTGCTATGTTTCATTTAAGTTTTAAATAAATAAATATAAATACAAAAAATACAAATTTCGAGAGGTGTAGTCGCCGTAAGACAAATTAAAAAATGTTTGTAGGTATAAGCTATGATGCACGCCGCGACATTTTTTATCGCTCGTTTTCGCGAAAATGTATTTATATTAATTTAATTGCAATCATTGTGTACATTTTTAGGTCATAGTAAGTATCTAGGTAATGTATAAGAGACACATCCAGGTAGAGCGTGGCAAAAGGTATCATTATCTTATGCCTTATGCTAAATGCCAGCTAGGCTTGCATGTTTTATCGTGCGTGGTCCATACTGTCTTTACGTCGTAGCTAGGACTGAGGTAGTATATAAAGTATTTATTTTTATATACTGCTAGGTTAACGTCATGTCTAGGACCTGAACAATATTCCGGTTTTTTGTACATTACATTCTGATTTTTAGATAGTTTTTTAGTTCTCAGGGATTTACCAGCAGCTGAGTAGGCTTCTGCATAGAGCGGCAAACTTGGATCGTGAAGTGTTTTTTAATCGACCATTATAAGTGATTTGTTAGGATTCCATGCTAAAACAAACTTTAATTGCCGTTTTATTAATTAATAACCAATTTTTTCTATTGACATTGTAAGATATTTATTATTCAAATTAACATAATTTCGACAAACTACAAAACGATTATTAGAAGGTCGCAAAACTACCTTACTACTATCCTACTAAAATAATATTATAAATGTCAAAGTTTGTATGAATGGATGTATGGATATTTGTTACTCTTTCACGCAAAAAATACTGAACCGATTATGCTGAAATTTGCGATGGGTATAGTTTGGGACCTGGAATAACATATAGGCTATTTTTTATCCCGATAAAACGCGGATGGAGGCGCGGGCAGCAGCTAGTATATTATATAGCTAAATTGCTTGCAGACCCTAGGAAATACAAAAAACTCATTCATAGGTAATACTCGGATAAAGTTAATTTTGATTGGGGCAAATATAGAAAACGACTTTATTCCACTCCATGCTATTTAAAATTCATCTGATGAAACATTATCTTCTCAGTCGTCTTTTCTGAATTAAGGCGTATACAAAGGCAAATGACCTTGGGCATTTGGCAGCCTAGCGGGGATACCACGCGCCATCTATGGAGCAAGCAAAACGCGCGCGCGGTGTCCTCCACTGCAGTTAGATGGCGCGCACTAGTGTAGTACATACGTACACACAGTACACAGAGTAATGATGATCAGAGATACCCCTTGAGAGAAACTGACCAAAGGAATAATAATTGTCTAAAAATATTATATGATGTATATGAATATAGGTAGGCTTAGGATTAAACATTACTACACAAAATATCTTTTTAGTAAAACAAATATTAGTAAATTTATTTTTGTTGAAGTTTTTATTAATATTGTTGAGAACACTCGGCATGATAATATAAATTCACTATCTTGTGTAAAAAATTATATTCGTCCTTGTTTTCAGTGCTAGGTAAGTGGTTGGTATGGTAACTAGTTATGATGTGGTAAGTTGATCTGGAAAGAAGTAATTTAACGGAACCCTTAATCTTCTTTTACTGAAAAATAAAGAAATTAATATATTTAATGGCCCGCAAGAAAAAATATTCTCTAAGTGAAAGGTAGTAGGTAGGCAATTGATACCATTTGATAGAATATGGTTGGTAAACTATGTTATAATAAGAAAAATACATAACATGGTATCCAAATATAGGAAAAAAGGTATATAAGAAAAAAAGGTCAAAATTAGACCAAATTTCAGTTTTTTATTAAAAAGGGGGGTCAAAGGGCCAGGGGGGAAACATTTTGTTTACGAAATTATTTTGATCCTCTGCAAGACCCAACAAAATATTTTCTTTCAAGTCACTTCGCTTGGGAGATACAAAAAGAGGGGAGTTTTTTTTTGGGGAAAGTGGGGTGATTTTTTTCCAATTTCAGTAGAAACCCTCTATACGGTCCCGCAATCGATACTCCTCTATCACATCGGCATCTGGGAGCAATCTCAAAAGGAGGGATTTTTTGTTGGCAAGGGGGCAAAAATTTTATCGCATTCCAAATTACTTGTCCTCTTCTATAAAATCCCCATAAAAAAAAATAATATGGCTCTGCTTGGGAGCCGCACTAGAGGGGGGAAGAAGGGGGGCAAATCTCGAAAAGTCGGAATTTTCCCTAGGTCCCATAAAATCCCTTTATACATTTTCGCAAATAAAAAAATACTTACCTACCCCTCCACCATCAAATATCAAAGTGCTTTATTTCCTTTAGACCTTATAGGACACTTGGACTGTTGGAAACGTCACAAAATTAAAATTACATAAGTAAAACAGGGAAATAAAGTGATCACTTTGATTTTTTGTTCACTTCAATCTTTTTAAGGTAAAGTAAAGAAGCAAACAAGAAACCTTTACCTTGTTAGGTTTTTAGATTTCGAGTTGGAGCAAAAGTCGTCTCATGCTTTTTTATCCTCAAGATAATCTGATATTTTGTAATAAGCCTTTTTACAAAGGATATGTTTGATAGTTTGTTTGAATTTATTTATTGATAATTTTTGCAACCCAGTCACTCAGAGATTTGTTTTAGAAACGTATACTTTGCCCTTTAAAAGATACACTAATCTTGTGCAGCCTAGTTTTGGGCAAAGCGAGTTTATTCTTATTTCTAGTATTTACATTATGTATGTCGCAATTTTTAGGGAATCGATCGATATTTCTATGAGTGTACAATAAGTTTTCATAAATATATTGATATGGTACGGTCATTATATTTATTTCTTTGAATTTATTACGCAGGGATTCTCTAGTTCCCCCACAGTAATATGCCATAAGACATAATACTATGGAAGTAGCTCAAATAGACAAGTCTAGAAGTATCAACGTCTGTAAGATGACGGATTTTTTTGACTGCATATGCTGCAGAACTAAGTCTCTTCGATAGTTTATCTATGTGTGGACCTCATTGAAGTTTACTGTCTAAAGTTATTCCTAAGAATACGGTACTGTCTACAATGTCTAAAGTTTCTCCTTTTACGTTTATATCAGTCTTTACTTGTTTTACATTTGGTAGAATAAATCGAATGCATTTAGTTTTGGTAAAAGATTATTGACATTAAACCAATGGACTACTTTTGATATTGCATTGTTTACACCGTCATAATTTGTGTTTTGTCTAATCATCTTGAAAATTTTGCCATTTGACAAACTTTTCTAAATATTTTTGAGCGATTTTTTACTTTGTCTTTGAACTCCAGGCTAAAATTGTGTTGTTTTTCAATATACAGTTCATACAATTTTTGTCTACTCTTATATATATATATATATCATCATCATCAGCCCGTACACGTCCACTGCTGAACATAGCCCTCCACCAAACGACGTCACGAATAGCGGTCCTGAGCCGCCTCCATCCAACGACTCCCTGTGACCGCTACGATATCGTCGGTCCATCGAGTGTGAGGTTTTCCCACGCTCCGTTTTGCATTGCATCGCGGTCGCCACTCGAGAACCTTTACTTCCCAACGGTTATCGGTTCTACGAGCTATATGGCCTGCCCATCGCCACTTCAGCCATATATATGTATATTATGATAATTATAACAATTACGTCAATAATTAGTAGGTACCTAACCCCCGAATACTCAAACGAATCTCAGATTTAAGCACGACTCAAGTGACGATTTTTTGACAGATTTTCATTGAAAACTGTCAAAATATTGCGACATAAGACGTGCTTACATCTGAGTTGCGTTTGAGTATTCGGCCGTAAGATACATAACTATTAGGTACTTAGGTAAAAGTTGCGCCACAGATTAGGTAATGTTACTTCGGTTGCGTGTGTAAAAAGTTGGTATTGAAACACGATGCTAATAAGTCTCTGTAACAGCACTACTCTATGCATCGATGCATCGATATTAGACTATGCCTGAGAACTTGACTAGGGGACTAAGCAATTATTATTTATAAGGGCCACCATACCAACCATACTACACGGACTGCTTGGAGCAGTCATTCATACACACATACACGGAACCACTCGAGCAGTTGAACTGCTTCGGAAGCAGTCCGTGTATGTTGATCAATGGCTAACTGCCCGAGTAGTCCGTGTTTGGCGGCCCTCAGATATAGGTAGTATGGTAGGTACAGGTGTTTCAGCCCTTTTTTATTTCCCATATTCTTATTGTTTCACTAAAACACAACTCGAGAAGAAATACTAAAGACAAATCACAACACAGAATTTTAGAAAATCAATTAGGTAGTAGAGATGAGTCCGGTATTCAATAACTAACTCAGTACCTGTTAGTATGGTCCTAAAATATCTAACGCTGTTGTAAAATCCCCATACCGCTAGGGAATAACTGTGCAAAGCGAGCATCGCGCCTAACCGACCGTGAGCCATACCTACCCAACGCTTCAATACCTATACTTACCTAACTATCATCTACGCATAGGTACTAGCGGACCGTTCACCCGTAAAGTTATGTAGCTGCAACAAGTATTTGGTATGTCTAAACAAATCCGTTAGATGGTATTTCTAACCAAATCGGTTAGATGGTATTTCTAACCAAATCGGTTAGATGGTATTTCTAACCAAATCGGTTAGAAATATATTGGGTAGAAATCAGAACAGGTATAGAGTATTGTAACGTTATTGGGTACCAGTTGGTACTAGCGGTATTGAAACAAAATACCCAACTAATAACCGGTAGCCAAAATATCCAATAACTCCCATCCTTATTAGGTAGGTACTTCATTATTTTTGAAACTGCTTCAGATGATATTATGTAGGCATGATAATGCAAAAAGAAAAACGCGTGACGGCTGCGACAACGACGAAGACGACGACGGCACGATTGTTTTGTTTGGTCTGGCAACCTCGCACTCGAGCCGGCCGCTAGCGAGCTTGCAACGTCGCGTCTTCGCCTAGCGCTGAGGCCTAGCGCGCGCCCTCGCTACTAACATTGCCTAATCAAATTTTGCGAGCAATCGTTCGTGGGAGAGAGACGTTTTAGTAGGCGCAAATAGTTTTTTCGTTAAAACTTCTTATTTTGAGTTTATTTCAAAACAAATGGACCGGCAATTGAAGCATACGAGCTACATAAATAACTATACTGAGTTTGGTAGTAAACGAATAAGACACACCGCCAAAAAGTGTGCTCATTCACCTGAAGATATTGTTTCTCTAAACTTTTTCTGAGTGCTTACTATAACTACTGGCAAGCATTTGA
Organism: Eupithecia insigniata; assembly: GCA_947859395.1. Lineage (NCBI taxonomy): Eukaryota > Metazoa > Arthropoda > Insecta > Lepidoptera > Geometridae > Eupithecia > Eupithecia insigniata. Next base: position 14,339,416 of record OX402003.1, read on the forward strand.
AACCGGCACATAATACTTTAAGATATGTGTTATCGGATATATAAATTTCAAAGGTCCAGGATCTATATTTTCGTCAAATACATGTTCGAAAAAGACGTCGTTTTCGTCTTTTCCCCTTATAATTCGCCTTAAAATGAAAACGTCTTATAAAACATTGTTGTGTCCGAGTTTTACAGATTTTCTCTGGTCCGAGCATAAATAAAATAAGAATAAATAAATATATGCTGCACATTAAGAATCAAAAAATGTTATATTGTCTAAATCTAGAACAGTTAGGGAAGGATAATGTATAAATAAATTAACCACAAAAACACGTTTATCGTTGTTTATTTACAAAAACATTTTTACCGTATAAAAACATAAATTAATTTATTTACAAATATATTTCTACTTTACAAAACACCGATCTTCATAAGACAACTAGTATTTGAGCATGAGCGAAATTTAATTGGACATATTTTTTGTTGTTTAGAATTTAGTTTGTTTTTGCCCCGGAGCAAATACGAAGTTTTTGGACATGGTCAAAAAAAACTGATTATGCGATGTTATGTATAGGGTTGAATTTATTACATACTGGAAAAGATAAACTAATATTTGAAATATACACAGTAGATAGTTTTAGTCCACCAAGACAATACTGTTTTTTGCCTGGAGCGACTTTAATGATTTGGCTCGGATTTTCTAAAAATAAATTAAATCCTATCTGATTAAAATCTTAATATAAGTCTAGGATTATCACTGAAGGCACAGTCCGAGACAAAAGTCGATATTACTACAATTAAACTTTTGTCACTGACTGTACTTTACAATTGCAACATTTTACTAAAAGCCTTATTTTCATAATTTCTTACATAATGGTAACTTCAATTACAAGAGCTGGCAATTTTATAAACTATTTCCAAAATCATATCAAGATTATTTTTCAACAAAAGCGAAAAGCTACTTGGTAAAATTTTCAACTTATTTTAGGAATTATTTTTATTATTTTCGAAGTATATCAAGCATGGTGGTAGTAATGTTGCAATTCTTCAGGACCTAGCACTGCAGTCTCTACAGGAACCTCTGAAAAAATACAATAACAAAACAAATTAGTTCTTTGAAACATTATAAACTGAAAACAATCTACAGGGTTTGGATACTATACTGTCTAGTGTCTACTACAATATTTGATGACAATCTAAAGGGTTATTGGATACTATACTGTCTACTATACTATTTGATGATAATCTACAGGGTTTTTGAATGTGACAACCTCTTATGGTGGGTACTGACCATCGTTACGGGACGCAATGTAACGTATTACACAGAGACCGTACGTGTTGTTAGTACGTAAAAAAAAAAGCTCTCGCAACGAGCAACGTGACGTATTTATAGTACACGCGTACGTTACGCTGTCGCGTCATGCTCGCTGCAAATGGTACATTAAGCCCCGTAACACCGATCAGTACTCGGCTTTACGTATTATTTTCTGTAATTTTTTCGATAATCGTGTATGATAACATTGATACCAGACAAAATTATTAGAAGAAAATTATTCACAGAACTATAAATAAAATAATAATGCGCCAGATAAATATCTACCAAAGCCAAACTAAAAAAAGATTTATATTATAAAGAATAGTATGGATTTAATAAAGTAAAAGAAAAAGAGATTGAAATTGCCAAAATGTTCTATGCATTTGGAGATATACCGAGGTAAGTATGTAGAAAAGAGTAGGTCCTAACCTGAAACCTAGCGTAACAAATACTTAACCAACTTAACTACTAAACTTATAATAATAATATAGCCATTTCTTATAAAACATTAGATAAATTAGAATAGAATTGAGAAAATAGAAAAAAGTACTTATTGCATGCATTGTTTTTAAAATATTTATACGATATAATCCTAATATTCTTTCTGGGACGTCCATATATGAACGTAGGCCTCCTCCATTCTGATCCACTCGTTCCTGTCCTGAGCCAGTCTTGTCCAAAAACTTATAGGTACACCTAACTGTTATAAATATCATAAAATTTGTAGTTTTATTGAAGATATCTAACATTCTCTAAAACATAAGGAAGTAAGAGGCTTTGCATAATAGTACATCAAACCGGTTAATGACTGCTAATAGGAAGATCGAGTGAGAGGTTAAGTCATAACTGTACAAACACAAACAATAGTCGTAGTCAGCCGAGTCATTGTGAGAGTCAGAGATCGAGGCAGCTTTTTACAGCAGAGTAATAGAGATAAAATTCGTCTTAATTGTAAGAGCGAAAACACCTATCACAAGTCTTTACATATTATATATTTATGGCTCTGCAGTCTGGGCAACGCCAGCAACGCCGCGCCGTCGCCGCCGTCGTCGATGCGCCGCAGCTACAAAAAGTGCTAGAACCTCGTGTACGTGGGCAATGAAAGTGTTAAAAAGGTGATTTAGACTATGGCTAAAACGATTGAAGCAAATACTTTATTATCCTGGTCTCACATTATAAAAGTTTGCTACTCTACCGAAGCTATAAACGTTGCCTCATGTTATACATATCAGGATTGGTCAGTTTAGTCGTATTAGTCATATTAATGGTCAGTTTAGTTTTGTTAGTAGTCAGTCCAGTCCACATACCTCCAGTCAGTCAATCGTCACAGTCAGACTTGTACTATCTTGTTCCCTCTCAGGAAGAACTTCACTTCATTCTTCCTTCGTTCAGCTTGGGTTGTCTTTGGTGTCTCTGTGGTCGTCGTGGTGGTCGTCGTGGTCGTTGTTGTGGTATCAAGGTCGGGAAGGAATTCCGCGGGAAGGACACCGATTTCGTTGTCAGTGACAATATGAGTAGGATTCAGAATACCATTTTTGAGCATCTCTAGCCCATTGAACTGCGGAAGTACTTCGGAGGACCGCTGTTGCTGGTTCATATAGGTCCTCAGCTTGTTTAAATTGAAGTTTATTTTCTGCAGTTTATCAGCGGTAAGGCCTGTCTTTTTAGGGTATAGAGTGGGAGCGGAGCTTTTTGCTGATGCGTGGTCGAAGTTATAGTGTGGACTCCTAGGATCGTAATCCGGGAAGGATTCCGTTGCGGCTGGCTGGCCGTAGGAGTCTACAGCTGCCCAAGACATAGGCTTGAAGTGGGGGACAGATTGCGGGGGTGGAGGAGGTTGGAAGGAGTAGGGCTCTGCTGGACCGGATGGGCCTGTGGGTGCTGCTTGGGCGGTGTAGCCGGAGTACGTTGCAGGAGCGCTCGGGTAGGAGGAATGGGCTGGGGCTGTGTGACTGTACGCCGTAGAGGCAGGGGCAGTATGGACCACCGGGGCAGAGTGCACCGGGGCATGTTCAATATGCTCATGCACAGGAGCAGGATTGTTGAAAACATTCTTGATGGCGCTGTAAACGGTATGGAGGATGGAAGGTGGGGGTTCTAAGGGTGTGTGACCGGAGTGAGCAGTCTCGAGCGTCTCGCCGTGGTTCTCACCCAGGGGCGCCAGGAATACCAGGCCTGCATGCACGCCGTTCAGCTTTCCACGTCCTGTCTCAGAAAGTCAAGGGTCAGTCCGACTGGTATAAACCTAAAGGTCACACAATATTCTGAATATTCCTTCTGAAAGATGTTAAAAATTCAAATTGACAGAGTCTATGTCGTAGTGTTCAATATTTTGTATTGCAAATTGTGATAACAATTTAATGTTTGGTCCAAAAAGTGATATGTGCTTGGAATGGTGAATCAGAAACAATCACAGTAACATTTTGCATGTCAACTATAAAAATTGGCTCGTGTAGTTCGATTGGCTGGTCAATAGTGTGGTGGTCAGAGTCATTGATACGGACTGAACCTTATTTATGCGCTTTCCTATTCAACTTATGTCGTCTACTTTCAATTGAACTAGTTTAGTTACTCCATATCAACCAGATACGACGAAGTTTAAGTAAAATTCACAAGTCAATAGTAAAGTAAAGTAAAAAGCAATTTTCAAGATAGTCGTAATTTAAAATACAAAAACAATCAAAAGAAACTTTTGATTTATAAGAATATGAGGTCGACTGAATAAGTAGGAAAACGGACCGGGGACAAAGAATAAAATGAATTTAGAATAAATACAGAAGTAGTGTGTGAAAGTGTGTTCATAATAAAATGATTGTTCTAAAAAAAATATAGTTCAAAACTAAAACCCGACTACATAAAAGTCTTAAACAAGCGTTCACCTATTGTCCTTATCATTTTCTTTTGATACTTAGGTAGTCGGAGGCCTTTGTTACTAATTGTACCCTAGGTATATGGGGTGGGTGCCGGCTACATACATACATAGGTATATACATACATACATAGGGTGTCAAAATCATAACCCTCTCGTAGTCGGGTAAAAAACTAAAAACCGACTTCGAATCCCTTAGTTTTACATTGTTTTGAAGTTTTACGGGATAAATACTAATCCCTCAGGTCAGGAATAACATTTTTATAAGAATATCTTGATATTCTTCTTTCTCTATATAATAGCGAATTTTCAAAATCGGTTCATAATTGACGCAAAAAGCGAAGTAAATACAATAAAAATATAAAAGTATAACCGAACATCCTGCTCCTTTCAATGTCGGGTAAAATTGTATTGCATTCAAAGAAAAAAATTTTTAGGCTGCCTTTCTGTACCAGTCACTGCTATATCATTGTTCTGAGTCAAGTCGACCCACTCGATTTGGTTCAATTGACCTGTCCGATAAAATGTTATAACTAAAACCTGTTGTTTGTGAGAAACTCAATAAGTTATGCAATTTTGAATGACCCTTTGGCTTACATGGATTACTTTTACTCAAGTGGTTGCGCAATACGAACATCTTTGAACTCAGACATTTCGAGTGTTTATGTGTGTGTGAGTTTTAGTCTGGTTAAAGCTGCGATAGAACAAAAGTAGATTTCAGGAATGCGAAGTATTTTCCAATCGGTCCATATAAGCAAGAATCAAATAAGATAAACAAACTTTTGGGTAAATGATGAATGGTGATTGAGAGATGGTGACGGCGGGAGCGGACGCGGATTTTGTGTTCAACGGAAATATCGTGCAAAGCAGAAAAAAATTCATTGCCGAACATTACTTTCCACACTGAAAACGCGTCTGAGCTGCGGTAAGCTCAGAATAAAACACATACAATACCTACCTAATTGTAAAAAAATGCTTAGAACTCTACGTTTTTCCCGAAGAGTGTCATATTCAAGTGTTTATATCCATATAGATAGTCAGAGGTACCAAGAACCGTGATTTCGTTAACTACAAACTCGTGAATGTTAAAGTGTTACAATGTTCGTATTAAAATATAAAATCAGTTGGGAATCGGACCGTGTCACCTTTACGAGTGTGACCTACTTTTAGTGCATTTTGACAAAGCACATTTGGTCAAGCAATGTTTTCCTCCCACGCTTATGAATTTCGATTTAAAATGTTTCCCAAGACAATCTGAATTTGAGATTTGCAATATCATTTCAAGAAGAAATAATAACCACTTCTTATTTTAATGCTTGTAAAAGCTTGCCAAATTTTGGATCGTTCAACGCCGAATTTTTAATGTAGGTAAAAAGTTCCCTAGAAAATATCTAAGACAATGCGTGAAATTTTACAGAGTTTGAGTATTGAAATAAAAAAATACTTTTCAATATCCTAAGTAGGAAATATATTCCAGGAAACGATATCCAGTTTACGAGTTCTATCACCAATCTTACCTTAACCACAACAAAGGCATACACATACTATAGGCAATATTGTCACATTTTATGGACTGGAAAGTGACAAATCACACGAACGTAAGAACTTTTTGCAAAAGCATGATGCCTTACGAGGCATGAAAGTTGTCTACACCACAGTATAATTACTGAGTCTGAATGCTGCCTTACTGGATACCTATGCGGTCAAAAGAGTGCGATGAGATAAAGGTTGTCAATAAGAAAGCTATTATTACACTACTGTACTGCACTAACACAACAAAAAGTTATTGACAGATAAAAGTTATTTCACTTTTCTTCAACTAAGATGGATGAAACAAAGTCGTTCTTAGATGTGAAGGCATACAACAAATTTTGTTCAACAGGTAGAAAATGTCTATGCATTAGGCCCACCCTTTTCTTTTCGTCAGCGCAATAAAGTTTTAAATAAAATAATAAAATATAATAAATTGCTAGTGGAGTTGAACAATATTCTTCAATTCTAAATACAATCATAATCCTACAGCTGACTTAAAAGTTTACAGCCTAAATAATCAAGGTATGCTTTTGAATGACAAAGTGAATTCGTAGAATCGGAACTAAAGAATAAATCTTGAGTATCGATCGATATCAAACTTATAATAAAACTGACAACCCTACAATCTGTGATGGAAAGGTTAACGACCCTGAAGCATTTCTTACTTGCAATATTTAAATACGAAAGAAAAGTTCAGTAGAATGGAGTTTAATTTCTCTTGCGCATATTAAAGTATCATAAAATCTGTGCAAATAGCATCACATTATAAATTGTTCATCCCAAATAATGACCTCTCTATTTTGCTGTGGAAGTGAGTGTCAAAAACTAAATATAAAATGATAAGTAGATTTTGGGGTAATCGCTCCTATTCCAGTGCTAAAACTTAAACAAAAGCACAAGTGAAAAACTACAATAGTAACCTTCTCTGCTCAACATGCATAGAATCAGCTTCCCGAATCCCGTCTCAGATGACCAATGCGAACAAAGATCAAATTTCACACGTTTACGCCACTGACAAACAGGTTCCAGACGTAACACTTTCACTAAAGGATAGCCGGGTGCGATGAATGTGTTTAGGGTTCTCTTGCATAATCTAGACTGCTTTAATCATATATTTCCTTGTTCTTTGGTTCGCTTTATTAGTTTTATCTCGTTGTTTGGTTGCATTATTATTGGTTCGGTCACTTGTTACGTCACTTTGTTATGTATATTTATATTTAGGGCATGCATTGGTGAGAGGTTACCACGCCTCTTTTCCTTTCCAATCCCCCATTCTGAGGATTTCAGTTTCGAAAGGCGGGCATTTTACTGGGTCATCTGATGCAATTTACTTTAGTGATTTTTGAAAAGTAACGGACTAGTTTCTTAGAGAAAGATGGACCTTCTCTTCTCTGAATATTATGCAACAATATCGAGTTGGGTAGTTTGTTTTGTGAACTTTGTGCTACTTTTCAGTTTTAAACTTGCACCATTGTGATGTCAGCCTATTTTTGAAAGTCTTCACATACTACATACCTAGTTTATTCAAATTCGTTTCAAATCATGATTACTTTAGAGTTTCGCTATACAAAAAAGTTTGCACATAGCTCTTTAAATTAGCTCTAGAAATTTCGCAAAACAGGATAAGAATAGCGGTCACTGCTTTCCCAGTTCATCGAGCGCTATTTGATTGCCAAATCTCAAATTGAAGAGTTTAACGAAATTACATGCATAGTTGCGTCTGTCACTTGTTTTGGGTTATTTCATAACAAAACAAACGTTTATTTCCGTTGAAGGCGAAAGTCTATGTAAATGAGGCGACGAGCATTTTGGATATGCTCCAAAGAACGATTTACGAAGTAGGACGTATTTTAAAACACCTACAGAATTTGGCAAGACAAAAATAACGACCAATATTTAAACAGGTCAAGTTTAGGACTAAAAACTTGTGGTATGGTATTTGCAATAAAGAGCTTAGCGCCTGGCTTAAAATATCACAACTGTAGTAATAAATACATACATAAAAAATACCTACACATAAAACAAGATCCGGGAACACAACTTAAAACAATAGTCAAACGCAATTCGATACCACATCTAATATGAACAATACGATTTTTACGTATACCATGACAAGAATTACGGTAAACAAAGAGTGAAAGTGCTTGAGAGAACGAAGCATAAATATGCAATAAACGATGCAAATATACACGCCAAACAATAGTGTGATTCCGATTAACTCATGCTTAGATATCATGCAAGAGGAGCTCATAGAAAATTATAAAATAATTACAAGATAGTCATAACGTTGACGAAGAAATTTCTGAAATCGAAACGGAAGACATTCTCAAGGAGAATAAAGACTGTACAAATGTTGAACTTTCTTACCGAAATCATATTTCATTTATAAGATCATAATAACGCTCCATTAGCTCCATAGAAGGTAAAGGAGGTTCGGGACTTTCTGTAACCGTATCAGCAACCGACGACATAACTATAAGTTCTGGAAAACAAGAATACAATTTATCATTCACAGCAATAACAGAAGATGTCCAATCGTCTATTGATTTAGCCAGTTGTCTTGATCTCATGCTTCGGATATAAATTGCATAATCACATTACTTCACATTTAATGGACTTTTGATTTCTAGGTTACTTCCGAAGATGTATCAGTTTAATCTCATCTTTCAAGCCTTATGTATTACATAATTTATTTTAGTATGTGGCACATTATTCTTTATTACTTTGAACTCGTGATTTATAGGCTTCTGTTTATTTTATATGGTTATTAGGTTGTTTCGCCCCACTTCCGTTTACCAACTTTCATCCATTCCGTTTCTGCAATTTGTGGCCCGACATCATTTTCAAACATCTCTAACAAGCGTGACCTTCAGGTTTCTTGGGATTTTTAAAAACTTTAACCTCGTAGCGTTACATCATCAGTTCAAAACATTAAGTTACACAGCATAATATCTTTTATTTTACAAGACAGGTTTCTGTTTCTAATTATTATATAGTTGCAAACTGCTTCCGTTTCTTTACACATAATATAATTTGTATAATGTAGGCTACTTTTGAAGGGATAGCATTAGGAAATAATAACTGGTGCCAAGATATAATTAAACATCTTGCGAATTATCTGAACAAAGCAATTTTTTATTAATATTCTGGTTTTAACAACTTGCATTACTTGCTTTATTTTATTAGTATACTATTTGAATGCTCGCTGAATTTGGGAAAGATTCTTATAATCATAAGATTCGTGTAAGATTTAAAATTAACATATTCGACACATTATTACATATTTTTATGTAATAATTGCAATGGATTTTGTATCAGGCTTCAGCAACTTTGTATCTTCGTTTCATAACATAACGACTTGTGACCACACTTCAGTGCCCGAGCACAATACCTCTTGACAAAACGGTCTTGGTTACAACTTCAGTAATTGTGTGTTGTATGGCCATAAGGAATGTTTCTTTTAGTTTATGTTTGTCAACGTTCCACAGCTTTAAGTGCTAATTGTTGGATATTCACTGCTTGCTTATTTATCTTTTATGACTCTCTACTTTGTTGTTCGTTCATTACTTTATGAGACAAATTTTACTCTATTATTGATTTAATGTGAGAACGTTTTGAAACCTTTCAAGCCAGCTTCTGATGCAACCATCAAAATATAATCATTTGCTCTGTATTAGAACGTATCATATCCTACATGGATATGATGTCGTTGATCCTCGATGGACCGACGACATTGTGGCGGTCGCAGGGAGTCGATGGATGGAGGCGGCTCAAGACCGCTATTTGTGGCGTCGTATGCGGGAGGCCTATGTCCAGCAGTGGACGTGTATGAGCTGAAATGATGATGATGATGATATCCTACATTGTAGACGTCACTTCTTAATATTAGTGGTTAAAAATTCATACCTATGCGTCATAATTAGTTGGTTTGAATTTGCAACATTGTAAGCGTGGGTTGAATTAATGATGCTGCTGATTCACATTGACCAATATTGAAATTTACTTAACTCTATCCTAGCTAGTGAATGTTCTTTAATTTTTATAGGAACCTAATACATATAGTTTTTATTTTTACTGTAAACTCTCATTCTTATGGACTACGCACGATCCATCCACAATATTCCTCTCTAATGATGAGGCTTATATCCGTCTCCAGAATCTAAGATTTTTGCTATAATTTACATTTGAACACATTTTCGCACATATTGTAAGATTTAAGGCTGGCTAGGTCTGTAACGGGGTCTATAACCTGCATTCTACTGAGTTAGGGGGGGGGGGGTTGTAACAACTTTTTACAACTCATTAGTCTTCTCCGCTATTTCCTTTCGACTCATCGCCATTACCATGGGTCATTTACTTTTCTATCGTATAGTTAGCAGATTCACGTATTGTCAAAGTGAGTTGCGCAACCGCATCGCTAGGTCTTTCCAGTTTGTTAGCCTTCTTACATAATCCGTTACACTTGGGCCTGCAAGTGGCACGGTGTTTTTGTGATGTACGCTTTTTTCCTTTCTTTATATTGACTGCCTGTCCGTTATTGAAAATGTTTGAAGCTTTTGTGATATTTTCGATTGATGTTTGAGGTGTGTGATGATTTCGAATGGCCCGTTTTCCTTTTTTATCAAGTCGTATTTTATATAACTTATTGTCATGTTATGAAGGTTTACCCACTCTTTGTTTTCTCGTTTACCTACCTACACTATATTTACTTAGTTCTAAGAACTACCAGACTAATACAATTGGGTCAGTACATGGTATAAAAAAACAAGGTATGCTCTTCCAAGACACCGATGGTCACGTGGGTGACTCAAGGCTACGTCATCGACTCCATCGACGAATGAGAAGACGAATCTGGTTTTTTGGAGTAAAATCGTTACTCCCCAAACTCCTTGTATTACCTGTATAAATCTGATTAAACTATGCGGTTACGCATTTACCCATTATATCACATTGATTGTATTTAACTAACGCTGTTTTGACTGATCTAACAAACATTATGACGATTGTCATTTTATTTTTATTTTTCAATTGACCCTTATCACATTTGTTTCCTAATTTCTACATTGTGTTGAAATAAAGTGGGAACTGGACATTGACGTCACTTTGAGTCACTCCCGGAAGAGCAGAGCTATTTTCTTGGATCATGGGTCAGTAAAGCAATCTCCTTCGCCTTAAAGCTTCATCAATAGACAACTCTTGATCGTGTCACTATCTGATGTTATTAATGTTGTATTAACATGTTCACCTCATAGTTCTGCCAATATAGAAAAAGGTAAAAGCAACGTAAACTCACCATCTAAAGTGGAAGGATACTTGTGCGCAGCGTAGCCGGTAGGTAGGGAAGGTGCGACGTAGTGCGCCGGGGCGGTGGGCGCTCCGTAAGCCGAGGGCGGAGGCCCGTACTCCACGTGGGCGGGCGGGCCGTACACTGGAGCTGGAATTCCAGAATTTACTATGAAGATAAGAGTCGTTAAAGAGAAGTGTTTTATTAATTTTTGAGAAAAAACTGTTTATACGTAGCACACTTTATAAGTAAACTTACAAAATAACTCCTAACCATTTATGTGTCCTCGCATATTGTGTACATGGGAACTACATAAGGTTAGACAAAAGTAGGGGGTAGTCCTGATACGAGTACCAATGTCAAAAATCGATCAAGTAGTTTACTTAGAAAAATTACACGTTTTGTTTAATTTTAGGCTACATAATTATTAAGCCCATCAAAACTTGATTGAGATTTATAGAAGTTGGGTTTTTTGTAGTGGGCACGTATCCCTTCTGAGGCGTCCATCCGAACTTTACCCCAATGAGTCAGAATACAGTCATAAGGAACTTTCTGTCAGGTCAATCGGACACTAGATCCGGTGAATCACCTTGATCTGGGTGAATTACGTAACTATTGAGATGAGGCGTGATAAATGTCGTATATAAATCTGGAAACCACAACGGAAATATTGTGGCCCGGTTTTTATATTTCATCATAAACAAGTTTACAGTGTGTAACGACAATATACATATGTTACCGAATTTATGCAAATAACTGACACAACTTAGGTAATCCGGACATGTAAGTGGCACAATAGGAACTGTGCCAGGTATTTGGAATCGTGATGACCTGGTTGAAGGTTCAATATTACCATAGTGAAAAGAAATTTATTGCGAAAAGAATCAATTCAAATAATTAACATAATTAATTATTCTGACAATAGTTAAGTCAGTACTTGGAGAATTTACTAGTTTTAATTATTATGTAGCCTCAGCTGCCTAAACTATACTGAAAAGTCTGTAATATAGGCAGCTGCGCTCCCACTACAGTGTTACAAAAATAGATCGAAAAGATGACGTCATACATTAATAATTTACTATATATTAACTATGTTATTTAGACATTGCTATGATTCTAATATTGTTATACATATTACAAGAATTTAGAAAAATTCTGCATAGTTGAACTTAGATAAAAAGTAACGACAAAAATTGATTCAAGATTGTTATATAAATAAATTAATTAATTTATTCAACGATAAAATTACAAATAGATTCCAGATTCTTTTGTTAATATAATTTAAGATTAAATTAAATTAAAATTGACTTTATGCAGAACTGTAATAAATAATGTATATTTATTATCCGAGAAAATAACAGTACCTACCTAAAAAAATTAGGTAGAAGCAGCAAATAGAAGAGGTAAAGAGTACAAACAAATTATAACTGGTATATATAACAACATATGTACATTTAATGAAATAGGTGAGCTAAATGCAGACCGTCGCAAACAATCTAGAGGTCGTTCGTCTGATCCATATCAACACCAATCGAAAACGTCCCCAAGACGCTGGCTGTATGCTCCACTGTACATATAACAATGCTGATTTTTTTTTTTGAAACGGTCCTGACCTCCGCCTCCATCAATCGACTCCCTGCCACCACGATGTCGTCGGTCCATCGATTGGGTGGTCTCTCAACACGCCGTTTCGTATTGCATCGTGGCCGCCACTCGAGAACCTTTAATATTGGTTATGAGTTCCGTGAGCTATATGACCTACCCACTGCCACTTCAGCTTACAAATTCTGAAAGCTATGTCGGTTTCTTTGGTTCTTCTATGGATTTTCGTATTACGGATTCTACCACGTAGAGAAACTTCAAGCATAGCTCTCTCCGTAGCCCGCTGGGCGACTCTGAACTTACGAACGAGGCCCATAGTTAGCGACCACGTGTCGCATCCGTAGGTCATCAATGGCAACAAACAATGATTGCATCATTTACTACTTGTCAATTTGTACCTAATACTAGATTGGCTCACCTTGTTCGAGTAATAGTTATTATGTTCGTTAGATCTGTACTCAATTTCACCATTACAATATTATAGCAGTAATTTTATGTAGCTTGAGCCTTCAGTTGGTGTGGTGAAGTAACATGGCCATTTATCAAAATCAACGTAATTTTATTACGAAGTTAAATGTTTACGAGTACTAAGTATAGTTATTTGGTCATATTTGTAATAATGACCAATTCCAAAGCTACTGCTTACGGGAAAAATATTGACCTTATTTATCAGGTGACTTACCTATTTTGTGTATGATTAATGTACCTAATTACATTAATTACGTCACTTATATTAATTATTTCTTATTTTCGTGTTTCGCGATGCATTATAAATGAACGTTATCTAATTGAAAAAAAAATTCACTCATCATTACAGATCGGCATCCCTGACGCGCCGGATGAGGGGCGGTTCCAGCAGTTATTAAAACTTATAGCTGGAGAAGGCTGGACACTGCGCTTTCATGAATCACTGGACGCGCACACATACTGTCATGCATTCGAAAACTGATTTTGATTGTGTATCCCTTTAATTTAAGTTGTTTTTAATTAATTAATTAAGCTATGGCTGAATTATTTATAGTATTTTAGCTGAAATAAACGCATTGAATTAAACTATCTCATTATTTCTAAAATTATTAGGTAAACCCAACGTTTACGGCTCAGTAACCTCCAAACCTGAGAAGGTTAGTGAAATTAAAAGAAAATTGGTCTCCGAACTAAATACCCACTTATTACTGCACCGTAACGAATATTTAATTAATTAGGTAGATTCTTATTTGCATTCAACGAACCGAGTAACGTTTTCTTTTAAAGTAAAATATTCAAGCTGTTTAGGAGTTTAAAATATCGGTGATAATTATAGTTTACAAAAATTCTAAAACCGACGATGATTTTACTTTGGACTATCATTATCTACATTAGAACAGTTATTCTAAAAACCCGCGGAGGGTAAAATTAATAAAGCAGATATAAAACAGAGCTTATTTTAACCCTGTCAAAATAAACTCACCATGCTGTTTCTTATGACTCAAAGCTGCAGAACTGACGATCTTCTTCCCAAGGTTGCTGACCGCATCACCCTTGACTGCGATGACCTTCCCAAGTGTGGAAGCCAGGGCTCCTCCACCTTTGATGAGCTGACCTTTCAGGATCGTCACCCCACCAGTGATGGCTTTGACTGCTTGGAAGAGTGTGTAGAGAATAGATTTCTTAAGGCCCCAGTAGTCGTATTTTTCGTCGTGCTGTAAATACAAGTTCAAATTAGATCGATTTACAGTTTAAAAACTCTTTATTTTTATGTTAATAAGCCCATAACCTATAAAATACTTTAATCTACATAACCTATAAAACTTTAATGCCTTATCCCAATAGATAGGGGAGTGTTTCTACAAATAGCCCTATCAGCATAAATGTATCGCACTGCGAAAATTTAAATATTTGTTACTTTCTTCTACACCTGGATAAAAAAATAGTAATAATTTTATCCGGAAAAAACGCGTGTGAAGCTGTGGACAGAAACTAGTATAGTTTAAAACCTTTTATATTTTTGTTTGCCATGCATATACTCAGGCTAGGCTTGTGGCTAGCGTTTAGCATACCCAGACGATCTTTATTGTCAGTGAAAGTCTTCTATAGACCGAATATTAATAAATTAAAGTATCTAAATGCTTTCTAAACCAGATATTCATAATGTCTATTTAACTTTCGTTACTTAGATTACATATTTCATAATATGGGTTTTATTGATCATCAAAGAAAAAACTTAACGATCCGGCGAAAGTCGAATTTAGAAAATTACAATTCCACAATACTGTGGTATCAAGACGAGACCTTTGTCTTTTTGTCTCCACCACTTGTTCATTATACAGTTAGTTATGTTATAATCAACAAGCCATTCTCAAGATACCTACATCAATACAAGTAAACAAGTTACAACACAAAAATCTGAAATTCTCTTTTTGTCATCGACTTCCGTCATCGACAAAAATATTGTCAGCACTACGCGTTGTAAGAAAGAAAACAAATTGATAACTTGTTCGTGCAAATTCTGTCCAAAAATCAACAACAAGTAGGTAAGTATGTGCTTTTTAGGCTAAGTATGGTACCAAAATATTGCCAATTTTGTTACTTTGTATCTTAATTTTGGCCGGAGTATTGTTACAATTCTTTAATATACACAATAACACATCGCATGAACATAACTAAAGGCTAGTGTACATAGGCATAACCCTAAAAAACAGTTTTCTTCCAGCTAACCTTGTGCCTTGTAGGAGAGGCGATAGAACAAATACAGGAAGGATAAGGTTCGTTTTGGTCTATTTCTTACCGGTTCATAGCTGTACCCCGTATGCTCATCGTTACTCGTCTTGCTGGAAGCTGACGATATAAACGCGGAGGCCTGCCCCAGCAGCCCCACCTTACTCTGCAGCCCTGATGATGCCTTCGACACCACTGATGTTAGTGCTTGCGCTGACGACCGCTTTGTCCTGAGGGTAGAATTTTACAATACAAAAACGCTTTATTGTACGTACATCAACAAACATACATAACAGACAATACATAAGTGCAATGGTCGGCCTAATCGCAGAAGCAGAAGCGATCTCAATCAGGCAGCCTTTGTAAAAGCATCTCTCTGGTGCGATCAACTTTACCTTACTTACTAATGGACGCCTATAATGATTTCAAGACGACACGACGTTAACAAATAGACGTAATAGAGAAAGAAGTAAAAAGATCACATTTGTCAATCACTAAGTAATAACACAAAACACAGTTTTGAGTTTTCTTATATTTTGGAATATGTAGTTGCATGCGCCGTAATCAAGAAATGACTGATGATATCACATTGAGTCAGTTCACTCCGATTCGTTTTTATTGATAAATATCTACCCTTATCTTTATTTTTATTATATTTTTATGAATAACGATCGTTTTATAAACTTTATCAACCAGTTCTTGAGTCCATCGATTTGGCATCTAAAGAGTGTTCTTACCTTATGAGCACAACTTGGTTTCTAAAAAGTGTTTTAGGTACCTCATGATCTCCTCCGCAGCAAGTCCTTCAGCCAGCGTTTCCAGCTGTTGTGGGCTCATCCGACTGATAGCTGCCATGTCAATGATGTCCAGGTACAGTTGTGGACTAGATCGAGGGGCTGGGAGCGCCATGGTGGATGCCAGGCATGCTACGCAGAACCATACCTAGAGAGAAAAGAAAGGGGTAAGTGACATTTCATTTATTTTCTGAAAGACAGTTACATTATATCGAAACTTTTCTTAAAGTCTTTTCTTTAAGGTGCACATTGTCAGGATAGAGAAGATATATTGTTCTATGACCGGGAAGGAGTGGTAGAACTTACGTTTGCTTGCACAGGACCGGACGTTATAGAATGGCGTATTAGAGGCCTATATAATTACCCAACAGTGTGTACGGGCTGAGTAGATAAGTGTACATCTTAATAAAAATATAATTTTAAGACTTAAGACTATACTCTGATTTAGAATCCAAGATATTTTATGTCAACAAAGACATTTATGAATGAAAACTTAACAATAACAGAAAACAACAAGGTAACTGCAAACTAACACTAAAAACTTAAACACAAATTTCAACAAAGCATAATCTCACATGTGTAGCAAAAAATAATAAAAAACGAACGAGAGATCAATTGAAACAAAACATAAATATTCAATTGATAATTTTTTGTTGGTGTGTGTATGAGAAATAATGCAGGCAGATGCTGGATGCGGCAATCTAAAGACAGGGCGCAAGGGTGACGCTCATGAGGGGAGGGCTATGTCCAGCTACTATAGGCTGATGATGATGTGTGAGATTGAAACTATCTTATCGATAGCCTTCGCATCAATAAGAGATTTACAACTTGTAATGCCTAGTAGAAAAGGTAGCGGAAACTCATATTCGGAGACGGGGAATGAAGTGCCCCAACAACGGCCTAATATGTATGTTTCTCTTTTGGCTCCAACAATCTAACAGAAAACATTATCCAGTATTCGCCTATAACTAAATGTGGAAAAAATGCTCTGTCTCTTTAATATTAAAAGTTATGATTGCGGGTAAAACCACGGCAGAACTAGAGGAAACTTTCTCAAGTTGAGTTTTTTTACGTAGGCCTGGATACGCCCTTACGAGTCTGGATTTTTTCCTCAAAATGTTCTTGAAATTAACAGGAACGGATGACGCAAAATATTTAGCTTCTTTACACACTGCACTACCTAGCCGTTAAAAATTTATAAATTTATTTGCGAAACGGATATTGTCTAACTGCTAACTTCCTGTGCGTGGTGCAAAGATCGTAACGCTCCGTCTACCATCGACATGTCACACCCAGCATTGCATGTGTAAACATCGCGTAGAATCTTAAGAGCGTGTAGAATAATGACTTTCAGCTTAAAGTGCACTTATGTAAAAAAAAAAATATAGAGTATTATGCCCTAATCCTAAAGCGTCACGTTTCTGAGATATTCAAAGATGAAAATAACTATTATTCTAATCAATGTTTTCATACCTATGTAAATATCTCAGATACCTGACACTTTAGGAAAATATCTTTAAGGACTTTGTTTTATTTGTATAAGTGTCCTCTATCCAAATATCATCACCGTCATCATCATCATATCAGCCCATACACGTCCAGATTTTATTCCCTGCGGGTACAAGACATTCTTTTCGTCGTTTTAGATCTGTGTGTCTACAATAATTTTATATTAAAAATATTAATATACGTATTGGTAATTTTATATTTTTATTTTTACTGTCCAGCATTATTTATTTTATTTTTATTATATTTATTTTCTATTATTGTACTTACACACCTAGTATACATGTTTAAGTCAATATGCACATTTGACTTATGAAAAAGAAACTATATTGCTTGTATTGTGGGAGTATTATGTTAGTTATTACGAAACGATTGATGATAGCGAGCCTTGGCAGTGAAATGAAAAGCGAAAGTTTAGCTGCGCGCGCGCCGTGTCGTCATCGGCTTCCGCTTGGGGCCATGATAACTGCGGGTTTCGGGTAAATGTTTGAACTATCTATCTTATTGAAATTCGTGATGTTTGTCCGTGATCAAATTGGCAACGGCGGCGTCGTGAAGTGATAGAGCTCGGTAAAGACCAGTTTGATTTGATTCAAGGTAATCAAGGGAAGGTAAGGTAGTCTTTTAACTAAACCTACCCAGGCAATTTCAAATTTTAAAAATCATACACCTGTATCAATGTTAACAGACGACAGGATGGTTATTTCGATAATTGAACACATCAAGGGGAGTTTCATTAAATTCAAAATAAAATAATAGACCTCGGAATAAAAACGATGGCAAGTGTAAATTTTAAACAGGATGCAGCTAACTAGTGTTTCCTTATATGTTCACAGGGGTGCCCTAGGCCAATTATTGGGGACTTACGGTTGATAACACCCTAAGACTATTGTAACAGAACAAATCAAATCAAGTGAATGCATAGTACTAGGGACTAGCCTTTAACGGTCGCGTTCTTCGTGGCCAGATTTTTATTGACGAACATAATTTTTGTGCGTGAATGTTTTATAAATGTTTCGCGGGAATCTTGATCTATGTTTACCGTAACCTTTAGTTTAAAAGTCCCTATAAAGAAAAGTTGCACGCACATAGAATATGAAACTTAAAATAGTTCATATGAGTTGTAATTTTTTCAATTGAAATTGGTAAGGTGTTTGACCAGCATCTCACGTTAGGAAAGTGAAGATGTGGCCTAAGATGGAGTACGCTTTACATACGTAACTAATATCCACGTCCATTAATAATTAAATTACTTACATAAATTAGTTATTAATGTTAATTTCATTTTATAAGTTCGGGTAAACCGACCAACGCAGCAGATATGCATTTAGCTGCGCTTGCATTTGAATGCGTATTTGCTCACATTTACCTAAACTTATTCAGTCCGCGGCCGACCGCCAACGTCGTGGGTTCAAACCAAATCAATATTAATATTTCATACCATTTTTACCATAAGTTGGCGGCATAGTTTAATTACCAGTACAAAGTGTGTCTTGTGAAAATAGTCCGTAACCAGTGACTTTGCTTGACCACTCACCAAACACCATACCAAATATCATTCTCAAAGGGATGTTTGGGGACTTACCATTAACATCTACCACAAACCCCAACCACAACCCTTTTCATTGTCCTTCGAACTAGAGTATGTTCGGAGCAATTTGGGGGAACAACCATATAACATCTACCACAACCCCCAGAAATGATGTGAGAAGAGCAGTGATTATTGAAGACAATTTGCAGAAAATAAGGTCAGACCACACCATCGCCATCAACCATAAGGAAAAATTTGGCATAACCAGACCAAATTTTTCTGAAAACGATGGGCATAACCAGGCCAATTGCAACACAAAAAATACCTACCAACATGATACCAGTTCACCAACCTCACCTCGGGTTACACGAGTTGAACCACGCTAAAATGCAGACAACCAAAACAAACAAACACGCTGAATCTTTAATGACGACCTAGTTCATTTACTAAGTGCACTCAAATAATAAAAATGTTATGTCGCAAGAAAAAGCAAGGATGCCCAAAACCACGTCACCATGGGGGATAGTCTAGAGTGGACCGTGACACCAATAACCATGAACGATCTGCTTAAAACCCCAATCGTCAAACCATCGATCCTACTTAAAAGCTAACATAAGCAAAATTTGATGAACCAGCCAGCAAAACAGGACCAAGTCGGAGAAGATACATCACTAAATAAATACCAAGATGATCAGATCACCAAATAAATACCAGACTGCGCAACTAACCAATAAGGGAGCCTAAACTCATCCCTCACGAGTTTAGGAGAGTCCATCAAGAAACTAAAGAATAGTAACCAAAAGTCAAGGAGTGGACGTACGTTGCTGCCAGCGGATACCTGCTGCGGGGCTCCGCGGCGAGGGTCGCTGCAAGCAGGACGCCAAGGCGGCGAAAACGCCGCCCTCCAGACCTCGGCGTCGACGCGGAAGTCACCGTCAACAGGAGTTTGCTGATACTTCCGCTCCGCCGAGGCCCACCAGTGCACCACCACGACCACTAGTTGAAGTGATTAGTGCTAGTGCTGATTAAATAGGCACCCAGAGGGCCTAAGATAGAAGTGCTTAGTTCTAATCGTTTAGATAAGAAACCATATTTTAGTAATCAGCTCAATTAGTTATACCATACCACTTGTTTACATATCAGTTTACTTATATACCATTTACCAGTTCACTTTTACATATTCTATGTTTTGTAAGAATTATTAGAATAAACCAATGTGCTTTTTATATATTTGCTATTATACCAATTTGTATTGTATTCGATGACATTTATAAGATGTAGGTGTTATGTATCACCATCATTCACTAAACCACAGCATCCTCATCTTGTCGTCGGGAGTATGTTCGGGTAAACCGACCAACGCAGCAGATATGCATTTAGCTGCGCTTGCATTTGAATGCGTATTTGCTCACGTTTACCTAAACTTATTCAGTTCGCGATCGACCGCCATCGTCGCGGGTTCAAACCAGTATTACCATCTCAACCATTTTGTACTATTAAACCATTTATACCAGAAGTTGGCGGCAGTAGTATAAGTTAACCAGTAATTACCAGTGTCTTGTGAATATAGTCCGTACCATACCATACCAGTGACTTTCCTTGGCACCTACACCAAATAACCAATCTCAAAGGGCTGTTTGGGGACCAACCAGTACCATCTACCAACACCCCCAAGCAGAACCCTTTTCATTATATAATATGGCGTGTTTTAAAAAACGATAAACCGACTTGAAATTCCCTTACTTTTACACTAATTTTAAGTTTTGCGGGATAAATACTTATCTCCTGGGGATAAAATTTTATGGGACCCCTCCAGGATCATTTTCTATACAATAGTGAAAGAATTTTCATAATCTGTCCATAATTGGCGGAGATATCGCGTAACATACATACAAAAAAACATACAGACAAATTGACAACCTCCTCCTTTTGAAGTCGGTAAAAATACTAAGAGGGACGTAGTTAGAAGGTCAAAGATAATTTAAGTGTCCTTCATCAATTTCACAAGAATATGTACCAGAAGGTTTGAAAGAAGAAACTCTACAACGGCAAGAACTTTACTTAACGGCCACTAAGTTTATTTTGAGCACAAGTAGTAGTTCCATTCAACTATCCATTCAATGTAGAAGGTAAGTATAGGAATTCAATAGTGACTATGGTTATGGACAGTTAGTGACACGAGTAGGTACATAGAATCGTCAGCCGGCAATCTCCGGGGAAGTAGTACGGAAGCCTCCGTCGTTCCATAATAATAGATTTTATGTAGCCAGCTGAGCGTAGTAAAGAATACGTACTATTTACTGCATACTGTGTCTCAGGACATGTACCAACATAAACAGTATTATCAGCTTGTAATAACAAACTGATAGTACTTTGTGAGACGGTTCTTTAACTCATTCGCTGCCCAGCCTCTGCGATGCGACACCCAACAAGGCGCGCGCCGCAGCTGCAGCTGGCGCAAGACGTCCATGCGTCGTGGGCAATGATAGTGTTAATTTCAAATTGGTTCCTATTCAGAAAGTTCCAATCTCGATCCCAATTCCAATTTGAATCTAATCAAATGTTTGAAGAAGTTTGGTGGTTCCGAACAAAATCTAGTAGACGTGACGTGACGTACGTATTACTATAGTTTAGTTTCTTAGTATGAAAAATACAGTTAAATTATTTTGTATAGAGTTTTGTTTATGATTTCAATCCTAAGCTGTAGGATTAAAATTAAATTGAACCTGGTTTACATGAGTAAACAAGCAGTCGGAGGTAAATAATTTAAACTCTGATATATCTTGTCCATGTAATAGACAACCAAGCAATTAACGCAAGTTAGAAAAGACTTGCAAGGCGTACTGCTTTGACACATCTATTACTATCTTATGGTGATATGTTAGCAACTCCTTGACACGGCTAAATACAAGAAATATTGTATTCCGACAAATCCGTTTGAAGGCGATAATCAAAATGTCAAATGATATTACGCAAGCACTAACAATCACTGAAGCTATTGTTTCAAATGAAAAATGTTTCAAAAGGAAATGCCTAGCGACTGGCCTATAGCATTAGGTAAACGCTTGGATGCGCCTAAATAATAACGTACAAGTGATTTGTGTAATGAGAAAACGACAATGTGTTCTACGCCCAATATATAAACCATAATAACAGCTTAGCACCTACTGTTTAAAAATCAACACTTTTTATATGCAGGAGCCGATTTTTTTATATAGTTTATTGATGGTTCAACGTTCTAACTTATTTCTATTGTTTGATTGTAATTTTCTTTGTTAATAAAGTGCTTATTGATCATCCCTTAGTATCTGATTTGTTTGGTTAAGATTCTGCAAGAATAATTTACCATAGTCAAAGTCTCGTCATAGAAACCAAAAAGTCTGAGACGAAATTCTTCAAGCAATGTCAGCTACCAGTGATGAATCGATGGTCTGTGATGCAGTCGCTGGCGTATGCCTCATGAACAAGCTCAGAGTCGCTTAGCGAGCTATAGAGATAGCTATGCTTGATTGAGTTTTTAAACGTGACAAAATCTGATATGTGTTAATCCGTAGAATAACCGATAATTCTTTAAAGCTTAGCAAGCTGGAGTGGCAGAATTGGTCCTGCGAGCTATGTATATGGCCTGGCCTGATGCCATAGCTCCGAGAGTACCGATTGTTATATCGTTATGAATAAACTATCAAATGCAAAATAGGGAGTTAGGAAACATACCAGTCGATGGACAGACGACATAGGTCGTGAATAGTCCGTAAGTAGATGGAGGTGATTGAAGATCTAATAGTGGTGTCGTTTGATGAGGCATATGTTCAGCAGTGTAAGTACATATATCTTTATCATATCAGCCCATACCCGTCCACTGCTGGGGCATAGGCCTCCCCCGTACGACGCCACAAATAGCGGTCCTGAGCCGCCTCCATCCATCGACTCCCTGTGACCGCTACGATGTCGTCGGTCCATCGAGTGGATGGCCTCCCATTTAGGGGGGATTTGCCATAATCACCACGCTTGGCAGGCGGATTGGTGATCGCAGTGTTGGTGTTGAAAAATACTCAGAAGGAAGCTGCTGCCCTTCCTCTGGTAGATCTTTTTGTAGGCTCTTACGTCATCCACGGGCCCCACGGCCAAGAACATATATTAGCTTATATAATTATAGCGCTGTGATATCACGGTACGTGCTATCACATAGGTATGATTCGATCTATAATGGTTGCCTAGGTAATAAGTATAAACATGCAAAACTTAATGAGTTTTTTGAACCTTACATTTAAATGAGCGCTTAAAATCGAACTGAAGCCGGATCTTGGATGTAAGGAAAGAAAGTAGACTTTGCTTTTCTGAGAATACCTACCGGTTTTAACCCAAGTACTACCTAACTTAATGACTTAACTACCTGCCGTGATATTACGACATCTTAGTAACTTCTTGAAGTTCTTGATTTTTGCACGTCATATCTTTCCAGGTTATCCGGGTTGTCTGGCAGAGATCGCTCTTGAGCAGTAAGACCGTCAATTGTTTCATTTGCAAATAATTGTTTCTTGATTAAGTGTACAAAAAAGAATTTGCTAATTATCTATATTTCCAGTTGGTACCTTATTTTAACTTTCAGAGTGCTTACAGATATCTGACGTAGAACAGAACCGTAATAATTGTTTCTGTTTTTGTGTGACAAATAAAATTGTACTTACGCAAATACAGACAATGTTCTCCAAAGTACATATGTGCAAAAGTTGTACAGCCATCAGCTTATAAAGGTTATACATACTAATAACAGAGCTTACCTAAGCATAAAAATAGGCAAGATATAATTTACGCCGCCGTACCTAAATCCAAAATAATGGAGGTTTTTCTTTTTTTTATGGGATTTTGGTGTTTAATTCAATTAGTTTTCCAAAATCATGAGGAATATTTAACGCCTAATGTGGGGAAACTTTCTATCGATAGATTAGCATAAATTAATAGAATCTCGGGTCCAAACGCCAAATGCATATAATGTTGCCGCCTGCGCCTGCGCGTGCTATTCAGAAAGCAAAACGGATTTACATCACTTTCGTTCGATCGATTTGTATTCTAATAAGGTTGTTCGGATGTTTAGTCTATTTGCATAGAGACTGATGACATGAATGACCTACGCCACCAAATTTTGACAAAAATCGACACTGGTTATTCATAGTAACCGGCAATTAACATTGAATTTTGATGGATCTTACAAATTTAGGAATCTGTCTAGTCAAACATGTATTTATTACTTATTATTATTACTTTTTTAATTTAAAATTAAATTATCATTCATTTGCGCATAAATGCAGAATACGCACACGTTCATGTGTAGAAACGTATATATATACATATATATGTTTTTGCTGATATATACTTAATGTATATTAACTTACTTCAAAATTAAATATTTTCATAGACATACAAATAGTATGTAGTTTCTACCCAAGATGCGTCCAACTAATTATATACTAATATTTAAAATATATTAAAATTATTACATGCTCGTGCAAATAAATGCTATTACAATAACACTGTTTATGTGTTTTGATAAAATATTATGTTATTTATTACATATTATAAGTGCCAACGATTATAACCCATTCTAAGTACCCTCGAATTATTAGAGATTCAACGAATTTGAACTAATGACTGCTACTCATTGTAAATGTGCCTATGTATTTAAGTAGAAGATTTTACTGTAGTCCGTACTGTAATCCCTTTTTTGCTAAACTGGTCATGTGCTGAGAAATTGAATAACAAAGGCCTTTTTGTTGTAGTTTTATAAGCTTTATCTTTAATAAATGACAAATATTAACTGGATGCGTTATGTTATGTAGAGTGCACCGATAGGGACGTTAAACATTAAACAAATATCTTCCTTTTTTCTAACCAGAAGACTGGTGAACCTTTGAACTCTACTATTTCCTTCTTCTTTGGCCAGTTAAGGTCCCGTTTCTGCGCGCTATCTTTTTGATGTCGTCCTTCCGTCTCTTCTTGTCGTCCCACCAGTCTTTGTTTCCCCCGTGATCTTCACTGATCTCATGTGGCCTGCCCACTAAATAGCGCAGTAACAGTAGTTATATATAGTTAGTTATAACTAATGAGACGGTGTATGTCTCATTCAACATTTCATGTGAAAACAAGATTATTCCTTCATATCCTTTTGTTCTTGAATTGTAACTTGGCGTTATGATTAAAGAATTGTATTGTATTTAAATTATCTTACAAAATCCCGTTAACGGTTCTATAAAGCTGGAAATTCGCTGTCCGGAGAACTTACGGATACGGTATAATAAGTAGGTATATTTTCATAGTTTCCATCTCATATTGAGTTAGAATTATTTAGAGAAATCTAGTCGGAACCTTAATCAGAATTGAACCAAATTTAGAAAATAATAAAGCTGCAAATTAAAGTTAATAGATGTATGAGTGATGGCACTGAGTCTCGCATAGGTATTGATACTACTCGAACAATTCACTTAAACTATGAAGATCCCGAAGGGGTCCCATAATTTTTTTATCCCCAGGTGATTAGTATTTATCCAACAAAACTTGAAATAAGTGTATAAGTAAGAGAATTTGAAGTCAGTTTATCGTTTTTTAAAACACGCCATATTATTAACGGTTTATATTCACTAATACACATAACTAAATTAATAAACTATGCAAAAACTTATGTGGGAAGGTAACTAACTGGTCTTAACCTCTTAACCTAACCTGCCATGCGTTGTTAAACGCAATATTAATTGAGTAGGTAATTTTAAGGTTGACATAAAAACTTTGCAATTAGATCGTATCTTTTTAATTTACCATTAGCCGCAAAATAGCTCAAGTTAACATTTCATCTAAAATTATATTACCCTTATATACAGTGAGCGTCAGAATTAAGCATCCCCTTTATCTACAAAATTATGTACATTGAGAAAGGGGGGGTACTTTGACGCTCACTGTACTTACCATATTTTCACCAATTCACACCTTTGATTGACAATTTAACCGTCAATACGATATGTAGCTTTCAGTATTTTCTTAGGTAGTGTTTAAAACGTTAGACAGAGACTATGATCTAAACAATCGAGTCTTTTTGTCAGTGCATTGTTAGCTTAGAAACTGAGTTTTTAGCTATTTAGTAGCCGACGCCTGTTTTCGATTGTTTATTGTAATACTCGTACTGCTCGGAAAGACACACACGATATTGGTTGAAAGGGAAATCATATCGTGTCATCTTTACGAAGGATAAATTTTGGTGTTGTCATGAATGTCGGAAGTTCGTAGAGCACCTACTTACCACGATGACAATACATTTTGATAAATAAATAATGTTGGACAATCCAAACAGCATAATCTAGCCCCAAGCTAAGCAGAGCTTGTATTATGGGTACTAGATGACTGATACTATACATAACATAAATATATATTTTTACTATACATAGTACAATAAATACCCAGAACACCCACAGCAAATATTTGTAGATCGTACAAATATTTTTCCCAAGGCAAGAATCGAATCCGCAACCTCCTGCGTCGACGTTCCGCCGCGCCATATCGGTCGTCAAGATATTTAATACATTTTCGGCTTTATGTTTAAAGGAGATAATTTGATCATTCTATGAGCGTGGACATTAGACTTTAGTTCAATATTCATTGTATGCATAAGTATGTAAACAATAAACCAGTGAACTAAATCAATTTATCAATGTGGCGTAGATTTTCCAGAATTATCTATTTATACATTTCGACTAAAATTTTCGTAGATTTCTATTTGGTCGTTGTTTGTTCCATCAATTTAATTTTAACAATAGGCACCTATTGACAAGAAATATGCATTCAATCCTTACTTTTACGTTAGGTGAATCCATCATCCTCAGTGTCATCGGCGAAAGTCACTTAGCACTTCCACGCACTGTCTAGTGCGAAAGGGACACCGTTTCACTTTATAGTTCTCTTTTAATATCGATATGATACATCGACTGCAACCCTTCCTTATTATTTTAAAGTTTTGAAAAAATAAAGATTGCGCTTCGTGATGACAGTTGCAAATGGCGCCAATTTTGTATTTCGAATGTTACTTTCGCGCGCGGAACGTGCGTCGTCGGCCAAGACGCTCTCACTCTCACCCGAGAAGGTAAAGAGGTTTTTATTTAAACTATCCCCGCCTCTTGTTTTGCAGTTTGTATCGCATTGATCGTAATTGTTTATTAAAATTGTTATATTTAGGGCAAAGGAAGGATCTGGGCCCGCTTTATATATAATTAAGTATCCGCTTATTAATACCGATCTTACGTACCTAGCTGATAAATAGTTAATAGAATTAAAGTGGTTGCCTTCTTAGTATAGCTTCATAATACATACATATAAAATGTGACACACATTATGTCAAACAACATAAGTCAAAGCCTGTTCCAATAATTCAGTTGTTTAGTAGATAAGGTCTCTGTAAATATGTATAGTTGTATATCGAGGTTTAAGTCAGTAAGTTTGTGGTTAAAGTAGGTACCCAAAGATCCTAATGGCCTAATTTTTTGAAAAGTAGGTATAACTACTCGTATTTACATACCTCTATGAGCGAACTTAGATATGCCTAAAGATACAAGGTACACTGGGTCTAGGATTCTTTTGTGTCTTTCTAAACGGCTCTTGTTTATTGCAGTCCCATTACATACATAGGTACCTAATTGCTGCACCCTGCATCCTTGTGTGCCTAAAGATGCATGGTAAACAGGGTCTGGGATTCTCTGGTGTGATTCTAAACAACTCTTGATTATTGCAGTCCCATTATTGTACAGTACCTACCCAATTGCTACGCCCTAATCCTTGTATCTGTTTAAAAATGCATATTAAACAGGGGCTAGGATTCTCTGGTGTGATTCTAAACAAGTCTTGATTATTGCAGTCCCATTATAGTACAGTACCTACCTAATTGCTACACCCTGCATCCTTGGACCTGCCTAAAGGAGCATGTAAAACAGGGTCTAGGATTATTTTGTGGGATTCTAAACGACTCTTGATTATTTCAGTCACAATAGGTACTTAGGTCATTAGGTCGTTTAGAATCACATAAAAGAATCCTAGACCCTTCTTACGGCATGTACAAGGATGCAGGGTGTAGCAACAGCTAGTTGTTGTAGGCAACACTTGATTAATACCCAATAACTTCCTTTCACTATTATAAAGATAAGTAAATTAGTGATGTGCAAGACAACCGAAATGTTACCAACATATTAAGCAATCCAACTGGAATCAGATTTTATGGCCACTTAGCGGTTAAAAATAATAAAGTTATATATTTGGTATAAATATCTATCAGATTAGTCTAGGCTAGATTTTTAAGGTTGCACATATGCAACTACGGAAGACGAATTTAAATAAGAAAGGTGTTATACTTACATGTGAAATGTAAAACTGTTAGACGCTGTTGTCTTATTTTTATATTATATTACGTTGAAGTAATTATATAAATATAACTGCAGGGTTTGCACAATCGTTCCACATTATGAGGTCATATAAGAAGCGGAACATCCTAGCCAGCGACAGCTTGGACGCAATAAGCAATTGCAGAATAGATCTTGGTACAAGATTGTTATATATAAGGGGTATTTTGATCTTGTGCATGTTGCATCCTGGTAGCATATACTATAGTATACTAGCTGACCCGCCAAACGTTGTTTTGCCTTCAACCCTTATCATTTAGGGGTATGGAAAATAGATAGTACGGATGGGAGTTATTGAGTTTTTTGGCCATCGATGATTAGTTGGGTATTATTTTCCAATACCGCTAGCACCAAGTGGTACCCAATACCGTTATTCTACACCCCCCCCCCCCCCCCCAGGCAACATCAAATCGAATCATCATCATCAGCCCATATACGTCCACTGCTGGACATAGGCCTCCCCCGTACGACGCCACAAATATCAGTCCTGAGCCGCCTCCATCCATCGACTCCCTGCGACCGCTACGATGTCGTCGGTCCATCGAGTGGATGGTCTCCCATGTAGGGGGGATTTGCCAAAATCACCACGCTTGGCAGGCGGATTGGTGATCGCAGTATTGGTGTTTAAAAATACTCAGAAGGAAGCTGCTGCCCCTCCTCTGGTAGGTTCCCTTAGTCGGCTCGACACCACGGGTTGAGTTGGAGGGGTCGATATTCGTACGCCGTGGCCCCACGGCCCAAATCGAATAATGCTGGACAATTCACACAGCAATATCTAGCTCCAAGCTAAGCAGAGTTTGTGTTATGGGTATATATGATAACTGATACACCTACTTAATATAATACACTACATAGATAGATATATTATACATAGAAAACATCCAGAACACCCTGAACAAATATCTGCAAATTGTACAAATATTTAACCCGATACGGGAGTCGAACCCTCCTGCGTCGCAGGCGTACCTTCGGCCACCGCGCCACAGAGGTCGTCACGCTTTTGTCTGCATCTAAGACTACTGAATCCATACAGCATCATTTCGCCCCAGAGTAATAAGAGCTTCTGTTAATAGGTAGACAACTGATGTATCTAGCTACGTATATAATAGATATATATTTTTTACTATCCTTAGAAAACACAGATACTGAACAAAAGTCCTTTTAAAAATTTATAATATTTAAAGCGCTATCTATCGATATGCTCGTGAATTAAGTTGTATATACATTATTATAAGGTGGTTCTTCACGGGTTGGCGCGATATTGAATTTTTTTTTGTAGCTTTTAATTTTGTTCTGCTTTCTTCAAGGAATAAATCTAGCGGAAAAGTAAGTTGGCGCAAATTGTAAACCCATTTTCTATTTACTTACAAACAACGAACTTCGGCTCATTGGTAGTGTTAGAGCATTTTAGAAAATAAGAGATTATGGGCTAAAAAATCTCTCATTATTTTCAAATTACTTTTCCGTTAATTTTGTTCTTCGTAAAACGCAGAATAAAATAAAAATCACAAAATAATTTGAATCTCGCGCCAACCCGTGACGATCACCCATAATATCAATAGACAGTGCTGAGAATCTAGGTCTGATTGCGCACTAGGTGGCGCTTGACATAAATAGATAACAATGTTATTTATAGAGCTAAAGATTAATTATTATATTTTATATTTTATCGCGTAACTTTTGTTAAATTTTCCCCTATGATCGCATCGCGAAAGTTCAAAAAGTTTATCACGCTATATGTGTTAGTAGGTAGGTAGGTATTTTAATTCCCTTTTTATTATTTTCTTGCTATATAATGTTGATTTGACCTAGATGGCAGCACCTGGTGCGCGAAAAAGAAATTCGAGAATTACAAGAGCAATTCAAATTGCAAGAGAATATTTGATAATATTGTATGACGTAATAAAAATAATAACAAAAATCAGAGGCAACGCTAGCTTCACCTGTACCTGGTAGGAAGGTATTCACTGCTAATTTAAATAAAAAGATGGTAGGAAACTATTTCCGCGCTACCAGTGAAAAAATCTCGTACTAATAAAATATTTGAACGGTTGAACGCAGTGCCACAGATTAAGGTAATGTTACTACGCTCGATGGAAAATAGCCTAACTATCTCTTTTACTCGGATCAGAATCTTGGTGTTAGACAGGGATGGCCACAAGTATTGGATATTTAAATTAGCTACCTATCTCGTTTACTTGCAATAAAAATATAGTGTTAAACAGGGATGCCAACAAGTATTTGGTATTTCTAACCAATTTGGTTAGAAATACCAAATACTTGTTGCAGCTACATAACCTTACGGGTGAACGGTACGCTAGTATGCGTAGATGATAGTTAGATATTAAAGCGTTGGGTAGTTATAGTATTGAAGCGTTAGGTAGATATGGCGTTCACCCGTAAAGTTATGTAGCTGCAACAAGTATTTCTAACCAAATCGGTTAGAAATACCAAATATGTGATGCAGCTACATAACTTTAAGGGTGAACGGTACGCTAGTATGCGTAGATGATATTTAGGTATTGAAGCTTTGGGTAATTATGGCTCATGGTCGATTACGCGCGATGCTCGCTTTGCACAGGTATTCCCTAGCGGTATGCAGACCTTACAATATCGTTAGATATTTTAAAACAATACTAACAGTTACTGAGTTAGTTATTTAATACCGGACTCATCTCTAATAGATAGTAGCCGATTCTCAGACCTACTGAATACGCATGTAAAATTTGGTAAAAATCGGTAAAGCCGTTTCGGAGGAGTACGGTAACTAACATTGTGACATGGAAATTTTATATATAAGATAATACATATAAAAGCATCAGTCAATCCTATCCAACTATTTTATCCTACTAATATTATAAATGTCAAAGTTTGTATGGATGGATGTATGGATTTTAGTTAGGTACTCTTTCACCTGATTTTATGAATACAATAAATAAAATACTAAAGTACCTATTTATAAAAGACTAGCTGCTGCCCGCGCCATCGCCCGCATTTTATCGTGATAAAAATATAGCCTATATGTTGTTCCAGGTCCCAAACTATACCTAACTATACCTAAATTTCAGCCTAATCGGTTCAGTAGTTTTTACGTGAAAGAGTAACAAATATACATTCATCCATCCTTACAAACTTTGACGTTTATAATATTATATAGTAGGATAGGATTCATATATTTTACTAAAAACTCATTCGCTGTTGACGCAAAAAGTTACAGAAATAAAATAAGACATATTATAGGACGGTGTAATCAGAAAAATATTCAGCGAGCCGTTTTATTTTTACTATATATTGCTTTAAATAAATATTCATCATCATCATCATCCCGTACACGTCCACTGCTGAACATAGGCCTTCCCTAAACGACGCCACGAATAGCGGTTCTGAGCCACCTCCATCCAACGACTCCCTGGGACCGCTACGATGTCGTCGGTCCATCGAGTGGGAGGTCTTCCCACACTCCGTTTCGCATTGCATCGCGGTCGCCACTCGAGAACATTTACTCCCCAACGGTTATCGGTTCTACGAGCTATGGCCTGCCTATCACCACTTCAGCCTCCTGATTCTGAGAGCTATGTCAGTAACTTTGGTTCTTCTACGAATTTCCGTATTCCGGACCCTATCGCGCTGAGAAACTCCGAGCATAACTCTCTCCATAGCTCGCTGGGTAATAAATATAAATAAATATTATAATAATGATTTTTACATATGTAGATTATGATGGTAGAGCTAAATAAACTAGAAAAATTGCTTCTTGTGCATTTTTAACCGATTTCAAAAGGAGCTTATCAATTCGTCTGTATGTTTTTTTTTATTAGTATGTATGTATGTTACGCGATATCTCCGCCAATTAAGGACCGATTTTGAAAATTCTTTCGCTTTTGTATAGAAAATGGTCCCGAAGGGGTCCCATAAAATTATCCTTACTTTAAAATGATTCCCAGGGGATTAGTAGTTATCATTTTTGTTTTTTCAAACACGCCGTATTATTAAGTTTATAAATACGAAAATTTGTATAGTCGTATGGTTTGTTACTTCTTGCCAAAGTTACTGAAAAGATCGAACAGACATACAGACTAACATCAGACAACAACAGAACCTCCTCTTTTTTTCGATGTCGATAAAAACTCGTACATAAGTAAGAACATAAAATTATTAGTCATCAAAATCATATGTAATACCTTTGACTTCATTGGTAGTTTCAATTTTGTAAGAACAAAATCTTTCGAAATTATCTCAGTAGCTGGAGTTTCCGAAATACCTTGTAAGGTTAATACCATATTACGAACTAAACCTCATAATGATGTTAGTAAGCTGGTGATCACGATGATTAACAGACTTTACACTTACCATACCTACATTAATTTAAGTCCACATTAATGTTTAATAGTCATGTTAACCACATTTTGTAGGATTACAGTCAGTTAGTAAAACTGGGGTCAGTTTGACTGAGTGGAATCCTATAAACTTTACCTATTTAGAATCTATTTAAGTGATTATTTTTTAAACCTTCGAAATAAATCTGACGTCTCTATACTCAAGTTTTGATGGATGGATAGCCCTTTTTCATGAACCCAAAATTTCGAAATGTTTATATATAAAAATATATTCTATATATATGTATCATCATCATCAGCCTATACACGTCCACTGCTGGACATAGGCCTCCCCCGTACGACGCCAGAAATAGCGGTCCTGAGCCGCCTCCATCCATCGACTCCCTGCGACCGCTACGATGTCGTCGGTCCATCGAGTGGATGGTCTCCCATGTGGGGGATTTGCCATAATCACCACGCTTGGCAGGCGGATTGGTGATCGCGATATATACGTATACGCAATATAAATTCTACTAATATTATAAATGTCAAAGTTTGTATGGATGAATATGTATATGGATATTTGATACTCTTTCACGCAAAAACTACTGAACCGAATAGGCTGGGTATGAGTATAGTTTGGGACCTAGAATAACATATAGGCAATTTTTTACCCCAATAAAACGCGGTCGACGGCGCGGGCAGCAGCTAGTATTTTTGTTTTAGACCTGGAATAACAGATAAGAATTTTTTTTATGAGTAGGTTTTGATAAACTTCAATGTATCCCCCATAGGTGGAACGGCGCGGCGCTAGAGTCCGAAGGAAGTTACAGAGTTTTTTAACTCTACGTCACTTGAGCTCATGGCGCAATAGATTAGCGCATCCTGTACCAGGAGGGTTACGGGTTCAAGTCCCGTCGAAGCCTATTCTCTGGATAATTATTAAATTTCTTGCTAAGCTATTTTTTTATTTAGTTTGCTCACATGGACATTTATACAGCTTAGGTCTTAATGTTAGCTTAGGTACATGCACCTTGTAGGGCGCTGTAATTTTTTTTTATAAAATTTATAGGTATCTAGTTATTTCTAGGTCAAATGAATCATGCATGTCAATTTTAATGAAAATATCATTATGTAATACAAACGTACAAAGCAACGACCAGAAACTAATAGAAAAAATCGTACAGAACCCTTTTCTGGACTGGATTTTAAATACGCAATTACCCTCCAGTCCACATTAGTTTGCGCCACATTGCAGCAGCCACCGCAGGCACGACGTGTGTCGACAAAGTGTTGTCAACGCTAAGAATGTGCTAAACATTACATACCCAATTGTTATAATGCACACAATCTTTGCGGGAAACAGGGCGAGACGCACGGAAGATGTGACCTCTCTTGTAAAATAAAGTCTATTGTTTGTGACACATGGTTTAGTTTTAATGGATGCACAGGCTTTACAGTCTTTATCGGTCAGTGATGACAGTCTTTGTTTCGGAGATTGCTAATCGCTGTTGTAACAAGATCCTAATACCTACTCCTTTACTTTGCTCTCCGTAATCATCAAATGGCATCAACGTCGTGGCGTTAGAATACCCCTGCAATAGGGATGTTTCCGAGGTAAAAATATAATTATTCCAATTAGTCCATCAATAATATTGCCAAAAAATATTGAACACATATTTTTTGATTTATCAAATCAATCAAAATTTATAGAGATAACGCACATCAAAGTTCGGGAGAGGGGGCTCGTGACGTCACTTCGTGGTAAAAGTGTACCAAGGCGTGACGTCACGCGGATTTTTCGTTTAATTAACAAAAGAAAAAATACGTACGTATTCAATTTTTTTTTATTTCAATCGTTTTTTTTTTCAGGAAGCTAGCCTATTCCGCCCTTGGATGTTGAAAGAGTTGACTAAGGGAACCTATCAGAGGAAGGACAGCAGTTTCATTCTGTGTATTTTTAACACTACTACTGCAATCAAGAATCCTCCTGCCAAAAGTGTCGTATGACAAAAACTCCAACGGAAGAGACCATAATATTCGATGAACCGACAATATTGCAGCGGTCGCAGGGAGTCGATGGAGGCGGCTTAGAACAGTTAGAACCGCTATTTGTGGAGTGTACGACTCCACAAATAGCGGGTGAAACCTGGCGAAACTGGTTGCTGAAAATTTTTTTTACTATTTTTTATGTAAGTACCAATATAAACGGCACTTACTGTAAATGTTATAAATGTGGGGTGTTATAAGTGTAACCTACAGTAATATTTGGTAAGTGAATAAAGGCTTTTTAATTTTATTATAGGGTAGGCCTATCTATCTATACTTTAATGCGAAAGTTTGGATCGATACATGGCTGTATGTTCGTTACCTACTCTAAAACTACTGAAGGGATCACGTTGTAGATCTAGAATAATAAATACATCATATGCTTTTTATATTGTACTAGGTGACCCGGCGAACGTTGTTTGGCTATCTACCACTGAGGGTTGAAGATTATTACAGTACTAACTTAAATCACTATAAAACAATGGGGGTTGCTGTTAGAAAGGTGAAAATGGAGGGTTACTTGCATTTTTGTAAGCCAAATCATAAAAAAATTGTCCATCAAATAAAAAAAATTTTTTTGGGATGTGCCACCCTTGTCCCTTAGGGGTATACAAAATAAATAACGACCTATTCTCAGACCTACCAAATATACACAAAAAAAATATTCATAAAAATCGGTCAAGCCGGTTCGGAGAAGTTTGGTTAGAAACACTGTGACACGAGATTTTTATACATATAAAGATAAATCAGTTCCCATAGGATATAAATAACCTTTTAAAATTTTCCATAGAAACAAGGCGTGTGAAGCCGCGAGCAGAAGCTAGAGTGGTTCCACATTAATCTAGAATATGGATTAAAGCGAATTCACACGTCACTCATCAACAGGAAAATACATAGATTTGTTCCTTTGTACTTGTTTATATTCATATGAAACATTATAATAATGGGTATTGGTAGATAATAACGTGGACACACAATTTGTTAATTCCTTTTCATAAAATAGTTGCTGGATTAAATCTAATATGGATAAGCTTGCAATGCTCTTGATGGTAAGTTTTTGTTTCATTTGTGAGTTTTTATATTTTAATCAAAGGACCTTAGTATGCTAATCTATAAAACACATGTTTCACTAACTGAATTCATCTCTCTCTCATTCTGAAGCAATTTCATGGTCGAAACCCAGGGAAGTCGATACCGACCGAGGGAAGTCACCACGCAGGGAATCGAAACCAGGGTAACAAATTGAATCACCGCTTCAGTAGCTGCACATTTTAAAAATAATGTTTCCTGGTTTCCTTAAGGGGGATTTATCAAGGGGGAAGAAAACTCGAATTACCCAGTAAGACAGTGGTGTCGTCATAGAAATTCATAGAATGATAGGTTTTGGTAGGTATTCAACCTTAGATGAAAGAAGGTACGGATGGAGTGACGCACGTTAAAAGTGTCCAGGTGCAAAAAGCACCGAAAACACTAACTGGAGTTTCTTTCATCTAATAAGGATTGTCCGTAACAATTCTGAAACAATTTTGGTTTTTTTATATTGTCGATACAACTTCGTTTGACCACAATCTCACCTGATGGAAAGTGACGTCATGGCCAACGGTGTATCACGAAGGTCTACAAGAGACCTATGGTAGATAAGATAGACAAGAGTGCGTCTAACACTATATCTATTACTAGCGGCCCGTCCCGGATTCGCACGGGTGGACATTTATTTTTTAAACATTTAAGCATAAACGTACAGTAAATGCAGGACATAGCCTATATCAATCAGTGATAATGTAACATTCAAATGGTGAAAGAATTTTTAAAATCGGTCCAGTACTTTTTGAGCCAAATCGTTACAAACATACTTACAAATCTTCAAACAAATCTTTCCTCTTTAAAATATTAGTATAGAATTATAGATTGTCATAGTGAAGAGATGGTGTGTCAAAAAGACCCATTGTTCCTCGCTCTTATACATAAGTCGAAACTGGGCTCCTGCTCTGGATATACATCATCATCATCATCATCATCATCATCATCAGCCCATATACGTCCACTGCTGGACACAGGCCTCCCCCGACGCCACAAATAGCGGTACATATTGAATATACATATAATAATACAAATTGAGTTCATAAATTTATTAACTTCACGTACCTATATACATAGTTTATGTATTTATTGCATTTCAGATCATAATCGCAGTAATGGAATCTTCACGTGGTAAGAAATTAAGAAATACATGGACACAGGCAAATTTATTAAATAAATTTACAAATTGTTTTAAATTATCGCAACGTATCATGCAATGTAACAGATAATATACTAAATATAAATATGCTACTCAACCAGCATCCTCGATGAATAGAAGACGATTGAAAGAGCACTCCTCAGTTTTTGCGAATCCTTGTGATGTGAAATTTTTAAGATTTGTTTTTTTTATTTTTTATTTTGATTGTTTTGAAATTTTATCTGTGCTTTCTACAATTACAATTAAAAAAATCTTTATTGCACCACGAAGAAAACATTAAAAATAAACATTACATAAAACATGTACAATGGGCGGCCTTATCGCTTAGGAGCGATCTCTTCCACACAACCTTTTATTTAGTTATAAGTATATTTTTTAAATTATTTTGTTATAAGTATATTCCTCTTAATGAGTTCAAAGTACATATGTTAAACTTGTAATTTAGTTTCTTCTTTGATAATATTCCTTATATATTTAATTATATAAGTACCATATATAACGCTTTAGATTTAGTAATCTGTAGTAGTATATAGTAAATAAACTGAAAACTGAAAAATAAAAATGCCATAGTATGAACGCCTGGCGCGCATTAACCGCCCCTCCTTTCATGTTACATTGCATGTTACGTTACAGCAGTCTGTACCCCTATCTTTAAAGGATTCAAAGGTTTTTCAGCCTCTTGGAAAGGAATTTTAATTAATATTATATTAACAGGTGTCGTGATAGATGTGGATCCCGATTGTGA
Organism: Eupithecia insigniata; assembly: GCA_947859395.1. Classification (NCBI taxonomy): domain Eukaryota; kingdom Metazoa; phylum Arthropoda; class Insecta; order Lepidoptera; family Geometridae; genus Eupithecia; species Eupithecia insigniata. The sequence goes on from OX402003.1 coordinate 14,377,308, forward strand.
AGGTCAGACTTATTGTGACCACAAACCAGTTATTTACGATAGATATGCCACTGATATAGACGCACACTTCAATAATAACGAGGTTAGTCCAAATATTTTAAACTAACTGACCCGTGTCCAATTCGTTGGACGGTCTATATACTAACCTAAGCAGTGTAGGTAATATTCTTGTTACCAATTACAAAACTGAGATTGGCTGCTGATAACGAAAATTGTAAGTATTAAAGAAACAAACACATTTATTGTAATTTGTAACCAAAAAATTCACTAGAAAGTGAACGAAGAGTTTGGTTCATCGTCATCATCATCATCAGCCCATACACGTACACTGCTGGACGTAGGCCTCCCCCGTACGACAGTAGTGATCGCAGGGAGTTGTTGGATAGAGGCGGCTCAGGACCGCTATTCGTGGCATCGTTTGGCGGAGGCCTATGTTCAGCAGTGGACGTATACGGGCTGATGAGATCCAGAGCTTAGCCCCTACAACCTCACAAATTTTACCTCATTATGAAATTAATATAGATGAATCATTCTTCAGTGCATCCGTGCATCGCATTATTAACATGTGTGCCTTGCCTAGTGAGGAAGATAATTAAGTACTTACACTGATATAAATTACATAAAAATTAAAATTTTAATGTTGGGATATAGGATGGATATAGGTAAATCTTTAAATAATATGAAAATCTCGTGTCACAGTGTTTGTAAACAAACTCCTCCGAAACGGCTTGACCGATTTTTATATTTTTTTTGTGTATGTAGGTCTGAAAATATGTTGTAAATAATTTATACACCTAAGCGGTAAGGGTGGCCCACGCCTAAAAAATATTTTAATTTTTTGGGCAAATTCTGTTTTGATTTTTTTATGATTTGGCCTAAAAAAAATACATATCCCTCAATTTTCACGTTTCTAATACAAACCCCTATTTTTAATAGCGATATTAGTTAGTACTGTAATAATTTTACCCCTCGTTGGTCGATGGCAAAACAACGTTTGCCGGGTCAGCTAGTCTTATTTTATACAAAAAATCTGGTGTCACGATGTTTGTGGTCGTAATCCTCCGAAACCGATTTTATGATTTTTTGTGTTTTTTAGGGCGGTATAGGAATAGGTCGTAAGGCGTATTTCATACCGCTAGGTGATTAGGGTGTTCATATCCAGTTTTTTAAAATACATATATTTATAATTTTTTTTAGTTATATCGCAGATCAACGTTTACCGGGTCAGAGCTTATGTCATGGGTATTAGATAACTGATATACTTAATACATTGTCATATAATATAATGTAGATATTATTATTATACATTGAAAATATACGTGTCGTATCGTAGTTTGGTGAAATCTTAGAGAAGAATTAGCACCAATAAAGATTAAGTTATATCTACCTAACATTATGATTTCAGTACTGGGCCCACGGGCACGAACATAACAGTTACCTCAGAGACACGCAGCCAACAATCGTGCCAAACTCCGACAATTGTGGATATATTGAAGAAGTATGTAGAAAAATACAAATAAATATTATATTATTTACAAAATACCAACTCATGAAACGGTTAGGCTTCTTGCTGACTGCTGCAAACAATCTAGAGGTAGCTCAAATTATTTATTTAATCATATGACATGAGAGCCCTTATGTTATATTATAACATAATCTTTATGCTAGAGATTTTTTCTTTGGCTAAACCCTCCTCCTTCTTTGGGGGAGGGATGGTCAACTGTGGACGGATGTAATGTGCTGATGAAGGTTCTCGTGGGATGATCACATAAAACGGCGCGGGGCATAGCTAGTTTACTATACGACTTCTTTATATAAATTAATCTTTATTCCAGACAAGTCCAGAGTTTATCAAATATACATACAGTTTATGAGATAATAATCTAAATAGCATACTATAGTTCAATGATATCCCAAAAATTTACGATTTCAGCGGGACTTGAACCCGCGATCTTCCTCTCGATACGGGACTGCGCTAACCAACTGCGCCACTATATCAAGTACCCGACGAGTTGAAAATCTTTGAGATTCTAGCGCCGTCAGATCGTACATTTTTGGGGTATCATTTAATTTCTCTGAAATTTCCCCGAGTGCGAGGCCTTGCGCACTATAATAACAAAAACCTTTAATATGTATATATATATATATGTATGTATAAAAATCTCGTGTCACAGTGTTTGTAACCAAACTCCTCCGAAACGGCTTGACCGATTTTTATGAAATTAATTGTGTATATTTGGGTAGGTATGAGAATAGGATGTTAACAATTTTTTTATACCCCTGAGTGGATGGCCCACACCAAAATTTTATTTTGTGGACAAAAAAAAACATTTTATTTTCTTATGATTTGTATAAAAAAAAAACATATAACCCTCTATAAGATGAAACTTAACACCAACCCCCATTGAACTGTAATAATCTTCAACCCTCAGTGGTCGATGGTAAAACAACGTTCGCCGGGTCAGCTAGTAGGTAGTTGTATAAATGTCTACATAATATTTTCAGAAACACCAACCTTACACCATTCAAGTGAACGGAACAAAGCTGGTGGTCCAGTCTCCATTTCTACAGCAGAGGATCAAAATAACCCGCTGCCTGTAAGTTAACGCTTTGACTGCGCGCGAGTTGCTCAGAGGAAAATATCAGGATAATTGTGGTTTTTGTATAGTAGGTGCAAATTAGGGCAAGGGCAGAAATAATATGATTTATTTCCTTTTAAATAAAAAAGTATATAAATTTTATAACGCGACTGCGTTGTACTGTAATAATTTATATAAGGAAACTGAAAAGCAAAACCAAGCTTACTATACCGTATTATAATAGAGTTGTTAAAGCATTTAGATTACATACACACATTTAAATGTACCTAAAGCAGTTTTAAAATATGAAATTTTCCACTAGAAGCAAAGGACTTATAGGGTGGTGTTCTCTAAAGCCGGATATCGACTGACCGGTACCGGTTAGTAACCGGGTTAAAGGATAATTTGACCAGCAGTTTTCTCTGTATAGTCTGATTATCTTCTGGAAAAGCACCACCCTTAAAATGTCATCTCGAACGTGAGCGACATTGACCGCAAGATGTGAAAGCAATGAAGGAGTTCCTACTTTCTTGATAATTAACAGTGTTTTGTTATTTTATTTTCTGCATTATGGTTTTTTCTTCGTGAGGTATGGCTTGGGTAAACGAGTTCCTCAATGGAGACCGCGATACGACGCAGTGTAGTATGCCTTCCGACCAGGTGGAATGAGGACCCGCGAAAGACTGCAGGAAGATGCTCGATGCGGCAAGCTGGCAAAAGACAGGGCTATAATTATGTTACTCATTAGGAAAGGATGTTCAGCAGTAGACTAAGTAAAGGTTGAGTGTTGAATCCTGCCCTGACAAATGCTTGTACTAACTGCATACATTCGTGGTGTTCTGGGTGTTTACTATGTATGTATATTAAATATTGAGATATGTATATGAATGAAGATATGTATGATGTACTTAATGTTTTTTTTAATAAAATTATAAGTATATTACATATATCAGCAGTTATGCAGCTAGTGTTGTTAAAAGACAACTGATATTAGATAATACTTGTAACGGGTGGCGCAAAAGTTATGTCATAATGTGAATGTGCTTTAAATTTTGCAAATGGCCTCAAATGTCAGTGTGATTTGACATCTATGTATACTGTAGACGGATAGAGAATTAGTTTACTTTAACTTAACTTATTGTACACTCTTAGAAATATCGATCGATTCCCTAAAAATTGCGACATACAATGTAAATACTAGAAATAAGAACAAACTCGCTTTGCCCAAGACTAGGCTACACAAGATTAGTGTATCTTTTAAAGGGCGATGTATGTATACGCAACAAAATCCGAGTGAGATGCAAAAATTATCAATAAATAAATTCAAATAAACTATCAAACATATCCTTAGTAAAAAGGCTTATCACAAAATATCAGATTATCTAGAGGTTAAAAAAGCATGGAACGACTTTTGCTCCAACTCGAAAACTAACAACCTAACAAGGTAAAGGTTTCTTGTTCGCTTCTTTACTTTACCTTAAAAACTACCTTGAACTACCTTGAAGTGAACAAAAAATCAAAGTGATCACTTTATTTCCTTCTTTTACTTATGTAATTTTAATCTTGTGACGTGACCAAGAGTCCTGTATGGTCTAAAGGAAATAAAACACTTTGATATTTGATATTGAGTTTTCAATGAGAAGAACCACCAATTACCAGGGCGAGTGATTTCCCTTTTTGGAGATTTGAACTGGTCGTCCGAATCGCCTGATGTTAGATCGGGATCGGGCGGCGGCGCCAAACTTTTTCCATTCAAGTTTTTGAAATCGCGCGCTAACAACAAACCACGAAGCTTGCAATTCTTGAGAGCTAACATTGAAGTAGAAATTGAAATTAGCAGAGATCGCCAATTTGAAGCCAGATGACATACAAAAATCGTGGTTTGTTGTGGAAAACGCGAAATCTCAAAAAAACACCAAGGTTGTTTTTTCATGTGTATATCGCTCCATGGTTTGCTGTTAACCAGTTTTGTATCTGTCTTCAACATAGATATAAGAATAACATATCTTTATTTGTAGCATCTTCAGAATTAAAATTTTGTAACTCAACTTATATATATACACACATATATATATATAAAAAGCACAGAAAATTCCGCCAAACGCCATTGCAATTTCAAGCACATATTTTACAATATGACCTTATTTTTGCGCCACCCTATATAAACCTCCGAGTAAGCAGTTACTTGGGGCTAGATAATGCTGTGTGGATTGTTCTATCCTAAATTATTTACTGTTATTAAATAATGACTTATTGTTACAGTGACAAACAACAATCCTGCTTCGATGAACAAAAGGCCCAGCAGGATAACATCGACACAGAATGTGATGAGAGTTACACCACCATCACTCTTTACATCTATGAAGACGGAAAAATTATACCACAGGAGTTTAACATCCCTGTATCCTGCTCTTGCAAGGTGCACTTTAAGAATAATTATAAGTAACGAGTTCTTTTTTCAATAAAATGCTTTCATTTAAAGTTTTTAGCTTAGCTAATATTAATACCTAAGCAGTAATGTATGTAATCATCATCATCATCATAGTGTACATATTATGTACATTTGAGCAAAGTTCATAAATATACAAATATATATGCAAAGTACATAAACTATATAAAATAAAAGTATAAAAAAAAAACGTTTCTTTTTATCTTCGATCATAAAGGCATTGATCGATATTTTAGATCCTTATTACATCTATTCCTTTCATCATTATCATTGTACGATGTATTTCACTAGGTCAATTTTTTTTTTTACTTTATTGTGCAGTGCAGGTTGCAGTTTAATATGTCTTATTGTTAGTAGGTATCTAGAAAAGATACCTACTAACAATAAGACTTATTAAAAGTAAAAGATAACAACAAATCTATATATGTATATCCATATATATATACCAATCTATACTAGCACAGATCCCCTAGTACCATCCAACAATCCTATCCATCCACGGTTGTCTGGTAGAGATCGCTCTCGAGCGATAAGGCCGCCACTTGTAACTTAGTTTTAAAATTGTCTTTTTTGTATTTCTGTTTCTTACCAATAAGTGTGCAATAAAGAATTTTCTATCTATCTACCCTTCCCTGTCCTTCACCATCCCGTCCTTAAGAAGGCTACGAGCCTCTCCTAAATGGAAACGGATTTTCCCATGCGGATTTGTTGTTGTTTGACGTAGAATTAAATGGGGCACGCTATAAATGAGAAAGCGCGTCTTACCATCTAATACGAAGCTGCCATGTGGCTGTGTGCGTGTGCTTGGTCTTGGCACCATTTTTTGTTTTGAGTAAACGATTGATTTCAAAAATATTTTTGATTATTTACAATGTTGATTATATGATATATTTAGGATGTTTGAAGCGCGACAAATTTTGGAATACCTTTATTCGAAAATCTGTCGTCTATCATGCATAAAAAAATCGCTTGGAAATTACTCGATTTGGTGGTCAAAATTAGTTTCGCTCTCATTTAAAGATCATTATGTTTTTTGAAAAACTAAACCGCTACAAACATAGCTATTTTTCATCCGATTACGTATGGAAAATTTCAATAAGATCGGGGACATAGTTTGCAAATGAGGGGGAAAGTATATTTGTATGGGGAATAGGGCTATCCGTTCCGTTCTTAAGTGTGATGTGAGTTTCTCATTAGATAGTCTCATTCTACTTAAGTTGTAAAATGTTCGTACATGTTTTTCTACTTCACTTTTTTTCCACTTCATTTATTTTAAATCACGTTAATAATTTTTTTTTTACTATAAAAAATACACCGTTTATTTATTTTTGTTATTATTAGTGTAATTTTTTATGAAGTATTTTTTGTAGAGTGAATTTCTGCCCTGTTTACTAGTCCTTATATTAGTAATTCTGTTTGTAATTTGGCCTCCCGCGATACAGGTTCTGAACCTAGTGCGGGGACCACCAGTAAACTGTATAATCATTTTTGTATATTGGTAAATAAATTAATTTATTATTTGTAAATGAACCCATATTTCTTTTAGTCTAGCTATAACTTGAGAACGGCTTAACCGATTTCATTCATCTTTTTTTTTATGTTTTCTAATACATCGTAGAAGGTTCTTATAAAAAAAAAAGAATATACCGACGAAACCTAGAAAATTTAAGAAAACTTTACGATTACCTTTATCATAAACTTTAAAAAGTAACTTTAGCGTTGTAAACTCTTTGCTAAGCACGTTTGAAATTACTGTCAGTTATTTTACTTGAATGACATGACAACGTCTGTCGGGTCAGCTATTAATAAATAAATATAATATAAATAGAAAGAAAGAAAGAAATCTATTTATTTGCCTAAAAACTACCAAACAATACATACAAACAAATAAATAATGCTGAACATTCCATAGTATTATCGTGTCCCAAATCAAGCAGAACTTGTGTTATGGATACCGAGCTAGTAGATAACTAATATAGATACTTAATACATTACATATCGATATTTTTATTATAGGTACATATAAAATACCTAGAATAAAATATGTGCAGAATGCACAATAGCAAACATTTGTGCCAAGGCGCGAATCGAACCCCGCATCCTCACCCGCGACGTCACGGAGGAATTGAATTTCGTAAATAAACTGCAGAGCCTATACATAATGTTATTTTAAGTACTTATTAACAGTTGTATGTTTGTATTTTCCTTGTATTCTGCTAGACCTTAGTACTTTGTGTAATTAAAAACATCATTATGCCTCTGGTACTTATGCACATATAATAATAAGTTGAAGTAATAACCATGGAAATTATATTCTGATCATAAACTACAACATTTGAGTTAACATTACCCTAATACGCAGTGTTTCCTCCAAGGATTTTTTATACTAACGTAACTGGAAGGATCACTGATACAAAAACCGCGGTCTGAAAGAGACTGAATACTAAGGAGGTGTGTCTCTTTCTATAAGGACGACCATAATTTATGAATGAAACAGGACAAGACAGGGAATAATCATGATTATTTTTATTGCTTATATTCAATCTTTTTAAGTATACTTTTAAACAATTTTTTTTTTAAATAGCATCCCTACCTTTGTTATTATAAAGTTAGATATTGAAAATTCGTTTAGTCAGAAACAATTAAAAACATCCCCATATTGGAACTGGAACCATCAAGTGTGACGTAAACAGGCTGTTTCTTTTGTATGAGAAAAGAGCTCTGAGTTATGAAACTTTTTTGAAATGATAGAAAATGTTCGGCGGGGCAACCGGCTGAAGTCACACTACACTGTCATGCTTTATGAAATTGCGTTTCTTTTAGACTAAAAATACTGAAGTGGCAATTCAAACAACACATTTTTTATAAAAAATCTATCATATTACTATTTATTCAGTTAATTACAATCATAGTAGGTATAGAAAAAAATAGAACTAGTATTTACAATTGAGCTACCTACCTGCAGACTGTTGTTAACAATCTAGAGTTATCTAGCTCAACTGATTCATATGGCAATGCTGATGCATTCGTGCAATCAATCATACATGACTAAGCAATATAGCCTTGAGCAATTTGTGGCGTAGTGTTGCACGAGGTCCGATAATTATTACCCGACTACCGAAGGGCGAAGGTTATAAGTTTTACACCCTATGTATGTAGTATGTATGTAGCCGATTTTTATGTTCCCACTTAGCCCTGAAACTACTGGTCCGATTTCAACAAATGAGGTGTTGTATGATTCGTCTTAATAGCCCGTTGGTTATATGCTGTGAGGTCAGATAAAATGGGGGTCTTACGAGATAGCTGGGTCTAAGTAAGGGTTGAAAATCCCAATGTTATTAAATATGCACGGGTGTAGTATCGTTGCAAAGGTCTTTAATTGTACTTTCCGAAACCGTTTTTAAAACTTTTGTGAAGTTAACGATTCTCAAGCTATCAGCAAAAAGGTGTTAAAAATTGATTTAAATAAAAAACTAAAATCCGACTACATAAAAGTGTTAGATAAGCGTTTACCTATTTTCCTTATCATTTTTTTATACTTATGTAGTTGAAGGCACCCACCACCACCCATATACCTAGGGTACAAGTAGGAATAAAGGCCTCCGACTACCTAAATATCAAAAAAAATGGTAAGGACAATAGGTAAACGCAGTAACGTAAAATATAGTAGAATAATCAAAAAATTTAAAGTTGCGGTGTATTTACGTGTGAAAAGTGATGCCTTGGGTTTTGTTTTTTATTTTGGACACAAAGTGAACGCACACGAAGGCATTGCTGTAGTCTTTTAGTCAATAAATCACACAAAAGTACGTCGTAGCAAGCACGCGCAACACAAACGCTGATGCGATATTGACTGAGGTGGGTGAACCTAGTGTAACCTAGTTTAAGCCTTCCACTTTCCAAGAGTTAGTACCCAATCTTCCCTTTTTAGATTCATCAGTGTATCGTGCAAGCGAATGTGTGAAAGGGACATAGCGACTGAAAAGTGAGTTTCTCTCGAGACCGTTATTTTTTAAATCTAAATTGAATAAAAAAAACCTTTTCTAGTTGTGATAAGGTTCAAAATCCTTTTTGCATTAAATGTCAAGCGAACTTTTCAGTTACGTTAGTATATAAATTCCTTGGTTTCCTCACATTCTGTTTTAATTTTGTTTATGTCAAAAGAAGAAAACCGTTTTTTTTATTCACACAGTGCCTTGTGTTATGGGTACGAGATAACTGATTAATATATGTACATAGTATTACATAACATGGATAGACATTTTCTTGTTTAGGTCCTAGGTAAAAAATAAAAAAATAATAGCTAATTTTTTAAGAGATATTTCTCCAAGCAGTGGGGAGTTCAGTTTATTCAAAACTAGATGTCAAATTTGAAGATTTTTATTAAATTAACGCCTGGAAGAAATCGCTTCTGAGCGCTAAGGCCGCCCATTGTACTTATTTATGTTAATATCTGTGTTTTATTTATCTTTTTGGTGTACAATAAAGAGTTTTTTGTAAATTAATTGTAGAGGAGAAACATGATTGGTGAAAATTTCTTCGATAGAATTATTTTTCAAAGATTATTTATTTTACAAATCGCTTAGATATCTGCATGGAAAATTTTGCTTTAGTTTCTGAATATAAATCGCTTAGATATCGAAGCGATTTATATAGTTTTATCAGCATAAAATCATTCGAGCGGAAACTGCATTCTTTTTAAAAATGAATCGATAGCTAAAATTTTTTTTAAACAGTTGCCAATTTTTATTTTATAAAAAGCCATTTAATTTTGAGCTCATAAGATCAAAATTAAATGGTACATTATACTAGAAAAATATCTAATAAAACAATAACGAAGTAAATACGATTATATTAAATATTTTTAAGTTTTTGGTCCCTCCGGAACAGCGCACTTTAAATATTTTTTTCTCGAAAACTATCCACAAATAGGCGTTACTTCTAGTCAATTGCTCAGTATAACTAACTACGTCAATCTGCGGGGTCAGTTAAAAATGTCCGATCCGAAGGGTATTTGAGATACTGTGCCTAGGTTTAACTACGTAACAAAAACAAATCCGCATGGGCCGATCCGTTTCCGTTTGGTTGAGGTTCGTAGCCTTCTTAAGTAGGTAGTAACCGTTGTATGGTGACTGTGACGTCAGCACACCTTTATCATATTGGGATTCCCTGGCTCATACTTATTCTACTCCAGTTCTTTGTACGTCATTGTCTACGATTAATGAACTTAGCTACCTAAGTTGATCTTATTTTTAACTGACTTCGAAAAAAAGAAGAGGTTCTATGTTCGGCTGTATTTATGTTTGTTTATGTATATCTGTCGATTTCTCCATCATTTATGGACCAATTTGGTTCATTAGTTTTGCAGTTGTATAGAGAATGATCCTGAAGTGATCCCATAAAAAATGTATTCCCGAGGGATTAGTATTTATCCTGCAAAACTTTAAAACGCATTTAGAAAAAAAAAATCAAAACAATCAAATTATTCTGTACTAGCTGCTGCCCGCGCCTTAGCCCGCGTTTTATTGTGATAAAAAATAGCCTATATGTTATTCCAGGTCCCAAACTGTACCCATACCCAGCCTAATCGGTTCAGTAGTTTTTGCGTGAACGAGTAACAAATATCCATCCATCCATACAAACTTTGAATATTAGTAGGATTAGTAGGAAGAGTACCTTATCGTATTATATACATAGTGTAGGCTACTGTGTGTGCGATAATAGGTTACTCAAGTCTTATAAAGCTACACTGTGTAAGCTTATAAGAGATATAAGACTTGAGTTTTAGGTAGGTGCCTCTAGTTTTTGATTTTGGCTATGTGGCAAAGTGTCTGTTATTCCATTAATAAATGATAGAGTCTTATTTAGCCTGATTATTTTTCTGTATAAATTAGTATGTAAGTATATTTAACATAATGATACCTATATTAAAGTCACCAATGTTTTTTACAATCTCCCTTGCTTTGTATTAGAGTGCTTATAGTTATGTCTTTATGCATGCTGTGTCGGCCTGTAAGAGGTTTGTGCACTTAGCATCACATATTCAGAAATTATGTAAATGACTACCTTGTTAGTTTTGGTGTACTCGCTGTAGGCTAACCTAATTGTTAATATAAAATTATAGGCATTATCTTCCTTATAATAGGTAAAAGCAAACAAAGTGTATATCACAGTCAAGCTTGCGAACATCAGTGGACGAGAATCTATAAGAATTCTATAATACTACGCTTTCACTTCAGTTTTAATAAAGACAATTAAGTTTCGATTCGGAAGATTTTCCAAATTTTTAGTCGGCCATATTTTATAAATAATGAATATTGTAACAATGTTTTTTTTTTAATAATTGCGATAATTAAATAAATAATGCTAGATAATTCACACAACATCATCTAGCACCAAGCTAACGAGAGCTGATATTATGGGTACTAAATAGATACCTAACTGATACACTTGATATTTAATACAAATCTAGGCACACTTTCTCAATTTCTCTCGCGACTTAAAACGCACGTCTTATTTTTCGCGTTTTTGTACGACAATATGCGTTGTCAACTTAAACCGCAAAAAACCAAGTCGTCGTCGCATGCCATGCATACAAAGGCGCAAGATTTCGTTCATTCATACTATTTAGGTAGGTATTTACGCAAAACACGAAGACACTGTCTACCACACAAAATACAGACGCTCAGTTAAGATTCAGATCTCAAGGAGATCGCTCGTAGTTCGTGTCCTTTATTGTATTGTCTATCTCCAAACGTGAAAATGGTGCTTGCTGGGATCTGTCTTTTACTTGTGAGTTTTTTACAGTGACAGTCTAAGTTAATAAACAACATGGGGTCACTATTTGCTAATGTTAGTGACCTAAGGAGATTGTGCTCCACCAATACACATGATAGAAGGTAGTACAACTCTACATATAGAAGCTGATGAAACTAATAATTCTTCCTGGGATATTTTCATTTTGTTTTGACGGAAAAGCGTTTTTTGACCTGGATCTCAACTATTAAATAACGATGTATCACCAAGGTCTAGACAACAGCACACCTATTCACTCCCATTTAAAAAAGTAATAACATAGTGAGAGAAAAAAACCATAATCATCATTCTACCTGATATCGTCCACTACGGGGCTGGCTTCCTTGTGCTTTTCCCAGTCTCCTCCATCATGCAAAAAATACATACATACATATACTTACAACTTAGTAAAGATAAACTGTGAACCGATAGGTAAGCTAATATATTTTGAATTTCATCTTAATTACGACAAAATTACCTATATACCTGAGCGTAATAGGTACATGAAATGTTTTCAAAGTAGAATTATATAGCTTTTAGCTCAGGAAGTATTGGTATTTGGTACATAAATAAAACACTGATTGTTTCGTATGCCCTTTAAATTTTGTCTCAAGGCTGAAGTAAACTTTAACAATATCTGATCTTGTTATAAGTGGTCTAACTTGTTTATTTACATGCCCATCATACGTACATCGTACTCACGGTAACTTATAAATACAAATTTTTTTCCTCCTCCTTTTAGAATGAAACAAACAAAGGAGGTAGAGATTCTCTACCTTAAATGTTCTCGATCTTTATGCCAATTTTCTGTAACTTTACGTTTGGTGTCAATTCAGAAGTCGCAAAACCTTACTAACCTAATTCACTGAAAATGTTGCCGTGCCTGTATACCTATCATAACCAATAATATAAAATAAAAATAATAAAGAAATAAAAAGGATGAAATAATTTTTGATTATTTTAAATAAGTTTAGTTTTGACGACGATTGGCATAACAAAGTCTTTATGATTCACATAACTCTTTATGTTTATTATTTACTTAGATGATTCACATAACAAAGTTCATTTTCTCATATTTATTTCTGTTTCGTATGTTTGGCTCGTTTAAAAGCTTCGTCCAGGACACAAAGGTAGACCTAGCCACGTCTTTTATAGTTAAACAAGCTCTGGTTCATTAACATAGATAGCTGTGCATATTTGTATGATACCTATTAACGGCCTACACCATCTCTGAAAATAGCCTTAGGGTATTGTTTATTTGGAATGAACAATAACAATTTATTGAAGATACAATGGATCACTGGAAGGCAATATATGCTGATAGCGCATAAGTTTAAAACTGTGTCGCACCTCCTAGCGCCCAAACTCAGGATACGGTTAAAGCCAACTTCACCGAACAGAAAGCATAGTTTAATATTATTTTAGTATTCGATTATACAATAAGTCAATGATTATAACATTTTTGAGACTGGGATACTTTTTTCTCGAGTGGTGACGGAGGTATGTGGTGGCAGTGGTGGCCACTGGGAAAGAAAACATAACCCGATGACCACCAGTGATGTTATTTTTGTCCCATTGGCCACCACTGGTGGCGAATATGGTGGTTGCCAATGAAAATATATGGGCCTTAGTCGTATGGTACAAGTTTTTTACGAATAAAATGTCTATTTGAATAATAAAAATTTACCTTCGAGAGTAAACCAATTATACTAAGTGGGCCGCTTCTTTGTCAATTCTTGTGCTGTAATGTGAAAATATAAGAATTAAGAAAAGGTACTTTTTCCTGTGACTCTACCTTATCTACCTACATAATATATAGAGCTAATAACTTTTCGTAAAAACGTCCAAGGAAATTATAACAAAATTGGCAATGCTTCTGAATATTCAAAATTGCCAAATAAATTTTATGTTTTGTTTCGTTTATTTAAAGGATCACAAAACACGGGTACCTATGTATATGCGGGTGTTTTTTTTTTCGTATTTTTTATTGTAGTTTTTATGGTCACCGCGTCGCGACCTTGGCATGAGAGCCCCAAAGTTGTATTTACATAAAAATGGTTTCTGAAAACCTAGACGAAAGACATGTGTCCAATACGATCTCCACGGAAGACCAGCGTAATGGTATCATCTGCCCTACCATAGCAAATGCTGAGTGGAAACAGTTTTTCTGTTAATTTTGGGTTTATTTATATCTCATTCGTCTCTGTTTAGGAAAATATTTTTTATTATTCCTTGTAATATCTTCAGGAGTGGAGACCCCATCGATTTTACCTACTGGAGTGTCAGGCTTTTTTTAACCAGATGTGCACAGTTCTAATATATTTTGAAATTATTACTAGTCTGACGTAAGCTTTGACCTTTTACCAGATTTGATAAATGATACTTTCTATATAGAGACGTAGAACAAGTTTGCAAATACTTCAATAACGCAGCTAAGAAAAAACCAATAGCTATAAAACTAATGTGACCACTCGCCAACAAAGTACCCAAGCAAACAGCACTGGCAAACTTAGCAATGCAAATTCATATGCATTTGCAAACACGGATAGTATACAGTTATATGCATTACTAACCAGAAAATATAGAAACCTCATTCAAAGGTTCAAAAAATACCAAGGAGAAGATGATATAGCATTTTGTTTTCAGTACGAAAATAAAGAAGTTCTGGTAACTTACTCGCAGAGTATCCGAGTAAATTACCACAATAGAAAAGTTTTAAAGAATCAAATTAGAGTCAGAACATGTTTTCTGAGATCATCCACGATTTATATTATTACGTACCTTGGTTACCAATGTACTAAGGTAGGTACTTTTGTGCCGTGACATGGTAATGAGCTTACGAGAAGCAAGACTGATTTATGTACAATTCTAATATGGCAAAATATAGGGTGTACTCCGAATACCTGCAATCCCCAAAAAAGGCGAAACAATATAAAACATAATCAACGAATATGTTAGAAAAAGTGGCCAGAACAGAACCTTTTCCTCACTAAATGATAGCCAATTGATATTTTGCTTTCCACGGTTGTGGTTAACTCGTCATTTCTTTTTGTATAAGTCATAATCATAATGGTACACCTACCAATTACCATACAATATATTTTAAAATAAATATATGTATCTGGAACTTCTTTACAAATCGAGTTTCGGTGTAAGGTATTTTTCAATAGTTTCACAAATGAATCTCACAATTGTTTGTAAGTAAACACATGTATAATAGTCGACTGTGGTGGTACCTCCTTACGTTCGGCACAGAGTAAAAAATAACTATGTATATGTACTTATAGCGCATCGCGCGCATTACTTATTTTCAGGTTACGATATTTGGAGACCAGCTGACAAACGGGGCAGTTCCTAAAAGTGGTTTGGGTAAGCCTATACACCATATTTTATGAAGCGTCACCGATTTGCTGTTACTCGTTGTCAAATAATGTCATTAAAATTTTGAAACTGTATTGGCGGAACGATGATTCTCGTTTATAGGCATTGAGTAGAAATTACTAATATTCCTCGCCGCAAGCGAAGCCTATCATACCCAACACTCGTTAGAACCCAGCTGAGACGGATTAGTTTCAGTTCTGTTTTACGTTCTGTTCTGTTTTAAACAGACGGTATGTGACACTATATGTGCTCTAACTTTTGTCACGGTCTAGCTATTGAAAAGTTTCATTCAATAGTAAAAATAAGACTTCTAATAGTCTAACTTACAACTGATTTTTTTAAATTGCAATTTCCAAAGATATTTATTGCGTCAAACATGGTATAAAGGTGGTACAAGTCTAAATAATGCACTCATGTCTGACTATATTCTAGCATGCAATAATTATAACTAATTAGGTTACTAAGATATTGTATTTCCATAATCATTTATGTCATAAAAATTCCTGTGATTCAGGCACCTAAATTTTTTTATTTTAAATCGAATAATTTTATTTTATTTGGTAGGTAACTTATTGTATATTTTTACACATAGAGTCAAACACGTGGCTGAACGCGGGTACCTTTTAAAATAAGTCTATTTGGGTCTACATAATCTACTCTAGGGTGATTGTCACATACTTTGTGCACATGCAAATTTTTTATTCATATTGCCATAAATTTAACTTGCAACTAAAAACACAAACATTTGCTTTTGAAATGTGTGTTTATTAAAATAAGTAAAATCATGTATTCGTGTGCTTTTGAAAAGTGGGTGAATAAACTTTTAAGGCACTCCTTTTGTGTCCTTGTCATGGAAAAACTATAAAATCTGTATTTCAGTTTCAAATAATGATTGTTTTAACGTTAACGTAAACTTAGATTCTTTGCTAACATGGCAGTTTCATAGATTTTTATAGCTTATAGCAAAATTTTTAATTTCCTACGGTAACTCAGCGGGACGTAGGCAAATCTCCATACAAAGTTGGAGAAGCAGAAGGGGAGTTGCCATGGAACACGTGTTTTTTTCTATGTGTTCCGCTGAGTTACCATAGGAAAAACCAAAAAAATGCTATAACCTATAAAAAACTGTGAAACTAATCTAAGTTTACATTAACATTAATCAATCATATTTTAAACTGAAATACAGATTTTGTCGTTTTTATAGTTTTTTCTATGACAGGGACACAAAAGAAGAGCCTTAATTTTTATAGGGAGCTCTAATTTGCCTCTTATATATTATATAAGCTATAAAGCTCTTTTTTACCAATTCACGCATGGTCTAGCCCCAAACTAAGCAGAACTTGTATTATTTAGATACTGATATAGGTACAGTACATAATACAATACATAACATAGATTTTGAGAAATCTTCTTTAAAAATCCTCTTTTCTTTCCTCAGATCCTTTCCCCATCCAATACCCAGGACCTGTAAAAGAGGTGCTGACTGACAGATACGGGGATGTCCCCGATACCTGTCAAGGGAAGAACTACTGCACTATCAAACCTCCAGATTATCCACAGGCCAAGTTCAATAAAATGTTCAAAGGCACGGTTAGTAGTTGATGCTCCTAGTGTCACGTGATCTCCAAACTTTCTGTTAGCTGCTATGCTACGCATAGCGAATACAAAAAGACGAAATAAGGACATTTCGTAATGTACACCGGTACATTTTTGCCGGCTTTGCCACCGGGCAAAGCCGGGAAACTCAACAATTGCGTTGTCTCTCTCCCGACCGGCTGTGAAAGCCATTTTTCTATTTCAACAAGAAAAAATAGGCTAGCTCCAACAGGCTCTTGCCCGTTTCCAATTAGGAATCGCGAGGATGCGTTGGCAATCTTCGCAGTAGGTAGGTACTATTAGTTACATAGATAAGTTTGTAGTAACTTGTTAGTAACACAATACCATCATGTTGTCGATATATAATAGCTGTTATATCTGATGTATGATAATAAATTAGTGTATAGTCTATAAATAAATTTATAAAATCTCTTTTACAACGATGATTATATTTCTGATATCTGTTTTTTTTTTATAATGGTAAAGCGTTTGGCCACCATCTCACTTGGGAAAGTGAAGATGTGGCCTAAGATGAAGCACGGTTTCCCAGAAGGAACTTATTCACTCGGAATTTGAAGACTCCTTGATTGTACTCTACTGGAAAAACAGAAGCAGGAAGTTCGTTCCACTCGTTACCAATACTTATAATGAAAGTAGAGCGATAACGTTCTGATACTGATTC
The DNA here is from genome assembly GCA_947859395.1 of Eupithecia insigniata. Taxonomy (NCBI): domain Eukaryota; kingdom Metazoa; phylum Arthropoda; class Insecta; order Lepidoptera; family Geometridae; genus Eupithecia; species Eupithecia insigniata. Next base: position 14,394,790 of record OX402003.1, read on the forward strand.
TGATGCCCGATGGTAGATTTTCTTTTAATTGAGTTTAGCACCCACAAAGCACCTGGTGTCCTTCAAAATACATTAGCTTGGCAGGTGAATAATATACCAAGCAAAAAACAGAGCAAGATCACACAGCCTTGCAGATCTTAGTTAAAAAAACTGTTTTTTACCCGTAAATCTAGGCAAATGGCAACAATATCTATATAAACTAAATCAACAAAACAATGTACTAAATTACTGATACAACACTTCCAATTGAATGCACAACATTAAGATTAATCTGATGATTTTAAAAATATTTCCAGAAACCAATACCGCAGCCGACCTTGGTGATACCGGAGGACGGTGCTCCAAACCGTCACCAAGGAGATCCAGATGAAGTTGATAACTGTGACTCAGAAATATCGGTAAGAAAGTACCTACAAAATCATCATTTTGTAGGTTTATATATGAGTGTTTATGTTAACTTTTAACCTTTTCAATTTATAACACAGGTAAATAGGCATGTTCGTCAGTGAACCTAGGAATGTACCCAAAAACTAGCCAAACTCGATATAAAATGTTTCTAAGCAAACCACGACACATATGTATGTAGATAAAACTCACTTGCTTAGCGTCAAGTTTCATAAGCAATATTTATTGAAGGAAGGATCTCAAATCTACAAGTAATGTAGATTGCGTATAAAAAGACGCGGCATCGGAGCGAATTTTAGGTTAAGTGTGAGCGGTTTATTGTTTACTAACATTCTATATCGAGTTTGGCTAGTGTATGAAAATGTTTTCAGCTTTGTGCCACCACACTAGGACCTGTCTGAAAACCAGCGCCGCTACTAGCTTCGGCTTGTAGCAGCATAATGCTGGGACAGGGACCTTTTTGGCCCCTTATGTAACACTGTTCTTATCTACATATTTTCTTCATGTATGTATACGTTTCCTGTACTTTCTCACTATCTGTAATGTGTCGTGATATGTTATGTGTCCAAATAAATCTATTTTGTTTCTTTTCTTTCTTTCTTCTTTCTTTGTATAGGTATACGCTCACTGATGAACATGGCGGGCGTCCCCCAATCGACGACACAAATAGCAATTCTTAGCCCTAGCATTTATCCATCGCTTTTCGATAAACAACCTATAAATATAATAATAACGTTATGAGCCTGATATAGGAGCAACTCCGGAAAAAAATCTATGACAAAAATGTTCTGGAGGACCATTGTTTATTCACCGCAAAGAAGTAATGAGGCAGAGCCAAAGCAATAGAACCCACAATAGGCAATTATTCACAAATCAAGAAAATAAGCTGAATTTGATACTATTCATTTAGGCTTCTTTTCCCTTCATTAATGACCTATTAAAAACCCTAATCAAACCCTTCTTCCACTAGTGGACAAAAAAATAAGTGAAGAGAAAATCAATAATGTCTTAATTCTTATTTGATAATAAATACTATATTTATAGCTGTTTATAAAATTTGACTTGCCTAAGTGCTTATTTTGTAAGCCTAAAGAAATAAAATTATTGAAATCGGAAATCTAATAAATGAGGGAATGTAGTTGCCCCATTCAAAAACCCACACACTGTCTATATACCTAATGTAAGTAATTAAGTTGTTATGGTAATTGTATATACAATGCAAGTAGCTAAGTGTATTCTGGTAGGTAACTGATACCATGGGTAATTACGTCTTTAGCAACTGCATAAAGTTGCATACGTAATTCGCAGTATGTAAGGTTTTGAGACGATTTTCCTCTTCCATAACATTGTATAAAATTTATTAAAATATTAATTCACACTTCAATAAATACTTAATTATAAAACCTTATGTAACTAGCTGGTGCCTGCGGATTCGCAAGTAGGTTTTAAATATGTCCATTGTCCGGTCCTAGGATACCATTTACCTCCCTGCTAAATATCATTAAGATCCGGTCAGCCGTTTAGACGTGAAAAGGTAAAAGACAGACAGACACACAGACAGACTCACAGATCAGACAGAGTTACTCTCGGTTTTTCGGTTTGCCAGTATTTTTTCACACACCCTTTGTCACCACTCGTGTACCACGGAAGGTGAATAGAACTTGTTCGAGGACTATAGACAATACCAGCCCTCCCACACCCATCTTCCAAGCTAAGCAGAGATGTTTCCTTCATGTTGATATTCAAATATTTCAGTATGAGCCCCTGTACAAAGTGAAGAGCAAACGTGGCTGGCACACGGTCGTACAGGCGCCTGAAGAAAACTACGTGCAACGGGTCAGAATCGAGACTTGCACGTGAGTTTCATACCATCTTTCCCCTCTGAGCACATCTGAGTCCATGCTTATTCTATTTTTAATCAATATACCATAGCTACATAGGCATGCAGCAATGCCATATTAATGGAAATAGAATAATTATGTAAGGATTTGTTAGACCATGTATCCGTAGGCATGGATCAATCCTGGAATTTCTCCCACAATTTGACTGTAAGTATATTATAATAAGCTAAAAAGCTAAGTTGTTATTGTGATTTTTCTACAAAGAAAAATTCAAACCAACAGTCTGGAGTCAAAAAGTTAGCGGTGTTACACCCCACGTGGCTCGGAATGCACTACACTAGGTCCATGGTGCTACACTAGGTCCTGCACCTGAACTCTCCCCGTTCGGGTCAGTCTGTCTGCCTTCCCATCGGTTGATAAGAGTGGGGGAATAGAAAATAAACTTTTTGATGGTGCTACACATAAAATCCAGCATAACTGTTATGGAGGTATACATATAAAGGAGCGAAAATACATTAAAGATGTCAAAAACATTAAAACTTCTTTACTAAAAGACTAAGTGGGCGACAAGCAGTGGGCTAATACAAATGTTTAATACAGCAAATTGAAAAAAACAACTCGGAGCTTCTTTGTTGGGGCATCGGCTGATTCGCGGCCGTTGGGTTGTTTCTGAATCAAACCAAACATATTAGCTTCTGTGTATAAGTAGAAGGTATAGTCGCCCATTCAGTATATTTATTATATTATGTACTTATGTATTTTTTTGAATTTTTAGTATAAAATAAAAAAAAACAAGTAGGTACTTACATGACTAATAAAATTACATTTAAAATATACAATAAATGAATACAATGAAAAAGTAAAATAAAAATATATTAAAGCGCCATTAAATAGTTTTTTTTATTCGCCTGATTAATAATTACGCCTTTTTTGGTCAGTTTCTCATTCATAATATTTATTGCTTTTTCAGCCAACCTGGGGGTGCGTGCTTCACAGCCTTCCCTACACTACCAGAACTCAAGACTTTCTGTAAACAAAAGTACAGCGTTTGGGAGTTCTTGGTGGAAGACGCCAGTGGAGGCACCGAGAAAATGGAAACAGAGCTACCTATTTGCTGCTCGTGCCATTACAAAACTGTCATATAAACTGAAATAAAATCTTTAAGATTATAATTTATGGGCGTTCGGCAAATTACTTTTCCGGTATCCTGTAGAATGCAGAATGTTTTAATATCTCGCACAGTGTAAATCGGTCCATCTTGTTGTGGTGTGATGAATTGAAAATTATTGTTAAGGTAGATATAATTTAAATTCTACAAATTTTATAAAGTAAAGTTGTGACGATGTTTGGCCGAAGACAACGCCAAAAGTACTGAATGAATCGGGCTGAAATTTTGCACATTGAACACATTGATCATTGATCACATGGATCACTGATCATATTGATTATTGATCACATTGATTTGAACCGGGAATAACCTAAAGGCAATTTTTTATTACAAAAAACGCACGAAGCCGCGGGCTGAAGCTGGTGTTCTATATTTGATCAGTTCATTCATACGGCAAAATAGCAGTATCCTTATAATAAAAAACTTATTATACTCCATCCACTGGTTTAATTTAATTTTGACACATGCACGTCTATGAAGTTCCCTATTTGTTGAGGTGAGTGAATGAAATCTTAAAGAATGGAAAAATACAATATTTCAGTGACTGTTTCTTTTTTAGTCATCAGTTATGTATGAAGTGTATATTCAGTACCTATGTACTTATTTATCCATTAGAAACTGTGTATGTGCATTCCACACACACAGTTTTTAGTTCGATCCTAATCAAATTATTAAGAGGTTTGATATTTTCCCCCTAACATCGGTTTACCACATTGTTTTTGTTGAAAATTGCGTCGCATTATAAAATTAATATAAATTTAAATAGAGGCAACCTCATACAAATAAAAAATGCCCTATAACATAATTTCCTAAAGCTTCATGTGTCTGAGATATGCACACTTGAAAAAATAAATAAAGCAATAGCTATTTATATCTGTGAATTTCTCAGAAACCTGACCATTCTTTTTGCGCCGCGATTTCGGAAAAAAAAATATCTTAGGGCCACCCTCCATACAAAAATCTTCACTGGTATAATAAAAGAGCCTATATGCGTATTTTTTTTATAAACCTTGATGTCGTATGAATGCGGCGTACGAATATCGACCCTCCAACTCAACCCGTGGATGTCGTAAGAGCCGACTAAGGGAACCTACCAGAGGAAGGGCAGCAGCTTCCTTCTGAGTATTTTTCAACACCAACACTGCGATCACCAATCCGCCTGCCAAGCATGGTGATTATGGCAAACCCCCCCTACATGGGAGACCATCCACTCGATGGACCGACGACATCGTAGCGGTCGCAGGGAGTCGATGGATGGAGGCGGCTCAGGAGCGCTATTTGTGGCGTCGTATGGGGGAGGCCTATGTCCAGCAGTGGATGGGCTGATGATGATGATGATGAAGTCAATGTCGATGTTTGTAATTATATGTATAACATCAATGCTGAGCCTAGCTAGATCTAGTAGGTGTCTGATCCCCTGAGTTGGCTCTATATTCTAAAGGACGATAAAGGTTGTCGCAGATCGGAGGCGCACAGCATAAAACCGCGCATTCAATTATGGGCCTTAACTCCTAACAATTAGATGAATTTCATATTGACGGCATCATATCATATCTCAAACTCTCACTGTTAAACAAACAAATCGAGGGTATTCCGAATCGCTTCGTTTGTCTCAGATAGGAAGTACTGAGGCTGCTAATTCTACTTCTTAAACACCTTATTCTTAATCTAGCTTAAGCATAGTACTTACACCTACGACCAAATTGTACCGCCATAATATACCCACCTATATCTATTCTCTTGTGCTCAAACACTGCGTCAGTCAAGCACTCATCATGAATACAGAATTACATACAGAACAACATGCAATTCATCACACATTATTTGTTTTGTTAGTGCCTCGTTTTTCTGGTCGTCTCATGAGGTAATACTGAAAATCAGTGTTTTGCTCTTCGAGCAAAGCTTTAAGCTGAGTTATTGCCTTTTTGACAAGCTGCAGCACACACATAATTTTTACTAATCCGTTCCTAATTTTAGATTGTTTAGTACCTACATAATGTACATGTACCGACTTTTTGTCTCCGAGCTTTGTTCCACCCATAATTTCTTAGTTTTTCTGTGTTATGATACTATGTTTGATATACCTAATTTAATATGATCTTTGTTTTGTGTGATGTAGTTGTAGTGTCAAATAAATATTTTATCTATCTATCTATCATAGACAGCTCACGGGCCACTTGTTTAAAGCTTATGGTAAGCCATTTTGTCACAAAGTCGGGTTTGTTCGAACACATAACTCGAAAACGGCTGGACCGATTTTAATGATCTTTGATTTGTTGGATTTTTCTCCGCCCATCCAAGCAAACTTTCGTATTTACAATAGTAGTGTGATTTCGTATTGCAACGATGGGATACTGACCGAACCAGGGCGGCGGCGGTGCGCGCGGCGGTAGCCACTAGCCAAACTGAAATGTACTTGATTTATTGCGTCGACTGTACTGTACTGAACTTGATCTCATTTTGTTTCATTTATTTCCACCGTAGGTACTGCATATGATGCCGATCATTAAATAAATTCGCTAAGCTAGCTACCATTTCAAATTTGTTTCTACGAGGCGTTTCGTAGCGAATTCTATTCGAAGCAAATGTAAGCTAATTAATCTAATTATTTAAGTAACATAGCGAACCGTTGAAATACAGTCCATATGAAATCAAAATCTTTATCTTTAATATAAATACTGTTAAGAATTCATTCAGTAAACAACAGTTATTCATAGCGTCAAGATGGGTCAACTCAGTCAACTAGTGCTTTTAGCTTCTATCGTAGCTAGCTGCATCAGCTACTCTGTTGTAAGTAGGACTTTTATATAACTACATAATGTTAGAGTTTAGATAGGTACAGATCGCGTCACGGTTTAAGGGTGATCGTCACGGGTTGGCGCGTGGTTCATATTTATTATGTGATTTTGTATTTTTTCTGCGTTTTACAAAGAATAAAATTAACGGTAAAGTAATTTGGCGCATATCGTTAACTATTTTCTATGAACCCATCATAAAACCAACATCGATATAATTAAATTTTTGGAACATTTGTGAAAATGTTAATTTTTAGCCCAAAATCGCAAGATAAATTAAAAACTACAAAAAATATCGCGCCAACCCGTGGCGAAACAACTTAATCAACCTATAGAACGTCGTTCACACATCTCGTCTGCGGTCAACTTCAGTGGAGACAACCGAGCGGAGATGTATCATATTTGTACGTGAAGAAATAAAGAAAGATTGAAGCGGAGATGTGAGCTGGCTGTGCCTTGCAAGCTGACGACGTCACGCATTGGAGACGAGAAGAGATGAGCAGAGATATCAGCTGTGCCTCGCTAGTGCATTATCTCTTCAAGCATCCCGCACTCGCCGCTCGCAGCTCAGCAGCTTTAGCCAGTACAAGTCTCCGCTTTAGCCAGCATACATCTCCGCTCCAGACTAGCCAGTACGCATCCGCACAACTTCGGTGGAGACACCCTGAAAAACGTCTCTTCTCGTCTCCGCTACGGACATTGCCACACATCACCGCTTTGGTAGAGACAGGGTTTAAGGCTTTCATACTTTCCTTTATTGAGGAACTAGTTTCTGCCCACGGCTTCGCACTCGTTGTTTCTATGTGAACGTTTACAGATTATTTCTATCCCATTAGGACTGAATACTGGGATCAAAAACCTATGTTTTACCCCATGTCTGAATCTACATCTAAGAAAAATTTCAGGCCGATCAGTAATTTTATAATTACTGGCGTAAACCAAACATCCATCCAAACTTCTACATTTATAATATTAGTGTAGGTAGTTTAACCTTGGAATGTATGAGTTAGAAATGTTAATTAGTACCTTAGTATCCCTTAAACGTAATAGTTAAAAACAATTTCTTTCCATAGATAGGTATTTAGTAAAACCAAAATCAATAGTAGGTTGTAGGAAAAACAAATCGGCTTGGATGGTGATGATGACGGAGCCATCAGGTCCACGCGCTTGTATAATGTTATCAAGGTAGGTATAAGGAAAGTACCTATCATATTCCCCATGCCTCTGTCGTCACATACTTAACATAAGCATGTGACGCTAACAAAAAGGATAAATTTTATCAATTAATTTACTTAGATTAATAAAGAGGAAATCGGTATAAAATGTATAATATAAATATCGAGTACACTGTAACCAATTTCGATCAGTCGATCGATTCAGTCATCATCATCATCAGCCCATACACATCCACTGCTGGAAATAGGCCTCCCCCGTACGACGCCACAAATAGCGGTCCTGAGCCGGCTCCATCCATCGACTCCATCCATCGACTCCCTGCGACCGCTACGATGTCGTCCGTCCATCGAGTGGATTGTCTCCCATGTAGGGGGGGATTTGCCATAATCACCACGCTTGGCAGGCGGATTGGTGATCGCAGTGTTGGTGTTTAAAAATACTCAGAAGGAAGCTGCTGCCCTTCCTCTGGTAGGTTCCCTTAGTCGGCTCTTACGACATCCACGGGTTGAGTTGGAGGGGTCGATATTCGTACGCAGCGGCCCCACGGCCTTTACGCCCACGGCATTTATTCAGTAAACTACTGTTATTTATAGCGTCAAGATGGGTCAGCTCAGTCAACTAGTGCTTTTAGCTTCCATCGTAGCTAGCTGCATCAGCTAGGAGGACTTTTATCCTAGAGTTTACCTAGTAGACTTTAGAGTTTACCTTATAGAATTGACTTGACTGAAGAGTAATTGTACTAATAGTTGAGTCATAGAGTTTACATATTTTTTCTACGGAACTAGTGTTTTAAGGGTTATCTTTTAACAGCAACGTTAGACATTTTAACCGACTAAAACAAAAAATGAGAAGGTTCTAAGTTCAGCTGTATGTATTTTTCTGTATGGTCGTCGATTTAACCGTCAATCATGGATCGGTTTGGAAAATTCTTTCGTTATTGTGTGGAAAATGATCCCTTGGTAGTCTCATAAAAAATATTTCCAAGGGATAAATATTTTCCCAAAAAACTTAAATAAACAGTGTAAATAGTAAGGAATTTGAAGTTTCTTTTTAATTTTGACTCAACAATCAAATTATTAACAGTACGAAGCTTTTATTATTATTTTTCTACAGGATTCGACAAAAATTATGTCAGTTCCTGAGCCACCTGTAGAGCCATCGGAGTCTGACTTCTCAGAGTTCCCCACAGAGTTTATGAACAAACTGATCGCTACGGTAAGTTATGAAAATGTTTCAGAATCTTCCGAACCCGAACCTTCATTATCCAAACGGGTCGAGTGAGATACGAAAGATTCGAATTATTCGTTGTATAAAATGTTACAAAACTTAGAAGAAACCAATCGAACTGGCACAGTCCAGTGAACGGTACTAATTAATTTCTTTCAATTCGATTTCTTCAGTTGCCTCATCTAGGTTTAGATACTTTGACGAGCTATTTCCATTCTATCATAGCTAACTAGTTAACTACCCTTCACGCTACCGTTACTAATCGCTGATGTTTCCTATTACAGCTTAGTCCAGAAGAACTGGAAGATTTGCACAAGCCCATAATCCTCGTGGAATCAAACTTGGTAAATAGGGATGGAGACACAGACAAAACACCATGCCGCTCTCTGGAAGACGTAAGTTACTTAAAACAATAGATAGCTTTTCTAGACTATCTTGGCTTTGATCTAATACGAAACGAAGAGTTTCCTACTCTGCTGTATATTCATTTCTTAACGTAAAATGAACGATTTGAACTTTTGTTAAAAGTCGCAGTTATTACACCATATTTTACTTATTTTGTACCTTATTAGTGTTTTTCATTGACATTTATTATCAGTGGCATATGAAAGTTACAGCTAAATAAATTGTTTGTCTTTTTTCAGACTCGACATTATCAAACAGTAGAAGCAACGGATGGTGAACATTATTTCGTCATCACCAACCTTAAAGATAACTACCAACCGGTTGAGCACTTTGCTTGCGAGTAAGTATTTTTACCTCTAACTCTGTGACCCAAAGATGCAAGAAGCAAAAATTGTGTTCGAAACTATATTTATTTTCCATACACTATTAAGACACCATAACGTACGAGTTGTCGTACATATGTTGTAACTTGTAATTATATAAATATAACTCTTCATCTCTTATTTGCTTCATTTTAGTGAAAACCATTGATAAAAAAAATACTTCCATCATTTACTTATCGTGTACGTGTTGGTGTAATAACCGAGGCAGTCGTGATGTTAGAATCGACACCTCCAACTCAGTCCGTCAATATCGTGAGAGACGTGAGGAACCTACCAGAGGAAGAGCAGCAGCCTCCTTCTGTGTATTTACAACCCTTCACTAGACTGCGATCCACCTAACTAACGTGATGGTTATGGCTAAGCCCCCATCGAGAGGCACGTCCAGCTGTGGACATATGTGTGCTGACGAGGAGGTGCTGGTATAAAAGTGTTTAACACCGTGTTACGTAAAGTCTGACTAAACATAAAATTTATCTTTTGAAAGAAGACATAAGGTGGAGTCATTGAAACTGAACAAATTTACGGGCCTTATTTCTGTTGTTTCTTGGTAACTTTTTAACAGATATCTTCTTTTTTGCAGTAAACATGGTCCCAATGACAATAAATGCGAGCCAGCCGACCCCCTCAGATTCTACGGGTATTGCTGTCGGCAACATAAGAAAACGACATCCCTGTATGTAATCCCTCTCCCAACGAGACTTCTTGATGTTGACAATGGACATTTGCGTCGTAAGGATACAAATGTTATGTATGAAGACTACACGATGGTTAAAAAGGACGTATTGATGAACAGCCATTGCAGCTGTGACCAGTCCAAGACAGCGATAAAAGATTATACTTGTCCAAACCCAGAATCTAAATTGTGGGTATAGTTCAGTTTAATTTTAGTGAGGGCACATATTAAAGTTTTTTAAACATAATATCAGTTTTTTAATCCATGAACAAGAAAACCCATCAAATGCGTTTTTTTATCGAATTATCTGCTGCACATTGCACAGTGGGCAAATGTGCAATGCAACCAGCATCTTGAGGACGTTTCGGATTGATTTTGATAGGAATCGGTTAAAGAATAGATTTTGTGATAGTGTAGATTGATTTTGTGGCGTTTGGTATAAACATGGTAAGTCTAAAAAACCGTTATGTACAGGGTGCGCATTTGAAGTTGAAAAATTTCGTTACTAAAAGGAAAAGACGCAATCATTACAACAAAAAAACACATGACATCATAATATATAATTACACCTATATAATTTGCCTGGAAGAGATCGCTTCTAAGTGATAAGGCCGCCCATTGTACATGTTTTATGTAATGTCTATTTTTAATGTTTTCTTCGTGGTGTACAATAAAGAATTTTGTAATTTGTAATTACAATAAAAAAAAAACTAAGCGTCTTTTCCTTTCAATAAAGAATTTTTTTAGAAATAGTTTTATTGTAGAAACTGTGTACAAAAAGATCTTAAAAGGTGGAACAACAGTTTATCCATTAATTATGTACGTACAATATTTTACTTAAATAACTAGATAAATAATAGATTCAGGCGTTACTTTGCGGAAATCCATTGCACAATATTAGAATGAAGAAATATTTAGTAACAATTGTTACTAAATATTTCTTCTATTACGAATCTATTATTTATCTTAGATCAGCAGGTACAGCTGAACAGGCAAAATTATACATCAAACTCACTCAGTCACATCGTATTGCAGCTCAAAATGTATGGTTCAATCAACAGTGTAAACATTTGGGGGTTATTCCATCTTACATTAAAATTAGAAGTAATACAAATAGTAGGGCAGCTAATGTTGCTTTGATAAGGGCTAGGAATACTTGGTTAAATGAGGAAATAAAACATTGGTTTACTATCAGAGACAACTATAAAACTCACTTGGGAGTTTTACACATGGAGTTAGCTTATTCCTTACACAACATAGAATTTGATTTACTAGATAATAAAGCTAGGGAATACGCTGCTGAGTTAGCCCACAGGAAATATATAATTCAGACAGGGAAATTAGATCGATTAGTTAGAGACAAACAGAGGGTAGACCGACTAAGGGGGAATAGTAATACTGTGCAGCAACCATGTCCTCATACGTTCTATCAACGCGTAGAAAATCATAGTGGCGTCCAGTTCACAACTTCAGAATTATCACTGTTAGAAAAGGGTCTTAAATACAACTTACAACCAGTTTTAAATAAGAAAACTTTGGAGATTTTGGCTGTTGATTCAGAGATGGCAATTGTTAGGGGTAAAGCTGACGAAGGGGTTAAACATGAGGTAGCCTCTTTAATAAAGAAACCAATTAGTTCAGCTATAGTTCCAAGTTTACCAAGGGAATTAAATGTTTTTAAATCTTTAAGGAATAAGGTAGATCAAAATAGCTTAGTGATAACAAAAGCAGATAAGGGTAATACTGTAGTTATCTTAGAAAGGGGTACTTATGTGCAGAAGGTTAATGAGGTTATACAGGGCAATGATTTTGAATTATTGAATTCCGACCCAACCAAAGTTTTCACACAGGAATTAAAAGAAATGACAAAAAACTCATGCTTTATTTCTCCAAACTCTCTTAAATATTTAATTCCTATGAATCCAAGAACACCAATGTTGTATGGTTTACCTAAAATACATAAAAATAATATTCCAATCCGGCCCGTTGTCTCTTACATAGGAGCACCAGCATATGGTTTATCAAAATATTTAAATTACGAATTAAAAAGTAGATCTAGATTCAATCCAAAGTATAGCTTAAAGAATAGTATGGATTTGGTCAACAAAGTTAAAGATGTTAGCCTGCCTCACAATGCAAAGTTATTATCGCTGGATGTAGAAAGTTTATTTACAAACGTACCTTATGAGGAGAGTTTGATAATATTGGAAGGACATCTTGAGCGACAACGAGTACTTCCGGCAGAAAAGGAGGAGTTAATATCTTTGACTAGAACTTGTATGCAACAAAATTACTTCCAATTTGGCAATCAATATTACAAACAGAAAGAAGGGTTAGCTATGGGTTCACCACTAAGTCCACTTATGGCAGACATTTTCATGGACAGTTTTGAGAATAAAAACATTATAGGGGAATCAAACATTTTATATTATTATCGTTATGTAGATGACATTATCATATGCTGGACTGGAAGTTTGCGTCAAATAGAACTGTTCGTTAACAAACTTAATGCAATTCATCCAAAAATAAAATTTAAACTTGAATTAGAAATTGGTGGTTCACTGAACTTTTTAGATTTGACAATAACTAGGTTAAACAATAGGCATGATTTTCAAATTTACAGAAAACCTACTTACACAGATATTACAATACCAAATTCATCTTGTCATCCATTCCAACATAAGCTATCAGCTTACCGTAGTTTTGTCCATAGAATGATGTCAGTACCCTTATCTCAGGAGAACTTTAACAGAGAGCTATCTATTATTTACCACACGGCTGAAAGTAATGGATATAGTAGAAAGATGGTTGATGGTTTAATAAGAAGTAAACAACAAAACATTATCCGTTCCTTATTGTATCCCGTAGCTCCAGAAAGGATAGACAAATTTGTGGGCAGTTTAACTTATTTAGGTCCATTGAGTGACGGAGTTTCAAGAGTTTTGTCTAAACATAAAGTACACGCAGCGTTCAAAACAAACAATTTATTAAAACAGATTTGTAACGGTAAAGATAGGTTAGATAACAATAAAAAATCGGGTGTTTATAAGTTGGTATGTGACGAATGTAATGGTATTTATGTAGGTGAAACGGGTCGTAGTTTTCAGGTTAGGTATAAAGAACATTTAGCTGCTTATAGAAACAATTATCCAGAAAAATCTAACTTTGCAAAACATTTATTGGAATCTGGTCATTCTTTAAGTCAAAATCATTGTTTTTCTATTTTACATACTTGTGATAAGGGATTTAGGATGTCAGTCTTAGAAAATTTAGAAATTACAAAATATAGTAATAATACACTGTTGAATGAACTTAGTACAGGTTTGCCTAGGTCACCGTTATTACGAATCTTTTGAAACAATAGTACTGCCACACACATACTATGAACTTTGTGTGCGCACTGTTTGATCCGTGACTATATAAAGGGGAGTTTTGCGGGCAATGCTTCACTTGGCGCGCGGAGCTCGGAGAGGCAACATCACTGGCGGGACTCTGTCGGTGTTGCTGTGCTTACCAATCTCAATGTCAAGGTCGAGTATTGTGGTGTCCTGAAGATGTCTCGTGGAGAGACGAAACTAGTAGACAACTTACTTTGATGAATACTATCAGAGAAGGTTATACGCGGAATTGTTACTAAATATTTCTTCATTCTAATATTGTGCAATGGATTTCCGCAAAGTAACGCCTGAATCTATTATTTATCTTAGATCAGCAGGTACAGCTGAACAGGCAAAATTATACATCAAACTCACTCAGTCACATCGTATTGCAGCTCAAAATGTATGGTTCAATCAACAGTGTAAACATTTGGGGGTTATTCCATCTTACATTAAAATTAGAAGTAATACAAATAGTAGGGCAGCTAATGTTGCTTTGATAAGGGCTAGGAATACTTGGTTAAATGAGGAAATAAAACATTGGTTTACTATCAGAGACAACTATAAAACTCACTTGGGAGTTTTACACATGGAGTTAGCTTATTCCTTACACAACATAGAATTTGATTTACTAGATAATAAAGCTAGGGAATACGCTGCTGAGTTAGCCCACAGGAAATATATAATTCAGACAGGGAAATTAGATCGATTAGTTAGAGACAAACAGAGGGTAGACCGACTAAGGGGGAATAGTAATACTGTGCAGCAACCATGTCCTCATACGTTCTATCAACGCGTAGAAAATCATAGTGGCGTCCAGTTCACAACTTCAGAATTATCACTGTTAGAAAAGGGTCTTAAATACAACTTACAACCAGTTTTAAATAAGAAAACTTTGGAGATTTTGGCTGTTGATTCAGAGATGGCAATTGTTAGGGGTAAAGCTGACGAAGGGGTTAAACATGAGGTAGCCTCTTTAATAAAGAAACCAATTAGTTCAGCTATAGTTCCAAGTTTACCAAGGGAATTAAATGTTTTTAAATCTTTAAGGAATAAGGTAGATCAAAATAGCTTAGTGATAACAAAAGCAGATAAGGGTAATACTGTAGTTATCTTAGAAAGGGGTACTTATGTGCAGAAGGTTAATGAGGTTATACAGGGCAATGATTTTGAATTATTGAATTCCGACCCAACCAAAGTTTTCACACAGGAATTAAAAGAAATGACAAAAAACTCATGCTTTATTTCTCCAAACTCTCTTAAATATTTAATTCCTATGAATCCAAGAACACCAATGTTGTATGGTTTACCTAAAATACATAAAAATAATATTCCAATCCGGCCCGTTGTCTCTTACATAGGAGCACCAGCATATGGTTTATCAAAATATTTAAATTACGAATTAAAAAGTAGATCTAGATTCAATCCAAAGTATAGCTTAAAGAATAGTATGGATTTGGTCAACAAAGTTAAAGATGTTAGCCTGCCTCACAATGCAAAGTTATTATCGCTGGATGTAGAAAGTTTATTTACAAACGTACCTTATGAGGAGAGTTTGATAATATTGGAAGGACATCTTGAGCGACAACGAGTACTTCCGGCAGAAAAGGAGGAGTTAATATCTTTGACTAGAACTTGTATGCAACAAAATTACTTCCAATTTGGCAATCAATATTACAAACAGAAAGAAGGGTTAGCTATGGGTTCACCACTAAGTCCACTTATGGCAGACATTTTCATGGACAGTTTTGAGAATAAAAACATTATAGGGGAATCAAACATTTTATATTATTATCGTTATGTAGATGACATTATCATATGCTGGACTGGAAGTTTGCGTCAAATAGAACTGTTCGTTAACAAACTTAATGCAATTCATCCAAAAATAAAATTTAAACTTGAATTAGAAATTGGTGGTTCACTGAACTTTTTAGATTTGACAATAACTAGGTTAAACAATAGGCATGATTTTCAAATTTACAGAAAACCTACTTACACAGATATTACAATACCAAATTCATCTTGTCATCCATTCCAACATAAGCTATCAGCTTACCGTAGTTTTGTCCATAGAATGATGTCAGTACCCTTATCTCAGGAGAACTTTAACAGAGAGCTATCTATTATTTACCACACGGCTGAAAGTAATGGATATAGTAGAAAGATGGTTGATGGTTTAATAAGAAGTAAACAACAAAACATTATCCGTTCCTTATTGTATCCCGTAGCTCCAGAAAGGATAGACAAATTTGTGGGCAGTTTAACTTATTTAGGTCCATTGAGTGACGGAGTTTCAAGAGTTTTGTCTAAACATAAAGTACACGCAGCGTTCAAAACAAACAATTTATTAAAACAGATTTGTAACGGTAAAGATAGGTTAGATAACAATAAAAAATCGGGTGTTTATAAGTTGGTATGTGACGAATGTAATGGTATTTATGTAGGTCAAACGGGTCGTAGTTTTCAGGTTAGGTATAAAGAACATTTAGCTGCTTATAGAAACAATTATCCAGAAAAATCTAACTTTGCAAAACATTTATTGGAATCTGGTCATTCTTTAAGTCAAAATCATTGTTTTTCTATTTTACATACTTGTGATAAGGGATTTAGGATGTCAGTCTTAGAAAATTTAGAAATTACAAAATATAGTAATAATACACTGTTGAATGAACTTAGTACAGGTTTGCCTAGGTCACCGTTATTACGAATCTTTTGAAACAATAGTACTGCCACACACATACTATGAACTTTGTGTGCGCACTGTTTGATCCGTGACTATATAAAGGGGAGTTTTGCGGGCAATGCTTCACTTGGCGCGCGGAGCTCGGAGAGGCAACATCACTGGCGGGACTCTGTCGGTGTTGCTGTGCTTACCAATCTCAATGTCAAGGTCGAGTATTGTGGTGTCCTGAAGATGTCTCGTGGAGAGACGAAACTAGTAGACAACTTACTTTGATGAATACTATCAGAGAAGGTTATACGCGGAATTGTTACTAAATATTTCTTCATTCTAATATTGTTAAATAACTAGGTATTTTATTTATTAAATATTTTTGTAATGTCATAAAAACATTTTTCTATGAGCCACCTACGAAGTTTTGTCTTAAATTTACTAGTAGGCAGTTCTCTTATGTCTATAAGAATTTTGTTAAAAGACGCTTAGTATTATTGTAATGATATATTACTTATGTTATGTGTTTTTTTGTTGTAATGATTGCGTCTTTTCATTTCAGTAGTGAAACCTTTAAACTTCAAATGCGCGCCCTGTAAATAACGGTTTTTGGACTTTACATATTTATACCAAACCCCACAGATTTGCAACAGCTTACAGTTAGCGTAAAATACACATGAGAAAGACATGATCTAAGAGCGATTTTTTTGGTTTTCTGGCCTCTGGTACAATATTTTTCGCTTATTTTGTTTAATATTTTGTATTCCGCTTCTTGCAGTAAGTTTTTATATTGTTTTGATCGTTTCTCTTTCGTTAGTAAGTTTATGTTGAAGTCTCTAAAGACGATTACCCTTTTCCTTGCTTGTAGTTGTAGGTCAAATGTTTATTTATTTATTTTTTACAAAATTTTGGGAAAACTTACAGCTAGATTTAGAAAATACAGGTGAAAATTTAAAAACATGCCTGGATAGACCAGTGCATATTTGCTGATGGCCAATTAAAAGTTTCAACAGACAGGTATACTATAAATAGCATGGTACAAAGTAAGTTGACGACTTATCGATGATAACATAAAAATAATAAAATAGAAAAAATTATGAATAAGTAACCACAGGAGAATTCTTACACTTGAAAAAATGTATCACTAAGTAAGCGTTTAAGCTTACTTGTACTGGTGTTGAATAAGTCTACTTCACAGTTTTCATACACTAAAGAATTAAACGAGCAAGAAGCTCTATATATAAATGCATTTTGCCTATAATTGGTCCTCACTGTAGGTACGTAAAGTGTGTTCGGTTTTCTCAGTGCAACCATGCATGTACGCAGTCCTATTTGCTCAAGGAGCTCCGGGCAATCAACAGTCCCGTTTGCTATGTTCATTAAGTAAGTCAAAACAGCAATTTCTCTGCGTTTGAAAAGGGGAAGAAAGTGAAATTTGCGGCATCTAGTCTCATAGTCTGGTAAATAAATACGAGCTCGATATTGCAGGTATCGTAGGAACCTCCTTTGGATGGACTCAATTCGCGAGGAATACACATCGTAACGTGGATTCCACACCTGAGAGGCGTATTCTAGGTGGCTACGTACGTACGCACAATAAAGTATTTTAAACGTTTTTATACTTGTAAACTCCGAAGACATTCTAAAAACAAATCCAAGTGAACGAGATCCTTTTTTAACTATAGTATCAACGTGTTGATCGAATAACAATTTACCGTCAAAAGTTACACCTAAATCTTTAATAGAATCTGTTAATAGAATATATTGTGAGGAAATCATTATCATTTGTATCACCAGGGTTATATGTATAAAACTCCTACTTCTAAACCGTAGTTTTTTATATGTAAGTGTAAGTACTTAAGTAGTTTTTATTACCATCCAAATAGTTTGATTCAGAAATGCCGTGCATATGGTTATTGTGAGCAAAAGCAGATACTCAGCCGCCTCTTTGATCCGTTCTGTAGTTATAATAGTGTGTAGTAGTTCGGTAGCTGCAGTTCTAGCGCTTGCTGTTCGTTTGAGATCCAAGTTTCAGTGAGTAGGACTAGGTAGATCATTGTAGGGGAGGAACTTTCATTGTCAACCATAGTTAAATCTATGCTCGAGAATCTGGAAAGTCGGCAGGTAGTGTCCATGTTCTGAGAAGTTCTCCTGCAGAAGGAAGCAGTCGAAAGGGAAAGGGAGAATTCCTCCACTGATCCGATCCGCCAAAGGGGAAACAGGCGAAGAATAAGGGCTTTTGGTGCCCTTGTTCACCCATGATCCATGATGAAATGACCTAATATCTGATCACAACAAAACCCTGTGTTCCCCACTTCTTGAAGGGTTCCGCAATATGCGGAACATCGCTGTTGGGGTTCGCTTAAGCACTCCCGAAAGTTTCCCTTACGGGATTCTAACCTAACCCATGTGCACCGAGGACACCGTGAGGTTTTAGTCAGTAGGAATCTGACATAATCTTCCACCCGGGGTCGAAAGATTAATCATGAAGGATTTCCATACGCAAAAAAAAAAACTTGTAATTCGTCAAATTTGCCTCTTTTGCGTATACTTCTTGGATTTAGATAGAAGTTAATTCTGAATTTCGAAGTTTTACATTTTTTGTAATCATTTGCTATTTAATAAGTAACCTTTCTTTATATATATATATTTATATATAATGGTTCGTCTAGTTGGTTTACTGTTGGAAGTTTTTTGGAGTCGATTTAACGATTTTTGTTGTTTTTATCATCCCCATTTCCTGTATATTTTATGGTAATGTCGATTTCCCCGTTTTCCTGTCGGCGTAGAAGTTCTTCCTTCAAGTGTTGCTAAAATTTGTGTTGTGCAGGTGTTTGATTCTATGGCATCTTATCTTTATTCCGTAGGAGAAGTTTGGCTGGTCCAGGGGTTTCATAACAAATCTTGAGCTTGCGGTGTTTCTCAGCGTTGTATTTTCCATTGCGGAAGACCTTCATTGGCTTGGGGATATCTAGCTTCAGATCATTAGTTATCATTAGTACTTTAGACTCGTCATGCCTTCTTCTTTCGTCCGTATTTGATGAACTCACCTCAAGTATGCCCAATAATATCACATTTTTTTCTCGTTGGTTTCGGGCTTGGACTTTGCGTACTAGTTGCTCCTTATAATACTGATACAATATATTCTGATGATGTTGCAGAAGAACTAGGCATTGCTGTCATCATGGTCGAAAACGAGTCCTTCAAGGTTTTTACCTCATATTCAAGTGCAAATATTTTATTTTCACCGATAGTTAATTAACTTAAATAATGATAAAAACTTAAAAGAACTCTTGGCACTTGGTAAAAGCAAACGCAGTAGGTAGGTGGTGGAAAGAAGATTACTCCAACTAGAAGAAGTGAAATCGACTTGGATGATGATACCTTAATGAACTAGTCTGACTAAAGTAGGTATTCCATTAGGCACATACCTGCTGTTTTTTTTATCAAATTGTTATACAATAATTTGTTATCAGTAGTAGGTATGTATGTACCTTACACATCAAATTCCCCATGCCTCTATCCTCATTTCCATAATTGATAACGTAAGCCAAGCCTGTGACGTTTAAGAAAAGGAAAATCATTTAAATTACTTACATTAATAAAGAGGAAATCGGTACCTATTAAATTTATAATATAAATATCGAGTGTACTGTAACCAATTCATTCAGTAAACAACAGTTATTCATAGCGTCAAGATGGGTCAGCTCAGTCAACTAGTGCTTTTAGCTTCCATCGTAGCTAGCTGTATCAGCTACTCTATTGTAAGTAGCACTTTATACTAGTGTTAACCAGTAGACTTTAGAGTTTACCTTATAGACTTGACTTGACTATTAGAGTTGAGGTACTAATAGTTAAGTCAGAGTTTACATATTTTTACTACATAACTAGGTTCTTTAAAAGTTACCTCTTAATGTCATAATCATGGATCGGTTTGGAAAATGATTTCGTCATTGTATGGGAATGATCCCAAGGTAGTCTCATAAAAAATATTTCCAAGGGATAACTTAAAGTAAGATTTGTATATTTGTGATAACACTAAGTTGTCCCAAAAACATTAGAAAACTGTAAATATAGGAATTTGAAGTTACTTTTAAATGTTTTCTAAACAATCTTATTATTGTCATTACGAAAGCTTTAATTAATTTGTATTTTCAGGATCCAACAAAAAACATGCCAGTTCCTGAGCCACCTGTAGAGCCATCGGAGTTTGACTTCTCAGAGTTCCCCACAGAGTTCATGAACAAACTGATCGCTTCGGTAAGTTAAGAAAATGTTTCAGAATCTTCTGAACCCGAACATCCAAACGGGTTGTCCGAACACCGTTGTCTATAATTGTATAAAACTTAGAAAATACCTATCAAACTGGCAGAGTCGAGTGAACGGTCCTAATTAATTAGTTTCAATTCGATTTCTTCAGCTGCCTCATCTATCTTCAGATGCGTTGACGAGCTACTTCCATTCTATCGTATCTGAATACCCTTCATACAACCTACCCTTCATGCTACGTATACTAATCGTTGATATTACAATTACAGCTCAGTCCTGAAGAACTGAAAGAGTTGCAAAAGCCCACAATCCTTGGGAAATCAAACTTGGTGGATAGAGATCGAAACATAGACAAAACACCATGCCGCTCTCTGGAAGACGTAAGTTACTCAAAACAATAGATAGATTTTCTAAACTATAAGTCTGGATAGTATCTAATACGAAACGAAGAGTTTCCTACTCTGCTGTATTATTGTGTTCACTGGCTATCGTAATGTGAAAAATTTACACTTTTTAGGGTTCCGTACCTAAAAAGGAAAAACGGAACCCTTATAGGATCACTTTGTTGTCCGTCTGTCTGTCCGTCTGTCAACCCTCTTTTTTCAGAAACGCGTGGAGTTATCGAATTAACATGAAATATCCAACTCCGTAGCCTCTTGGAGCCGCATAAATCAAATTTCGAAGTCAACGCAATCAAAAGTTACAGACGTCTATACCCAATTTTTTTTATTTCCAAGGGAATCACGTGCACACAAAACCTATAGGGTACTTCCCATTGACCTAGCTTCATAAAATTTAGTAAGAAGCAAGGCATGTGTTTCTGCAATCTGCATGCACGAAGGGCTATGTAAAACTAAGTAAATTGTTTTTCTTTTTTTAGAAACAAAATTATCAAACAATAGAAGCAACTGATGGTGAAGTGTATTCAGTCATCACTGACCTTAAAGAAAACTCCCAACCGGTTCAACACTACGTTTGCGAGTAAGTTATTTTACGTTACGTACGAAGGTCCACCTGCGACGCAGCAGGTTGCGGGTTCGATTCTCACCTTGGGACAAAGGTTTGTACGATCTGCAAGTATTTGTCTCGGGTGTTCTTGTTATTTTTTATGTATAGTAAAAAATATATATCGATGTAATATATTATATTAAGTATATCAGTGATCTAGTACCCATAACCATCCATAAAACAAGTGTATTTACAACAAACACCTCACTAGACAGCGATCATCAATCCGGCAAACGGATTGATGATCGCTGTCTAGCGTGGTGGTTTTGGCTAAGCCGTTTGGGGAGGGACGTCTAGCAGTGGACGTTATAATGTGTGCTGTCGAGGAAGTGTTTAATAGCATGTTTCATAACGTCTGACTAAACATACACTTTTTCTTTTGAAAGAAGACGTATGGTAGAGTTATTTAAACTGAACGCATTTACGGGCCTTAATTTTGTTGTATCTTGGTAATTTTTTAACAGATATCTTCTTTTTTTGCAGTAAACATGGTCCCAACGACAATAAATGTGAGCCAGCCAACCCCATCAGAAACTACGGGTATTGCTGTCGGCAACAAAAGACAAAGACATCCATGTATGTGATCCCACTCCCAACGAGACTTCTCAAAGTTGAAAATGGGCATTTGCGTCGTAAGGATACAAATGTTATGTATGAAGACTACACGATGGTTAAAAAGGACGTATTGATGAACAGCTATTGCAGCTGTGACCAGTCCAAGACAGCGATGCAAGATGATACTTGTCCAAACCCAGAATCTAAATTGTGGGTATAGTTCGGTTTAATTTTAGTGAGGTCAATTAATAAATATTTTTAAACTTATCAGCTTTTTAATCCATGAACAAGAAAACCCATGAAATGCGTTTTTTTTTATCATTTTTATTTATTGTTATGTACAGGGCGAGCATTAGAAGTTGAAAAATTTCGTTACTAAAAGGAAAAGACGCTTAGTATTTTTTTATTGTAGTGATATACTATTGTCATGTGTTTTTTTGTTGTAATGATTACCTCTTTACCTTTCAGTAACGAAAATTTTAAAGAACTAATTTAAGATAGTTTACAATACAGTTCACAGAGAAGCATACATATAGGTGTTATCTAAACCAAAATCATCATTTAAGTAAATAATATGTAATGGAGAGAGCTATGCTCGGCGTTTCTCTACATGATAGAGTCTGAAATACGGAAATCCGTAGAAGAACCAAAGTTACCGACGACATAGCTCTCAGAATTAAGAGGCTGAAGTGGCGATGTAGATGCCCATATAGTTCGTAGAACCGACCACCATTGGCGAGTAAAGGTCTCGAGTGGGGACCGCGATGCAATGCGAAATGAAGTGTGGGAAGACCTCCCACTCGATGGACCGATGACATCGTAGCGGTTGCAGGGAGTCGTTGGATGGAGGCGGCTCAGGACCGTTATTCGTGGCGTCGGCTTAGTACATATAAGTTATGTTTATGGTCATCATCATCATCATCATCATAACAGACCATACACATCCACTGCTGGACATAGGCCTCCCCCATACGACGCCATTGTTATGGTCATTTTAAATAAATTTGTCATTTATTACTCATAAAAAAAAATTAAAACCATGCCGACATTTTGACAAAAAAAAACCGTCTCTCTTGAAGGTTTGAGGACTTCCAGCCTCCCGAACAAGCTGGGTGTCGAAAGGGATTTAGTACCGTAGACCACATTCCTACGCTCCGGCAGATTATACAGAAGACAGAGGAGTATAATCTACCGTTATGTCTAGCGTTTGTGGACTACGAAAGACTATTTCCCAGTTTTACTTAAGTAATATTAATTTTGTGACGTGTCCAAGAGTCCTGTAAGGTCTAAAAGAAATAAAGTACTTGTACGAGTTTTGAAGCCTTTGTTTCAGTCGAAACCTGGCCGGTGCTAGTCTCTCCAGCAGTGCCAAATAGACTACTAGTATGTATATCCAAGTGTAGAAGTAAAAAATAAAAATCGTTTATTGGTACAAGTTAGGGAACAGAAATAGTTTTGAAAAACGATGTCATCTGCAGAAGTTTTAAACTGTCGTAGAATGACAACGCCCTCCTCACAAACCAGTATGATTAGGTAGAGTACCTCATACAAAAACATTTACAGAGAACTATTAAAAATATTTTATACCTAATTTTAAACTATTTAAAATTAACCTAATCTAAAGCCAGTGTCATAGAGTACATACGTATGAGTGTGTGTAAGTGTGAGTGAATGAGAGTGTGTGTATGTGTGTGGGGGTGTGTTTATGAATGTATGTATATATGCGTGCGTGTATTTATGTTTGAGTGTGTATTAGGGTGCGTGCATATGTGTGTTTGTAATTTTGTATGCATGTAAGACAAAGTGAGTGAGTGTAGAGTTTGGAGCTCCCGAGGACACCGGTCTCTTAAGAGTCCGGGCAACAGGAGCAGCCGGGTGTGTGTGTGTGTTTTGTGTGTTAGTTTTTATTTAACAACTTTTAGTAGAGTCTCCGTCTCTTCATATGTCAAGGACTGCAGCCATTCGAGACATTTTTTTTACACTTGTAGCGGGTAAGGGGTTAAATGTTAAGTTCTTTGTTTAGGCGGTATATAGTCTTGAGCTCATATAGTGAAAGTGACGCTCAGCACATTGTGTACGATTTGACTCGATTTTGCAAACCTTGTCATGCCTGGTTTTCTTAACATAACTTTAATAACAGCTCTTTGGGATCTTTCTGCTTTGAGAATAGTTTTATCTTTTCTTCGGTCTTCCTCTCCCCTTATTTCCGTCGACATCTAAATTTAACACTCTTCTCCGCATAACATGCCCATACCACCCTAACCTGTTACTCCTCATTTTTTCCGTTACTGGCGCCACTTTCAGACTTCCTCTAATGTACTCGTTCCTTATCTTATCTATCCTCCACACTAGGGATGGGACGAATTTACTCGACCAGGTTTTAATACCTGGTATTTGCTTGCAAGTACGAAAACCTGGTATGCGTCGAAATACTTTGAGTCTTGCAAGTACGTACTTCCAAGACCGAATACCGAGGTATTCGGGGCGTTCGCGGACTCTATCGATGACTTACTTGTGACTGCGACAGTGACAGTGACACGAAGTTCAAGTACTAGGTACGTACTTACCTACGTATTTTTCAATCCCCAAAAATCACCATTTAGTAATTTTCATCAAAATGTTTTGAGGAATTTCCGACATCTTTACAAACAAATACGATAATGAATTTTATTTCCATGGAAACTTAGATCAATTTCCTTTTATAAGTATTTTACTCTGAACGGGTTCATAAGACAGTGACAGACGTGCGTACATTATTTTATGCTAAAAGTATCGGCTAACTAACTCAAACACAATATCGATTTTATTAGTTGACAATGACATTAAGTGTGATCGTCACGGGTTGGCGCGAGATTCAATTTGTTTTAGATTTTAATTCCAACTGCGGTTTACCAATAATAAATCTACTTAACGTAAAGGTAATTTAGGGAAAATCGAGATCTATTTTATATTAACCCATAATAAAACAAAATTCGATTTAATTGTATTTTGGGAGCATTTGAGAAAATGTTGATTTTTGGCCCAAAATCTTTTAATTTTCCAAATGCTCCCAAAGAACCAATGAGCCGCAGTTAGCTTTTTCATAAGGTAAATAGAAAATGATTTACGATTTGCGCCAAATTACTTTTCCTCTGTTTTATTCCTTATATACCTTACAAAAGTCATGTAGGTTTATGTCTCTTAGTCCGAAATCATGCATCTGATAATTATTATGTACCTAGATACTTAGGTAACTACTTCATTAACAAAGAAAATTACAATCAAATAATAGAAACAAATTAGAACTAGTATTCTTTTAGAAATTAGATACCTACTTATCTATCTACTATCAATCTACTTAGCCACCGAACCTACCATACCTACTAGGTACTCTCGGTACATAACTAGATAGCGCCTGGTTTAGTTCTCTCTAGAAAATTCTGAAAACACGGTTTCCCAGAGACGAGGCGACCTATTTAGCTAAATTTATTTTTTGGTCCTGAAAGTCTCAATAGGGAGGTAATTATAGCAATTTTAATTAAAATTGTTTTGTACCTACAGCACACTACAGAGTTCACAATTTGATTGACATTCGTATCAAACAAATATGAGGTACCGGTATTTAACTGTATTCAATAGTCTATGACAAAGTATAACATTTACCTACCTACAGTAAGTAAATAATTTAGGTACTGTACTTAAAAAAGTTAAGTACCTACCTAGATAAATATCAATTTTAAATAAAAATAATGTAAGCACCTACATAGGGTAGTTGGGTATCTGCATCAAACTTATGTAAATTAGATGAGTGAGCACAATCTCATTTTATATTATTACTTATGAAAAGATAATACCTACTTTGTAAATAAGTACGTCATAACTACCTAGAGTGCCTAGAGTGAAAAGTGAGTCCCGTACTAATAAAAACTAATAATAGGTACCTACCTACCTACGTCCCGTCTCGTCTGCTACAATTTTTATGTAGGCGTTAGGGTTAGATATAATTATGTAACTAGGTACAACATAGGTAATTTCCCTATTAGGACGAGGTATTAGGATATACCTACTGGTATATCCTAATACCTACCTATTAATCTGTCAGCTATATTTACTTACAATTAATAATATAAGTATTGTACCTAAATCATAGTCATAGTCAATCGTGCTCATAAATTAAAACATTCAAAAGTTTCTAGTTGTACAAGTATTTTTTGTTTACACTATTTTGTTCTTTATAACAAATGACGCGCGGATCAATTTCCTATGAAAGTATTTTTACCCGTACGAGAGCATGGAAGTATTTTTTCTGTAAATTCAATTACGACCTTTATTCTCACACAGACTGTGATCAATTTCCCATGCAAGTATTTTACTTTCAAAGTGTGTGGCGCACTGAGACCCGCCACGAGTCGCACCCGCCCGCGCTATCCGTACTTCGAGTATTTTTGATACCACATTGTAAAAAATACTTGGAAGTATTTTAGCCCTGGTTTTTGGCGCTCGCTGGTTTTTATACGAGGACGTACTTGGAAGACTTGGTACTCGATTTTACAAGTACGTCTCATCGCTACTCCACACATCCATCTCAACATTCGCATCTCCGCTACATGCACAGTTTGCATGCAGCGGAGATAATTTAAGGCAATATTGGCAAAACTGGAGGCACCGTCGAAATCGAGGAACAGCTGTTCGGTTTTCGACCGGCTAATTCTCAACCCGACACTCTCCAATTTCTGCTGCCATTTCACCAGTCTGCTCTGAACCTCCATTGCATCCTCCCCGACAAGAACAATGTCGTCAGCAAACAGCATGCACCAGGGTGCGTCCCCTGCAATCCCGTTCTTTTTTGTGTCTGGACGTGTAATATTTGCAATTTTGCTAAGCATTCTTCCTGTCAGAGTGTTAAAACGACACCAAATGAAATGGAAATTCTAACTGTCGAATGTGTTCTCTTATGAAAAATACGGTTTCAGGTTGCCCATTGTGAATCTATGGGGCGCCGGCGAATACATTGATCAATGGTTGAAGCTTATTATGGATGTCGCAAATCAAAGGCTCAACACTACCGTAAATCACAAAAATGTGCATTTAAATATAGACTTTAACTCGAAACAAGATTAGACGCATTTCATATTAACGGCAGTGGTTCCGGAGTTATGACGGTTTGAAATTCCATACTGTGTATGAATTCTTATTTCGAAACGAAACTAACGAGAGCTCGATCTAGCCTACAAGAGCTCTCATTTGATAGATATTCGTTGGTAGGATTATATGACTTCGGAGGTCTTCTATTATGAATGCACCGAGTATGAACTGAAATATCAGACATCAGGTACATACATATTAAAACTCGGATTTTTTTAAAAACAATCACATTAATAAAGCTTTACTCGTTAACTTCTAGTTAATGAGTAAAGCTTTGCGCTTTGGCGGCGTCTTCAGGAGCGCCCAACATGAAAACGGGGAACCAAAGAATAATATTATTCGGATTTCTGTGGTTGAAACCAAGTGAAATAGCTTGGCGGCTTTTTTAACCCTGACATGCCTCTGGACTATTTTTAAGAATTTCAGTGTCAAACTGGTTTCATTCGTACTTTATCCTTCCCTCTAACTATTAACTTCATTTATTCCTGTAGGAACCTCTACACGTTACTTTCCCATGTCGTCAAATTAAATGAATAAGGTTTTTCCAACAAAACAAATCAGCGTATGTTTTGTAAGCGGCCTGGCGATTCTGCAAACGGACTGTAACTCCACTAACATGATCTCCTCGCTCGCAGAGAGTCATTGTATGGAGGCGGCTGAGTCGTTTGCCTATGTTCAGCAGTGGACGTGTACGGGCTGATGATGAAATCGCCTCTACGATCCGGTACCAACACAATTACATATTCTATACTGTTTCCTGTCTCAAAGTTTTATTACACATATTTATTCATACTAGGTATTATCAAGCGACGTAAGCACAGTTATCGCTTAGGTAAATAAGCGATAACCGTGCTTACGTCTAACCTATTAAATTGAATGGAAGGAAATCATATCACCGGTAATGTATTAAGGTAAATAATTTACATAACTTATGTGCTTTGTTTCGTCACTCCACAATACATACCTACTGATTAATTATGTCACTAATTATTGTAATGGATGGTAGGTACCTAAGTAGGAGTACATACATACCTATAGCTGGGTGAGTCCATAGGTTATCGACTGCAATTCCTTTTTATTTGGACGTTAAGATAATTTGGCGCGTTTTTAAAAACGATAAACCAACTTCTAATTCTCTTGCTTCTACACTTATTTTAAGTTTTGCGGGATAATTACTAATCCCTGAGGATAATTTTATGGGACCCCTTCGGGATCATTTTCTATATAATAGTGAAAGAATTTAAAAAATCGGTCCATAAATGGCAGAGATATCGCGTAACTACATACAAAAAAACCAAACAGACGAATTGAAAACCTCCTTCTTTTGAAGTAGGTTAATAAAAATTAAGATAAACTAGTTAATAAGCATGAGATTTAATGGTGTAATTGTAAGGATAATTAAATAAACAGTGCTAGACATTTTCACACATCATCTATCCCGAAAGAAGATTGCAATGAATTGCATCGCTTCTTGCAAGATTCAAGAAGTCAAATCAGTTCTGAAGCTACCCAACAGGGAATCAAGTTCAATTTTGTTCCCAGTTATACACCCCACTTTAACGGTATGGCTGAAGCAGCTGTCCGTTCAACCAACCATCACCTTCGTAGGCTTCTCCAACTTACTCACTTCACATATGAAGAAATGCAAACATACTCCTCTACTGAAAAAATATCCGACATGATACTCTTAGCGCCAAATGTCCGAAGTCAGTTTCTCACAGAAAAGATATCATCGCGCTGCTTTTAATGAACGTGGGCTACAATTATAATGAACGTGGGCTACTATTATAATGAACGTGGGCTACAATTATAATGAACGTGGGCTACAATTATAATGAACGTGGGCTACTATTATAATGAACGTGGGCTACAATTATAATGAACGTGGGCTACTATTATAATGAACGTGGGCTACTATTATAATGAACGTGGGCTACAATTATAATGAACGTGGGCTACTATTATAATGAACGTGGGCTACTATTATAATGAACGTGGGCTACTATTATAATGAACGTGGGCTACTATTATAATGAACGTGGGCTACAATTATAATGAACGTGGGCTACTATTATAATGAACGTGGGCTACTATTATAATGAACGTGGGCTACTATTATAATGAACGTGGGCTACTATTATAATGAACGTGGGCTACTATTATAATGAACGTGGGCTACAATTATAATGAACGTGGGCTACTATTATAATGAACGTGGGCTACTATTATAATGAACGTGGGCTACTATTATAATGAACGTGGGCTACTATTATAATGAACGTGGGCTACTATTATAATGAACGTGGGCTACTATTATAATGAACGTGGGCTACTATTATAATGAACGTGGGCTACTATTATAATGAACGTGGGCTACTATTATAATGATCGTGGGCTACTATTATAATGATCGTTGTTGTTGTCGATAGATGTCGATAGATACTAGTTAATATTTTGTATGAAACGTTTCCGAAGTCAAAATCATGGATGAATACTTATATCAAAATAGCGGCCCACCCCGGCTTCGCATGGATATTTAAAAAAATTGTACAAATATTTTAAAAGACCAATTTTTTTTTATAATATCCAAGTAATCTTTTTTGAGAGGGAGAGGTAAAAGGATAATTTTCATACATGTCATTCAAGATAAAAGCGTGTCAAGAGACATCCATCAATCACGTGAGGCTCGGAAGGGGTCCGACCTCCCCGATCGGAAAAAATCACGAAATATCACAATGGTTGAAATGAAATAACATATCACGCATAGAATTGTAAGGCTCAGAATAGCAGTTGTTACAAACGAGGTACATCCAAGAAAATAGGCCGATACCGACCCATCTTGAAATGGCATGACGACTGATTTTGAGAAACTACACCGTGATATTTTTAGAGATTTACTGAACGCAAAATAAATCATATTTCTGCAAAATAATGGACTCCAAAGGAAAAATCTTTTAAAAATGCATTTTCAATTTCGCTCAAATACGCTACAATACTCGTGGCGGCTATCTATGACGTCATAGATGCACGAACATCTGATGATACAGAATGATCATAATATTTTCAAGAGAAGCTATGAATGAACACACATAAATTACCTAGGTGTATTAAATTTAATAAAAAACATAACAAGACATGAGCGATTTAGATAACAATTATATAAAACTGGACTTGTCTAACTGCTTATTTTGTAAGTCTAAAGCAATAAAGTTATTGAAATCTGAAATCTTTTTTTACCTACGAAGCGTGGGTTTGTTATTCGAGTGTTTCTATTCTACATACATAATTACATATATGGTTGGCAAATATCAGGATAACGATATTTGATAGTTTTACAAACCATGACTAATTACTCTATCAAGTAGGTATTTTTAACTTAACTAGTTACTGATTAACGAAAAAACCTTGAGAAAATTATGATGGGCTATACCAAAATTACATGTCCGTGCATTTTTCAGGAGTTGGAAAAATTATGAATTTGTGTAGGTATAGGATGATTCCGCTATAGACGATTCTCGACTTCAATTTTTAAATCAAATCATTACTTACTTTTTTAGATATCAGTGCAAAGAAGAAAGTCCGAATTTAATTATTCAAACAAAAAAAAAACGATTTACTGACATATTTAAATTTTTTGGCACTTGGAAACCTTACCCTTCGACGAATCGGTATAAAATGCAAAATCACCCCAGGCAAAACTGCACCAAATATCTGTCACTGACAGTCGGAGGTTATGTTTTATTTGCTAAGCTTGAAGTTATAATTTAACCCATTCATAATAGTCTGCTAACTTAGAGCATTGCTAATTCTTTCTCACTCTGTCTTCTTCTATTGACATAAGTAAGAGTGAGAAATAACATCGCTTAGCAGCTGTTTTAAGTTAGCAGACCATTATGAATAAGGGGGTAAGTTTCTTCATAAGTGGCAAAAAAATTTAGTACTTGTTGTTATTTTCTAAGCATCATTGACTACAAGAAGACACTGTTAGTTTGTTGCACCCGCGATACAAAAGATATAAAAGTTTTTTTTTCACACTAAATAAGGTGTTAACGTTTTGAAAGTTTGTAAAAGTAAGAAGGAATTAAAATCATTCTTGAATCAGTCGTTTTTGAGTATGTAATATTAATTGAATTGAAATAAATAGTAACTTAAATTGTTTGCACCCGCGATTATGATGACATAATCGCGGGTGCAACCTACCTTATGTGATTTATTATATATTTCATTGTTTTATGTACAATTAATAAAAAATCATGACTTGTGAAATATATTTAATATCTGTGTTTATATTATATTCTGTTATTTTTATCAAAACTTGAAGAAGTTAGAGTACAGTTTCTGACGACGATTGTTTGCACAAATTTCACTGAAATCGTGAATGACATAAAAGCCGTTCAATTAGAAGATATCATCGCTTAGTTGGAAGCTCCAGAGACAAAGATGATTGTTTTTTTTTTCATAATTTTCCCAAAATTATTTCGTCGAGTATTGACGCACATGAAAAGAAATAACTAACTTAATTGACATAGAAGTGTACTTTATTAGTTTCAATGGTAAGTTTTTATTGATGTTATACGCGTTGACCCCGCGATAATTTGATGTTGCACCCGTGATCGCTTGAAAAGTGAATAATTCAATGCAATTCTTTGTTATCTATATACTTTTATATTTTTTCACTCGCTAACGTCATCGCCTTACGAAATATCAAGGCATAACATAATAAATATTTCACAATTAACACATTTTTGTGTATTTGTTTAATGATCCGGAATGGTGGGGCCGATTTCGTTGCACCGCTTTGAACCTTCCATCTGGCCATTTAAAAAACTAAATTCAAATTCTTCTAAACGAATATAAATAAAACACGGTAAAATGTAGTGTTTCCTAGATTAATTTCATTTAAATTTTTTTAATTGTGTTGTTATGAACCTTTTTATGCGTCTAAATGTTCTACCCGCGATAATGGAATGGCCCTAAATAGTAATTATTACTTATTATGACGATTCAGCAGATAAAAATAGAAGGTGAATTATGCGTATAATTCAGGATAATGTTATGTAGTATTAGGGTAGGGAACGGTTAACCACTCTTTTTTTCATCTACAAAACGCCTTATTTGCCGACATGGATAAGACTTACTATAAATATTACTATACATAGATATATAGATAGAAAATGCTTTATTACACACTTAACAAAACAATTTACAAACAATTTTAAGCAAAAATGTGCCAATTGGCGGTCTTATCGCTCACGAACGCTCTCTACCAGACAACCTTACATATATGTATGTATATATTTTCCTATATACATATATGGTATACTTTCCTCTGTTTAGGAATTCAACCATATGACCATGTATGATGACATGACAATGTGATGACGCTAATTAGTACCTTATAGTACCTACCTAGGATCACTGAAACATAATATTATGTAATGAATGTGTATAGATAAACCGGTATAAATACACATATACCTAAATTGCACACGCGACGGAAAAATCTCTTCCCATTGATAGAAAGAAAGAAAATAATTTGTTAGACGGCTTTCATCAGCAACTTATAACACAAACAAATAAAGAAATAAAAGACTTCTTAGAACCTACTAGATAAGACGTAGAAAATACACAGATTGGTACCTTGTAAGTAAATAATAAATAAATAATAATCATTTATTTCATGCATCACAAGATAAGTAGGTAACTTAACTAGAGCCTCTATAAAAGTACCTTAGAAATTAACATACCTACTTAGGTAATTAGAAAAACTTAAAAATAATCGTACATATTAATGGCACAATATTTATACCTGAACTAGTCCGACTAAAGTAGGTATTTCATTAGGTATACGCACACACCTGCATTTTCTTATCAATAGTAGGTAGGTACCATACACATCAAATTCCCCATTCCTATATCCTCATTTACATAATTGATAACGTAAGCCTGTGACGTTTAAGAAAAGGAAAATCATTTCAATTACTTACATTAATAAAGAGGAAATCGGTACCTATTAAATTTATAATATAAATATCGAGTGTACTGTAACCAATTCATTCAGTAAACAAAAGTTATTCATAGCGTCAAGATGGGTCAACTCAGTCAACTAGTGCTTTTAGCTTCTATCGTAGCTAGCTGCATCAGCTTCTCTATTGTAAGTAGCAATTTTATACTAGAGTTTACCCAGTAGACTTTAGAGTTTACCTTATAGACTTAACTTGATTAAAGTTGAGGTACTAATAGTTAAGTCATAGCGTTTACATATTTTTACATACTTAAGAGGTTTTTTAA
The DNA here is from genome assembly GCA_947859395.1 of Eupithecia insigniata. Lineage (NCBI taxonomy): Eukaryota > Metazoa > Arthropoda > Insecta > Lepidoptera > Geometridae > Eupithecia > Eupithecia insigniata. The sequence continues at coordinate 14,428,158 of OX402003.1, forward strand.
AGGTTACCGCTTAACGTCTTAATCATGGATCGGTTTGAAAAATGGTTTCGTCATTGTATGGAATTGATCCCGAGGTAGTCTCATAAAAAATATTTCCAAGGGTATTTGTCCCAAAAACTTAGAAAACAGTGTAAATGCAGGAATTTGAAGTTGCTAGTAATTTTTTTCTAAACAATCTTGTTATTGTCATTACGAAAGCTTTAATTAAAATGTATTTTCAGGATTCAACAAAAAACATGCCAGTTCCTGAGCCACCTGTAGAGCCATCGGAGTCTGACTTCTCAGAGTTTCCCACAGAGTTCATGAACAAACTGATCGCTACGGTAAGTTATGAAAATGTTTCATAACCTTCCGAACCCGAAACCTCATTATCCAAACGGGTCGAGTGCACCGAAATAATCGGATTATTCGTTGCCTATAATTGTATAAAACTTAGAAGAAACCTATCAAACTGGCAGAGTCGAGTGAACGGTCCTAATTAATTTGTTTCAATTCGATTTCTTCAGCTGCCTCATCTAGCTTCAGATGCGTTGAAGAGCTACTTCCATTCTATCGTATCTGAATACCCTTCATACAACCTACCCTTCATGCTACGTATACTAATCGTTGATATTACAATTACAGCTCAGTCCTGAAGAACTGAAAGAGTTGCAAAAGCCCACAATCCTCGGGGAATCAAACTTGGTGGATAGAGATGGAAACACAGACAAAACACCATGCCGCTCTTTGGAAGACGTAAGTTACTCAAAGTTAGTTACATAAAATTACTTAGTTAAGTTACTTAAAATTACTTAGATAAAATAAAGAGGAAATCGGTACCTATTAAATTTTTATTATAAATATCGAGTGTACTGTAACCAATTCATTCAGTAAACAACAGTTATTCATAGCGTCAAGATCAGCTCAGTAAACTAGTGCTTTTAGCTTCTATCGTAGCTAGCTGTATCAGCTACTCTATTGTAAGTAGGACTTTTATACTAGAGTTTACCTAAGTAGACTTTAGAGTTTACCTTATGGACTTGACTATACTACTAGAATGCTAAAAGCCTAGAGTTTTGTTTACCAAGTGCATTTTTAGGGTGACCTTTTTAACAGCCACTGTCAGAGGTTTTTGTCATTATGATGCTTTACTTAATTTGTATTTTCAGAATTCGACAAAAGGCATGCCATTTCCTGAGCCAGCTGTGGAGCCATCGGAGTCTGACTTCTCAGAGTTCCCCACAGAGTTCATGAACAACCTGATAGCTTCGGTAAGTGAGCCAACCGATTCCAATTATTTGTTGTGAAACCCTAAGAAGAAACGTATCAAACTAGTAGAGATGAGTAAATCGTCAGAATTCATTTGTTTCAAAACGATTTTTTCAGCTGCCTTAATTAGCTCCGTTTCAGTAGACGAACAACATCGATTCTGTCGAAGCTTACTACCCTTTAGTTAGATAATTAATTGATGTTTCCAATTGCAGCTCAGTCCTGAAGAACTAGAAGAGTTGCAAAAGCCCACAATCCTTGGGGAATCAAGTCTGGTAGATAGGGAAGGAAACACAGACAAAAAACCATGCCGTAGACATCAAGACGTAAGTTACTCAACACAATATTAGAATTATTTATGAACCGATTTTGGTGATTCTTGTGTAATTTTATCGAGCACTAGTTTCTGCTCACGTTTTCATACGCGTTGTTTCTATGGGCGTTTAAAAGGGATTATTTCCCATGGAACCAGCGTCAGCGATTTATGGGATAAAAAGTAGCCAGTTTGATTCCAGGCCTAGAATTATGTACATATGTATGCAAAATTTCAGCCCGATCCGTTCAGTTTTGGCGTGAAGAGGTAACAAACATCCATCCATACATCAAAACTTTCGCATTTATAATATTGGTGTGATGTGCGATGGTACTATAATTTTTATTCCCGGCGGAGTATTACAATATATTATGTACCGCAAAAATTAAAAAAATTAAGTGATTCAACGGTTTTCAACGTCGCTTTTTAAATGTTATTTTCAAAAAATTCAATTTGTGTATTTATTACTAGCTGTGCCCGCGGCTTCGCCCCCGTTTGAATTTAAATTTTCGCGGAACCATCTTTTTATAATATTTGTCCTATTCCGGAGGAGATAAATCCAACAAATCAAAAATCATTAAAATCGGTCCAGCCGTTCTCGAGTTATAAGTGGTGTAACTGACATATAAAACAAAGTCGTTTTATATATATACTACATAGACTATGTTCTCGTAAAAAAGTTAATTATTTACGAGAACGTAGTACATACAATATTTTTAGTTCCAAATTTTATTTATTGTATTTTATTTTTCAGATTCGAAATTATCAAGTTGTAAAAGCAACGGATGGTGAACATTATTTCGTCATCACCAACCTTAAAGATAACTACCAACCGGTTGAGCACTACGCTTGCGAGTAAGTATTTTACCCACAATGAATTAATAGTATGAAAAAAAAGCCTACACTATTGAGACACCGTAAAATTGTATATTTTTACACGTTATCTTATTCGCCTTATAGTGAAACCCGGATTTTAATTCATAAAAAAATTAAAGGTACTTCACTTCTAAAAGCGTCTGACTAAATTTCCCTTTTTCTTTTGAATTAATATTCATGGTAGTCATTTGACGACCTCTGTGGCGCGGTGGGCGTAGTTCTGCCTGCAACGCAGGAAATTGCGGGATCGATTCCCGCCTCGGGACAAATGTTTGTACGATCTGCAAATATTTTCTCAGGGTGTTCTGATCGTTTTCTATGAATAGTAAAATATATCTATACATGCAATATATTGTATTATGTATATCAGTTATCTAGTACCCATAACACAAGCTCTGCTTAGCTTGGGGCTAGATAATGCTGTGTGAATTGTCCAGCATTATTTATCAATTTAAACTGAAAACAAGCTGTGTTCTGCGGCCGAAAATCCGCCTGCGACGCAACAGGCGACCCTGCTAGTTCGATTCCCGCCTCGGGACATATGTTTATACGATTTGCACTTTTTTATAATGTTCTGGGTTTTTTCAATGTATTATACAAAATATCTATTAATGTAATGTATTGTATTTACTAATCAGTTACTTACCCATTTGCTTAACCAACATTATTTATTTATGACTAGCAGCGCGCCCCGGCTTCGCGCGGGTATTTAACAAAAATTTCAAGATCTCTAATTTTTTTTTAAATATTATATAGCTTATGTCATCCGGGTATAGTAAAGCTTCCCAATAGTGAAATAATTTTTTGAATCCGCTCAGTAGTTTCGGAGCAATGCAAACAAACAAGCAATCAAATCTTTCCTCTTAATAATATTAGTTTTATATGTTTATGCTTTCATTCTAATTGCCCTGTTAGTTTGTGCGGAACAAATCATGCAGTTGAATTTACGACTAGTTATCCTCATCCAATCAACTCAAATTTCGCATACTTATGTAAATTCGGTGACAATGCAATGTCATGATACCATCGACCTGGGTCGAAGGTGGCCATAGAAACCCCTAAACGATACGACTTGACCACTTCGAGTTTGGGTTCATTGGTTTTTGTCTTCCCTAGCACTTTAGTCCTGGAGCTAGCCGATAGAAAAAAACTTTGATTTAAAAAAAAGTTAAAAACAGAGTTTTGTTTTTTATTTCTGTTGATTCTTGTTAGGTACATTTTTAACAGACTCCTTTTTTTTTCAGTGTGCTCAAGGCCAACGACACATACGACAATAAATGTGAGCCGGCTAACCCCCTGAAATTCACCGGCTACTGCTGTCACCAACAGAAGGCCACGACATCCCTGTATGTGAACTCCCTCCCAACGAGATATTTTAAGGTTCGCAATGGAAATCTGTATCTTAAGAGTACAAATGAAAAGTATAAAGTCTACGAGATGATTAAGAAGGACGTGTTGATGAACAGCGATTGCAAATGTGACCAGTACAGACCAGCAATAGCCTACGGTAATAATTATTCTTGTCCCTCGAATCCTGATTCTAAGTTATTTATATAATAGAACAAAATTCTGTACTGTAATTCTGATAGAGGCTAGCTGGAGTAGAGATATTTTGGTTTAATTTTAATGTAGGTACTCGTTGGTACTTAATAAAGATTTTAAAAATAATATTTTTTTATTAACGAACAAGAAAATCCTATAAAATTTGGTTATCATAGAAATATCGATCGATTCCCTAAAAATTGCGACAAACTTAATGTAAATACTTGAAATAAGAACAAACTCGCTTTGCCCAAAACTAGGCTGCACAAGATTAGTGAATCTTTTAAAGGGCAAAGTATACGCTTCTACAACATAACCCTAAGTAAACTGCAAAAATTATCTTGTTCGCTTCTTTACTTTACCTTAAAAAGATTGAAGTGAACAAAAATCAAAGTGATAACTTTATTTCCGTTTTACTTATGTAATTTTAATTTTGTGACGTGTCCAAGAGTCCTGTATGGTCTAAAGGAAATAAAGCACTTTGATATTTGATATTAAATATTTTAAAACTTCTTGTAGCTGCACCGCCTGGCGCGCCTGGTAATTTTTTTTTTTTTTTTTTTTTTATTTATTGAGATGCACAAAACATAAAATAATCACAAAATACACTAAATTTAAATGATATAGATCTATAACTTGACTATTTAACAACTTATGTGCATACAGAGAATCAATATGAACAAGACATGTAGAGCAAACAACTTAAAATATTTTATAACAATAAAAAGGGGGGTATCCCCTTGAGGTATTACCTTAAACTAACTTACATAAAGTACATCTACACTTTTACAATTTTAAGCATACAATTAGAAACCAAATTTATGTGATTTTAATTAAGTATAAAACATATAAAAGAATAATTTGATTGTTTTGAAAAACAAAATACTAATAAGTAATCTACTGCGAATCCCTTAATTTAAATAGAAATAGAAAATATTTATTGGTGTCACTAAAAACGTAGTAGATAAAATAAATTTCTTATTAACGAATCATCATCATCATCAGCCCATACACGTCCACTACTGGACATAGGCCTCCCCCGTACGACGCCACAAATAGCGGTCCTGAGCCATCTCCATCCATCGACTCCTTGTGACCGCTACGATGTCGTCGGTCCATCGAGAGGATGGTCTCCCATGTAGGGGGGGATTTGCCATAATCACCACGCTTGGCAGGCGGATTGGTGATCGCAGTGTTGGTGTTTAAAAATACTCAGAAGGAAGCTCTGGTAGGTTCCCTTAGTCGGCTTTTACGACATCCACGGGCTGAGTTGGAGGGATCGATATTCGTACGCCGCGGCCCCACAGCTTATAGCTTACAGCGAATATATAATTTAAAATAGCACAAAATGGTCACCGGCTCAGCTCTTTGCTGTTAAGGCACTTATGCCATAGCAGCGCTGGTTTTCAGCGGTGCCCGGGTGGTTAGTGCAGCGCTACTCGCAACACCAATTCACATAGCCTGCTATAGCAAGCTTTAAAATAATTAACAAATCATATATTATAGTTAATTCAATTAAATATAAGTTTAACAAAATCTTACTAAAAGTTCAATTGTGTGTGTGTGTGTTTGTATGTGCGTGTTTGTGTGTGGGGGTGAGGGTATGAGAGGGGTCCACTGTTTTTTAAGTTTTGCGGGACACATATGGACCTATACTAATCCCTCGGTAATATCATATTGTACAATAGCGAAACAATTTTCAAAATCGATCTATTATTATCAGAGAAATCAACGAACTTTAGTACATAAAAAAAAACAAATACACACCCGAACACAAAATCTCCCTCTTATTATCGAAGTCTGTTAAAAACTCTGGTGTCTTTTTGTACCGCTTCTTCTTCTTCCTGCCCTTATCCCGCACTAGGTGGGGTCGGATGGGAATTTTTGTACCTCTTCATTAACCTAAAAGTGGATAACCAATACAACTGATAATCGAATGTAGTTTTTGGCCTTTCAAAAATACATTTGGTGGTAGTGCACCTGCTCACAATCATACATAACATAACCTACCATATTTAGTAACAGTAACAATAATGTTTGTGGCACTGTGTTTGTATAATCACAAACAGTCTTACCATATTAGGCCGCGTTCCCACTTTGTCGTGACGACAGATATATGTTTAGTCATTTAGTTTAGTAATGTTGCATTCACTGTCAAGACGCCTGGAGGAACACCAGGTAGATGATGATGATGATGATTACTAAGTTAATATAAGTTATGGATCGTCTGTTAAATGAAATATTTTTTATTTTTTTATTTTTATTTATATAAATGGAGATTTTCACATCTAAGACTGGACGATCAGCTGTCGTTCCTGTCGTCCACGAATTTTATTTATGATTTTTTTCAATTTTTTGATTAGATTAATAATTTTATTTACAAAGAAAATAACAATCAAATAATATAAACAAATAAGAAATAGTATTTACAATTAAAACAATTGAGCTAACTGCAGACTGTTGCAAACAATCTACAGGTAGCTCAACTGGTCCATATCAATACCAGTCGGAAGCGTCCCCAAGATTAGATTGTAGAGCCGATGTCAACAGTGGGAACAGCAACGCTCCGTCCACGCATTTATTTTCTTAGACTGAATGAAAGAATGCAATATTTCATAGACTCTACTTCTGTTTGAGAACAGCGATGCGAATCTATCAGCTCGAAAAACATCGCGGCGAACGAAACTTTCAATTTATCAAGCCGACGGATTATTGTATATGAAAATTTTAATTCTTTCATTAAATCAAAGAAAATAAATGTGTGGACTGGACGTAGTTTGAAGAGTCCAACGATATAAATTTAGTGTTACGACATAGTGGAAACGTGCCCTTAGATGCCCACCACGATTTGTACCACCACCTTTTTTTTAATGGTGCGTGGAGAATTAATATGGCTGACAGGATCTTTTTATTAAATAAATAAATAATGCTGGACAATTCACACAGCATCATCTAGCCCCAAGCTAAGCAGAGCTTGTGTTATGGGTACTAGATAACTGATATACATAATATAATAGACTACATAGATAGATATTTTTTATTATACATAGAAAACATTCAGAAGACCCTGAACAAATATTTGCAGATCGTACAAACATTTATCCCGAGGCGGGAATCGAACCCGCAACCTCCTGCGTTGCAGGCAGACCTTTGCCCGCCGTGCCGCAGAGGCCGTCGTGAGCATCGTTCTTTTTATACGTAAGTGCCATAATTTACGCCATAATTAGGTCCAGGATTCATTGTGAATCAAAATGGTCATAAACATACAAATAATGTTGGTAAATTTCCATTATTCATGTTATTTTGGTAAAACCAACAGCAACTTTAGAAAGTCTTTTTGCTTTATTGGAATCAAAAGTGATCCTTGAGACAAGCTTTTTTTTAATGTAATCAGATTTTTTTTTTGGTTTGTAATTAAGTCGCTAATAAAATAAATACCTTTATAAAATATTCGAATGAAAAAATATTTAGATACAATTCCGCTCAGAAACTAGCGTTTAGAAACTAGTTGACAACTTATTTTGATGAATACTATCAGAGTAGGTTATACGCGGAATTGTTACTAAATATTTTTTCATAGCTATTTGCAAGGAATTTCCGCAAAGTAACGCCTGAATCTATTATATATTTTACATACCTTTATCATACACTGTTAACATACACTCTACACTGTTTATTTTACTAATAATATTTTAGGAATTTGTGAAATGCTTATTAGTTATATTATGTAGATAATGACATTCCTCAGCACGTGTCACACATGAAATAACAAAATTAAATTTTATTAATATTTGGTGATATGTGGGGAATCTTTATAAATTCCAGAAGGCTTAGTAGGGACGAGATTTCACTATGATGGAAATTTAAGAAATATCGACAACAAACAACATTGAACTTTGAACTTCGAACAGAAGGAAACATAGTACACGTCAATAAACTTGCAAATCGCACACTGGGTCGGCCCTTGCGGAACGCCATCGAACCCTGAACCCCGTCAATGTTTATTACCTCCTTATCTGGAGATCAGAGTATGCTGGTCGGTGGTTACTTGCGGCGACTGCGAACTGCGTGCTGACGGTTCAGCTATCCAGCGCACGCAGCCAGCCAGCAGTGATTGTCAGTTGTTGACCGCCTTCTTCGACAGGTGGTCGTGTGTCATTTATCGATAGACGCCGTCCCATGCATACGCTGTTGTGATGCGCGAATAAACTTGCGAATAGTGAGGTGCTGGCATCGACATGTAAATAAGTGACGGTTTTAAGCAAGCCTGGTTGTGTGAGGCCAGGTGTTATTAAAAGTGCTATTTATATAATTTTAGTGCAGAATGACGCGGATATTGCAGTGCCTAGTTTGGATCTCGGTCGTAAGTATTTTGTAATAGAGTCGTTTATTATTCTGCTAATGTAATCGTAAAACTAATAGCTCCGGTTATACCGTATAAGTTCAAGTTTGTCTATTACTTTGAATCCGCTCAACAAAGCTATATCATATCCTACTATAATATCATATCATAAACGTCAAAGTTTGTTATGATGGATGTATGGATATTTGTTACTCTTTCACGCAAAAACTACTGAACCGATTAGCCTGAGGCTAGGGTATAGTTTGGGCCTGGAATAACATATAGACTATTTTGTATCCCGATAAAACGCGGGTGAAGGCGCGGGCAGCAGCTATTATTATTATAATTATTTCAAATCATTCACAGTTATTTACGCTATATTGTTTACGGACCAATAGTGTATCATCTATAGGTGACCTACATACATAATGTACCTAACTCCAATAAATGTATTGTATGTATTTATTTATTCCTTATAGATACATAGTACACTTGGAAAGGTCAATTTTTAAACAAAGTAGATAAAACTAAACACAAATTAATACAAACAGTACATTCATCTAAGATGAAGGGGTAAGTATTATCTCATCAGCAATAGCCTCGTGCAGAGTATAGTATGATTTTTCTATAAGCATATTTTTTTTATCGCAATACTAAAACTGTTTACATTTGTATTCCTAATTTCAATTCCCAGTTTATTAAAAAGTTTAACACTTACACACAGAAAACTTTTGCCTACTTTTCGAGAGGTATGGCATACCTAACTCTATCGAACCTCCGTCAGAAAGTGACATAGAAACCATGAAACAACGCAAATAAGCAATTATTCGTGTTTTTCATTGGAATGTGTCATGTGCTTATTTCCTTGACAATCTGAGGTAGGCCATTGACCAGACTTCAGCGACACTCCATCTGACTGCTCATTATGATAATGCAGAGGTCGTGAAGAGATAGAGTAAGGTCGATAATGTTGACGATAGTTGTATTTAGAGTTAGCTAAGAGTTGCAGGTAGAAGTAAAGTACGTAGTGGATGTTGTGGCATCACTCTATTTGACTGCTCACAATGCTGATGTAAAGGTCGTGAAGAGATAGAGTAAGGTCGATGATGTTGACGATCGTTGTAGTTAGAGTGAGCTAAGAGTTGCAGGTAGAAGTAAAGTACGTAGTGGATGTTGTGGTGTGATGGAAAAGTACATTTGGTAGAGTAGACAGACAGACTAAGACAGAGCTGGTGTTCACGCTATACCTGAAAAGGGAAGGTAGAAACTATACAAATTGTTAAGAAGGCTACGAACCTCTCCCAAACGGAAACGGATCGGCCCATGTGTATTTTTTGTTGTTTCACGTCGAATGAAAGGGGGCGCGCTATTAGTGAGAAAGTGCGTCTAACCATCTAATACGAAGCTGCGTGTGCTCGGTGTCGACATCATTTTTTGATACTTTTCGTACTTTCCGATTATAAATATAAAAAAAATAGTGCCAACACCAAGCCCACGCACTCAGCCACATGACAGCTTCGTATTAGATGGTTAGACGCGCTTTCTCACTCATAGCGCGCCCCATTTCATTCTACGTGAAACAACAACAAATCCGCATGGGAAAATTCGTTTCCGTTTGGGAGAGGTTCGTAGCCCTCTTAAGTACTGTCTTCTAAGTAGAGACAGTTATGTAGAGCATGTGGATTTTGAATATGGATGTTGTGGGAGTCGGGTAAAATTTAGGTAGTAGAAGAATAAGTTACCTAAATATATTACAAAGTGCCCGAAGTTATTTAAAGAGAAACCGAGTCCTAAGTAGCATGACGACCTCTGTGGCGCGGTGGGCGAAGGTCTGCCTGCGACGCAGGAGGTTGCGGGTTCGATTTCTACCTCGGGACAAATGTTTGTACGATCTGCAAATATTTGTTCAGGGTGTTCTGGTCGTTTGCTATGTATAATAAAAAATCTATGTACATATGTATGTTATTAGTTACATAATAGAATATACTTATTCTATTATGTATATCAGTTATCTAGTACCCATAACAAAAGTTCTGCTTAGCTTGGGGCAAGATAATGCTGTGTGAATTGTCCAGTATTATTTTGGCCCGCGTGATTCGACTGCGCGGGCCGGAGCGTATACCTATGTAACAAGCCCAACATAGTATCTACGATATATTGGAGTTCCAAGATATTTCAACTATAAAAACTGTTAACATTTTGCAAGCAATTGCAAAATTCACTCTATAATATCCTTGTTCACCAAAACTCACAAAACCTGACGTCATTCATATTACCTTGCATCTTGTTCAACATGTTTAATAAAGACATTCACTATCACGCACGCTCGATCGAAAGTAGCCACTCACTTTCTTTATGTCATGCGCATTCGTCGAACCACGCTCGAACACCTCCTGAGCCATCATCATCATCAGGCTATATTAGTCTACTGATGAACATCGACCTCCCTTAATGTGAAGAGAATATCAATACACCTTATTTCTTATTTGATAATAATAACTATGTTTATAGTATAAAATTTGACTTGTCTAAGTGCTTATTTTGTAAGCCTAAAGAAATAAAGTTATTGATTCTGATTCTGAATGACCGCCCTAGCATCCTTCAGCTTGCCGGATCCAGTATCTGCCAGCCAAGGACAGATCTAGGGGAGGTCATGGGGTCATGCTCGCTTTTTTGGTTAAAAAAATCACAGATATTATTTCCCCCTCCCCCACCCCTGACTGGGTTTGGTTCCGTTGGTTCCGCCCGCTTTTGCAGATCGCTGTCTTTCCTAGCGAGTGGCAAGGTGCCCCTCTGATAGATAATAATTATTGTTTAGCTCTAATCAAATAATAGAAACAAATTAAATACTAGTTCTTTACAATTGAACATATTCAGCTTACTGCAGACTGGTGCAAACAATCTAGAGGTAGCTCAACTGGTCCATATCAATACCAGTCGGAAGTGTTCCCAAGACGCTGGCTGCATTGCCCCGCTGAATGGCAATGCTAATGCGCTGCGCCAGATACTCACCAGCTCTCAGGTCAAGCGTCGCTTTAATCCATAACTTACCTGTTTTTCTCCAGGTGCATTTTCGTTGGATGCAGGAGAGAATGGCTATTAGTTTTTAGGAACTCTTCTCGTCGTTAAAGAATGTTAAAATCGCTATTAAAAATATCCGTTATAGTAGATCGAGCCATAGGCCATGAAATCCGTGCTAATGAAATTTTGCACTCTAATTTCATTTACCCCGATTATAGTGGTAGGGCAACAACCCCGTGCAAAAAAACTAATTTATCATCAATAACCCGTATTCCATGGCCATACGAAATCATCTATTCAAATTATCGTCCGAATCTTCTATGAGAATTATGTATGTAAATAATACGTTGGAATCAAACTGAGCATAGTGATTCTCCTACTGTTGACAAAGACGTTTTTTTTATGGCGGCGACGACGTCACGCGAGGTTTCGAGAAGGTAAATAACATGATTAAGTTTAAATCTATAATCGCTTCTAGGTACTCAATGACATAACAAAAGTAGGTTCTATATACTCTTCGTAGTTATACATAAATCAAGGTAAAATTTATTAGTACCTTCATTCACATAATGTTATGCGTTTTCGACGCAAACAACTTCATTGTCAAGGGTAATTCCCACGGTATACTTTGTTCCCGTACTGTTTAGTATTACTTAGAAACCAAAATGTTATTCTGGAAAACGGGGAGTAGAGACACTTAGTCATTCTAGACATGACCAATTTCAATCGAATAGTCACTTTATACTCTATATGTATATGTATATACATATCTCGATCAAAAAAAACACTTTAGCTAAATACGGGTGTTAGTTCGTCAATGAATAGGTATTTAAATTAACAACCAAAATGAATTTGGTAGAGTCGTTACGAAGAGGCAAATAACAAAAGTCATAAAACAGGGCATGCCATAACAGCAGCGGGCTTAAAAAACAACAAAATCCTACAAAAATAATACATGTTCACCTGTTATCCATATCATTTTCTTTTGATACTTAGGTAGTCGGAGGTCTTTGTTACTAATTGTACCCTGGGTGTATGGGGTGGGTGCCTCCGACTACCTAAGTATCAAAAGAAAATGATAAGGACAATAGGTGAACGCTTGTTTAAGACTTTTATGTAGTCGGGTTTTAGTTTTTAACTTTATATTTTTTTACACCTTTTTGCTAATATTTTGACTATCGATCGCTAATATATAACTTTCCGAAACCATTTTTCAAACTTTTGTGAGGTTAAACAAAAGTTTGAAAAATGGTTTCGGAAAGTACCCCATTTTATTTAATCTCACATAGCCTATAACCATCGGGCTATTAAGACGAATCATACGACACCTCATTTGTTGAAATCGGGCCAGTAGTTTCAGGGCTACGTGGGACCATAAAAATCGGCTACATACATAAAAACATACATACATAGGGTGTCAAACTCATAACCCTCGTCCTTCGGTAGTCGGGTAAAAATGACGAATCAAACTCCATTCTAGAATCAAATAAGTATATTATCAAAGAAAATTACAATCAAATAATAGAAACAAATTAGAACTAGTATTTACAATTAAAACAATTGAGCTAACTGCTGACTGTTGTGCAAACAATCTAGAGGTAGCTCAAGTGGTCCATATCGTCGTAGTAGCGTCCCCAAGACGCCTCGCATTGCCCCGCTCCGTATGACATCATTGCTAATGCGCTGCGCCAGTTACTCACCAGCTCTCGGGACACGAGTCGCTTCGACCAGGCGCTCAGATATATTAGTATAGAAAAAGCTGAATATGCCAATTGACAATCCACATGGGTTTTCCTTGAGAAACGTCAATTATTAGTTAAACACTAGGTGCTTTAATTTATAGTCCATTGCTTAGTTGGTGTACAATTAAGAAATTAATTATCTATTGTGTGTAGTGAAACTCCTGCTTCTTTATTTATTATAGCTATGATTTAATTTGAAATCATTTTAAATCATGGCTATAATAGCTATACTACTCATATAAAGAATTTAATAATATCCCAAAAATTTACTACTCCGGCGGGACTTGAACCCGCGACCCTCCTTAGAGAATCCTTAGAGATTAGCAACAGCGATACCTCTCGTCAAACGATCTAAATGTAACTTTAGACTTTGAGCAGGTTTGGATAACTTCAGTGTTTCCCCTGTAGGTGGAGCTAACGGCGCTATAGTCGTCCGTAAGTCCCAAAGATTTTCGACAGGTCGGGTACTTGCCTCCGTGGCGCAGTTGGTTAGCGCATCCTCGTATTCAGAGGAGGGTCGCGGGTTCAAGTCCCGCCGGAGTCGTAAATATTTGGGATATTATTAAATTCTTTAAGATTACCCAAAGTGCGGGCATGAGCACTATAATAACAAAAATCACTACTCATATACTCGAATAATAGCGCAACTACCAGGCTTCTTCGTCTCTACTTTAGTCTACATGTGTACCTATCGAAGCGGCAGAAATCAATTAACACTATATCCATGTCCGTCCATTTAAATTTGAATAATTTTATAATTTCTAAGTGTATAGTGATTGTATTTACGGATATAAAGCATTTTTGATTCCTTGACCATAGCTGCAGGCCAGCTGCAGCTGTAGGCTGTACCTGTTTGAAATCAAAGCTTTACTGAATGTGGACCATACACGAATGTACGTGTATAAGGAAGGCAGCGATACCAGAAGAATGGTGCCTGAATGCAAGACTTGCTACCACCCCTGACCACGACCGACGAAGTAGTGTGGTCACGGTAGAGTAGCATAGTGGTCGTCACTGTGCTACTGTACCGCACTATTTTTCCATGCTTGCTTTGTAATGACAAGAACCCCTAATATCTAGAGATAAACCTTCATTAGGATTTCAGAGGCCCAACTGTAAGGTAGGTAACTACTTTGTGCGGATAAATGTAATCTATCTATCAAGAAAGAGTGTAACGACTAAGGTGAAGAAGACAGCCTATGATTTAAATAATTTCATAATAGAAGGATGATATTGAGTTGTTTTGGTAGGAGTTTAGTTACTTGACAAATTTTGGAGAGTTACCAGCAACGTCTCAAAAAAAGGAATTCCCAACCTCAATAATGCTTACGTCTCATGAAAGTCAAAGCGTCGTGATTTACAATTTACACCATCTATTATTTATCTTTTTCGATAGTGGAATGGGTCACTATACATGTTAGCAAGAAATAAAATAAAACGAAAAGCAACAAGATTTTTCTGGTGTTGAGTTAAATATGCATAATTACGAAGATATTTTTAAAAACAGCTTTGTCTTTGTTTAGTGGCTTTTGTTGACTGACATAGGTAGGTAAATATTGCATGTACGGAGAGAAGGCCGTTCGCAATCTCTTGCAATAAAATTCTGAGTAATATGACCAAATGTAGAGACATTATCCGTTTTATTCAGGTCCCTTTCCTTAGAGAGCTATGGCTAGCCGAGGGCATATCGATTATAGAATATACGACCAGCAATCGAACCTTGTGGAACATCAATAATTACGAGTATTATTACGTTTTATTTCTTTCATTTACATTATTAGTCTGAATTAATTACCTAGCTATTTTGAGGACCTCTGTGACGTGGCGGGCGAAGTTCCGCCTGCGTCGCAGCAGGTTGCGGGTTCGATTTCCGCCTCGGAAATGTTTGTACGATCTGCAAATATTTATTCAGGGTATTCTAGTCGTATCGTCGTCTAGATGTATAATAAAAAATATCTATCTATGTAATATACATATTGTATTATGTATATCAGTTATCTAGTACCGATAACACAAGCTCTGCTTAGCTTGGGGCTAGATAATGCTGTGTGAATTGTCCAGCATTATTTATTTATTTATTATTATTTATTTATTAATGGGCCGTGGGGTCGCGGCGTACGAATATCGACCCCTCCAACTCAACCCGTGGATGTCGTAAGAGCCGACTAAGGGAACCTACCAGAGGAAGGGCAGCAGCTTCCGACAGAGTATTTTTAAACACCAACATTGCGATCACCAATCCGCCTGCCAAGCGTGGTGATTATGGCAAATCCCCCCCTACATGGGAGACCATCCACTCGATGGACCGACGACATCGTAGCGGTCGCAGGGAGTCGATGGATGGAGGCGGCTCAGGACCGCTATTTGTGGCGTCGTACGGGGGAGGCCTATGTCCAGCAGTGGACGTGTATGGGCTGATGATGATGATGATGATGATTTATTAGTGGATATGGGATGGTATTTTAATAGGTTTAAAGCTGGCAATGTTTTCCAGTCCATTTAAATCTATACTACTTAGGTATCTACTTAAAATATAATAGAACTTCACCTAATAAAAAACACAGTAAGCCAGATCTAAAATAAACTATATTACCTGTGCACATCATTATTAACACTAAAAATTCATAAAAGTAGGTAAAATACCTAAAAGATAGCCTATTGATAGAAATGGAACGCATCCGAACTAAGTTTACTTATGTTTGGTCACGACGACGCCCCCTGGCGGCGGCGGCGGCGGCGGCGCTACTGTCTTCCTCCCGCTAAAATTGTACGCGTCACTTTTTGGATAAATCTTTAATAAAACTCAGTTTCAAACGCTCTTTATTCAGTTAAACTCAACACCATTTTTTTTAATAGATTGTAGTCTTAAACCGACATAGCTCTCAGAATCAGCAGGCAGGCCATATAGCTCGTAGAACCGATAACCGTTGGGGAGTAAAGGTTCTCGAGTGGCGACCGCGATGCAATGCGAAACGGAGTGTGGGAAGACCTCCCACTCGATGGATCGACGACATCGTAGCGGTCGCAGGGAGTCGTTGGATGGAGGCGGCTCAGGACCGCTATTCGTGGCGTCGTTTGGGGGAGGTCTATGTTCAGCAGTGGACGTGTACGGGCTGATGATGATGAGTATTAAAGCTGTGGTTATAGGGACCTAGATAGTGCCCAGCATTCTGGATCAAAATGCTAACAGAGGTCATGCTAATTGGCTTACTGAAATATACCTACCACTCATAAACTACTAAATTAATCATAAACAACCATTAGGATTTCGTTTATTAATAACATCAAGCCCATATAAGGACAGTTTGATAAACATTCTACGTTCTAATAATCCCAGGCTAGTGACCTTAGCTTGAGCATGGTCAGGTCAGTTTCATTCAAATGACTAATTAATAGGCAGTAGGTAGGCAATATGTTTACTTCTGCGGTCATAACCCGTATGAACACTACTACAATAGCAGAAATGCTGCTAATGTCAACTACGTGATTCAGGATTTGCTATAGGTACCTACTACTAGTAGTTAGCCCGTAACAACAACGTCGTGACCGTTTTTTTTTTTCATTCGTCAGTTTCGAGTGCTTTTGGAGTTATGATGGTTTAAAATTCCGAGATGTATGTAATGGCGCAAAAATTTATAAGAAAACCAACAAAACATTTGAAAATGGAATTATCGCTGTTTTTTTTTTGACTTCTCCATGATATGGAACGGTCAAAGAGGTTAGCTAAGTTCATTGTAGAATGCAGTGTACGAATTCGTAGTTTAACACAAAACTAATGATAGCTCGATCTAGCCTACAAGAGCTCTCATTTGGTAGAGATTCGTAGGTAGGACTTCGGAGATCGTCTAAAATGAATCCACCGAGCATGCACTGAAATATCCGACTTCGGTACATATTAAAACACGGTTTTTTTATTATACCTACACTATAGAAAAAAAATATTTTGAAATTTACTAAAGTTTTACCCCATTTTTAATAATGAGTACAGTACAAATAGTTAGTTTATATCCTACGTTAATTTTAGACTTTTTATATACCTATTGTTCTTGTAATTTGTGGGTAAATAAATAAATTTTATCTTTATCTTATACCTTTAATATGAGACAAACTTGATTTAATTCATTGATTTTTCCCTCCTTTTGACTCCCTTGTCTTAAAAACTCTTCGAGGGATTTGGCCTATTATGTTACCAGCGTATTTCACATGCCTTATCTGTACACCTATCAAATCGGATCAACAATGGTTGGACAGTTATGCTCGAAGTAGGTACAGGTCGCGTCATGGTACCAGCGCTGACCTTGATGCGCAGAAGTCGATTTTTACACCGTTTTACACCTGCGCAGAACCCCCTCCACATTCGCACTGTGACGAGACGTGTACCTACTATTTCACCGTACAGCCAAACCCCCAAGCAAAATCACCCACGCTGCCACTAAAAACTCCGTTCACTTCGTTCACTCCCTTCAATCCTACTAATAATATAAATGTCAAGTTTATGGATCGATGTATGTATGGATATTTGTTACTCTTTCACGTAAAAACAACATAACCGATTAGGCTGAAATTTGGTATGGGTATAGTTTAGGACCTGGATTAACATATAGGTTATTTTTATCCCGATAAAACGCGGGCGAAGGCGCGGTCAACAGCTTAGTTATTCAAATAAAATATGAATCGCTCATTGTCGCACAGTGCTACCAAGTGATTAATTTTTTACTAATCCCAGCAAATTGACGTACCGCGGAATCTAAATAATAAAATAGGCATAATTTAAATAATAATGACTTGCTTCCGGATAACCGCCACGAGTACCTGCTGATATCAGTATGTTTTGTTGCTATCTGAATTTGCCGAATAGCAACCTTAACAATGGTTAATTTTTTGCCTAGTTGTAAGCCGGATCGACTACGGCGATTTTGCCTAACCACCGTAGTTTTAAATAAATAATAATCAAAATTTATTTATTCGTACTTACATTGTTCATAATTACTAAACATTATAACAAAAATTAAGTATAAAATAAAATTAAAGTAACATCTCAAAATTTTGAGTTCAGCTGCCATTCAACAAAATCCCAACCCAAGTGGTCTAAAGAGTTAGGACCCTGTTGAAAGACTGCATGATGGGCGACGCATAGCGTTTTCCCTGGTCATGATATTGTCAGGCAGAGATGAGTCTCTCGATAAATTGAACTAAGAAAAGGAAGGACCGTATTGTTTTATCTGAAATTGACTCTACCGGGACACTATTAAGGGATCCTCCCTATATAAATCGCATTAAATTTAGATTTAGATAGGCAAAATAAACATGTATTAGACACATAAGTGATATTATAATGTGCTAGTGGTTTCTTATTCACTTCTTCCACTAGTGGAAAAAAAATTGAAGTGAAGAGAATATCAATTACACCTTATTTCTTATTTGATAATAATAACTATGTTTATAGTATAAAATTTTACTTGTCTAAGTGCTTATTTTGTAAGCCTAAAGAAATAAAGTTATTGATTCTGATTCCCGAAGGTAGTTGTTTTCCCGGTAGAGTCTTACAAATGCAGAGTTAATACGTTCCTTCTGGGAATGCGTGCTCCATATTAAACCATATCATCACTTTCAAGTTCAGTCAGTTCAGTGGTCAAACGCATTACCATTTTCAATTAATAAATAATAAACATACATACAGCCGAACATGGAATCTCTTCCTTTTTTGAAGTCGGTTAAAAAAACGATTCTTATATGGTCTAATGTGGGTCTAATAGAGTTCTTCTTGCGGCCCTTTTAAAAGTAGCATTAGTAAGTATATCTTCTCGGATAATGATAACAGAAACCTTCAAACAATCACTTATGTGACACACTCTGTTTCAGATGACTGCAACTCGCTCACAGGAAGGCTTCTACGGCTACCGCCAAAACCAACGCAGCATAAGTTTCCCCGACACAAGAACCCACGAAAACTATAACCACAACCGACACTCACTAAACTTAGAGTCAGAATACCAAGACCCGAGAAGACAAAGAATACAGAACAGGTTATCAGAACAGAGAAGAACAGAAAACGGATATAGAATACAAGTAAACAAAAGAGGTGGGCACAGACCGCATTTCATTATATATTCAAGCATTTCAAGGCTGCTACTGGAGCTGATTGCAGCTTTAGGTAACTACATAGCGACGTCCAATGTAAGCTGTATATAATATAATGTAGATGCTTGATTATGGGAAAAAGGTCGATGGGATAAAGACTGTTGCTAGCAATGAGAAGCAGAACTGAGATGCGTAAAAAGAACAGCATGGTCTCAAAATAATTATTCGAGATACTTTTGGTAGATTTTTACATCTCCGATCTGCTTCGCTATGGTAGAAACCGGCCCAGTTAGACCCCATAGGGGTAAGATGTTGACATTTGGGCAGGTGTTGGTGGTGGTTTACCAAATTTTTACAAAATGGTTGTAGGTTACAAATTACCTTTATGCAAATTACCTTTATATAATACATAATAATATTTTTTATTGTATTGGTACAGGTTACAAATCGGTAGGTCTACTCAAATTCATATCTCGCGTCTTCTCTCAAATAGATTACTACAATTCTATATAAATATGTATGATATCTAGGGACTATTGGCAAAAACGAAGTTTCAGTTTGTTTATTGTACCATAGAAACACACAGAACACTTGGAATAGTTAAATATGAGTGGGAAGGTACATATGTACGAGTACATACATAAGAGAGAGTCGTATATCTTTGCCTATAGTATACAAAATCAGAATCAAAATCATCAATCTATAACTTTATTTCTTTAGGCTTACAAAATAAGCACTTAGACAAATGTTGCAGTCTTCCAAGGATTATCATAACTTTGGATTTACCAGTCTAAGTGACATCATATTTCATTTCCAGGGGTCCTTCCGGATTCAAGTGAGGTGGTGTTCCCCGGACCATCAACTAAGTCCAGGTACGCGCCTGAAATATCAGAAGAATGCAGAAAACGAGGGTACTGTGAGGAAATACCTAATTACCCGAAGGAGCAAGTCAGGCTTCTTATTAGTAAGGTAAGAGAACAGATCAGAATAGAACTGTGAACTGAACTTACGTAGATCGAAGCCAGTTTTTTTAACGATAAACACAGTGACGCATTGCGCGAAGCTCCGAGTGCGATGCAAGTCTTTCTTACACAAAGAAAGTAGGTAACTTCGAACTAAATATTTACATTTCCCATTTTAAGGCAGGATTCTCATTCAATTAATTACATTTATTGCAATACGGAGAAAATATTACTACAAAAAAGATCAATAACCCTTTGCATGAGATTTTTTATTTATTTGTTGGCTACGCACGCGTAGCCTCGTAGCACGCTCTACGAAACTCTACGAGAAATATTTTTATATAATTACGAGGCAAATTAGAATAATAATTGTTCAGACAATGAAAGGAACGAAGGAGAACTCTTCTCTATTATGTTAGAGTGAAAATCGCAACTGGGTACTTTTTAGAAATAGTTTCAGAATGAAAATTCTGAAACTTCGAAAATGAGTTTTGTGATAAATTATATTTATTTTTATGGGGGATGATCCTGTACCCATAGGAAAAGTAAGATATATCGTAGGAAAGAAAGCAAACTCACCCATCGACATCATCAGCCCGTATACGTCCACTGCTGAACGTCGTTTGGGGGAGGCTTATGCCTCGCTACGATGTCGTCGGTCCATCGAGTGGGAGGTCTTCCACACTCTGTTTTGCATTGCATTGTGGTCGCCATTCGAAAACCTGGCGTGCAATTCTGGTAATATAGCTACTTGATAATAATGGCATGTCTAATGAATAAAGTGAAATATCGAGTGATAATCAAGCGTATACTCAAAATCTGCAATATGATATTTATTTTCGGTTGTCTCTGATGAGCTGCTCGATTTGTCGCACGAGAATGCAGTTTTTGGCGATACTCGATATTTATCAAATGATATTTTATCCCGTGATAATAAGTATCACTCGATAAAGTTTCACGTGATACGCAGAATTGACCCCCTGTACTCCCCAATGGTTATCGTTTCGCGAACTATATGGCCTGCCCGTCGCCAATTTAGCAGTAGTCAAATCCGTAACTCAACCTTTAATCCTAATATTATTATTAGGAGTTGTGTGATTTGATTAACTATTTTTCGCAAATGGCCTCTCGCATGCCTCTCGCACAAAAATCTTTCACGCAAATGTACCTACCAGATTTCTTTGTCACATCAGAGATCCACACAGACACACTGTTATGTATGAGAGTAGGTTCTAATATGTAAGTACTTAACGTAATTTCCAATATTTCTTTCCTTTACAGTCTGGCGAAGACGTAAAATTGAGAATTGTCTCAGATGAGTTGGACACCGACGTGCAGGTCGCGCAAAGGTTCGGATCAGAAGGACCTACGTTTGGGCTGTGCAATGCTGATCCAGAGAGAGTAAGTAATTCATTGATGAGTAGCATAGTTTCATAATAATGCACGAAGTTTGCGCGAAGTCCGCGTACGATGAAAAAGAAACAAACACAATAAATGTGTATTGGTACCAACCTACACTATATTAGCAATATCTTGTTAAAATTTTAGTAAATTCTTGTGCAACATAAAAACTGGCGCGGCGGTCCGGTCCCTTATCCAAAGAGAATACAATACGTATTGTATTCTCTTTGTACAATACTGACGAGGACCCTTATCCACCAAGAAGAGCTTTTGAAAAGTTAGCCTATCTTTTCGAATTTGTCTATTATGTAATGAGCAGACCATAAATTTTACAGAACTTTACCGTGTAGCTCGATGAATAACATATAGCGTAGGTACAAAACCCACAATGTGATTATAGTAGAGACTTTGCAAATTAGAAATGGGAAACTAGGTACTTACTGATGATTCCATTATTGTTACAGCTATTAATCCCTGATTCACTGCCTGACAGAAACAACGTGTGGTGGACGGTACTACAAGACCGGGACAACAACATGACTCAAGGGTTTAGAGCAGAGACTTGCAGAGACTCGTAAGTACCTACAAAACTTTTTAATGAATCGGTGTGACCATATTCAGCGTCGAAATATCAGCGGGTACCTAGCTGAAGTCAAAAAGAACTAAAAAATTATTTTGATGAAAAACTGGGTCGGTGACCTACCCATCTAATAAGTAGTAGAGAGCTCCTATTTACAAGACCTCGTCCGCGAGGGAACCTGTATTAATACCACCATTTTATACCAAGGTTCTTACCATTTACTGCCGTAAATAAAATTTTATCATAGGCTCCTATATAATAAAGGATGTGTGTGAAATTGCATCGTAGTGTGTTCTTATGTGAATCCTGCCCGTTATGGAATATATTTTTCGTATAGGAATGCCATACAGCATTAGGCACATGTGCTAGTTTGCCTACTTAATAAAATACCTTTGTTTCAGTGCCAGGGACAAACCCTGCACCGATTTGGTAACCTTCCCTCCCGGCTACGCGAATAAATGCGTTCAAAAGTACGTCTACCGGTCCGTGTTGATTGTAGACAACAACAAGGCGATCGCCCAGAAATCTCTGAGATTGCCGAGCTGTTGCTCATGTGTGGTAACCGCGCCAGGGTTGTAGACGCGTCTCCGATGCTTTAGAATACTTCTTTGGCTTGGTTTGGACTGTATCGAGCCGTTTACTGAAGATCGCAGCACGGGAGTCGTTTCTCTCTAGTGGAAACCTGACTATGACCTCTCCAATCAAATATCCTGCTTGGGGAGGCAGTGATTTATAAAGCCATAATGAGGTCTCCTTTCATTGATACTTAGTTTTAAACAGTGGTTTCAGAATCAACCCTCATATTACAGATCAACCCTTTAAAAGTCCCTTTCAGTGTGCACTGCAATCAAAATGTTACTTGCCATCTTTTAACTTGAAATGAATTTTCTCTCGTCCATGCTTGAAATTTTCTACACCTATCTAAATTTATCATCTGGAATTTATTCTTTCTTCGAACATCTCATTATAGATAATCTCACATGATCCTAGTTAAGATTTTGTACCCATACTCTAGTCTTGAACTAAATAAACGACCTAAAGTGTTTTGGGATTTTCATTTGTGACTTTCATCATCGCTCATGCATGCCCGTCATGATAGAGTGAGGTAGGCACCTAAGTTATTGTAAACTAAATTCTTATTACCAGCTAGTATCACGTCTGTGATTCTAATGCGGCTTCGCACGCGCTTTTCAAGTAGGTACATACCCAATATCTGTCCCTGGCATAGGTAGATACTTGTTTACCACCCTACCAAGTTTCATTCAGATCCGCAGAGAAAATATATGTTCATTATGCGTTAAAAGGTAACAGATTCTGTTTCCAGTCAGTTCCGTTCTGCCGGACTTATAGACAGAATTACTTGCGCTAAGTGCGCTTTTATTATATTAAGGCCTTACATTTAAAACCAAAACATCCAGGACTCAGGTAAGTACATATATTTTATACTAGCTGACCCGTGCCCACTTTGTTGGGCGGTAAAAATTTTTAGTAGTCTATAAAACTCGCAAATGACGTGGTTTAAACGATGCGTGTTTAAACATATTCAATATGTAAAAGAATTTTCAAAATTGGCTCAGTAGATTCAGCGATTACCCCCTACAACCACACAAACCTTACTTATTTTTATTAGTGTAGTATAGTATAGATTTAAATATACCTTGATTTTATTGACTGGACGTCACACAGCTCCACATTTACCTAGGTATATTATGCGCTTCAAAAGCTTTTGATAGTACCTACTGGAGAATAGGGCACTACACATCTATTGTCCAGTTCTAAAACTGGAAGGAAGAATGACCAGTCGTCCTAAATCTTCACAATTTCTATCTTGATTCATGGCGTCTCGCAGATCTACATAATTCTCAGCGCGCAGCCTTCTCTCATTAGTTCTGTTCTGATGTATACCAAACGCTTCGTTTTAATTTTGGCGTAAGTTTCCACCAGCCATTTTAATTTTGGCATAAGTGTCCACCGGAAAACGGTTAAACAAACCTCGAAACCTTTGCATGTGAGCAATGCAACCTTCTCTTATTGGTAAAATGTGTCTAGGCGTAGAATTGCATTGCAGAAACTTTTTAGTGTCCAGTCTCGTTAGTTTTCGGATTTACATGTCGAAGATCAAAGTTGTAGTAGGTACATAAGCGAGTAGAGACTAAAGAGCATCAAATGCCTGGTGCGTTTCGCCAATGCATTGCAAGCGGTCATCCCGGGTACGCAGCACAATGTCCGGCCTGTCAAAGTGCTGATCTACCAGGACGACGGCAACATCATTGGTAGCGAGAGCTTTGTACCAACCAGATGCTGCCCAGGTCGTTTATCGGCACTAATAACAATTTTGTAATCATTTTGGTGGCTTTTGGGGTATGGACTCGTATTTTAAATATGTCCTTCCTCGTAGTATGAACTGAAATCATGCTAAGTATCATTCGAATCCTTTCAGTAGTTTTTGAGCTATTTTAGGCCGAGAAATGTCACTTCCATCCCTATAAAAAGTATTTCATGACCTTCCTCGTAGTATAAACTTAAATCATGCCAAGTTTCATTTGAATACATTCAGTAGTTTCAGCGCTATGAGCAGCTAATAAATTATACCCTACTGCGGGGGGGGGGGGGGGGCACTACGGGGGGCTACTGGGGGTCCCACTACTGGGCAATGTGGGGGGCCTACTGCGGGGGCAAACTGCCGGGGGCCCCCATTGCCAGTGCCCTCCACTGTGGGGGCCTACTGTGTGGGTCCCACTGCGGGGGGCTACTGAAGGTCCCACTGCGAGGAAATGTGGGGGCCCACTGCCGAAAGCCCCACTGTGTGGGGCTAATGAAGGGTTACCACTGCGGGGCAATGTGGGGGCCCACTTCGGGGAGCCATCTGCCGGCGGCCTCCACTTCCGGGGCCCCACTGCCGGTGCCCCCCACTGTGGGGGGCTACTGGGAAGGTCCAGTTGCGTGAGGGGCCCTACTGCGGGGGTCCTCACTTCTGGGGCCCCCATTGCCTGGCCCCCCACAATGGGGGGCTATCGCTTTCTATCACCCTTGCCCCGCGCGCCATCCTGCAACGCGCAAAATTTCATTTCTTCTCTCATAACGGAATCCTTCTGAATTCCGGGATAAAAAGTATTTTATGCCCTTTCTTATAATATGAACTTAAATGATGCTAAATTTCATTTGAATACCTTCAGTAGTTTCGGCGCTATGAGCAGCCAAGAAATTTTACTTTCATCCCCTCTCCCAAGGGAATCCTATTGAAATCCGGGATAAAAAGTATTCTATGTCCTTTCTCATAGTATGAAGATATCTCTATTTAGTCGCCCTCGCCGGGTGCACTCAATCCAATTTAGGGCCCTTTGCGAGCTGCGCTCGCACTGGCGCCAAATTGGATCTTGTTCTGTAATAGCTCCCTTACTACCCTTGTGTAACAATCTACTATCACCTTCTTTGAATCTCATACATAAAAACATATTCCCCTTACTACCCCTTATTCATAACTACATAGCTTCTGTTCGCGTATTTTCGACATAATAAGTAGCCTATTATCTAAGTTAGGATATGTTCTAAAATTCTAAATGTATGCCAATTTTAATCTTCATGTGTTCAGTAGATTTAGAAATAAAATTCACATTTCACGAACTTTCGGCTTTATAATATACTAGTGGCCCGTCCCGGCTTCGCACCAGTCAAGGCCTGATTTGGGTGGATTCACCGCGATGGTATGCGTGACAGACATCCTACTTATGCTAACGTCAAATTACACCAACGGCGACGCAGTCAGTGAATGACAACAGTAAAAAAAACTTTGTGATATTATGCAGCGTTGCCAGTGCGAATATTTTTGGTCCATTTTGGACATTTTGTAACTATACGGATCTTTTCCGCGGACAGTAACGCTCTCTGACGATCTTTTCGGACGAAAATGCCTATCGATCGCATATTACTTTATTTTATTCATGCATACTTAGTTTACAGTGTATTAGCGAAAAATATTATGATAATTCTAACATAGTAGCTACATTGTTATATGCCGTCGTGTTATAATAAGTTCCTCAAAGAAAATAAAAGAAGTTTGAATAACACTATATTTTACTGTAATTAATGCATTGTGTGTGGTTTCATTTGGCTAAGCATGTATATGCTATATAATAGTCTTGTGAAGTTCAGGAATAATGAACTAAAATGAATTAGTTCCGACCAGTGAACTAGTAAGAACGATTCAGCTCAACTAGTTCTTTGTAGTTCACTTGCTCTTCAGTCACGAAATCTCGAAACCACTAAAAAGTTGGCGTCTGAATCACTATTTTCTATAGCATAAATTTTAAAATCCAATAACAAGAATAAAAAAAACTGTTTGAGAACGCATTTCGATTACTCGTTCCCTAGTACAATGTTTCTTTTAGTTCACTGTTACATTCCGTGATTCCGTGTCAGACGGAACTAGAAGACAAGGGAATAATTAAAGGAGAACAGAGATAGAGAGAGCGCATATTCCGCGGTAGTAAGAGAGACGGAGATATGCATCTAGTTCTCTAGTTCAGTAGTAGCTTGTCTCAAAGGAACGAATAAGGTAGAACAGAGATAGACAGCGCATAATCCCCGGTAGTAAAAGAGACGGAGGGGGATTTATTTATGAGAAACTTTATTTGTTTGAAGATAGAGATCAAATTGCCCTGTTTGTAGCGTCAACCACCCTAAAATCGCCTACTTTTGACACATTTTCGTTTGCTATTCTAGATATATGTAGGTTGGAACAAAATCAAATATACCAGTCACTTTCTTTTACATCAGGTTATCTAAAAAGAGTAAAAAAGAGATAAAATGTTAATTATTTCCATACTAAAATGGGTTGCAAAGATGCCAGGCGAATTTAGGCACTTGTGCCTAAATTCGCCTATCCTCATTTTTTCAGTCCCTGTAAGTCGTGGGAATTGCGTTGTTAGATAAGTTTAGTATAAAAGTTTTGCTTTAAACGAATTCAAACTCTAATGTTTCATAAACAAAGTCTAATTCACAAAAAATGGGGTAGGCGAATTTAGGCACGCTTTTGAACAATGCGCACATCAGCTCCATACATTAAACGAGTTGTCGTTAGGGCTGCCAAAAATATTTTTTGTTGTATAATGAGACCAATATGCGCCTACTACATCGTAGTCGGTCGCTGGCGCGAATGTAAAGCAAACCTATTATGTATACCTATCCTACTGAAGTGTGTCTTTAAAATGAAACAATGGTTGAAAATATTTTTAAAAAAATAAGAAATTTTATTCATAAAAGTAGTACCTTATCCTTAAAAGTAAAGTTGTTCAATTATGTGTCACTTAAATTTTTTAGCTTATAAAACACATTATAGTCTTCAATAAATCTAACAAAAATATAGGTAGTTTTATAATTATAACATTAAACGTTCTGACGTATGAAAAGTCTTCAAAAAATCTTAACGGTATCTATCAAATATCTTATTACTTTTAGAATCACATTTAGTTAATATAAGTCTTTTTAAAATCTTAATATGGTACGTAAGTTTTAAAATCACAAATGAAAAATAATGTCTTCTAAAAATGTAACGGTACCTATCAAAAATCTATCTATCTATATAGCTTTTGGAATCACAGTTAGTTAAAATCAGTTTTCAAATAGTACGTAAGGTTTAACATCACAATTAAACAACAATTTCTTCTAAAAATCTTAAAAATCAAAATTAAACAATAATGTCTTCTAAAAATCTTAAAATAGTCGGTAGGTTATGTTTCACATAACTTTATAATAATTTTTATACAGTCGTCTGCTCCTCCATTTTGTAATTTTGTGTTTATTAGGCATCGCTATCTGAAATATAAATAAAAGCTTTCCGTCACCATTCAAGCAAATAAAACGGCGTACTGTAATGGTAGGTACCCACCTACCACCCACTAGCACCTACCATTTTAATTAAAAATATCCTTTTGTTATTAATTTTTGTGTTCGTTCTTACAATTAAATTAAATTTTAATATTGTTTATTGCATAGGTAAATCTTTTATTTAAGTTGTACAACGTAACGAACATTTTATAAATGTATTTATGAAAATCAATTGTTATTAAATTATTTATTTATTTTTAAGAAGGCTTTCAATTTACAAGAATTTGGAGAGCTAAACCCGCCTGTCGGCGAATTCAGGTTGCGGATGATGCCAATGACAGTGATGATATTTTCATAAAAATTTTAATTGTAGATTTTTTATTATGTAAGAACTTTAAAGAACATACAAACGAAGAAAATATATTGCAATGCAACATTAAAAATGAGATACATACATAATTAAAAAAAAAAAACGCTCAACTGTGACTAAAACCACCCCATCGGCTTAGTAATCCCCGTATTATGCATGGCAAATTGTAGATATTATTAAAATCCATAGATTTTTATGTTGCATCGCACCTTGGGTATATACATATTTATAGAAAAAAAATCACCACCACGATCTGTGCTATGAACCGAGTATTATATAGCATCGATAGCATATAATTTTTCAGTCATTAGAACACAACATGCAACAAAATCATAACCCTTAATTTTGCAGTCGGGTAAGGAAATCAAGTCACAACCCTAAACCCAGGCGAATTTTGGAACTAACATGTCAAAAATTTTACCTCTACTTATTCAAATGCATTTTTTGTCAAAACCACTTAGCTTATAAATTAATATATTGTTAAATAGCCGGCAAAATTCAGTTTAGACTAATAATGGTGCTAATGGTCTTACCTCTTATTTTCTTCGGTTTCCAGATGAAGTTTTGCAGACCACTTAAAAAACTTGCCTTGTTCGACTTTACTCAAAATGTGACTGTCATCTCATACGTGAAGTTTGCTACAATTCGATTGCAGAATGTTGCCATAAAAAAAAATTGTCTACTTAATGGTAGGTATAGGAACCGTTATCTACGTTATAGTTCATGTTCTGACCATTTAAAAAATCAGGCGAATTAAGGTACACCAGGCGAAATTAGGCTGTTTGACGGTATTTTATGTTTGCAACTTTTGTAAGTGTAATATGTATGTACCTACTTGTATTATTTTTGTTACGAGCATTGCATTTCGATATTTCTTCGATAAATGGATATTTCGTCCGTTTTCGTGTATGTTTTGGTGAAATATTATTATTATTATTAATATTCAGTAAATGTAAATAGTATCCAATCTAGTTTCTGACACAAAACAATCGATTGCGTATTTTGAAGCATTAAAATAGGACCCCTTTTGTGATTAAAACGACCCGAAAGTTTTGCCGAGTGGGTTACTAATAGAACTAGAAGTCCGAACTAGTACATTAGTGAGATTGTACTAGGACTCTTACTGACCGAGCAAGAACAAGCCTAGTATGGAATATAATTATGTCTTCTTTTCACGTTAACCATGACGTCGTTTTTTAGACAGATATTAGTGTCCGTCGAAGATACGTTACTATCTTTGTATTTTCAGCTTTTTGTCATATATCAGGCCTTGGCTGAAAATCAGTGTTTTTGCTCTTAGCAAAAAATTCACTGAGCTAAGGCATGTTACTCTGCAAAACACAAATTTTGTGTTTTGCAGAGTAACATGTTATGTTTAAATTTTACCGCTTTGCAATTAATAAATTAAGTTTATGTATGTATATCTGTGTTATATATAACATAATATACATAAATGATTTGCTATTTCAGACCAAATTAGACGTAGTAATGCAAAAAGGAATCAACCCACAAATCAGTTTAAATGGAGTTAAGTGCACAGGGAGGTTCCTAAGCATGACGTTTTCTATAAGCTCAAAAAGATCTTGGTCATCTAGCGACTCTTAGCAAAGATATGAGTAGGTCATACGGGAACTAACCCACATTTGGACATTTCCTATTTTACAAACTAGAACCACGGTGCGTGATCTACAATAACGAGCCGATTAAATATATTAAATGGAACCATAGTGTTTTTTTTTTATCAAAATGCCTATCGGATCGCATATTACTTTATTTTACTCGTGCATAAAAAAAATCATATCAATTTAAGCTCTCTATAAAGCCCATAATACCCAACATAAGACTAGAAAATAATTGAACTCATATGAGCTACCTAGACATTTCTGCACAAGTTTATTATTTAAACTCAATTATTTCGTAATATTTTGTGGGTTGGTCCCTGTTTGCATAACTACGCCCAATTTGCGTTCAATTCGGAGCTTTTTCATTTTGACTGCCAGCAACACTGACTGACTATTAGCGTTGCCGGTGCGGACCATTTTGGTCGTTTTCGGACTTTTTTCTGCCTCTGTGGACCTTTTGCGGACCATGAGTATTTGCGGACCTTTTCGGACCAAAACGCCTATCCAATGGGCCTCAGTATATCCCAGAGCATACCTTAAGATTTGGAAAAACATCACCAGTACTTATGAAAAACGCCAGGAAGTATGGCCCAATAGACTATAGTATATCTACATATATACCTTATCTTTCTATTTTCAGGTTTTCCTAACGATATTTTTGTAGTAAAATGTATTCAAAAATAAGAAAAATAAGCGAAATTTATTGCAGTTCTCATAGATAAAGCAGCATACAGTAAAATTCATAAGAAAGACTGATAAGAATCCCCGCTATTGAATATTTTTGTGCAAAATGCAAAAACGGACCTTTTTGTCATATTTCGGACCATATTTGCGTTCGGATCGGACCTTTTTGCGTTTGACTGCCGGCAACACTGCTCTCTATCTATCTATATATGCTCTTTATATTGTCTAATTGATTTAAAAATGCGCGACTACGAATTATCTGTCTATTCGAATAATCTACAACTACTAATTTCCCCATTCGACTTGCATATTAGTAATATACTAATCTTCAAAGTCGAATGAAACTACTAATTAGTAATTACTAATGTCTCTTCAAAAGGATCATTCATGGCTCCGTTTCGACTTTGTTAGTCGACCGTAGGTTTTGAATGAATTATTCGTCGCTTCTGCGGGGATCGAAAGGAACAGATTAGTTACTAATTTTATCATTCTTGTGCGGTTGATAAGATTGTGTAGTTTTTCAAGTATAATATTTTATCTTTTAGTGTAAATGTTATAGTGTGGTGGACAGCTGGTGAGTCTAATGTTAAATCCGGTAATGTAACTATTACAGATAACCAGCTATCTACCACTGTGAATTCAATAATACCTTTTATTTGTGTTAATTTTGTTCAAATATTTTATGTTAAGGTGGTTCCCTGACCCAAAGTAGCGCCGCCACCTATTTTATCGTATTATTACGATAAATGAACGAATTTTCAAAAATCCCTAAGCCAGTTTGTGATACCTATCATAAGTTTTTTTTAATGCCTTTGTAATAGTTTTATATCGTATAGTTTAGGCAGAGATGCGAAGTTGCACTTTTTGGTCTACAAACTCAGTATTCGCATCTCTTCCTTCCTCGTAAACTTTTACATGTGAAGCGTTGGGTGGTGGCAGCGAACGAACCCGGAGTCTAATGAAATACAGGTATAATACTAGCTCTCTCTAACTAAGCCTGCTCCCGCTCAGTCGAGTGGGATCGACTATCCACGTCGAATAACGAATCGAAACCGACCCAGGCAGTCGAACGAACGACTTGCGATTTTTAACCAAATTAGTTACTAATTTGCTCTAGTCATTCGAAACTTGTCAACTCGAATAATTCGAATGAAATCATTCATAGTCGCGCATCTTTATTTGTATTTGTTTGTATTTGTTTATTATGCAACTAACACGATTTTTACCAAACCAATTACATTAGTTACTTAGTTTAAATTGATTGTTGTGATTTATGTTTGTTGTTTTGTGTTGTTTATCATATTGTATTCTCTTTGTTGTTTATTTGCGCAAAGAGAATACAATATTGACGAGTACCTATTTGCGTCAATACAAATTCCAGGTTTTCTTCAAGGTAATTTATACCTTAACGAATGCGAGTGGACTGAAATGCTACTTCCGATAAACGGAAAACATTTG
The DNA here is from genome assembly GCA_947859395.1 of Eupithecia insigniata. NCBI lineage: Eukaryota > Metazoa > Arthropoda > Insecta > Lepidoptera > Geometridae > Eupithecia > Eupithecia insigniata. The sequence continues at coordinate 14,460,226 of OX402003.1, forward strand.
TTGGCTTTGTATTTTACATTATTGCGACCGGGGCTCTCAGTTTCGTTTGCAAACATGTCTTCGGGAAGTGTAGATGCCGGTAAGAACCCATTTTTGCTACTTTTTTCCATGTAAAGCGACATTTTCCATACAAAACAAATGTATATACCTAGCTTGCTGTTATGGTCCCACTGCAGGGCAAAATTCTTTCGTGTGCCTTCTATGGTACTTAATAATAACCATATTCAACTTGAGCCAGTTTTTTTACATTTACCTGCCTATTCTGTAGACCATGCTTCTATTCAAAAACTATTCCATAATCCCTATGTACTTCTTTTATACAAATATTTCAACTTTAAAACTAATTCTAATTTGTTTTTGTTCCTTGATAGTAATTTTTAAAGAAATTTATGATACCACTAACTACTTGATTGTACTAACTAACTACTAACTTGATTGTTATTTTGCAGATACATACTCAGTTGCTTATGTAACCGTTCCAAGTACGGATGTAGGGAAAAAAATTGCTCATGGCCTTGTTAAGAAGAAACTTGCAGCTTGTGTGAATATCATACCTCAGGTGACATCCATTTATGAATGGAAGAATGAAATCAATGAAGATAGTGAGGTAACCACATAATTACAGAGTTACCTCCGAATACTCAAAGGCAACCTAGATTTAATAGTCTTCACATAATAAAGATTTTCACTGGATTGTTAAAATGACCCAAGTTTAAGCATGCTTAAATCTGTGTTGCGTTTGAGTATCAGGGGTTAGAATAGAATCTTACTATTACTGTTATGAGAGAGCTGCTTCTGTCTATTATTATCTAGTTGTATATACACTTGCGAGCTATAAACTGGAATCACTTCATCGCTGGTTTTTGCAGACCATATTTTACAGTTTCCATGCAATAAATTGTAGGTTGTGGTATATTATTTTAAAGATAATTTTATTAGCTTTCAAACTCTTTTGATGAACGTGAAAACAAAAGACATCAATTTTTGGAACGAAACATCAATTTTTTCAAACTCCTGAATCCCTATAAAAACTGGGAATTTATGCAATTTTGTCATCAGTCCAATATATCACGTCACTCAAAATACTGGAATTACAAGAAAATGGAAACCACACCAATAGAAGCTGCTCAAATCGTCACCCTAATCCAGCAAGGGTTCTCTCAGCGTACTATCGCTCGACAGCTTCATCTGAGCCAGTCCTGTGTCTCCAAAGTATACAAGAGGTTTAGAGAGACTGGAAACTTAGTCCGAAGACCAGGATCTGGACGACAGCGATGCACTTCGGCGAGAGATGACCGATTTATTGTCAGCACTTCTCTCCGAAATCGACATCTAACCGGCGTTGACGTCCAGCGGGAGCTCGGAGAAGTTCGAGGGAGAACTGTCAGCGAGTGGACAGTGAGGCGAAGACTCAAAGAAGCTAACTTGACCCCAAAAAGGCCAGCAACGGGACCCAAATTGTCTACAGCAATGGAGCCGAGTTTTGTTCGCGGACGAGACTAGGATGTGCCTGCATGGCAGCGACCGTCGACGGAGAGTCTACAGGAGACCGGGAGAGCGATACGCACAATGCTGTATAGCGGAAATAGTGGCATCTGGGGGTGGGTCTTGTATGATGTGGGCGGGGATTTCATTTGAAGCTAAAACGGAGCTGGTATTCGTACCCGATGGAGGTCGGGGAGGAGGACTAACCGCAGAAAGGTATATCAACGACATTCTGCTGGGCCATGTACTCCCTTACGCCGGGTTTATTGGCGAAAATTTCCTGCTAATGCACGACAATGCCCGCTGCCACACCGCTCGTTCGACTAGACAGTACCTGGAAGAAGTCGGGATTCCTACAATAGACTGGCCAGCCGTCAGCCCTGACATGAACCCTATCGAACACCTGTGGGACGAGCTGAAAAGGTTGGTACGAGGTCTTCCTCGTACCCACCTTTTCAGCTCAGCTCAAATTTGATATTTTCATATTACTTCTTATTAATTTAAACATCCACAACTTCGACCTATTGTAATAATTCACTAAATGAAGGTAGGAAACTTAATTAAATTTAAATAATTTTTATACCATTCGAAAGCTAACAAAATTTCTTTTCAAATGGTATACACCAATCTGCAGTTTATTCCATGGAAACTGTAAAATATGGTCTGCAGAAACCAGCGATGAAGTGATTCCAGTTTATAGCTCGCAAGTGTATACTGATCAGCTATATAAATTCATTGTTCATCAAATCTCTTGCCAACACAGATTGTGAAAGATTTAAAAAAGAGCAATCAGAGACCTTGTGAAAGCAAAGTATTGAGACACTTGTAGCTCCCTACAAGTGTCTCAATACTTTGCTTAAATTAAACTTTAAAACTTTAAAATAATATTCTTAATTCTACTGTGTAACTACATTTAAATTTATCTATTTGTGACATTGCTTATATTATTTACTAGCTGTCCCGTGGCCACTTCGTTGGTCGGTAGAAATTTTTGGTTTTTAATATAAATATAGCCTATAACACTCACAAATAACGTGGTTTTGAATAGGTAAAATAATTTTCAAAATGGGCTCAGTAGATTCAGAGATTACCCCCTTACCCCATCACAACCTCACAAACCTTACTTATTTTTATAGATGTAGTATATATACCTACCTAGATATACATAGATACCTAGATTTTATTGACTGGACTTCACACAGCTCCACATTTACCTAGGTATATTATGCGCTTCAAAAGCTTTTGATAGTACCTACTGGAGAATAGGGCACTACACATCTATTGTTCATTTCAAAAAGGGACTCATATTTTATGTTCTTCCTCGTAGTATGAACTCAAATCATGCTAAGTTTCATTTGAATCAATTCAGTAGTTTTTACGCTATTTGAGGCCGAGAAATGTCACTTCCATCCCCACTCCCATGGGAATCCTAACGAATTCCAGGATAAAAATATTACATGACCTTCCTCGTAGTATGAACTTAAATCATGCCAAATTTCTTTCAGTAGTTTCAGCGCTATGCGCAGCCAAGAAATTTTACCCTCCTGCGGGGGGCCACTACGGGGGCTACTGGGGGTCCCACTGCGGGGCAATGTGGGGGCCCACTGCGGGGGAAAACTGCCGAGGGCCCCCACTGCCGGTGCCCTCCACTGTGGGAGGCTACTGAGTGGGTCCCACTGCGGGGCAATTTAGGGGCCCCACTGCGGGGGCATACTGGGGGTCCCACTGCGGGGGCCTACTGTGGGTCCCCTCTGCGGGGCAATGTGGGGGGCTCACCGCCGAGAGCCCCACTGCCGGCGCCCCACTGCCAGTGCCCCCCACTGTGGGGGGCTACTGAGTGTGTACCACTGCGGGGTAATGTGGGAGCCAATGTAGCTGCGGGGGGCCATCTACCGGTGGCTCCTACTTCCAGGGCCCCACTGCCGGTGCCCCCACTGTGGAGGCTACTGAGGTCCCACTGCGGGGCAACGGGGGGCCGCACTGCGGGGCAATGTAGGGGCCGCACTGCGGGAGCTACTGGAAGGGTCTGGTTGCATGGTGGGGCCCCACTGCTGGGGGTCCCCACGTCCGGGCCCCCACTTCCTGGGGCTCCACTGCCGGTGCCCCACAGTGGGGGGCTCTCGCTCTCTACCGCCCTTGCCCGCGCGCCATCCAGCAACGCGCTTGTCCGATTTCGGTAGCCGAAATACAAAACCGTTTAAATAACTATAGAAAGTTTTTCGTTAAATTAACCTGTACCTAAATCCATTGCGCTGATTAACCGTTACAACGGTAGCCGAACAGAGTCCCTGGTACCAAGTTTCATTTGAACTCATTGAGGATTTACGGCGCTATTTGCAGCCATGAAATTTTACTTCCATCCCCTCTCCCAAGAAAACCTTACAGGGAATTCTGATGAATTTAGGGATAAAAAGTATCTTATGCCCTTTCTCGTAATATGAACTTAAATCATGCTAAGTTTCATTTGAATACCTTCAGTAGTTTCAGCGCTATACGCAGCCACGAAATTTTACTTTCATTCCCTCTCCCAAGGGAACCCTATTGAAACCCGGGATGAAAAGTATCCTATGTCCTTTCTCATAGTATGAACTAAAATCCTGCTAAGTTTCATTTGAATAAATTCAGTAGATTCGGAGTCATGCACGGCCAAAAAATTTTACTTTCATCCCCTCTCCCTAGGGAACCCTATTGAAATCCGGGATGAAAGTATCCTACGTCCTTTCTCATAGTATGAACTAAAATTTTGCCAAGTTTCATTTGAATACATTTAGTAGTTTCGGCGCTATGCGCAGCCAACAAATTTTACTTTCATCCCCTCTCCCAAGGGAACCCTATTGAAATCCGGGATGAAAAGTATCCTATGTTATTTCTCATAGTATGAACTCAAATCTTGCCAAGTTTCATTTGATTTGAGTACATTCAGTAGTTTCGGCGCTATGTGGAGCCAACACATTTTACTTTCATCCCCTTTCCCAAGGGAACCCTATTGAAATCTGGGATGAAAAGTATTCTATGTTATTTCTCATAGTATGAACTCAAATCTTGCCAAGTTTCATTTGAATACATTCAGTAGTTTCGGCGCTATGCTCAGCCAACAAATTTTACTTTCGTCCTCTCTCCCAAGGGAACCCTATTGAAATCCGGGATAAAAAGTATCCCATGTCCTTCCTCGTAGTATAAACTCAAATCCTGCCAAGTTTCATTTCAATACGTTCAGTAGTTTCGGAGTTATGCGCGGCCAAGATACAGACAGACAGACAGACATGATGGAAAAAAAAAACATTTTTGGCATCAGTATCGATAAAAGAGTGCCCTCCAAAAAAAATTTTCAAAATATCTTCATTGTACAGAATGGGACCTGTTACAGTTTTATTATAAGTATAGATTTATCTTGTAATTTTAAGTCCTAGGTAATGTAATTTTAATTGTAATAGACATTATTACAATTAAAATTACATTACCTAGGACTTTGTTTATATTATCTGAAATAAATGAATAATAAATAATAATTTAAACACTTATATTCTCACGTGAGCTGCTCTATGCATTTATGAAGTCCTTAAATATGTGAGGTATAATATGAACCAGTTCAAACTAGAGGAAATGAAGAATTAAACATAGTAATCATCATCTATTTAAAACGGTTTGGTCCATTTTCATAACTGTTTTTTTATGAGCTAGGAAAAAGGCAATTTCCTTCACTGTTTCATAACTAGTTATTAAAAAGGACTCTTTATGTTACCTTTTCATAACCGTTTTTATAACAACCTAATAATCATGCAATAACTCAATAAAAATTCCATTCGTGTTTTTTTTTTCTTTTTTTTTCAGGCACTCCTGATGATAAAAACACGCTCAAGTCAAGTGGACAAACTAACGGAATATGTCAGCTCCAACCATCCGTACGAGGTCTGCGAAGTCATCTCTCTCCCAATCAAGAACGGGAACCCACCATACTTGAAGTGGATTGGAGAGAATGTTCCTGAACCTCAGTGACTTCTATTCAAGAACCTCAGTGGGTTCTAGAACCTCAGTGAGTTCCAGAACCACAGTGAGAAAGGGTTGCAACAACTAGTCTACAATGCGCATGGCTAGTTCATAACATTTATCTATCTTGAAGAAAGCTTGATAAAAGTGATGCTTATTTAAATAAGTTGCAGTTATTTATTATTATAAATATTAATGAATAAACATGATGAAAAGTTATGTCTACTTCTTTTTAACCGACTTCAAAAAGAGGAGGTTGTGTATGTTTTTTTTTGTATGTATTATATCCGCCACTTATGGACTGATTTTGAAAATTCTTTCACTCTTGTATAGATAATGATCGAAGACCGAAGGGGCCCCATAAATTTTTGTATTCCCAGGGGATTATTTAGTATTTATCCCGCAAAACGACAATTTAGATGACCGATGTGGCGCGGTGGGCGAAGGTCCGCCTGCGACGCAGGAGGTTAGACATAGACATATCATTTATTTGCCACTACATTTACACACACAATTAACAGTTTTGAAATAAAAAAGGTTGCGGGTTCGATTCCCGCGTCGGGACAAATATTTGTACGATCTGCAAATATTTGTTCAGGGTGTTCTGCTGGGCTATTCTAACTCGATCGAAAACCTTCGTCGACTCGGAATCTGACACATATCCGCGCGAAATTCAAATATTTTAGGCGTGCGTTACCCCAGCAGAAGTTTCTTCTAGAATGAAGTGAGTTACACAAATAATTAGTGCGTTCTACGCTGTAAATGTACGTCAAGTTAAAAAATTTGTGCATTTTCACGTTTTGGAATAAAACACAAAATTCGTTTCCTGCTGGGGTAACGTTTTTCCAGCAGAAAGATTCTAAACGAATGACCCTAGACAAATTTGACTTATATGGGCAGATAGCTTATATTTGTGTATAAACGCGGGTCTAAAAATAAAATTTGTGCGTCTTAAGGTTTTCGAGATATTCAATTTCCTGCTGGGGTAACGTTTTGCAAAAGCTTGTTTCTCGGAAACCATTGAATGTGCATCTACAAAACATACATACACTAGTAGCTTATGATTAGTGCTTATTTATGAAATAGTAAAATTTTCAAAAATATGTACAGTTTTTATGTAACCTTGTTTTTCTTTGAAACCTTAAAAAAATTCTAGCTCTTTAATGGACAGACATAGAGGTTCATTGTAAACGGTGTTCGGTTCTTGCTGTTATTCTTTGTAACCATAAAAAGTTTCAAGAAGATTCATACACGCGTTTTTGAATAATATCGATTAAGACGTAACTGATAAGGTCATAACTTTGACGTCAAAATACAAGAAACCTTTCAACCCAAGATTGTAGGTAATAAAAAAACCATTAGTGCGTTCCATGATAATTATATCCTGAAAATTTCGGCTCTGTACGTCTCGTATTGAGCTAGTTGTAAAGGAATGACTGAAATAAGAGTTACACTTCTTAATCACCCTTATTCTACCAGGTGATACGACCAAATTCGAATGACCACTAAAAAGCGACTGTTTCATACATATTGATGACCTTTTTAATTTTGCTACCGAGACGCATTGGGCCTTGTACACTCGAGTACAAAAGATATGGATAATTTTTGCCAACTATTTTATAAGGAATGAAACATTAAAAATAACATAATGTACCTATGACTATAATATCTAAAGACAGTAGAACAAACAGCTGAAAAGTAACTTGTCTGTTTGTTATACTCTCCATCCTTTCAGTTAACTCTATGCCAAAAATCAAGTCGATTGGTTGCTTAGTTAGGGCGTAAGGAAGGACGAACAAATAAATAAATACCTAAACAAATACATTTTCGCTTTTATAATATTAGTTAGGGTTAATGATTCGAATCAACATCCTAACTAATATTATAAATGCGAGCGTTCTTTTGTTTGTCCTTCCTTCACGCCCTAACTAAGCAACCAATCGACTTGATTTTTGGCATAGAGTTAACTGAAAGGATGGAGAGTAACATATTGTAATTGTTGTTGACGACGATCTGGCGCGGCGGGTGAAGGTCCGCCCGCGACGCAGGAGGTTGCGGGTTCAATTCCCGCCTTGGGACTAATGTTTTTACGAACTGCAAATATTTATCTCGGTTGTTCTGGGTATTTTCTTTGTATGTAAAAAGTATCTATCTATGTAATATATGGTATTATGTATATCAGTCATCTAGTACCCCATAACAAAAGCTCTGCTTAGTTTGGGGCTAGATGATGTTGTGTAGATTGTGAAACATTATTTATTATTATTTTATTTATTTATATTTATATAGGCTACTTTTGTTTACCCCCTAGATATATAAATTTGAATTTAACGCGGGTGAAACCGCGGGGAACAGCTTATTATCAATAAACAAAAAATCATAAAGAAAACAAATTAATTAAAGACATATTATTTATATTTTTAATTAGCTTTAAATCACAGATCAATTAGTCAACAGGTATGGTTTACAAATCACAGATCTCATTTTACCTGTAAGGTATTAAATTATGTTTTAAAATAGCATATTATGCTTATAGGTATATTAGGAACATATATTAGGCACTCATAATATTAGAAGTAGGTACTTAAAATTATTAGGCCGTGGTAATCGTGGCTTAAGAATTGACCCCTACAACTCAGCCCGCTGATGTCTTAAAAGTCTTCTACTAAATAATACTACCAGTATAATATATACAAACTATACATATATGTATATATACAAACTATTAAAATCACTTATGCAGGAATACAATCCTCGAAAAACTTTACCCTAATTCGTACGTTAAAAAGATAGGTAGGTACTTACCTTCTGTCTTGGACCTAAAATATGTAGTTGGCAAAAATTATCCATCTTTTGTACTCGAGTGTACCAAGGCCCAATGCGTCTCGGTAGCAAAATTAAAAAGGTCATCAATATGTATGAAACAGTCGCTTTTTAGTGGTCATTCGAATTTGGTCGTATCACCTGGTAGAATAAGGGTGATTAAGAAGTGTAACTCTTATTTCAGTCATTCCTTTACAACTAGCTCAATATGAGACGTAGAGAGCTGAAATTTTCAGGATATAATTATCATGGAACGCACTAATGGTTTTTTTATTACCTACAATCTTGGGTTGAAAGGTTTCTTGTATTTTGACGTCAAAGTTATGACCTTATCAGTTACGTCTTAATCGATATTATTCAAAAACGCGTGTATGAATCTTCTTGAAACTTTTTATGGTTGCAAAGAATAACAGCAAGAACCGAACACTGTTTACAATGAACCTCTATGTCTGTCCATTAAAGAGCTAGAATTTTTTTAAGGTTTCAAAGAAAAACAAGATTACATAAAAACTGTACATATTTTTGAAAATTTTACTATTTCATAAATAAGCACTAATCATAAGCTACTGGTGTACGTATGTTTTGTAGATGCACATTCAATGGTTTCCGAGAAACAAGCTTTTGCAAAACGTTACCCCAGCAGGAAATTGAATATCTCAAAAACCTTAAGACGCACAAATTTTATTTTTAGACCATCGTTTATACACAAATATAAGCTATCTGCCCATATAAGTCAAATTTGTCTAGGGTCATTCGTTTAGAATCTTCCTGCTGGAAAAACGTTACCCCAGCAGGAAACGAATTTTGCGTTTTATTCCAAAACGTGAACATGCACAAATTTTTTAACTTGACGCACATTTACAGCGTAGAACGCACTAATTATTTGTGAAACTCACTTCATTCTAGAAGAAACTTTTCTGCTGGGGTAACGCACACATATTTTAGCGGTTTTTAATATTTTCTGCGTTCTACAAGGAATAAAACTATGTATGTACCTAAAAAGTAGTCGTTTTTCTATGTATAATAAAAAATATCTATGTATGTAATATATTGTATTATGTACATCAGTTATCTAGTGTTATGGGTACACAACACAAGCTCTGCTTAGTTTGGGGCTAGATAATGCTGTGTGAATTGTCCAGCATTATTTATTATTTTAAAGTGCAAAAGTAAGGGAATTTGAAGTCCGTTTATCGTTTTTTAAAACACGCCATATTAAATGTAAAAAATTTGACACAACGTAGGATAATAGCACAGTAAGACGATTCAAATGTATTTAGTGGACAAGATAATCATTTAGGCAACTGTTTATTTCTATGTTGATAATAATTTATATATTTTTGAGTCTTTGTAGTTTTTTTAACGATACGCTCTTGCAATGCTAAAGAAATAAACGTTATTGAATTCTAATTCCTGTATCGCTTGTACTATTTTCGCCACATAATGGTACATTTTAATTTGTTTATTTTAATTTATTTATTCTTATTGTTATGTTGTTAGTGCAAGATTGTTACTTTCAATAACGCCATCTATCAAACCTAGTAGGTATCAAGTAGCAACACTTGAAAGTTTATTCTCTAATAAGTCTGGTGCTACAGACAGATGGAGCCACGGTGTAGAGAAAACGTACGCCTCTGGAGAATGTTACATTGGTATGTCTGTTTTATTCTATGTGATGCAAGTTCCTGTGAACCTGTGGGAATGTCTCCATAAAAATAAATAAATATAATTATAATAAATGGTGCTGGACAATGTCTCCATAAATTAATAATATGTACTTTATTTTAGCAACGAAAATTAGTTAAGTAGGCCTTGTCCAAAATCATCCTATATTACCAAAAAACCTCTATTTACACTAGCATCCGATGGGCCGCCAGCGCCAGGATCTTTAAACCTCTAGACAAAAGAAAACAAAAATCTTTTGTCTGACTTTGATACACACTTTTTTTGGCAAAAAGTCCTCTATAAGTAGGAACTTTGTAGATTTGCTTACCAGCTTGGCCTACATTATAATTTCATCTAAAAGATCAAACTTTGTTCAAATTCAAACGATATCTCTCTAACTAAAGGTAGAAAAAAATTTGAAAGATTGTTTCGATACAAAAAAACAACTTCGAATTCCTTTCCATTCGCAATGTTGTGGGAAAAAAATCTTTATGGTACCTAACACCCCGTTATCATTCTCTATAAAAAACGAAAAAAAAACATCGTCTTATTCCGGAGAACATTAATAAAAAAATATACTTACAGCCGTGCGAGCCGAACATATAACTTCCTCCTTTTTTCGAAGCCGGCAAAAAATAGTTACCCAAGGCGGTTATGCCGCACACTAGCGCCATCACCTATTTTTACTTATAGGTATTCTAAAGCACAAGAATTTTCAAATATCCAATGTACCCTCAGTTTGTACTACCTATCGTAAGCTTTTTAGATCCCTCTGAAATAGTTTAGTTTCATATTATAAGTTTATAAGTTATACTATAATTATGATATCACATTTATTAGACAGAGAAGCGATAACAGAGTTCAGTTGCCGCCAAAAGCAACTTCGCTATTCTGCATCGGTCGCAGGGAGTCGATGGATGGAGGCGGCTCAGGACCGCTTTTTGTGGCGTCGTCTGGTAGGCCTATGTCCAGCAGTGAACGTGTATGGGCTGATATGATTTAATGGGCATTAAAAAAGCTTATAATAGGTATCATAAACTGTACATTGGTTATTTGAAAGTTCTTTTGACTATCGTTATTATAAGAAAGGCTGCGGCGGCGCCTGAGTAGGTGTAATTATGTCTCTGTATGTATGTTACGCCTTAACGGATGAACGTTGTTGAGTAAAATTTGCCTGCTTTGCAAATTTTAAAAATTTAATTTATTGATGACATTGTGGTGCCGTCTTTCTCCTTGGCAAATTTCTAGAAAATTTATAAATAATGCTGGATAATCCACACAGCATCATCTAGCCTCAAGCTAAGTGAAGCTTGTGTAATGGGTACTAGAGTATGAATATCAAATATCAGTGCTTTCAAATATAGTTTTTTTTTATTATAAGTAGAAAATACCCAGAACAACCTGAACAAATATCTGCAGATGGTACAAACATTTCTCCCGAGGCGGGAATCGGACCCGCAACCTTCTTGCTTCTTAGGCGGGCCTTCGCCCGCTACGCTACCTACTAGGTCGTCTAAAAAGCGCTTTCGAAGCCAGCAGGCAGTACTTAGTGTGACTTAAACTTATAGCTTCGGGCAAAACTTACCTAATTTTACCACGATCCTAGAAAGTAAGGTCTGCTCCTCTGGGAGTGACACTTGCTTACGTCACTGTCCAGTTGCCACTTTATTTCAACAAAACGTAGAAGTAAAGGTCAATCGAAAAATGTTAGGTAATCGTCAATTATGTTTGTTAGATCAATCAAAACAGCGTTAGTAAATCTGATAAATAATTGGTAAATACAAAACCATAAGTTTTATCCGATTCATGTAGGTTATTCTAGGAACTCGGGGAGTTACGATTTTACGCTACTGGTAACACCAGAAAACAGATTAGTCTTCTCATTCGCCGATATCGATGATGACGAGGGTCAAGTGTCACCCACGGGATCATCGTGTCTCGGAAGACCATACCTCAGTTATACCATGTATTTTACAAAGAAAGCTGGCTTACAAACTAGAAACAACACGGTTCTACATTCATTCTCATTTCAGTTCCACACACACAGTAGGTACATATTGTAGGTGTATAGATAGAGATAAGGATTGGCTAATACAGTAATACGGTTACGCATTGCCAGTTTGTTAATAATAATTTTGAAATGTACAAGTAACAAGTAATTAATTTTTATTATTTTATAATACTTTTTATTCTTTATTAATTATGCTATCAAATAATGTTATTTAAAAATAACCTACTATTGTACTTAAGTACCCGACTTATAACTCAGTGTTATCAATAAATATATTGTACTGTATTGTATTGTATTGTATTGGTTATAGATGGCTATGGGTCATATCATATCCATCCATAACCTTAGGTGTATTTGTAACCTACCTATTTAGTAAAAAAAAGAAATTAAGTAAAAAGTTTTTTTTTAGTAAAAAACTAATCTCACGAATTTATTTATTTAATAAGAACGGTCATATAAACCACCACTTAGGTACAAAAGTTAATTACAATTTAATAATATCTACTATAAAATGAATTACTATGATTACCAGTTTTTATCGCATATTTTCTGAAATAGTGGGTACGATTGATTAATGGTTTAACCGTTGTTGCTCCACATCGGCGGCGGTCCCACCCGTTGCTATATGTACCTAGATTGGATGTAGGCATGTGCGCCATGGGCAATGAAAGTGTTAAATTAAATTATATTACCATCCTCCACAGTTAAGATGGAGAGATTCCTATTTCGCTGTGGGTTTTTTTTTTAAATCTGCCTATTTCGATTTCCAGTGACCATCAATATTGTAGCAGTTGTAGATGAGATTTGATACTCAGCTGAAAAAACAAAATACATTCGGCACTGATCTGTGTTCATGCATGTTCACGTTCAGCCAGATTTAAAGAACATATCAATCATATCCAAAAGACAATTGAACAAAATTTAATGTCTTAAAATTTAGTGCTCAATCAAAATTTTCGCGTTTTTGAGCTTAGAATTGATACCCATTGCGTATTGCATTGTTAATGTCCACTGGCAAATAGAATCGGCAAGTGGATCTCTATACATGCATGAGATGAATCATGCAAAGGACTTCTCTGGTGCTAGGTGCCCAAACCGACACAGTTGTAGTTGTGGTGAATACTTTACTATTCATTTGTGTTTGAAAATCGACCTTATTTACTCTTACTAGCTGAGAAACGGGAGGAAAGCAATTCTGAATGAAATTTTATTGAAGTAGGCAAGAAATAAAACGTAAGCCCTAGAACATAAGGTTTTTAGTTATTAGATCGCTCGCGTGAAATAAGTTAAATAGTTACGGAGATAGAGGTACGAGCGTGGTAACAAACATTCACACAGACTTTCACATTTATTATATTCAAAATTAAATTAGCCTATGTGTTATTCTAGAACTTAAACTATCTAAATACCAAATTTAACCTAAATAAGTTTAGTAGTTACGGAGATACCTACGTGGTAACAAACATTCACAGAAACTCACATTTATTATATCAGTAGATACTTCCTGTATCTAGCTGATGCTTTCAGATTTAAAAGGGTACCTACCTAACTACCTCAGTTCATTACCCTTGCCAAAAGTTTCTAGTAACAACTCCAATTCCTAATTGTGACAAAAACTACCATTACCCGCTAATTGGCTCATTTGTACACCGAAAACTCTTAGGTACCTACTAACAAAGAAAAAGACAAATAGGCTTTCGCGACCCGCGTGAAGTGAAGTTAGCCGCGGATGCTAGCCAATCCTAGCGCGCTCGTAGACGTCTACGAGTTTCGTAGCGCTCGCTGTCGCAGTGAGTGTCATAGCCAGTAGACTGTCGTAGCGCCGCGCCCAGTCCTTGCACCACAGAGCTGAGTCCTGTTCCTATTGAGAGGTATAGGAAGATCGGCATTGGAGTAGAGAAGAGAAGAGAGTAGAAAGTAAGGTGCATGTGCGGAAGGTAGTATCGACGGCGGCGGGCGGCGCGGCGCGGTAGTGCGGCGGCGCGGATCGATCGCCGCGCTCGGGGCCGGATCGACCGCGCGCGGGCGCGCTCGGCGGCGCTCGGGCGGAGTCGAGTCAGTCGCGCGCGAGGCAACGAGAGGCGCGCATCCCGCGGCTGCATGGCACGCCTGACTGGATGCCTCGCGCTAGAGGGGAATGGCTTCGTCCGAGGAAGAGACGACTACGGCGTCGCTCCCTGACGATGTCGAATGCCTCAATGTGCGAAAATGGTGGTGCTTCCTGCTGTCGTCGATCTTCACGTTCCTCGCGGGGCTGTGCGTGGTGCTGGTATGGCGCGCGTGCGCGTTCGTCTGCTGCCACAAGGAGCCGGAGCTGGCTCCCAACGACCCCAAGCAGAAGGAGCAGAAGGCGGCGCGGCAAGGCAAGCAGGAGTTCGAGGGAACCTTCATGACCGAAGCGAAAGACTGGGCCGGCGAACTCATCTCCGGACAGACCACCACCGGCCGGATCCTGGTGAGTTTCGTCTTGTTCTACCCCCTACTGTCACTGTCACACACTGATAAACCCCACCCTGGACTGGACAGCCTTTGTTGACCTTATATCGATACTCTAGTCCACTTGTATTATACCATAAAAGTTCCACTACACCTTAGAAGCTAATTTCCACTATGATGATAGTTTACTTAAAGGTAGGTACACATCGGATTAACTATTAAATCCTTTTAAAAAACTATTAATTCATTTGCCTGGAATTATAAAAATATAATGAGATGTAGGACTACATTTATACTCAGTGGAATCGGCAATCACCCCATTACACGTGTATAAAACTAAATATTAATACGAAGCCCAGGTGACATTTCTCACGTGAATCATCAGTGACTTATGGATGAGCCACATTCACTTAGGGTCACACACAGCGATAGGTTATGAAGTTCACCTACCATTTTATGACTTAAATTCATGAAGGTAACTAAGAAACTCACAAAAAAAAATCCTGACCTATGAAGGTTAAATGCATAATGGTAAGGTATACGAATCTTAAAAATTTAAAAAATACTAAAAACTTGTTCGACCTGTCTATGTCTATGTATTATCGTTCGTCTTAAAATCGTTTCTATCTGCTATTTCAATTCAATTTATTAACATGCTTACTTCAAAGTAGACAAATGTTAAAATATGACCTACTGAACTGTGCTTTCCCCGAAAATTCGTTGTTTCCGCTACGATCCAGTTTTCGATTAACCTACTTGGGTGTGGCAAAACCATTAGCTAATAAAATATCACAGCAAACTGATGGACTGGATTAAAAGCCACGTAATAGATTATTATTGAGTACGATCAGTGGGTACTTTTGTAAGCCTATGGAAAAGTAGGCCAATTGGCAAGGAATTTGGATCTGTAATGGAACAAAACAATATTAATAGATCTTGTCAAACCTGTAAGTTGTACCTGTCTATAGCCAAATAAATATCATTAATTACCTTTCAAAATAAATTATACCGATTTATTAAATTGAGATCTTATAGTCTCAAAGACATGGTTACTTTATAGCTGGTAAATGTGTTGTTATACTTCGTCAAAAACTTTATCATTTTTTGACATTCCTTCGAGTAGGTAATATTTTTTCGTCATAGGATGGGCACTCAAAGCTGTCTTTTACCTAAATATGTTCAAGTTTATAGTTTGAGTAATTTCTCCTTCATCTAGTCTAGTAACAAAGTCGATTCAACCAAAAATTTGTGTATTCCAATCATCGATATTCCAATTGTTCATTTTCCTACAGCCTCCTTTAAGTCCGTTTATGGTTAAATATCCGTGAAGCTCTCTAAATAGACACAAAACTTAGACCACAAAAGTCGTCTCGTAAAATTCCGTCTAAAACATTAGCTTATATCTTTATTGCCAAGATACTTATCAAGACGGGTGCTGCCTTCGCCTACCCTCATTACGGCAGACCTTTGCCCCCTACGCTGGCATTTTGGCGCTCCGCAACGGAAACCGATTACAGACCCATCAGAGCGACGATGCTTCAGAAGCGAGGACACTAATTTATAGCTAACTAGCTGCTGCCCGCGTCTTCGCCCGCGTTATATCGGGATAAAAAAAGGCCTTTAAGTTATTCCAGGTTCCAAACTATGCCCATACAAATTTCAGCCTAATCGGTTCAGTAGTTTTTGAATGAAAGAGTAACAAATATCCATACATACAAACTTTTATATTTATAATATTAGTAGGATAGAAGGATTGGCATTCCACTATTATTCTACTATATAGAAATAGTCTAATCCATATCATAGAAGTTCTAATAGTTTCAGCTTTCAACAGTTTGTTTGTATTTTTTTCACGAATATAATAAATACTAGAGTTTTAGTTTGACTTTTCTGACGTGTTCGAGGGCCCTGTTAGGTCTAAAGGAAATAAAGCACTATGATATTTGAATCAGCTCTAGAATCCTATACCAATACCTACATATATTTCTTGCAACCAAAAAGTTTACAAAAGCTAAGATGTTACCAGTATCGTCGTAGCATATTGCAGTAGTTCAAAGCAAATTTTGGTTTTGACAGCTCATTGATAATGAGCGGTTTTCGATTTGCATTTTTATAAAGAAAAAAATTTGTTCCAAATCTCTCAATAGGTGGCAGGGGGCGTCAACTGGAAATTAGGGTATGTCAAATAAAAACTTGAAAAAGTTTGTTTTCCTTTCACTTGGCATTGGCATTACCCTAATTTCCAGTTGACGCCCTGCCATCTATCGAGATATTTAGAACTAATTTTTATTTTTTTATTGTAAATCGAAAACCCCTCATTCTATTGTCTCTTCTAACGTACTCGAACTGGCACCTCTTAACCGTACAGCTAAAAAACGTAATCCTTAAAATTAAACACTGACATGGAAATAAAGTGATTATTGTATTTTGATTTCTGTCGCTTCGGCATGTAGACTAAAGAAGCTATACGAAGAAATTTTTAGCCTGTTTATTGTTATTTTTCGAGTTGGATCAACACCCGACCCAAGCTTTTTTATCTTCTAAATAATCTGGTATTTTATGAAAACTCTTTGCACAGAAGGGTTTGATAATTTGTTTGAATTTACCTAAATAAATTATACAGACAGATAAACTTTTGCCGCTCACTACGAGTTTTGTTGTAGAAGTGTATACAATATAGTTGTTGAAGTTTGTGTTGTTGTTTTTTGTTGGTAACCTTTTTTCTGTTATTATAATCTATTTGTGTTTTGTCAAAACCTTTCCAAAAAAAATCTCGGATTCTAAATTGATTAATTATACATAAATATTTGGGATATTACTTAATTTCTTTAAGTATACATAAGTTTGATTTAAATATTAATTGTTTACTCACATAAGTAGGTATTCTGTAGAGGTAGCTAAGTTCGCCAATCCCAATATTTGCTGACAAGCCTATCTTCGGTGACATTTACATTTGATCAATAGTTATGTTGATACAACTAATACATGGATAAACTTATGATTTATTAGAGTTATTAGTGAGCATTCTCTAAATCCCTGGTGCTGGAATACGGATGTAACTCAAGCTCGCGTCGCAACGCTTCTTCGTCGAAAGTGACAGGTCGACCAGTATGAGGATTATCTTTTAGACTTGTGTCTCCCTTATAGCGTTGAAACCAATTCCGTACTGTGCGATCGGTAGTAGTCTAGGGCCAAAAGCGGTGTTGATCTTATTCGCCGTTTCTCTCGAACTGGTTCCTAATTTGTGCAATATAAGTAAATCACTCGAAGAAGTTGTTGATTCATTTTGTCAATTTTAAATAAGCTCCGTTACAGACTCGCGCTTTTATACCCTACGTGAAAGATACAAGAACATTCTAGTAAATACTAGATTCGTTCTCGAATATTTCCGAGGCATCTGGAAATATCAAGGAAATTTCGAAGTGGGAAAATAATTATGCAATAGGTCAATAAATAACATATAAACCCTCAATTTTCACCTTTCTAACACCAACCTACTGTAACAATCTTCAACCCTCAGTGGTCGATGGTAAAACGTTTGCCGGGTCAGCTAGTCTATCTATAATTTTTGATGCATCTGGTAGAATCCAGCTGGAACTTATGAAAGTCCACTCCACATGGCAACGCTTTCGTAGCTATATACTCACTCCACCTTCACAGCATTAATAACCTGTCTAGTTTGATTATATTATATCACATTATGAGTTGAATCACATCTCAACCTTGCTATGCTAACAATAAAATATATTTGGTCAGCGTTTTTTCCTGCATTGCGTCACTGTCTCATTGATGAATGCCATTATAACGAAAATAAATATTTCATTTATTTTTCTAATAGCTGTTCCCGGCGGTGTAACCCGCGTTAAATTCATAAGCCGGAAAGCTCCCTTGGGAATTTGATGTTTTACCAGGACAAAAAGTACACTATGTTACTCTCCATCCTTTCAACTAACTTTATACCAAAAATCAAGTCGATTGGTTGGTTAGTTAGGGCGTGAAGGAAGGACTAACAAACACACTTCCATACTATTAGTTGGGGTCAAGGGTCAAGGGTCATATTCAAACCGTCATAACTTCTAAACTATCGTATTTAGGACTAAGATGCACATCTTATTTTGAAGCATACATTCTGTACTATCGTCTAAAAACAAAAAAACATGTAGCTTGACAGTTTCGATTTTATGAAAAAGCTAATAATTTTAAAAAAATGCTATAAAAATGCTTGTTTTTTTATTATAAATTCCCTTTTCCTCTATTATATAATAGAAAGTGCAACAATGTTATCATTGCTTTATTATCTACATTATTAGCTATCAAATGAGTCCTCTATCGTCTTCCTAGGACCTCAACTTGGGTAGCTATAGCTTAATCAGTACAAGCACCCATGCAGAAAACAAAATGGCTGCCATTTTATCATGGAGAGAGAAAAAACAAATAGGGATTTGTCGATAAAATTTACCGGATTTCACCCCCCCCCCCACAAAGTCTCCGATACCGGTGACCAGACACATAGTATAGTTCATTTATTAGTAACTTATTGGTAACCGATCACTTATTAAAGACATTATGTAAAAAAACTACTTATTCTTATATAAAATCATTATACATTATAACTTACATGTTAAAATCATATAAATCGTTATATGATTTTAACATGTAAGTTATAAGGGGCTATCAGCCTCTTATAATTTTACCTGAAAAGATTATCCATACAATGTTTTAAGGTAAAATTATAAGAGGCTGTGCATTGTTTGGTATAAGTACCATTTATTATTGAATAAAATCGAGATGATGAAGGTAGAACCTCAGGAATATCTTACTCCAGCTAGAGTAGTACAGTCTTTTTACAAAAATAGACAATTATACATATATGTAGGTAGTATATTCTAATCGTACGTCTATTATTTTAAATCAGCCGTGGTGTGGCCATCCAATTCATCCCGTGGATGTCGTCAGTCACCAGGCATGACCGCAGTGAAGGTGCAAAAATGCGCAGTAGAAAAAAAAAAGGAAAATTTTATTTTTAGTTCGATCGATCACAAATAATCAAGAAATTAAAACGAATACATTAGGTAAGTATACAAATATTGTGAGTTATAAATTAGGAACCGGCTCAGCAGGAGTACTACGTGTCAATTGTAGTGAACAGAATATCAATAACACCTTATTTCTTATTTGATAATAATAACTATGTTTATAGTATAATATTTGACTTGTCTAAGTGCTTATTTTGTAAGCCTAAAGAAATAAAGTTATTGATTCTGATTCTGTCGTGTACTGGTAGACTAAATACACTCAGCGCTGATCTCCTGCCACCGGTTCCTATCAGTAGCAGGCAGCGCACATTAATAGAATAGTGAAATATACACAACGAATTACAGAAAGGACCTGCTGCCCTTCCTGTTTGATTCCCTTAGTCGGCTCTTACGGCATCCACATTGCAGGGGTCGTTTCTAACGCTCCGACCGATGACACTACGATCTCCGTTTAGGTAATATCCTTCTGAATACCTACTCGTATTTTCAATAAACCATATGTATTACTCGTAAGTTTATGAGGCTTCCTTTTTAATTTGCATGTTATTGCTTGGCCTTAGAAAATGCCATGAAAGTGCTATTTCATCTCGTCTAGATCGCGAGTAATTGTGGGGCTTTCTAGGACAATGACGTAAGACCTAGGCTTGCACATTACCATAAAGATATGTACATATTATGTAGATGTGAAACTAGTGCTTCTATTAAAGAGGGCGTGGTACTTTCCTATTATGACTTTGTTTCAGTTTTCAATTTGTTAAACACTATATTATATTACAGATTACTAAATCTAAAGCGAATATTAACAAATCAAGAACTGAATTACTAGATTAACATAGTAAAGAATTCAAGAACTTGAACTCACTAAGAGGAATAGATTTGTACGGTTGCGACTTGATTAAGTAACTAACCATTTAAATAATAATTAATTATGATTTCTAAATTCTTTTTACCTTCGTAAATTGCTTTGTAATTTGAAAGTTAACTAAAGTTTGAAAAGTACCGAGTATTAATTGGGACTTAAGTATATTATTTTTTATTTCCTGATGTTTAGACTATCGCCTTATTGAACCTTCAAGCTTATGATAGCTGACTCGTAACCGGCTACCGCGACTACATTCCTTTAATACAACCAAACAGAGTTACAGTAAAAGTTCCATTATTGCGTAAAATACATATTTATAAGAATATTGCATGCAATCGTTTCATTAACAAATTAGTTTAAATTAATAATAAAATAATAAAAATAGGAATGATTTCGATCATCATAATCAATAAATAGATCTAGTTTCAGTTCTAAACCCGATATTTTACCTTATTTCCTATGTACGAATCCATAACCTCATTTTATAAAATCACCCCTCCATCCCCCTATTACCTAGGTACCTATAGTATATTGAATACTTGTTTACGCCATGTCTGTCCTTGTAGAAAGCCTTAGATATCTTATACGTTGGGGAAAACTATCTTTAATAGCATTGTTTGTTTTCGCATTTTCGTATTCCTTCTTCTTTGGTCGGTGCCAAAAATGTTTTTGGTAACTTGGAATCAGTTTACCTTAAACTTCCCTGCCGAAGACACCATTTATCAATAGTTATCAAATATTGTTGAGTTAGTTACGAACGAAGAAGGTGAAAATTTGAGTTATAAAACGGACGAGAGTCGAATGAAAACCTATTATTCAAACTTTGCTCCGACGATATCAGTTTCGTATCGTGCGTCAGTGGAAAGGAAGAAATGCTAAAGCGCCATAGTGCTACGTGGCGCTTTAGCATTTCTTCCATTCTACCGACCGACGATACGGTGTCCAGTGATGTTCCTTGGTTATGTTACCCTTTTGTTTACAAAAAATATCTAAAACAGAGTGTCTGAAAGTCGGTTTAAAATAGACGACTGAGGTGAATAGACTAGCTAAGTCCCCGTAGGGAGCTACTCGATTCACCTGAAGTAGCTTCTGAACAAAAGGTTAAGATTCCCCTTATTTATTGAACCACCCGAGCTTCCAATTCCCATAGGCAATTACGATGCGACAAACTTAAAATTAGAAGAAAAACAATTAAATCCTTGGAGATAATTTATCAACGTCCAATTTCGATTGGCAATCTGGGATTGATGATTTTTTGAACTGATTTATGGATGATGATTTTCGATAACAGTTATGTTTATGTTAGATCCCTTTGGGGTTCATTTGACGACATCAGCGGCGAAGCGGGCGAACGTCCGCATGCGACGCAGAAGGTTGCAGGTTCGAGGTCCGCCCCGGGATAAAAATGTTTCTGCTTCCTGCAGATATTCTTTTCTATGCATAATAAAAAATATCGATCCATGCAGGGACGTCGGAAAATATCAATGTTTGTAATTTCTAGTACCCATAACACAAGCTCTGGTTAGCTTCGGGTTATACATGGTGCTTCGGTGTCCAGCATTATTTATCTATTTCTTAGTTCTCTAGTCTCAGCCTGTTGAGATTGACAGTCACTGCTGGGTCACCTGTACCTAAAGGCAATGCCAACTTATTAATTTCCCAGCGTAACGTAATGTGTTCCTAACTCCCTGACAATAATTCTCATCTGACAGACGTGAATAAAAAGTTAACATTATTAGTAACCTTACAAATAACGTTAGTAATAACGATAAGTCCGTGAGCAACAAGCATATGGTATGGATATCAAAATGCCTACAGTCAAACAAGAGATAAAGAACTTCAGCAAAAAATACCAACTAAGACTCGATGGACATAGAAACCAACTCGCTGCCACCCTCCAAGGATCTGACAGCATCATATTCTCCAAGCTGAAAAGATATAGCATCCCTGGCGACTAGGTAATCAGACAAAGATCGAGAGCTGATTCACTGGACCACTCTCTGATGCCACAGAACAGATTGTATGTAGAATCGGACAGCAACCTAGATTATTGATTAGAATAGAAATGAGATTTAAAAAAAGAGTAATAACGATAAGTAGGAATACATCTCGAAACGGACGAAGTTGCTAGTCGTCTGTTTATTTTTCAAAGAACATCCCAAAAGTTTGGTGATGCACTGGATTAGATCAGCAAATCGTAGTTAAATTAGCATACCTATGTGTGGCCCAGATATTTCATAAGAACTATGCTTACTAAGCTTATGATTCATAAGCTGTTGATGACCTAATATTAGGTACCTATGTACATAAATATGTAGACAGAATGAGTAAGTATTAAATCTCAGATGCGAGTCGAATGAAAAAACATCAACTTGATTATAAGCTTCCTCCTACGACTGCGCAAGCGTGTTTCGGGAAAATTAAATATAAAAAATAATACGATAATTATTAAAATATGAATAATATGCATTAAAATAATGATAAAAAGTGGTCTTTATGTTAATAAGGGAACAGAGAAAGGACGAAACGGAGTGTTGGGAGACCATCCACTTCCACCGAAGATCTGACTTTCGATGGATCGAAGACATCGTAGCGGTCGCAGGGAGTCGATGGATGGAGGCGGCTCAGGACCGCTATTTGTGGCGTCGTATGGGGGAGAACTAGGTCCAGCAGTGTTTGGGCTGATATGTTGATGATGATGATGTTAATAAAGGTCTACCCCCATCTATGCTTTCAGCCTGATCCGTTTGGTAGTTTTAAGGTTTTTCCTCGAGGATTGGCGCGAGATTATAATTTCTTTGTAGTTTTTAATTTATAGTGCTTTCTTCAAGGAATAAAACTAGCTGACAAGTAATTTTTTTTTAAGTAACTTGGCCCATTTGTAATTTTGGAGCATTTGGGAAAATAAGAAATTTTGTGCAAAGAAAGTGTGTAAAGATAAACATTTTCCCAAATGCTCCCAAAATACGTTTTAATCGAAGTTGGTTTTATGATGGGTTCATAAATCACGATTGAATAGTTCACGATTTACGCCAAATTACTTTTCTGTTAGTTTTATTTTTGTATCATCCGCGTAAAAGATATTTTGCGTTTCTGGTACTGTGCGTCGAAACGACGCGAAAACATTTAAAGCCACAGAAAATATAATCGCGCCAACCCGTGAAACGCGAAGTGGTAACAAACATGTAAAGTTTTGCATCACATAAATGCGAAAGTTTGGATGTATAGGTATGTTTTTTACTACTTCAAGCCAAAACTGCTGAACAGACAAGGCTGTTTATCATGTAGTAGCTACCTACCAATAATGTATGGGTTACTATTTCTCCCATATATCAGTTGCCATACGATAGAAGTAACCCTAAAACTTTTGCATTACATAGTATAAAACAAAGTCGCTTCCCGCTGCTTGTCTGTCCCTATGTATGCTTAGATCTTTAAAGCTACGCAACGGATTTTGATGCGGTTTTTTTTAATAGATAGAGTGATTCAAGAGAAAGTTTTATATAATTTGCACACGTGCGTAGCCGGGGCGGGTCGCTAGTACAACAATAATTTACGATCTTTGTTGACTTTGTGCCGGGAAACAATGCGATAAAAATAATGTTGGACAATCTACACTGTATCATCTAGCCATAAGGTGAGCAGAGCTTGTGTTATGGGTACTAGATGACTGATATACTACATAATAAAATACATAGGTACAGAGATATTATTCTATTATACATAGAAAATACCCAGAACACCCGGAACAAATATTTGCAGGTCATACAAATATTTTTCCCGAGGCGGGAATCGAACCCGCAACCTCCTGCGTCGCAGGCGGACCTTCGCCCGCCGCGCCACATCGGTCATGTTTATAATAATATTGTAAATATTTTTATCTGATAAAGTTTAACCACAACGATTCAAAATTTTAGGACCCATTCAGAGCCTTCCGTATTTCCCCTAGCCATAAGGTTCAATATTTACATAATTTCACTATCAAACAAAACTCACATTGAACTTTATCACAGTTGACATAGCAGTAAGTTTCCTTTGAACGCATCAATAAGGTAACGAAAGGGAGCGCGCATCGATAACTCCTAACTAGGTCAGGGTTCCTCGGGCGAGCTTGGGCCAATCTCATTACCTTGTACTTCCCTACCGTTTATCAAGAATGTTACCCTCGCGGCACGTCACGAACGTAACTACACTTACGTTACTTCCGTCACGAATGTAGCGCTACGAAGTTGCTTTTGCGTTACTTTCGTCTCTGGACTTAAACGTATGAAATATTAGCTTCTACCCGCGGTTTTGCACGCGATTTTCCGGGATAAAAAGTAAGCTATGCCCAGGTCTAGCTACATCTATGGTTCAAGGTTGTCTGGGAAAGATCGCTCTTAAGCGATAGTATGCCAATTGTCGCTTATTTGATAATTAAAATTTTCTTTCGTATTAAATTATATAAATAGATTTTTCGTAACTTGCAAAAAAAATGCTAAATCTTCAGTTCAACTTTAAAAATGTTATATGATATTAAAAGTTAGGTTTCGATGAACTGACGACCTGTGTCTAGGTCAAAAAAAGTCGCAGACTTTTTAAAAAATTCAACGACGACCGTCAAGTGTGACACTTACGTTAGTAAATACTTTGTCTGTCGGTACTAGTACAAAAACTAAACAAAGTTGAACCGTTTGGGAATTATTTAATTCTATGAAATTTTGTAAAATTCGTACCCAAATTACATTTTTTGGGGATAATATCCGCAATTCAAGCAGATACTTCAGTTTTTTATGAACGTATTATATGTGTATTTAATACTTTGCCCAGTCAAGTAATTTCCTAGAAATCTTTGGAGATCATATTAATTCACAATTTAGTGCTTTTGTAACCGACTAAAAAAGGAGGAGGTTCTCAATTCGTCTGTATGTGTTTTTTGTATGCATGTTTCGCGATATCTCCGCCAATTATGGAGTACGATTTATACGAGAATATGATTTTAAAAATTCTTTCACTATTGTATAGAAAATGATCCCGAAGCGGTCCCATAATTTTTTTATCCCCAGGGGATTAGTATTTATCCCGCAAAACTTAGTGTAAAAGTAAGGGAATTTAAAGTCAGTTTTTCATTTTTTTAAACTCGCCATATTATTTACTCAAATATCAAAGTGATTTATATATTTCCTTACATGACTCTTGGACACGTCACAATATACAAATTACATAACTAAAAACAGAAAATAAAGAGATGACTTTGATTTTTTTGTTCACTTCAATCTTTTTAAGGTAAAGTAAACAAGCGAACTAAGAAACCATTACCCTGTTAGGCTGTTAGTTTTCGAGTTGGAGCAAAACTCGTCTCAAGTTTTTTTATCCTTTAGATAATCTGATATACTTACTGCAAAGAATAAGCATATCTGGAGACAAAAAAAATTATAAAACACTGGGGGTTTACTTACAAAGCGGCAGATTTGGCCGAGGATATCAAGAGGCGCAAATATGCAGGTATCGACAGAGCCTACGCATTTGCTCCCCTTGGAGTCGAGACCCTAGGTCCGTGGGGTACCGAGGCTATCCGGGTTTTCAAAAAATTATCTGAGCGCCTGGTGGAAGCGACGCGTGACCCGAGAGCTGGTGAGTATCTGGCGCAGCGCATTAGCATTGCCATACAGCGGGGCAATGCAGCCAGCGTCTTGGGGACGCTTCCGACTGCTATTGATTTGGACCAGTTGAGCTATCTGTAGATTGTTTGCAACAGTCTGCATTTAGCTCAATTGTTTCAATTGTAAATACTAGTTTAATTTCTTTATATTATTTGATTGTTATTTTCTTTGTCAATAAAGATTATACTTACAAAGCTGTGGTTGCTGCATAATTTATCAAATAACTAATAAACCTAACAAACGATAAAAATAAAACCCCCAATTTGTCGTGTTGATAAGTAAGTTATTTTAACGAGCTGTTATCGTCACACGTTGCGTGTGCTGGTGCCGTCCTTGCAACACCTATGTACTTGCCTGTTTATTTATAAACTAACATTTACCTACTTACTCTTAATGAAAGTAATTAAAAGCAATGGAGAAGGTATAAATCATCCTACTAATATTATAAACTAGCGGCCCGTCCCGGCTTCGCACGCGTGGACATTTATTTTTTAAACATATAGGCATAAACGTAGGGGAGATAGGGGAGGGATTGGCACTTAAGTCTAAGAGATAAAAATTCCTTCCTGATTAGCACGTACATATACCTATACTGCTGAATGGACGTCCACTAATCGAGGGGGCCATAATCACCATGCTTGGCAGGTAATTATAACCCCCTATTTACACATAAAATTAAGAATAAAGATTCATGCCAAACACAAAAACTCGCTCATTTCCTTCTTCGAAGACTGCCTAATTACCACTTAATTTTCGCACAAATAAGAAGCAGAAAATTCCTGCCATTGCAGCCAAAAGCTTTCCGCTCTTGAAAAGCTTTTAAAAGTTGTCAAATTCAATTCTTTACGGTCCTAAAATTCCATTTGACGCTCTCTTAACATGAAAAATGCATCGAGACCGTCACACACAGCCGACTGTGACCTATAAAACTTTCATAGAATCGCCGCCGGCCGTTTACGAATGGACTACGAATATACTATATAGGTATAGTATATTCTTATAGGTATACCTGCTGTGCTGGCCAAAGTTCTAACGTTAGCAGCATGGCAGGTAAAAGCCAGCCCGTATACGTATACGGGCTGGCTTTTGATCAGACATAAAACTAAGTTGGCTTCGAAAGCCCATGTGGCTCTTCTAAATCAAACTTTAGCTTAGAAATATTGTTTTTATGGGACCACCCTGGGATGTTTTTCTATACAAAACCAAAAGAAGAATCAAAATCGATTTACAATTGACCGCGAAATCGGTAAAACATAAAATAAACAATACACACAGTGACCATATATTCACGTGGCACTTATATAACACGTATGCTATTGTACACAAGTATAAACCGCCAATTCTTAGAGATTGAGATTACCCTTTACAAGCAAATTGTCCAAAACCTTCATACTTTTAGCACTAGTACACTTCTATTAGGTCTAGATTCACTGATCGAACTGTCTCTTTAGATATTGGGTTTCTATTTCCATCCTCTTGTTAAACCCATCAGAGCCACGGTGACCTATAAAACTGCAGTCAGCTAAACGGAATATAGCGCGGAACTTTAAAAGGCCATATCTGGAACGTCTGGCGTGTTTGACCTCTAGATATTTAGACGAATACTAGTTTCTTAGTCAAGGATATTTAAGATACTAAAATGTATGTATGACCTCTCGTCATACATACATTTTCATAGCATGTTTCATAATAGTGTTTACAGCGAGGCAATGTGGCAAGCGTCTTGGGGACGCGTCATTTTGATATGGATCAGTAGACCTTTAGATTGTTTACAACAGTCTGCTGTTAGCTCAACTGTTTCATTTGCAAATACAAGTTGTCATTTGTTTCTATTACTTTGCTGTAATAAAGCATAAATAAAATGAATAAGCAATACCAAATATTTTATAAACAGTAAAAAATTTTGAAACTCTGACGCTAAAACTATTAGACTAATCGATTTGATATTTACTTACTAAGATATACATCAAGCTGAAACAAAATTGTATCCGGAGAAAAGCATAAGAAACCACGGGCAAAAGCTATAGTATCGTAAATGGCTTCTGGGAGTTACATCCACTCACATCCCCGCAAAGATACGATCGTTCAATTCCGGCGGATCTCCGAAGATGTAGGTACCTTCTGCTTCTATATTGCAACGTCTTGACTTGATCGATATAATATCGCATCTACCAATGAAAATTGACCCTTATCTATGCGAGAGAAGAATATAAAGTCTATTTTTAAATTGTTTTATCAAAGATTTAGGTAAAATAAAAAGTTAGATAAAGATTAGCTTAGGTAGGCACTTGCAATCCCAAAATGGTCACGATTTTTTATTTTTATAGTGTCTAAAAATGTCTAAATAGTCATGTGCTAAGTTTTGCAGACGACATGAAAATTTTCAGTATTATCAAGTCTCAGAACGATGCTCTTAACCTTCAGGCGGACCTCTCTAGGCTAGACAACTATTGTCGTATTAACAAGCTCGAGCTTAATCCATCCAAGTGTTCAATCGTGACTTTTTCTCGTAAGAAAACAATAATACCGTTTAGCTACTCACTGAAGTCCGAGTCTCTGCAACGGTGCAGCGTTGTTAGAGATCTCGGTGTCATCCATGACTCTAAACTCGTTTTCGATGATCACATCCATTCAATTGTTTCTAAAGCCTCTAAAGCACTAGGATTCGTCATGCGGAGTGCTTCTAGCTTTCACCGCGCAAAAACATTTAAGATTCTTTACTGTACATTTGTTAGAAGCATTCTAGAATATGCATCACAGATTTGGAACCCTCGTTATGATATCTATATTAAAAGAATTGAGCGCATTCAAATCAAGTTTATAAAGTACCTTTGTTTCCGTCTAAAAATTCCATATAGTTCTGCCAATTACCTAGTTTTATGTAAGCAATTTCACATTCTTCCACTATCCAAGCGGCGTGAGATCGCCGACTTATCCTTCATACTTAAAATCACATCTAACAAAATCAATTGTCCCAACCTACTTCAAAAAATTCAACTTAACGTTCCCTATAAACCTATCAGATTTAATCCCCCTATCTATGTCTTTCATGCTGGCACTAACTACAGACAGAATTCTTTCTTGTGGCGAGCGAGTAATAACTTTAACATCTTATGTAAACAATTTGACCTTGACTTATTCTGCACAAGTGACAGCTCGGCCAGGCGGCGGCTCACCGGAGAATTTTTTGGCGACAGTGATGATAATGTTGTAATGATAAGTGTATAAAATAAGTAAAATTATAATTAAAAAGCAAATATTAGATGATGCATGTAGGCTAGTCACATTATATATGTTCACAGTATTTTTATTATACTATTCTGTTATGTATCCGTGAAAACCTTTAATAAGCTTTCTGTTACATATCAATTTGTAAGTCTGGTAATTTATAAGCCTCTGGTTTTCCTTCAAATAAATATAATATAAAATATATAATATAAATTATATCATAAAAATTTCAGACTTTGGCGGGATGTGAATCCTACTATGCACGGTCTCGGCTTTCACATATACGACAAATATTAATTGGCTTCATACATAACATGGGGTGCCAATCATAACCCACCTCCGTTGGTAGTCGAGTAAAAACCAAAGCCGAGCAATGTGCAAAAGTGACCCATAGCATGATGTCAAAATGGCGTCATCAACCATTATGATTTATCATACTTCAAGATTTATTGCATTTTCGCACATATTCTCCTTTTCTTTGGTAGAATATAAAAAAAACATGCCGGGCAAACCACCCAGCATCAACTAGTCCCAAGCTAAGCAGAGCTTGTATAAGTATTATGGGTATGTACTACGAGTAGATGACTGATATACTTAATACGATATATTACATAGTTAGGTATGTATATTTTATTATGCATAAAAAATACCCAGAACACCCGAGACAAATATTTGCAGATCGTACAACATTTGTCCCAAGGCGGGAATTCGCAAACTCCTGCGTCGCAGGCGGACCTTCGCCCATCGCGCCACATCGGTCGTCAAAAACCATAGACGTAAAGGTGCCCTTCCATTGAGCTATCAAATAGATACCACATGCCTTATACAAATTTTAAGTGTTCAGGTAGTAGGTACTTTTTCGCAGATGAAGTAGTAAAAATTATAAGACACAAAAATCACTATATTTCCCATAGTTCTTTTTTCTTGTTAATCTTACTATTGTCCTGTTTACCACATTTACAGCTACAGACCTACTGCCTCTCTACTCTTAAGCTGGTCTTCTGTACCTATTTAATATACGTATATTGTTTTTAATATATTCCCCAATAAGCCTATATTTCGCGGTTGACCTCGTTAAATTTTTAATGACATTCAGAAATGGAAGACCGCTTCGGTCAGGTAGGCTTCGAGGCCCAAGTCTATTTTGGGGAACTGCTCTGAATTTCTAAGCTGGAATAGCAACCTGTCAAGTGGCCTTGTAGATTGTGAAGGATAAATACAAGAATAGTGAATTGAGTAGAATTCACGTAGGATTTCAGTTTCTTCTTCTTCTTTTAGCTTAGCTTTGGCTCTGCATCTGGTTTGATGCAATTCTGCCAGTCAGTGTCAGTTAGGTGTGCGCATTTAGGAACAATAGATTAAAAATGGAGGTTGAGTTTGGATTTTATTACAGAAAAAAGGAATTATAGAATCTCAATCAAGTTCATTTACAAAAACAAACGGAAACAGCCAAATTAAAAGCTAATTAAAAAGCATTAACAAAAGCAATCGAATGCGAAGAAACATAAAATATGTACATACCTACGAAATCTAAAAAGCTACAATTGTAT
This sequence comes from Eupithecia insigniata, assembly GCA_947859395.1. Lineage (NCBI taxonomy): Eukaryota > Metazoa > Arthropoda > Insecta > Lepidoptera > Geometridae > Eupithecia > Eupithecia insigniata. Next base: position 14,490,951 of record OX402003.1, read on the forward strand.
ACTATTTACAGAAATAAATCTACAAAGTTTAGATACAAGCGGGGAAAACTAGGTAATAGAAAAGAGTCTTGGAAGAGAAGGGACGGGAGTTTATTTAGCCATATGAACACCTTGGAAAACTTGGTTAGGTATGTCAATTTTACAACATACATAATAATCATAATGAAAAACCTGAGTTCGGTTTGAGTATCGTATCTATACGTCATCGTAACGTCTATATTTTCTTTGGGATTGGGTACAGCATCCTTAATGGCCCTAGCGTGTAGACATAGAAGTACGTCCCATACAAATCCCATACAAAATTAGTTGACGGCACGGTTCTATCATCATGCCGAACTCAGGGGTCAGATTTATCAAAATAAATTATAGAATAGCTAGACATAAGGATGTGCTCTGTAAACATCATCATCATCATCATATCAGCCCATACACGTCCAATGCTGGACATAGGCCTCCCCCATACGACGACGCCACAAATAGTGGTCCTGAACCGCCTCAATCCATCGACTTAAACATAATAAATAAATAGTGCTGGACGATTCACACACCACCATCTTTTGCGTAAATAAGTTATTAACTTAGATAAAATCTATGTACCGGACATAACTATAACGAGATGTATTTATTTCTAAAATGTATTTTAGCCTCGCAAATATATTGAAATTCTGACGCCTCCTAAAGGGCACACACATCAGCTTTCATATCAAGTTCAAAAAACTCACTTTTCTAAAATTTCAGCGTAAAAAGTTCTTAATATAAAGTTCAGAAGCTCGTATAAATGAAAAATTTAATTCGAAAGTCTCCAGATTAACCTTCATCAAAGTTCAAAGTCTATTGACTCTTATTGACCTGTCATCAGAACCTTCAGTTTATAAGAATAAACTGAGTGCCTTCGGACGATGCAACCATTGATTAGTTGGTACTACTCAATGGTCCACGATATACAAGTGGCACTTCAGACTCTGCTTCAGAGGTTCATCATCATCAGCCCATACACGTACATTTAAGAGCACTGCTATTAGGGGTACAAATTTTACACAATTTAGAAATATAGCAAAAAAAGTTATAATAATAACTAACAGAGAAGCATAAAAACCCGTGGCGGGCGAAGGTTCGTCTGCACAGCAGGAGGTTGCGGGTTCGATTCTGCCCTTGAAACAAAATGTTTGTACGATCTATGTAGTGTATTATATTATGTATATCAGTTATCTAGAACCCATAACACAAGCTCTGCTTAGCTTGGGGCTAGATGATGCTGTGTGAATTGTCCAGCATTATTTATTTATTTCTACATCCTATCCTAATAAGATACCACTAACA